>CM070782.1:86436988-87144488 GCA_036346955.1 Dipus sagitta | reverse complement strand
ATCTTCCATCATCAGCAAGCAGTGATGATGACTTCTTCTTCTTTGTGAAGTAGTATAGCCTCAGGATCATAGTGTATTATCTCGATCCATATGGCTTCAGAAAAATTTGCATATGCTGGATTTTTCTGCAAAACAGACCATGGCTGGAGACCCCTTGCCAAGTGTTAATCAGGAGGTGAATTACAAAGAACATTTGAAGAAGCAATTCTTCCATGCTGGTGTGATAATGTAATACCAGCTGTCTGCTGCAACTATGCTTCCACTGGAAGGATGGAAACTATCCCTCACAACTGTGAGCCAAAATAAACCCTTCCTTTCCATAAATAGGAATGAGCTGCAAAGTAAAAGCTCACTGTGCAAACCACCTTGACAAGGACCTCAGAAGACAAGAAGTCATGTGATTGAATTGGTCTATACATACCCCAAGTGCTCTGACTTTTAAAAAATATATTTTATTTATTTATTTGACAGAGAAATAGGGGAGGAGAGAGAGAGAGAGAGAGAGAGAATGGGCATACTAGGGCTTCCAGCCACTGCAAACAAACTCCACATACATGCTGCCCCTTGTGCATCTGGCTTATGTGGGTCCTGGAGACTTGAACAGGGATCCTTTAGCTTTGCAGGCAAATGCCTTAACTGCTAAGCCATTCCTCCATCCCTGGTCTGACGTTTGAACTCCAGCTCAAGTCAGTCATTTCTCATGCATCTGGTCTAGAAGGACTAAGTCCTTGGGTGAGGTTGTGTGACTTTGAGTGGGGGTGAGTGGAAAAGCCAGGAATGACAGAATATTTTCTCCTCTGTTGTATGGATATTAAGGTACTATTAGTATATTCACTGCTTTCATACTAAGTGACAAATCATTTATCTAGTATTTCAAATAATAAATATCAATAGGATACACATTAATTATCATGGGAGGATTTAAGATATCCTTTAAATATAATGAATGGAACATTAAAATAATATAAAATTACCCCAGAATACATAGTGCAGCTATAATATTTCAAAATATTAAATATTTACAAACAAGTCTTCAAAAAGAGGTATTCATAAAGTCACCAGAGTGGTGTATCTTCATAGTCATATTGAATGCTCCTATTTATGACATGAGGTGGAGTATCAAATCATTTTCCAGTTCATGACCTAGAGAAGTATATTCTCAAAAATCCTCCATGTTCTGTCAGGTTAGATCTCCAAAATATAGTGAAAATGTAGTGTGAGCTGCCAGACAACAAGTTCATCATGACTTCACTGCAGAGCACTGAGACGAGACAGAACTGTAAACTTTTGTTGATTGATTGTTTTGATTTGTGAGGTAGGGTCTCACTCTAGCTCAGGATGACCTGGAATTCCACTATTAGTCTCAAGGTGCCTTGAACTCACGGGCAATCCTCCTACCTCTGCCTCCCAAGTGCTGGAATTAAAAGCATGTGCCACCATGCCCAGCTTTTGAGAACTGCAATTTTGAAAGACCATATTGAATTAGATCAGTAATAATATTATTTTCAAACTGAATACCAGAGCAGAGTAAATAAGGGTAGGAGGTTAGAAAATGTAGAAATGGTTGTGACTTTTAAATGTATGGGGTTATATTACGTTGCAGATAATTGAAAGAAATGTGGTACCATTAACAACAAGGAAATATAATACTAATATAGGCCTACTAGAAAATGGTAGAATTTTAAATTTTGGACTAAATAATGAGATTTTAAAATGTTAAGTAGGAATATTTGCTTTAAAAAAAACTAGAATAACCCAAAAGGATTCATGCTAAAGGAAAGGACAGAAAATTTTAAACCTATGCAATACAGGGGAGAACACCTGCCAGTCAACCATCTGAATTATCTTGAAAAATATACTGACAGAAAAATCTCACTTATACAATATCTTCAGACTATATTATGTATTGCCAAGAACCTGGAGATATAAATAATTTGACCCTATGTGTCATAACATCTTCTACAAAGGTGTAAAACTTTTTAAATTATAGCATTTACACTGTGTTTAAAAATTGTACTGATACCATAAGTAAATGACAAACTGCCCTTTCAAGATAAAATATCCATTTAAGACAAAACTTACTCTCCAAACTCCTGACATATGGAAGAAATATCTGTTGCTTTCTGTGGTAGAATTGAACAAATTAAATATTAAACCCGGGCTTGATTCCCCAGGAATCACACAAGCCAGATGCACAAGGGGGCACATGGATCTGGAGTCCATATGCAATGGCTAGAGGCCCTGGCGTGCCCATTTTCTCTTTCTCTCTATCTGTGTTTGAGAGCAATTTAATTATATGTATATTTTTGTTTGGTTTCCTCAGGAAACAGATATCAGAAGGGAGATTAGACAACAGGAAATTGACTCGGCATGGCTCACTTCAGAATTTCTATTTCCAGAGGGTAGAGTATAAAACAGGATAAAATACGCAAAGAAGGAATAAGTTGTAGTGTGCACCTATACTATAAACTCTGGTCAAAAGATGGGCAGCAAGGGAGTTGAATCATCTAACGTTATCTGTTCTGATCACCAGCTCTGAGCATCATGCATCTGTGTCTGTTCATTGCTGCCTTCTAATGGCTAGGAAGATGTGAGCTCTGGTGAGATGGAGCCGCAGACCAGGTAACCCCTGTGGCAGCTGATAATAACGGCATTGTGCCATGATCATGCTGAGTCTGGCAACATGATACCCGTTATGGTTGCCACATCCTTGTTGTCCTCACAGTCTTTCTTATGTGATCCCTGAACCCAGGCTTGCATATATATATATATATATATATATATATATATATATATATATATATATGATGCAATCATATAGCTACACAATGAGAAATGATAGGAATGATTGAATTAGGTTGATTAGTCTATTGCCACTTCAAATATGTACTAAGTTTTAGTGTTAACAATATATGAAAGCTACTTTCTAAGAAGTTTTGATACACAGTGCACAAAATGAATAACTTTTATCATCATGCTTTTCAAAATCTCAAGAAAAACCCTGAAACTTTATACCATGTAAACAATGTACCTATATTCCCCTTATCTTATAGTCTTTTTTTATTTGACAGAGAAAGAGAGACAGAGCGAGAGCGAGAGAAAGAGAGAGAGAGAATAGGCACATCAGGACCTCCAGCTATTGCAAATGTACTCCAGATGTGGGCATCCCCTTGTGTATCTGGCTAATGTGGGCTCTGGGAAATCTAACCTGGGTCCTTTGGCTTTGTAGGCAAAAGCCTTAACAGCTAATCCATCCCTCCAGCACTTAACTTACAGTACTTGATAACCACCATTCTATTTTCTGCTTCCACCTCCTCACCCGTTTTAGAATCTACATACATGTGAGAGAGCGTGCGGCATCTGTCTGTGTCCAGCTAACTGTGGTTCACATAATGTGCTGTAAGTTCCTGTGGTGGTTTGAGTGTAAACTGTCCCCCATGGACTCATATGTTTGAACACTTCATCCCCACCTTGTGGCATTGTTTAGGAAGGTTTAGCAACCTTTAGGAGGCAGAGACTTGCGACACTGGGGAAGGCCCTTGGTATTTTGTAGTCCAGCTCTGATTCCTGTTCTTCTGTACTCTGTCCTTACTGATGTGACAATGTGATGCCAGGTGTCTGCTCCTGCCATGCTTTCCCTGCTACCATGAATTTTCCCTTCAAAACTGTAAGCGGGAATAAACCATGCCTTTCCGTAAGCTGCACTGGTCAGGAATATGGTTCCAGAAAGGAGGAAGTAACACCCATGTCACAAATGTGTGACTCTCCTTTAATTTATTCGTCTATTTATTTGTTTAGGAATTTTGAGACCAGGTTGCACTATGTAGTCCAGGTTACCCTACAACTCACTGTGTAGCCCAGATTGACGACTCTCCTGAGTCCTCTGCCATCCCCAGATAGACTTTTCTTTTCTTTTCTTTTCTTTTTTTTTTGTTTAAGGCTATAGTAGTACATTAAAAAAAATCTATGGTACATTTTGGGTATTATGAAAAATTGTAGCATTTCCTCTTCAACCTAAAGTTACTGGTATCACGTAATTCAGATGTGTGATTTGTGTGATGAAGGGAGGTACAACACCAGGCCCACTGCGGCAGTTATTACAAATGCTGGGATAAAGTGTTAACCAAAGCACTCAGTTTTGCCCACACTTTTGAGGAGCTGCTTTTCCAGGATTAAAAACACACACTTTTTCTGGAGTAAAGACAACAAGAAAAAGTGTCCTTATTTGCAGATGATTCCCTGCAGCAGCCATTTTTCATCTCCTTCCTCTCCTATTTAGATACAGCTCACCTTCACCTAACGTACTTCAGGTTCCTGAGTCCGACCTAATTGCCAATATGGAAGAACCAAAGCTCTTATCACTATATCATTCTCAGGTAGATGTGCTGAATAACTCTGTTTAATGTCACAAGGAGACAAGAGAATACAAAAGGAACCAGTGAGTAACTTGTATCTAAACATATTTCAAGGTTACAGAAGTTTAACAGATGTGACTATTTTAATATTATGCATATGAATTTCACAAGTGAATGTATATATATATATATATATTTCACCTATTTACTCTTGCATCCACATTATTTTAAAAGCAAGTAATAAATTTCAAAAGGCTTCTAGTCAGTATGATGCCAGGGAGATGTGGGAATATATATCATCAATGTTGTGTAATGACTTTTCCACTTTTACCTCAAATCCACAATCATTAAGTTGTTTCAAATATCTACTATACAGGAATATAGCTTACAGATTCAGTTAATGAGTTCCTTGGTGTTCAGCCTACTTCTACTCTTCCTACTTAGAAAAAGTGTTTCAATCTGCTATGTAGTATAGGGCATTATATCACTTCAAAAATCATTCAGGAAAGAAAAAAAAATCATAGCAAGAAGGCTGTCAGTTCCTGTCATAATAAACTGCTGTTCTAGCATGAAAGAAGTTTGATAAAGTGAACTGTCTTTTCTGTGGAATGTGGTCATTCATTGTTTAAGTATCTTTCTCTATTGTGGGAATTCAGTACTTTTCAGGCCCTCAGCCTTGATATATCTCTCCCAGTCGTAAGTATCCTGCTCTTATACAATGGGCTGCTAACTGTGCCACAGCCATAGTGCTTTTTCACGCAGGATAAGTTAAGAAGCTTTCTTGGCTTCTCTACCTTGACCTAAGATTCCTTGAAAATTATTCCAATCTTCCATCATCAGCAGCAGTGATGATGACATCTTCTCTTTGAAAGTAGTATAGCCTCAGATCCCGTGTATTATCTCAATACATATGGCTCAGAAAATTCTACATATGATGGATTTTCTGCAAAACACACCATGGCCTGGAGACTCCCATGCCAAGTGTTAATCAGGAAGTGAATTACAAAGAACATTTGAAGAAGCAATTCTTCCATGCTGGTATGATAATGTAATACCAGCTGTCTGCTACAACTATGCTTCCACTGGAAGGATGGAAACTATCCCTCACAACTGTTAGCCAAAATAAACCCTTCCTTTCCATGAATAGGAATGAGCTGCAAAGGTAAAAGCTCACTGTGCAAACCACCTTGACAAGGACCTCAGAAGACAAGAAGTCATGTGATTGAATTGGTCTATACATACCCCAAGTGGTCTGACTTTTTAAAAATATATTTTATTTATTTATTTGACAGAGAAATAGGGGAGGAGAGAGAGAGAGAGAGAGAGAGAATTGGCATACTAGGGCTTCCAGCCACTGCAAACAAACTCCACATACATGCTCCCCCTTGTGCATCTGGCTTATGTGGGTCCTGGAGACTTGAACAGGGATCCTTTAGCTTTGCAGGCAAATGCCTTAACTGCTAAGCCATTCCTCCATCCCTGGTCTGATGTTTGAACTCCAGCTCAAGTCAGTCATTTCTCATGCGTCTGGTCTAGAAGGACTAAGTCCTTGGGTGAGGTTGTGTGACTTTGAGTGGGGGTGAGTGGAAAAGCCAGGAATGACAGAATATTTTCTCCTCTGTTGTATGGATATTAAGGTACTATTAGTATATTCACTGCTTTCATACTAAGTGACAAATCATTTATCTATTATTTCAAATAATAAATATCAATAGGATATACATTAATTATTATGGGAGGATTTAAGATATCCTTTAAATATAATGAATGGAACATTAAAATAATATAAAATTACCCCAGAATACATAGTGCAGCTATAATATTTCAAAATATTAAATAGTTACAAACAAGTCTTCAAAAAGAGTTATTCATAAAGTCACCAGAGTGGTGTATCTTCATAGTCATATTGAATGCTCCTATTTATGACATGAGGTGGAGTATCAAATCATTTTCTAGTTCATGACCTAGAGAAGTATATTCTCAAAAATCCCCCATGTTCTGTCAGGTTAGATCTCCAAAATATAGTGAAAATGTAGTGTGAGCTGCCAGACAACAAGTTCATCATGACTTCACTGCAGAGCACTGAGGACGAGACAGAACTGTAAACTTTTTGTTGATTGATTGTTTTGATTTGTGAGGTAGGGTCTCACTCTAGCTCAGGATGACCTGGAATTCACTATGTAGTCTCAAGGTGGCCTTGAACTCATGGCAACCCTCCTACCTCTGCCTCCCGAGTGCTGGAATTAAAGGCATGTGCCACCATGCCCAGCTTTTGAGAACTGCAATTTTTAAAAGACCATATTGAATTAGATCAGTAATAACATTATTTTCAAACTGAATACCAGAGCAGAGTAAATAAGGGTTAGGAGTTACAAAATGTAGAAATGGTTGTGATTTTTAAATGTATGGGGTTATTTTATGTTGCAGATAATTGAAAGAAATGTGGTACCATTAACAACAAGGAAATATAATACTAATATAGGCCTACTAGAAAATGGTAGAATTTTTAAAATGTTACGTAGGAATATTTGCTTTAAAAACTAGAATAACCCAAAAGGATTCATGCTAAAGAAAAGGACAGAAAATTTTAAACCTATGCAATCCAGGGGAGAACACCTGCCAGTCAACCATCTGAATTATCTTGAAAAATATACTGACAGAAAAATCTCACTTATACAATATCTTCAGACTATATCATGTATTACCAAGAACCTGGAGATATAAATAATTTGACCCTATGTGTCATAACATCTTCTACAAAGGTGTAAAACTTTTTAAATTATAGCATTTACACTGTGTTTAAAAATTGTACTGATACCATAAATAAATGACAAACTGCCCTTTCAAGATAAAATATCCATTTAAGACAATACTTACTCTCCAAACTCCTGACATATGGAAGAAATATGTGTTGCTTTCTGTGGTAGAATTGAACAAATTAAATATTAAAACTACAAAAAATAGGGATACTTAACCATTAACTTTAACGAATAAAACATGTATCCTTACAGTCTATCTCCTGATGGTAAACCTTACCATTATGCTGAATTCATTACATGGTACATATCTAGTGCAAATCCTGTCATAAAAAATAGAAGCCTTTTTAAACACATTTCATTAATGGCTTTTATAACTCTTACTGTAGTCAGTATCGTTCCTATCACTTCAATATCCCTGTGCTAATGTAAGGCATATGGACAGCGAGTACAACAATAGAATAACACACAACAGGAAAAATGTAAAACTCTGGGGCTGGAGAAATGTCTTAGTGGTTAAGGCACTTGCCTGCAAAGCCTAAGGACAAGTTCAGTTCCCCAGTACCCACACAAGCCAGATGCACAAGGTGGCACCTGTGTTTGGACATTATTTGTAGTGGCTGGAGGACCTAAAATGCCCATTTTCTATCTCCCTGTTTGTTTTTATTTTTAATCTTTCTGTTTCTCAAATAAATAAAATAAATGAAAAACACATTATTACCAATCCATTGAGCAGTATGCTATCCTAACAAGTTTTGGAAGGGAAAATAAAAATCATCTTTCTTATATAGGCATTGAATTTTCTTTCTTTGTGATGTGATGCTGCAAGAGGCAGGGTTGTTAACAAAGGCCATGCTATTAATCTGAAACATCAATCATACAGTTTGACATACAGTGAAGCCTGAGTATTCCTGGTATGAGACCAACCCAACACGAATGCACAGAAACCTTCTTGCCAACTAAGAACAAATTTTTGCTACAAGCCATTCTCATTCTATCCTCTTAAATGAATGTACAAGATTTCTGTCATTATGATTTACTGTTTGGGCACCAAAGGCTTTCACACTTGGTATCATGCAATGTGATCCATTTGATTTACTCTCCTTAATACAGAACCTTAGGTGTTTCCTTGCCATGTTGTATCTCCTAAGGGTCAGGGACTATGTTCTACATGAAACCCACAATTCTAAATCCAATAAATGTTCAGGGTCAATATTTACAATGATGGATTTCTTGCCCCAGAAAAAGCAATTACATAGGATTTTTCAGTGTCTCTTGTCTTCCTAATGATTATCCTGTTATCCTATTATCAAGTGGCTCAAAGTATTTTCTAAAATGAATGCAAATGGTGTACAGAAGCCCATAGGAGAAAGAACTCCAAGTTTGGTTTGGCCTCCTAAGAAACTGTCAACGAGTATGTTAAAACTGATATTCAGGATACTCTTGACCTATGAGAACCAACTGCTCACTTCCATGTTCCTGGGATTTCCCATAATCCCTACAGAACAACACACAATCACAATATAGGAGAATCATGCATTATAAAAATTCAGATTAAAAAACAGCTTTATTTTGCAACTAACCTCAGAAAACACTCATCTTTTCAGGAGTAGACAGGTTTTTTAGTGCAGCCAAAGGAAGAGGAAAATTATTTACTGTTGTATAAAGAAGATAATTACACATATTAATTTTAACACATTATAGGAGCGCTTTCTAAAAGTTTAAACTTCCCATCACAGTCATCTTGATTTCCCGATCTCTGTGTCCATTCCTCTTTAGAACTGGTCATCCTTGCTCACTGTTTTCATGATGTCCATGTGAAAAGGACTTTTCCATCATCATTAGTGTTACTAATGTGGCCATCACAGGAGTCAGTTGAGAAGGTACCACCATCTGTGTCAAACCCTTGGTCTTTACAGTAAACAAGAGCCACACACCAGAGTCCTTTTTTTTAAATTACAATGAGATTTTATCTGCTGATATTTCTTCCATTTCTGCCCACTCCTGCTATCGATCCTTACAGAATATATATATATATATATATATATATATATATATATATATATACAGCCAATGCCGACCTTAATCTGTAAGGCTTTGATTCAGGTGTTCCCCATAAACCTGTGTGTTCAGAAGGCTTGATCCCCACCTGATGACAGTCTGGGAGTTAGACACTTGTGGGAGGTATGTTGCTGGTGTCATTATCACTGGCTTACCCTTGCCAGTATTTGGCCCGCTCTCCTGTTTCTGTTGTCCCCCTAATGTTGGCCAAGATATGATGTCCTCATTTTCCCCTGCCATCATGTAGCTTCCCCTCAAGTCTTTAAGAAAAAAATAAGCCCTTCCCTTCCACAAGCTGCTGTTGGTCAGGTGCTTTCTGCCAGCAAAGTGAAGCTGACTGCAACACCTGTTTAGGTACTACTTTCAAGCTCCACAAATCACTCTCTGTGTGTTATTCAGTTGTAATGCAAGGCTGTGGCCTTCTTACATCATTACACTCTCGAAATAGTTTGAGTGTTCATCAGCTGTCCAGCTTGTCCCTCCCACATGCATGACTAGAGTAGAGTAAGGTCTTTTAAACATACGTTAGGGTCTCTAGCTAAGCAAATCACCCCAGCACCAATAAAGATACTGACACATAGTTAAGTACCTGTCAAAGGATATGCTTAATTCCTAAGACTAAAACCAGACATATATCCCCCTTTATTATTCATTCCCACTTGTATTAACATAACTCATTAATAAACCACTTAGTAATTACTATAATTGTCAACATAGTTAAATTCGAGTTGGAAAGATGGCTTAGGAGATAAGGCGCTTCCCTGCAAAGCCTAAGTACCCAAGTTCGATTCCCCAGAACCCACATAAGCCAGATACATATGGTGGCACATGCATATGGAGTTCGTTTTCAGTGTCTAGAGAACTTGGAATGCCTATTCTCTCTCTCTCTCCAATAAATAAATAAAAACAAAATTATAGTTATATATAATAGTACCTGATAATACTTACAACTAAAATTCACATAATGACACAATAGATTTTTTATTTTATTTTATTTTATTTTATTTTTCTTTCAGAGTTCCCCTATCTTTATTTGTAGAGGTTATCCAATAATTTCTTTAATTACATTGCATACTTCTGAGTCCATTCCAGAGCTATTCTGTTGTACTTTTCTCTATCTGTTTTGTAGATCCGAGCAATCTCAGGCACTAAAGGATCATCTGGATTGGGATCACACAACAGAGAACAGATGGACAAAAGTACTTTTGAAATAGTTAGTGCTGGAGACCACTGTGACCGCAGAATATCAAGACAAATGCTGCCATTACTGTTAGTATTTGGATGATAAATTCTTGTTGTAAATGCAACCTTAGGTGGTTTGAAGGGGTAATCTGTTGGAAAATGAATTGTCAAGAAAAATACTCCACCCTGGTAGGGACTGTCATTTGGCCCCATTATTGTAGCTTGCCAATGAAACATATCATCTCCAACAGGACCTGCTGAACACTGTGCTGGGGGATCCCGTACCAGGTCATTCAATTCCTTATGGATTCTCTTCAGAGCCATGGTGGGAAGGAAGGCGGCAGCGGCCTCCCCGCGGCGGGCACGGGGGCGGGGGCGGGATGGGGAAGGGACGAGGGGGCCTGCGACCGCCTTACAGGTGGCGAGTCGGAGGGAGAAGAGCCGCAGTTCCGACACGCACGTCCGGCGGGCTGACGGCCGAGGCCCGCTCAGCTTCTGGGCCTGCCGCAGCCCTCACCGCATCACCCGGCGGCGGCCCCTTTACAATATATTTTTTAAAAGCCTTTGTGCAATCAGCATAACAAAACTTACCATGTTTCCTACAAAATCAAGAAGAAACTATAAGATTAAACATTAAGATATATTGATCTTAATGAGTGCATATTTACCTCTGGGGACCCCTCGGGTTTGCATTTATTTTTTTTTTCTTAATATTTGTTTTTTTCTCAAGGTGTGTTTTGCTTTAGCCTAGATTAACCTGGAATTCACTATGTACTCAGAAGCTGGCATGGAATTCCTCCTACCTTAGCCTTCTGAGTGCTAGGATTAAAGATGTGCACTACCACACCTGGTCTGTATTTATTTAACTACTTAAATATTTCAGTTTTCAGGGTATAACATCAGATTTAGATTTATGTTATACATGTATATATATATATATATATATATATATATATATATATATATATATATATGACTAAATATAATATGTGATAGATACTAATAGAAAATATAAGGGTAAACAATAAAAACTGGTATCAAACCTTATTTGTAACTATCTGTAACATTTTAATCGCCTCATTTATATGTTTATATTAAAGGAATAAATTTATATGTATATATAGCATTTATATACATCCAGTGTTGTTTTCCTCTGCTTGAGAAGTTATTTGTAGTACACATACTTTACAACTTTCCTTTCATAATATTGTTTCTACTTCAAGGACATTTTAAACCAGGCATGGTGGTACATGCCTTTAATCCCCAAACTCAGGAGGCAGAGATAGGAAGATTACTGTGATTTAAAGGCCACCCTGAGACTACATAGTGAATTCCAGGTCAGCCTGGGCTAGAGTGATACCCTACCTCAAAGACAAAAAAAAATAAATCAGCGACATTTTAAATTTATTAAAGATGAGTTACAAACTTTTATAACACACACAACATACAAAAATCTTTGTATTGCATAGTTGGTTAAACCAAACTAAGTGGATTCCATAAGTTTGCTCATATATATCAGAAAGTGTTATATTTAAAACCATTCTTACATACTGACCCATAAAATCAAGATTTTAGAAATTACATTTTTAGTACTCTTAATCAGTTGTCTTTGGCTAATGAGAGCTAGTAACATTTCAGTGGCACACATGTCCATTTCTTGTGGCCTCTGATTTATGTAAAAATTTTCTGAGCATTTTGAAAATGGAAAAGTCAGACATATGCAGCTCTTAGCATGTGCATTGTGATGGATAAATTCTATTGTAAATGTGATTGTCTTCAGGAGGGATAAGATTTGGGAATGAAACCCTTCCACCAGAATGGGTATACTTGGTTGTGGACTACACATTAGTAATTGCAGAAATGGCATATGCCCATATTTCACTTGGCTGCCGATGCCACTCACTGGTGAGCATTTTTTTTAACTTGGCTGCCTTTAGCAATCAGTTGCTCCTGCATCTACTATGTTCTGCACTTATAAATGGGTCTACTCTGTTTTGACTATCCTTGGTAGATATTGAGGCTGACTTTCATCTGTTTCCAATGACGGCACCAGCGACTCTCTAGGCATTCAGTGCCAGATTGGGACTGTTGAGTCCTCCATCCTTGTGAACTGAGTAACTACCACATTCCTAGATTCTCAGGCAGACAGATAGCTCATATCCTGTAAGCTAATCCAATAAGTCCTCTTTATGATACTAACTTATTCTATCAGTCCACAACTCTAGACAGCCTTTGTACATTTGTCTTATCATTTTCATAAGGAGAACTAAGAGTAAAAGGCGCACTGTTATGATTGAGTTCAGAGTTCTAACATGGATCTGGCTCTTTTGTTTGTTTGAGGTAGCATCTCACCCTAGCTCAGGCTGATGTGGAATTCACTATGTAGGCTCAGGGTGGCCTTGAACTCACAGCAATCCTTTTACCTCTGCCTCCCAAGTTCTAGAATTAAAGGTGTGCATCACCACACCCAGCTAGGATCTAGACCTCTTAATTTATACTTATCTCCCACTGAATAGTTTATAAATTCACATGACCTTGATAGATGTTAATTTACAACAAGGAGTATTGCATTTCACATGGCCATAAACAAAGTGTAAAGCCATTTGACAGATAAGGAATAAATTATTTTGAATAATTCTCTCTCTGTCTTTCAACATGGTTTCACTATATTCCAGGATATTTATGAAATCTTTATCCTCCTGCCCTATCACTGCATCTCTCTTTCTAGGAATATAACCCATATCAGATATAATAAAGTAAAGGTTTTACAAATTAAAATTAATTGAATGTCATTGTTTCTATAAGGATTAAATGAAAATGAATTCACTGTAAACTATAATATAATACATATTTCTTTTTAAATATTTGCTTGTACTTTAATCCCCAAGAAACAATCAAGGTAGCTTAAGGTCATTCACGAAAAAAGAAAAGGTCTCATAATTGACTTCAAAAGAAAGCTCATTTTGTCAGCTTCTGGGTTTTCTTTAGTTGTTCAGGTAAAAAATTGAATGACCAGAGACACAGATTAATTGAAGGCCATAAAACTCATGTTTGTATTTTATAAACATTGTGCATGTTGGAGAAGCTTATTTTTCTTTCTCTTTGCAAATAGATCAAAAACAGAGAACTCCTGTGATTTTTGTTTCATCAAATCCTGTTGAAAAAAAAATAAGGATAGTTTCTTGGCATAGCAAACTATCTTCTGAACAAGTAATGAAAAATGTGAACTGTAAGAATGCAGAAGAGTGACACTGGTTGCTCTTTGGGAGAGAACCCTGCATACCAAGAGACAAAGTTGAAGAAAGTATGTTTTCAACATATACCACTTCATGCATTTTCAGTAGAGGAAGTTAAACTTCTAGTGTTTCTCCAAAGGTTAAGTTCAACAAAAACCAACAAACAGGGCTGGAGAGATGGCTTACTTGTTAAGGCACTTGCTTGCAAAGCCAAAGGACCCAGGTTTGATTGTTCAGGCCCCTTGGGTAAGCCAGACAAACAAGGAGGTGCATGTATCTAAAGTTTGTTTGCAGTGGCTGGAGGCCCTGGCATGCCCACTCTCTTGCTCTATCTGCCTCTTTCTCCCTGTCTCTTTCAAATAAATATGAATAAAATAAGTTACAGTTTTTTCAAAAACAACCTTTGTTCTTTGCAAACTTTAAAAAATCTATCGTCTTTCTGATTTTTTTCTTTACAGCAGAATAAGATGTTTAATTATGATTACATTACTTATTCCAATATTATCTTAAGTAATATATTTATATCATTTCTCCATTCTTTTCTCATATTTCCTGTTTCTCATTTTTTAAGAGGGCAACCTATCCTGAAATTGAAAAGAGTGAAATGATTTTCTTTTTTTAAAAAAATTTTTTTTTGTTTTATTTATTTATTTGAGAGCGACAGAGAGAAGGAGGCAGAGAGAGAGAGAGAGAGAGAGAGAGAGAAAGAAAGAGAGAATGGGCGTGCCAGAGCTTCCAGCCTCTGTAAACGAACTCCAGATGCATACGCCCCCTTGTGCATCTGGCTAACGTGGGTCCTGGGGAATTGAGCCTCGAACCGGGGTCCTTAGGCTTCACAGGCAAGCGCTTAACCGCTAAGCCATCTCTCCAGCCCGTGAAATGATTTTCAAGGAAGCTCTATTGAGGAAGTCTAGATAAAGTTGGGAAATGAAGGGAAAAGGTACATTCTGAGGAAAGTGATTTATTTCTGCCATTTCATGACACATAAAGACAACATTTTGTTATCATTCCATACATTTAAAATAACTGGATAGCCTAAGCACTGTCTCTCTTTCTAATTCCTTTAGTTTTCACTTACAGTTTTCCATACTTCATGTCTGTGGCTGAAAAAACTCAAGTCATAATTGACTTTCCAAAATAAACAAGCATATATTACTAAAATTATATTTTCAGATTTGATATAGCTAATGTTTGAAATTTGCAGGATGGAACAAAATGACAATCAGCTATCATCAATATTATTTTTGGTTATTTTTTTCAAAATCTGGCATTAGGACTTGTCTTCAAGCCAGTTTTTTCTTGTACATAATATTTCATAAATACTTAGTTCAGGTTGTGAAATAAGTGTTGATATTAGGAACAATAAAATTGAAAGTGTTATATAAATTAAGTGCTATATTTTACTATCAGCATGCTGTCACTACTTAAGCAGTATTGAACCATATTGACGAGGGTAACACAATAATCTGTCATTTGACGCTAGCCAAATCATGTCTAAATTTTAATGTCTGATCTAGTACATAATTCTATAGTGTGGGTTCCTGGGTCCTCCAGGGAAGGGCAGCAGTCCCTCCCCCACCGGAAGGGGCCCAGGCAACCAGGGTGGGTCAGCACTTGAGGAAAGAATCACTCCCGGGAGATAGTAGAACAGCTCTCTCAGTTTATTGTCAGTGAAATGGGTTTATAAGCATCTGAGGGTCAGGGGAGGACCCCAAGGAGATTGGGCATGCGAGTTCATTTCTGATGCCTAATTAGCATATGGGAACATTCATTCTAGCACATAGGCAATGGCTGAGTGATGGGGGATGGGAGGGCAGGTGATCTAGGGTCTCAGGGGATGGGTTGTCTGAAGGCAGATAAGGAGTTTCCTAGGAAACTGGCCAAAGGGTACAGGGCTATGGGCAGAGCCTAAGTTCAGGTATGCCAAGCTTAGAGCGGGAATGCCCTCCTGTAGCCTGGGGGTCCTTAGCCATGCCTGGCTGCTCAGGCCCCTCTCCTGAAGGCTCCAGCCTGTGCCTGGCAGTGCCCAACACCATAGTTCAGGAATCTATTCTGCAAGAAGGGGCTCGTGTTTTTTTTTTTTTGTTGTTGTTGTTGTTGTTGTTATTGTATTAATTGTGGGTCAAACTCAATTGATTGTGTGATTGTGTCCAATGTCCTCCATAAGCCTTATATGTTCTGGTAGATAATCACTGGGTGGCTAGCCTAACATGTCTGCATTCTAATGACATCACATTTCCTCATGTAATCTCTGATTCATAAAACCTTCTGGCACATATTTCTTTCTATCTATCATCTATCTCTCTATCATCTATCTACCTAGCTAGTATCTGTCCATCTCGCATCTATCCGTTATCTTTTGGATTGTCTGCACATTAACCCCCTACCTATCTACCATCTATTTGTACTAGACACATTACTACATATGTTTACATGGGGACATTTACAGAATATCTAAGAGCATCAAATGTGAAAGATCAAATGTTCAAGGAATTGCTTTTATGGTATATGTTACCATTCATTAGACAGGATCTGTCAGTCATCCAAATCAAGATTTTGAGTACAGAAGGCCATGAAAAGAGACCACTACAAAGTGTGAACAAAATTGTGGCCATGATTACTGTAGTCTACTACACAGATCAAATCTGTATCACTGCCACAAATTGTATCGTTTTCTCCTCTTCTCCCTCTCTTTTCTGATCCTTATCTTTTATTTTATCCTTCTCCTGTAGTGTTATTTGGCATTTTTACTGACTTTATCCTTGCATCTGATTCCCTACATATACTTTTATTTCCCCTGTGTTTCAAATGCTAGAATTTCAGCAAGCAAAACTTATTTTTTTTTCCTTCTCTCTTCTCTCTCCAGGCTATTTTATGTATAGCACTCAATTTACTCACTGTATCAGTGAAAGGCTTATTCTGAAGGAAATTTTCTATATATGACATGGGGGTGAGCATGACTTTTCTCCAATCAGCATGTAAGAAATAAATTCTCTAACTACTTCCCACTGGGAACCATTAAGCTGCTGTAACAGTAGTTCAGAGTCAGCTTTCTCACCTATAATATTAAAGATCACCTTCCATTCCCAAAGGAATATCTTAAGTTGGGTACCATCTCTCACGTGGCAACCGTAAGTAGCAGCTCTTAGCAAAAAATAGTTTAAAAGGCACTCTCCAATATAACCTGTCTTCCTGTTGCCATACAGAATAAGGTTTTGCTCCAAACTGTGTCAACTCATAATTAACCTACAAAATAGCACATGTAGGAAGAAAATGCAATAAAATACAGTAAAAGTTCAGACTTGATAAGAACATTTTAGTGTGTTTCTAAATCCTGCACCTAGCAAATGGATAAATAAGTAAATCAGTAGGCAAGTAAACACATAAATAAAAACATAAGAGAATATTCAAATTAAGTTTTCCCCAAAACATGATATTGAAAATACTTCTTTAAAATACTTTGCCTGTTGTAATCACCAACCAGTTAAGGCCAAATAACTAGACAGTAAATTTTGATTAGGGAGACTTTTATACAAATCCCAGGTTATGGTTCCATTACAGGAGCTGTGGACATGAAAGAAATAACAGTGCCGCCTCATTAATTTTCTTCATTTATTCCCTCTAAGATATGGCTTATTTATAGGAAGAAAATGATGCCAAGATATTCATAGAGTGTAGGATTTGTGATTTTCTACTTCAAATGATTTTCCACAAAGGAGCCTAAGTAACTCATCAGGAAAAGGATGGATTTTTTCTTCAACTCTACTGCCTGGAAAATTGGATATATTTATGCAGAAAAGATGAATTTAGCACTTATCTTCTATACAAAATAGGTTACACACCTAAATGTAATATTCCAAACAAATAATTGTACAAATAATAGAAAATCCTTGTGAACTTGGGTTACACAAACATATCTTATATACAGTTCCAAATTCATTAAAAATGAGCCATATAAAAAGTAACAATCTGTACTTCAAAATGACTAGTAAAAGAATAGGACATAGTTACAATGGAAATATTTAATTTATAAAGTAGTATATTTCCAGATGTCCTTTTCATATCTCCTAAGTTTTGATTAACCCTCTCCTCTACTCACTCACTTCTCCCATTCTCTTGCCCTTATCCCTCCTTTACTTTCCATCCCCAGTATTTTCTGACACATACTGCTTTACTTTCACTGCAGGAGATAGGGGAAGTCAGTGTTCTGTCATGGAAGGGAAGAGGGCTCAGGAGCCCACACCCTCCCAGAGGCATTACAGGCAGTGTGGTGCAACAGAAGAGAGAGTCACTTTTTTCAAATGTGTATTGCTCATAAGTTCTGGGGAAAAGAAAGAATTGAAGTGGTGGGGGGGGGGTGAGAGAAATGAGTATTTTAAAAAATATTTTAATAACAACTTCTATAATCATAGACAATAATCCATAACAGGGCTGGAGAGATGGCTTAGCGGTTAAGTGCTTGCATGTGAAGTCTAAGGATCCTGGTTCAAGGCTTGATTCCCCAGTATCCACGTAAGCCAGATGTACAAGGTGGCACATGCATCTGGCGTTCGTTTGCAGTCGTGGGAGGCTCTGGTGCACCCATTCTGTCTGTGTCTCTGCCTCTTTCTCTGTCTATCGCTCTCACATAAATAAAAATAAACAAAAAAATCAAAAAATAACCCATAATAATTCCCTCCCCATACACTTTCCACTTTGTAACGCCAGCCACTCTCCATCATACCCCCTCCCCCTCTAATTTAGCCTCTCTTTTATTTTAATGTCATCACCGTTTCCTCCTATTGTGAAGATCTTTTGGAGGTAGTTCGAGGCACTGTAAGACCAGGGATATACAGGCCATTTTGTGTTTGGAAGAGTTTATTGTAAGCACTCTTACAGTCCTAAGCAGTCCTACACTCTCTTTGGCTCTTATAGTCTTTCCACTACCTCTTTCACAACGTACCCTGAGCATTGGAAGGAGTGATAGAGATGTTTCAGTGCTGAGCACTCCTCTGTAATTTCTTCTCATTACTATGGTGCTTTTTAAGTTATCTCAGAGGTCACTTCCATCTGAAAAGAGAAGATTCCCTAACCAAAACTGGCAGTAGCAATAATATATGGGTATGAGCATTAAGAGAAGTGCTTACCATGAAGCTGGGTGAGTATAATATATTCATTTAGCCAGACATGAGCATGCATTATTCCCTTAGGGCTAATGAACTCCCCCAATCATAGGTTTTGAGTACCAGACATGTATTCCGTCCCATGGAGTGGGCTTCCAGTCCCATTATGGGTCAGTTGGTTTCATCCCATAATAGACATGCCACTATTGCACACATTGCCTCATTTGGTGTGGCTGGCAAATTTAAGACTTGCAGTGTCCATTTTTGTTTATCTCCACTGATGACTTCTTTCTCTCCCATGGAGCGACATGCAGCATAGCTTTTTCCAGCTTTCTGTCTGTCAGCTAGTCTACAGGGAGGAGGTTTTAAGCCCAGCTCCAGCAAGATTTCTCAGTGGCCTTGAAGCCCAAGCATGGGGATTCTTCAGCAATAAGGTCTTACTATCTATTCCTGGTGGGAAAACAAGAGCCTTGGCAATGACCTGTAATATTTTGGAGATATGAGAGAACTCCCTGGCTAGCAACTCACTAGAAGCTACCCCATCCCTAGGGCTGAAATTTTTCTAGCAATAATCTATGGCTTCTGGGTGTGGCTTTGTCCAAAAACAGTAGGTTTCTATTTGGCTTATTTATACCCTCTTAGATTTTGATTAACCCAACCCTTACCCTTCATTTACTAAATCTCTTCTGATGACCTCACTTAGGCCATTCCACCCCAGGTATCTGTTTACCTACTTACATATATAAATACCATCCCCTAAAGCCCTTCTTTCTCTACCCTCCCTTATAGCCCCATTCTAGCTTTATTCCAACTCACATGCTTCCTGAATGCTGGGATTAAAGGCATAGGCCACCACACCTGGCCCATAGCCCATTTTTTAATTGGGTTGTTTGATTTCTTATTTAGTTTTTTGAGTTCTTTGTATATCCTGGATATTAATCCTCTGTCTGATGTATAGTTGCCAAAGATTTTCTCCTACTCTATAGGTTGCCTCTTTGTTCTATTCACAGTGTCCTTTGCTGTACAAAAGATTTGTAATTTCATGAGATCCCAGGGGTTGATTAGTGGTTTTGTTTCCTGAGCAATTACAGTTATATTCAAGCAGTGATTGCCTATGCCAATATGTTGAAGGGTTTCCCTACTTCTTCCTCCACATTATCAGAGTTTCAGGTCTGATATTAAGGTCTTTGATCCCTTTGTACTTGATTATTGTGCATGAAAAGAAATAAGGATCTATTTTCATCCTTCTACATACAAATATCCAGTTTTCTGAGCACCACTTGTTGAAGAGGCTGTCCTTTTTTTTACTATGAGTATTTTTAACATTTTCTCAAAAATCAGATGGTTGTAGCTGCCCGGACTTACATCTGGAGACTCTTTTCTGTTCCATTGATCTGTATGTCTATTTTTGTATCAGTATCTGCTGTTCATGTTACTATGACTCTGTAATATATGTTAAAATCAGGTATGGTGATCCTTATCAATGTTGCTCAAAATTGTCGTGGCTATTTGAGGGTTGGTTTTTTTGTGCTTACAAATTTATTTTGGTTTTTTTTTCTATTTCTGTGAAGAATGATATTGTAATTTTATGGTGATTGCATTAAATGTGTAGATTACTTTTGGTAAGGTTGACATTTTCATAATATTTATTCTTCCAGTCCAAGAACTTGGGATGTCTTTCCATTTACTAGTGTCTTCTGTAATTTGTCTTGAGTGTTTCATTGAAGAAATCCATCACATCCTTTATTCGGTTTATTCCAAGCTACTTTTTTCATGTTTTTTTTTTTGAGGTAATTGTGAATGGGAGTGATTCTTTGATTTCATCATGAGCATGTGTGTTGTTTGTATATTGGAAGGCTACTGATTTCTGTGTGTTTATTTTGTATCTTTCTATATTGCTAAAAATGTTTATTAGATCTAACAGTTTTCTGGTAGAGTCCTTAGGGTCCTTTGTGTACAGAATCATATCATCTGCAAATGATGATAATCTGATCTCTTCCTTTCTAATTTGTATCCTTTTTATGTGCATGTCTTGCCTTATTGCTATGGCTGACATCGAGTACTATATTAAATTAAAGTAGAGACAGTGGACACCCTTGTATTGCTCCTGATTTTAGTGGAAAAGCTTGAAGATTTTCCCCATTCAGTATTATGTTACCTGTATGTATGTAATAAATACCCTTTATTATGCTGAGGTATGTTCCTTCTATTCCTAGTTTCTGTTGGACTTTTACCATGATGGAATGTTGGTTATTTTCAAATGCTTTTTCTGCATCTACTGAGATGATCATGTGATTTTTGTTCCTCAATCCATTTATACAGTGTATTACATTTATCAATTTATGTATTGTATACCATCTCTACATCTGTGGAATAAAGCCTACTTGGTTGGGGTGAGTGATCTTTATGATATATTTTTGTATTCTGCTTGCCAATATTTTGTTGAGAATTTTTGCATCTATGTTCATCAGGGATATTGGTCTGTAATTTTCTTTTTTTTTGTTTTATCTTTGTCTTGTTTTGATGTAAGAGTAATTCTGGCTTCATAGAAGGAGTTTGGTAGTATTCCTTCCTTTTATATCTTATGGAAAAGTTTGAGAAGCATTGGTGTTATGTTCTTCCGTGAAGATCTAGTAAAGTTCAGCATTGAATGCATCTAGACCAGGACCTTTTTTTAGTTAGGAGATTTTTTTTAAATAACCGCTTTGATCTCGACCCTTAACATAGGTCACTTTAAATAGTTTATCTCATTTTGATTTAATTTTGGTAGGTCATATAAAATCTAGGAAATCATTCATTTCTGTCAGATATTCCAAATTAGTGGAGTATATGTTCTTAATGTATGTCCTTATGATTTCTTTGGAATCTGTCACAGTAGTGCCTTTTTCATCTCTAATTTTATTTATATGTGCCTCTTCTATCCTACTTTTAGTTAGATTTGCTAATTATTTATCAATCTTGTTTATCTTTTCAAAGAACCACCTCTGTCTCATTGAATTTCTTTGTATTGTTTTTTTTTTCTTGGTTTCCCTTTCATTAATTTCTGCTCTAATCTTTATTATTTCTTCCCATGTATGGATTTACAGTTTGCCTTGTTCTTTTCTCAAGGCATTAAGGTAAAGCATTAAGTTGTTTACTTGTGACCTTTGTAATTTCTTAATATAGGCACTTACAGCTATACATTCTTCTCTTAGGACTGTCTCATTTTATTCCATAGGTTTTGGTATGTTCTGTTCTCATTATCATTTGATTCTATGACTTATTTTTATTTTTTTCTTGATTTCTTCATTGAACTGTTCATCATTTAGTAGTGTATTATTGAGTTTCCCTGATTTTGTGTATGTGCTATAGCTTTTCTTGCTGTTGATTCATAGTTTAATCCCATTGTGATCAGATACAGTGCAAGGAATTATTTTACATTTTCTGTATTTTTTAAGGTTTGCTTTGTGTTATAATATATAGTCTAATTTATAAAATGTTTCATATGTTGTTTTAAAGAATGTGCATTCTGCAGCATTTAGATGAAATATTCTGTAGATATGTGTTAGGCACATTGGTTGTGTGAGCTCATTTAATCAAAATTCATCTCTTTATTTTTTGCCAGGATAACCTTCTAATTGATGAGAATGGTGTATTGAAGTCACCCACTATAATTGTGTTTGATGTTATTTGTGACCTTAATTTTAATAGTGTTTGTTTGATGAAATTTGGAGCTTCCATATTAGGTGAGTATATGTTTAGAATTATAGGGTCCTGCTGTTGGAATGTTCCTTTAATAAATATAAAGTGACTACTTTTTTACCTTACCTAATTAATGTTGGTTTGAAGTCTACCCAATCAGATATTACAACAACACTTGCTTGTTTTCTAGGCCCATTTGCTTGAAATACCATTTTCTATCCTTTCACACTAAGATGGTGTCTGTCTTTTATGAAGAGGTAAATTGCTTGGAGGCAACAGATAGAAGGATCCTGCTTCTTACCCACTCTGAAAGCCTACGTGTTCTGTTAGAGCATTGAAGCCATTTGTATTATAGAAATGTGTGATTTTATTCTTGAAGTTCTTCTTGTATTGCAGTTCTTCATGTTTTCCTTTTCCTCTCTTATATTAAGGGCAATTTGAGTACAGTTTTTTTTTCCTATTCCTTTATGTGTGTGCTTGTCTTTCTCTTCAACCTGAAGGATCCTCTCAAGAATTTTCTATAGAGATAGTTCAGTGGTCATATATTACTTTAGCCTGTTTTTGCTGTAGAATGTCCTTATTTGTCTGTCAATCTGAATGGATAGTTGTTAACTTTCAGAACTTGGAATACATCATTCCAAGCCTTTTAAAATTTATGTTGAGTAATCTGCTGTTATCTTGATGTGCTTGCCTTTATATGTGACTTGATTGTTCTAAGTGCTTTCAATATATTATCTTTGGTTTTTGTGTTTTGTATATTTTTTTTAATATAGCAGTGAGAAGTTCTTTCCTGATCTTGTCTGTTTGTCATCCTAAAGGCTTCCTGTATATGTATTGGCTTCACTTTCCCTATTTGGATGAAGTTTTCTTCCATAATTTTGTTGAAATTGCCTACTGTGCCTTTGGAGTGCAATTCATCCCCTTCTACTATGTCTCAAATTCTTATGTTTGATCTCTTCATAGTGTCTTGAATGTCTTGAAATTCTCATTCATACCTTCCTATTTGTTTGTTTTTCTTTTTGTTGGACTGTATTAGATATAACATGTAATGTTCCAGTTTAGATATTGTATCTTGTCCTTGATCCATTCTGCTGGTGAGACTTTACACAGAATTTTATTTTTGTTTCTGGTATTTCTTCATTATTCCTATTTCCTTACTCATGTCTTGTATTGACCTTATTTCATTAAGTTGGTTCCTGTTTTCTCTTGGGATTCTATCAGATGTTTGTTTTGTTCTTGATTCTTTAATTTTTTTTCTTTCATTTCTTTGAACAAAGATACAATATATTTTTGAAATCCTTATCAAACATTTAATCTAAATCAGTCTCACTGGAAGTCATTTCGGATGGATTTACAGTTTTTGGTGGAACTGTATTACCTTGATTTGTATGTGTGTGTGTTTCTTGCATTGTAATGTAGAAATATTTACATCTTGAGTTAACTTGATGCTTGGGTTTTCTAATTATCTGCAGTATTCTAAGCCATGTAAATCCAACATTATATGTCTTCCAGGTATGAGTTTAAGGTGCCAAGTGTGCCTTTGTACTGTCAGAGTAACGGAAGAAGATGTTGAGTTTGCTGGCTAATCATGTATTTTAGTCGGTTGGGTGGCAAATTACTGGCAAATTCTAAAGTTCAATTGAGTATTATACACATTCAATCAAAACCAGAGTATGTATGCAAGAGTGTAGCTGGGGAATTAAAACAAGCAGGTGCTCTAATAAATTCAAAGTCTCTTAGGTTGGCCTTCACCCTTAATCCTTTAACTGGGAGGCTGAGATTTCTGTTATGGGTTTCTGTAATGGGTTCCCAGACAGTCTGGTAGTACATGTTTGCAATTTCAGCATTTGGGAGACAGAGGAAGAAGGATTTCTAGACTTTTAAGGGTAGCAACTGAGACCCTGTCCCAAAATATAAAAGGAAAACGAAATAAATTCCAACTCGAGAAAGTAGAAAAGAAAGAATAAATCTAACTCATGAATATCAGGAGGAAAGAAAAGCATAGGTAAAAGCAAACATGAAAATCACAGTGACTAAATAAAAATTACAAAGACCAACACTGTTTATTCCACTTGTATTAAAAGTCCAGAAAAAAAAAAAAAAAGCTGTAGATAGAGGTAAGTATTTACCCGGGGCTAGGAAGGAAATGAGGACTGATAAAAAATTAGTGATCAATATTACTGTGAGATGACATATAAAATTAAATTCTGCTGGAATAGAGAGCTGGCTTGTTAGTTAAGTGCTCTTTTGGTCCAAGTGTGGGGACCTGAGGACTCCTAGGAGACTGCTTGAGTTCAGTCCTTAAGTTTGGTGACTGTGGTTAGGCAAGTCAACATTTCCAGTCCTGTAGGGGTTAGAGACTTGACAACAACCAAAACCCAGGAAGCTCAGGGATCAGTCAGAGACACTGATGCAATAAAGAATGGGCATCAGAGGCATTCCCTACCTCTCCCCCCACCAAATAAATAACTGCATGCTACTCCCACAACACCTATCCCAGAACCCCATTGGAAATATCTGTAACCCCACTGAGGAGGGTCCCCAGAGGAACGTGGGCAGGAACAAGGGGTAAGAGGGAACCAACATGATGTACCTATATAAAAATGTTTTTAATAAAAAAAAGAATGTGAAGAAGAGTAATAGAGCAGAATCTGCTACATTCCACACCTGTCAGTGAGCACTTGGGACTCACATACCATGCACACCATCCTCACCATACATACAGACACACATGTATGCACACACACACCAAAAATATTTGGATTCTGATAGCAGTTACACAACTGTGAAAATTTATTAAAATAGATACTCATGTATTTATAGTGTATGTATTTTATGGTAAATAATTTAGAACAATAAAATTCCTAATATAAACAGTATAATAAGCAAGAAAAAAATTGTTTTTCTATTTTTCCCTTCAAAATGTAGCTCTCAAACCAAGGACAGCAGACATGGATAATTCATGGGTCTGATGTTAACAGGCAAACAATGCTTTTCCCCTCTAAGTTAGTCGCAGTTGAAGGCTGATATTGCCACGTGTAACAGGATAATTACAGAGAAAATGATTTTCCATTCTGCTTTGTATCCAAGGGTGGTCTCAAACTTACTACACAGCCCTAGGGCTTATTATCTGCATGAATGTACTCCTGAGTGCTAAGATTACAAGTACGCGTCACTGTACCCAGTTACTTTTGTCATCTTCTAGTGTCAGTTTTGGTATGAGTATCTATCTATACTACATAGTTAGATAATCAATAAACTAACAGCATTCACTATCTCAATTAATTTTTTTCTTCAAGGTTCCTTAATCATATTGGTTATATCTGGAAAAAAAATAACTTTATACTCTCCCTCTTTCTTTGTCTTCTTTTTACTTCTGCTGTTTCTATATACTATTTAATATTCCTTCCACTTAAATTACCCTTTTTTTACAGCCATCATGCCTTCCTTTAATTTTGCTGATGTAGTGCCATCAAAACTCTTACAATCTTCCTGAATAATCCTACTTAGAAATTTTGGGGCTACACAATATGTATACATTTGAGTTAACAAACAATCAGAAGAGTTGGCATCCTAAATGTTATTATTTTGTAATGTACTGATTCCTAATATGCCTTAAAAGTGTTGCATAATACTCTTTTTGATTGCTAAAGGAATTAAATTGTATTGGTCATTTATAAGAAACTATGTCTATCCTTCCATGTCCTTGATAAATATGTCAACTTTGAATGAACAATTTACTATGTTACACCCCAGACATTCCAAACCACAGGATTGCTGTCTTCATACAGTCAAACATGCTAACTGTAAAACTGAATGGAATGTGCTGTAACAGACATTTTTGCATTAGGTTTGTACAATGTTGTGCATATTGCATCTCTTTATTTTGCATCATGGTATGATGAGCTGAGGCACACTTATGAATTCCTTCCTTCTTTAGGATTTTATTTCCAGAGTATCCCTGGGAGCTTAGCTTAGCTCTCTTGAATCGATGTTGATCACATAGCATCACTAAAAAAGGGAAGTGACCTTTACTTGTTCACATTCTTCTTGTATAATTTTATTTTTAAGTTTATCCTTGTCCAAGGTTAGCTGTTTGGGAGCTTTTTAGATTGAGGCCATTGTGGATGGCTTTTTCTCTTTTTTATTATTATTCTCTTTAAAGTCTGGCTTAGTTGCAGAAGTCAGGGGATGGCATACATGGTTGAAAGCCCAATCCCAGCATTCTTTTCAACACTTCTACACCTCGAAGAATACGTATTTGATTCCATGCCCTGATGTTAAAGAGGAAACATTATCTGATTAAAACACAATTTTAATCTATTTTTCTGTTTGTCTCTCCTTATATACATAGTTATGAAAAACACATGTTTTCCACTTTGAATGCTCCAAGTCAATTACTGCTATGCCACCATAAAATGCAAGTTTAAAATGCATATCAATGTATCTTATTATTTACAGGTTGTTCTAAAAATGAAAAATTTAAAAATAATTGAGGGTAATCTATATAAAACCAGATGTGGACTAAAAAATTGTACATAGAAGGGAAGTTTCACACTATTAAAATGTATAGCAGTAGGGTTGGAGGGATGACTTAGCGGTAAGGCATTTGCCTGCAAAGCCAAAGAACCCAGGTTCTATTCCCCAGGACCCAAGTTAGCCAGATGTACAAGGGGGCGCACACATCTGAAGTTCGTTTGCAGTGGCTGGATGCCCTAATGTGCCCATTCACTCTCTCTCTCTCTCTCTCAGTCTCTCTTTCTCTCTCTCTCTCTCTTTCTCTGTTAAATAAATGAATGAATAATAAAATATTTTTAAAATGTGTACCAGTATATAGACATAAAATATATTTTAGAATGCTAATGCATAATGTTATGATTGCATCTAATACTTTGAGATGACAGATCAAAAGGCTTTATTTTGCTACTAATCCAAAAATAAGTCACCGTTATTTTAAAATATGTTAAAAATTAACATATATAAAATATCTTTACTACATCAGTTGTTCAGAACTGCAGAACTATACATGGAAAAAGTACATGTATGATTTTGATTTAATAAGAATAGTATGTAGCTGGCCATGGTGGTGCATACCTTTAATACCAGCATAGGTAGGAGGATTACCATGAATTTGAGGCCAATTGGAAACTACAGAGTCAGTTCCTAGTCAGCCTCAGCTAGAATAGTCTTAAAAATAATATTTACAACGTGTTGCTGAGTTGCTAATTGTATATCTAATTAAATATCAAGAGTATCTACATTAAAGGTTAAATGAGAGAGAGAGAGAGAGAGACAGAGACAGAGAGAGAATGGGCACACCAGGGCCTCCAGCCACTGCAAATGAACTTGAGATGTGATGTCTGCGCCCCCTTGTGCATCTGGCTAACATGGGTCCTGGGGAATCGAGCCTCAGACCTGGGTCCTTAGGCTGCACAGGCAAGTGCTTAACCGTTAAGCCATCTCTCCAGCCCCAGGTTTACTTTATTTATTTATTTTTAATTGATTAATTTTTTATTAATTAGTTTTGTACTCAGTGAATACAGTCAAGTTGGTACCATTGTTAGGCTCACCCATGCCCTACCCCCTCCCCCTGGCCCCTCCTTGTTGAGGTATATGGGTCATGCATTGTGGAGTTAGCCCACAGTTACGGGTAGATAAAATGTCTCTGCGTATCATGTCCCAAGGTGTGGCTCTGACATTCTTTCTGGCCCCTCTTCTGCAAAATTTCCCTGAGCCATGTTGGATTATTTTGGGTCTGCTTCAGTGATGAGGTGTTGGGAGCCTCTGTGTCTCTGGGTATATGATTTGATAGGAGTTAATTGTTCTCTGTGTTGATCTCCTTCACCTTTGTGCTGATACCCAGTTCAACAAGAAAACAGCACCCTTGCTTG
The DNA here is from genome assembly GCA_036346955.1 of Dipus sagitta. NCBI lineage: Eukaryota > Metazoa > Chordata > Mammalia > Rodentia > Dipodidae > Dipus > Dipus sagitta. The sequence continues at coordinate 87,116,224 of CM070782.1, read as the reverse complement.
TTTCACCAGTTATTCTTAGTTTCATCTGGGGCCCTTTTGAGGTATGATGGGGTGGTTCTTTCCTTAGGATCTGCGTCTATCTGAAAAGGAGAAGCAGATTCTCCAACAGAGACTAAAGTTAGCACCAGACAAATGGGATAACCCTTATTTCATTTATAGAGAATTTAATAGGTGTAGACATTCTTGTAGCCCACGATTGGTAGTAGCTTGATAATGGAGAGCGTGCTCATGTTTGGATATGGTTCTGACTTGTTTCCCAGCTCCAGCTATGGGTCCCGTACCACTGAACCACTGAGGGGATCAGTTAGCCGAATCAAGAGCAGTTGGTTCCCCACCATGGCTGTGCACTGCTATTGCACTTGTGTGAGAATCATGGCAGGTTATTTGCTGCTAAGAAGGTTAGTCCATGAGCTGCTTGGACAGATATTGTTCATTTTTCCCCAGCCGCCCAAGTAGCACCTTCTGCTGCTAGACGTGCTGACTGTCTGGGGACTGACTCTCTTCCAGCTTCCAGCCATGCCATTTCATTTTACGTGTCTACCACATATGGTGTTTTCAGCAGTAAGGTCTTACCACTAACCTTTGGTGGGTCATCAAGTACTCTGACTGAAATCTGTCTTTCTTTTAGGAAACCTTGTTGGTCTCTCTGATCAATAGCTCATTGTGGATGATAGCCACATGCTGGTATAACTTTGAAAAGCAATTTTTTAGAGAGGACTGCTCACATGAAGATGGATAATATAGTCAGATGACATTTTAAATGGAGACAGCACATGAGATCACATGCATAGCATCAGGAAAAGGCTATGAAAATATTTATGTAGATTCAAATGGATCTTAAGTTAATACAGTTATTATTTGATACTGAACCCTTAATCCTTAATTTTTGTTTACACCTTTCCTTAATTTTGAAGACTCTATAAAGGGCACATAGATGGACATGTGAGTTACAAGTGCATATTGTTCAAGGATCAACTCTAGATCAAAAATCTTCATATATATGTTATGGTTAATCACTGGTCTGTTATGATTCTTCATTTCAACATTATTCCTAAAAGATCATAGTTTGCTTAATTTCACATTCTTTTTTATTCATACTACCAATGCATATGAATTATATTTGCTTCATACTGTTATCTCTTTGTTTCCTAGAAAAAGTGAAACAATGATGCACTTGATCTAATTTATGATGTCCTAATATGTTTATAAATTTACTGTCTAAAAGTTCTAGACTCATTCAGGTAGGTTACAGCAGCCTCAAGTAGACATTTCTGACTCACCAAATTATCCCACTTGTTAGTCTACAGTTGAAACCTAGCTTCATTGTGTTTTTTGATAACTTCATGCTAACATTGTTTATGCTCATGTTTCCATCTTCTCAACTATGTTAGTATTCACAGATATCTTCCAATATATCCCATTCTTTAGAGAGCTAGCATAGAGCTGGAGAGATTGCTTAGTGGTTAGGGCAATTGCTGGAGAAGCCTAAGGGCCCAGGTTCTAGTTCCCAGAATCCAACACAGATGCACATGTTGGTGCATGCATCTGGAGTTCATTTGCGGTGCCTAGATTCCCTGGTGAGCCCATTATCATTCTCCCTCTCTCTCTGTCTCATAAATAAAAAAATAAAATAAAATATATAGAGACCAAGCATAATAGTAAGGTAAAACCGGTATATAGCCTATATATGCCTATAGCCCTTATTAGTTGATGGCTGTAATAGTTAGAATGTGAAATGTCTTTAGATACTTAATCTCTTCTTGATGATACTGTTTAGGAAGGTTGTGGAACTTTTAGAAGGAAGAACCTTCCTGGAGGAAGCAGGTCACTTGGGTTGATCTTTAAGGACTTATAGACAGTTCCGTTGGGCTATGTGAGAATATAATACTGGCTTACAGCTACTTCCCTGCTCTGCCTTCTATGCCATGATGTAGTCTAAGGTCTGGAACTATATGCTAAAATTATTATTATTATTATTATTTTGCTGTGGTGCTTCTGGTCAAGTGTCCTGTCTCAGCAATGAGAAAGCAACTGTTGTAAAAAAAAAATGGATGCTGAGAATTAAGACCATTGTTGTAATTAATCTGTCCACATGATTTCTAGCCTTTTGTTGCTGGATTTCAGGAAGACGGTGTAAGGTTTTGGAGCTTTGTGATTAAAAAAAAAAAAAAGCCATACAATGCTATAAGCAGAAGCCTAATGAGTCCTTCTGGTGGGGATTTTGAAAACCAGAAAACATGTGAGAAATGTGAAGCTTCAGTTCATCATGTATCAGAGGGAGCAAAGGACTTTCTTGGGAAATGGTCTAAAGGCAGTTCATGTGATATCTGATAAAAGTAACTGGCTACATTCTATCCCTATCCTGAGAATTTGAGTGAATTTGAATTTAAAAGTAATGGAGTAATGTATGTGGCAGAGGGAATTTCAAGGTAGAACAAACTGAGTCAGGGACACTGATTCTCTTAGATGGTGTGATTGAGGCCTCCAGTGGAGAGCAAAATGAAGAGTGGAAAGATATGAAAAGAATGTAAAGTTTGGAAGGGAAAGAAAGGTGAGAAGTTTAAAATTCAAGGTCCAGAGACTGCAGCGATTTTAGCTGTAATTGATAAGATTGTCACTACAAAAGATTAGAAAAAATGCTCTCTTCTCAGACAAGAAGAAGGGTGCCCAGAGGGGAAGACCCAATCTTCTGAAGGGTCAACCTAGTAAGAACATGCAATATTTGGGGATAAAAGTAAAGGCTGAAGAAAGAATGCTGAAAGATGTCTCTGCTCCCTAAGGTCAACATACACAAGCTGCTATAGCTGTGGTCAGTGGGCACCAAAATTCGTCCCTATCTGACATTCCTATGTGTTGGAGAAGGTAAGTTGAATTTGATATCATCGCCAATGTGGTACTAACTTTGGTAGAGTAAAAGGTTCTGGTCGCCAGGCATATCATAGCACTGTGTCAGAGGGTGACTGAGGCTAAGCACTGTGAGGCAGAGTCAGAGCACCTGCGGGCATGCCCTTAGCACCTGCTGCATGAGGCTGTGTAGGTGAGCCAGAAATTACAATGGTCATACGAAGATTTTAGAGACAATAGGTCACATTTTGAAGGAGCTCATGGTGGAGCTTTCTCAGGAAAGAAGCTACAGGCAGCGCAGGTGGAGAGGTATAGCTATACAAACCACTCGGAGCACAAAGGATTTTACAAGGAGTTTTGAGGTATAGGGCATGAAGCTGTAGGATTTCATTTTTGTCCTGCTGGATTAGGGTCCTTCTTTGGTCTAATATTTCCTTGCCTCCTTTCCTCCATTTTGCAATGGGAATTTTCTCTCTGTGCTATGTCAGAAGTATTTAACCTGTGCTTTGATTTTACAGCACTCACAGTTTTAAAGCTTGTCTTGAGTCTCAGGTGAGGCATTGCACTTTGACATTTTGGAATGGTAAATCTTCTGGGGACTTTTAAAGAAAGGCTGAATTCTGCTTCATGAGATGGTCCTGACTCTATGGTGGTCAGAGGTAAATCATGGTAGTCTGAATATTAAATGTTCCCTGCAGACTCATGTGTTTGAATACTTAACACCCAGTTGGTGGAACAGTTCAGGAAAGTTGTTGAACCTTTAGGAGTTAGAGAAGTATGCTACTTCAAGGTGAGACTTGAGGTGTTACAGCAGGGACCCAGGTTCTTTTCTTTCTCCACTGCCTCCCTGTGGATGTAACAATGAGACTAAACAATTTCTGTCCCTGTCATTCTTTCACTACCATAATGGACTCCACCTTCCGAAACCGTAAGCTGAATTAGACTCTTTCCTTCCGAAGAAGCTTCACGTATTCTATCCTAGCAACAAGGAAACAACAGTGACATTGTGTAATCATTTAGTTTTAGGAGGCATCATTTCAAGATGAATAAGAGAAAAGCATAGAAATGTGATTCATCTTGTATATCTCAAAATACTGAATTCTGAAAGTAATCTCCAGGGTGACCTTGAACAAAGGTGTTTTCTCCTATGAGCATTCATTGATATCATCTATAAAATACTAATTAAAAGATTTTCCTGTCTATTTTTGCGACATTTAGATTAGGTCATATTTATAACAAACAAACACAAGGTCTTTGATAATGAGTTCCTCCCACATACAGCCAAGTCTCATGTGCAATTCTTTTCAACACAGCAAGCACACTGGTGAAGTACGTCTGATCTCTGCTTATTTACAATTTAGCTGAAATTAACTGCTCTGTGACAAAATGTTCCAATATTTTCTCCTTTCTTTTTCCAAATGTATTTATTTTGTTCCCTATGGAGATACATTTATGTTCTTGAGATAAAATGATATTTCATTGCTATAATGCTTAAATATGTATACAGTTAGGTGAAATGCACACATACTATATGCTTCTGAGAAACAATTACTTTTTTTTCTTTAGTCTCCAGAGAATATTCTGCTCATTGTACAGTTTTATATTTGCTAGTTATTCCTGCCATAAACAATGTGTGCTGATAGATTCAACAGTCATGTTTGAATTCAACAATTATTTTTGAATAAATTGTTAGAGTATTGGTGAACTCGAGAGGAAAGTGTTTTCTACTTTTTGTTAGTTTTTCTCATACTGGGCACTGAAGCCTGGCTGCACACGGACAAGGTAGTTGTACCACTAACCTATATTTTTAGTTACAGATGTGTTTATAACCATGTTTTTTTTTTTTACAGAATTGATATCAAAACTATAAACAGGTATATTCACAGATTTGTTTAGACATGCTCATGCAGAACTATTCAAGATAATCACTAGTGGGTAACGGTAAATGACAGCAGTGAACTCCAGAGTTTGGATGTCATGGTGCTTTTACTGGACATTTCACTTCACATGTCCCCAGGGTGTGGAGCCTTTGGGATGTGGAACCCTGTTGGAGGAAGTGTGTTGATGGGGGGTGGTCCTTGGGGTTATTAGTTAATATAGCCCACTGTGTACTCAGACATAACTCACTTGGAGTATTTTCTTTGTTCTCTCTGTTGCTGTCAAAATGTGATAGGAGCCAGTTGTCATGCTCTTTGTGCCGCTATGAAGCTTCCACTTGAAACTGTGATCTTCAAATAAACCATTTCCTCTCATAAGGTGCATATTTTGTTACAGCAATGAGAAGTTAACTGTTACCAAAACTTGGTACTAGGAGTGGAAGTATTTCTCTCAATGTTTGGGGTTCTTTTGGGGCTGATTTGTACACACATTTGGAAGGATTTAGAACTTTTGACTACAGAAGACTTGCAGTGATGCAATTAGAACTTGATGGATCAATCTGGTGAGAGTTTGAAAGACATCAGTGCAGTGAGAGGTATGGATTGGGAAGGGTTGGCTTATGCGGCTTCAGTGGGCAAAGAAAGGACATTGCTAGAAATGACCTTCTGATAGAAAAGCTGGCTACGTTCTTCTTTCTCTGGAATTGGAATAAAGTTGAATTTAGAAGGAATATGATAATATATTTGAAGAAGAAGGTATACAATGGAAAATTGTAAATAATTTGAAGTTTGATACTAAAAGAAATGTATGCAAATTGGAACTTACAGGCATAGACTGATTTGGGGCATATAAGATGCAATTCTTAGAGAGATTACCACTATTAAAGATGGGCCAAATGTTATTCTTTGGGATGATAGGTAAGATTCCCTGAGTGCAAAACCTAGCCCACTGAAGGCTCAAGTTAGTAAGAAGGCATATTATTTTTAAAGCAGAAGCCTAAAGGAAGAATGACAAGTGACTCAAGGTCAAGCTTTATTCCCCCTGGATGTACAATTTAATTGTGAGTCCCACATGGTACTGGTTTTAGAAGCATGTGGAATGTAGGGATGGGTATATTGATGTACATACAGTGCAAAAGGTGGAGATGAGATTGAGATCCCTGAATGAAAGACTTGTGAAGTCACCGTATACAGATATTAAGATGAACCATGAGTTGCATTGTAGACCCCAATATTTTGGAGATGTCAGGACTGTAGGATGGTTGCCAAGGAAATCTATTTGCTTTGGCTGGAGTATATCTGTCCAGAAGTCGAGTAGCACAGTAGAAGGACATATTTGGGCCTCTGGGAGCCAGATGACATCATCATGGGTCATAGATGCTTGACACAGAGCTGCAGAATTTGATGTTTGCTCTGCTGGTTATTGTTAGGCCTTGCATTGGTCCAGTCTCTCCTTTTTATTCCTTCTTTGTGCAATGTTGATATTCACTTAGTGACATTACATGTCAGTACTATTCAACGTGTGTTTTGGTTTACAGAGATCACTGTTAAGAGACTAACTTAAGGCTCAAGATAAGATTTTGGATGTCTGAATAGTATTTATATTGGTCAAGACTGTGGATATTTTGAAGTTGGACTAAGGAGAATTTACATCATGTGATGGTCATGAATCTGTGGATGGAGAGGAGCAGAATATTGTGATTTCAATGTAAAATATTCCACATAGCCACAGTGTTTTGTTTTTAAGCTTCCTATTAGCTCTTCAGCTGGTCAAGCATTTGGGAGGTACAGCCTTGCTGAGGGAGGGGTGTGGCAGGAGATAGTCTTATTCATCTAGCTCACTGTGTGTTCAGAGCTAACTCACTCAGTCTGTCCTGTCTTTCTGCCACTGATATATGACACAAGCTTATCACCAGGCTTTCTTTATCACAAAGAAATTTTTCTTTGAAACTGTCCATAAAATAAACCCTTTTTCTTCCATAAGATGCTTCTCATTGGGTGTTTTGTCTCACCAATGAAAATTTAACTGCTACAGCTGTTATAATTTCAATTTTGATTTCACTCCTTGCTACATATGGCTAATAAAATTTTTAAATCTCTCAATGCTCCCATTTTCCAACTTGTACATGTAATATAATAATCTTATATGCTATGGAAATAGATTAAGATAGATGATGTAACTTCTCAATTAACACTGACCTATTTACTATTAGTAATAACCTTAATAACATTCAAATTTGCAACTCTTATAATTGCTATGATAGGATACCTGATAAAAGCAGTTTTTTTGTTTTCTTTTTTTTTTTTTCTCATGGTTTAAGGTTTTGGTTCCACAGGGAGGGAAAAGCATATCAGTAGGAACATGAGGCAGCTGGTTACTTTGCATCTGCTCTCAGGAAGCTGAGAGAGATGAAGTCTGCTCTTCCTGTTGCTTGCTCCTTTCATTCTTTTCATTCAGTCCAGGATCCTCACCCAGGGGATCATTCTGATGCCCACATTCAGAGTAGGGCATCCTACCTCAGTTAGTCTTCAAAAAATGTTGTTACAGACATGTCTGGAGTTGTCTACTAGGTGAATCTAAATTCTTTCAAAGTGACAGACAAAATTAACCATAACAATGGTTTCTTATTATTATTTCTGAGTGACTAGACAAATGCTGTTGGAAAACAGGTTGTGTTCTGCCTGAGAAACCCTCAGTTCTCCCTAGTCTAACTAGACAGTCTACCTTAATATGAAGCCCGAGAGTGCCTCACACTTCTATGACTTTGTTTGCTTCTGATGCCTGTGTTGTCATAAGTGTTATCCTGGAATTCAAGATAAGGAGCTTGCATGGACATGTGCATGTCGGGTCTCCACTGCAGCTTGGAGGGAACTGTCCATGTTGACAGGATTCACTGTTTTGCCAGTGCAAAAAGATCCCTCAAGTGAGCACACTTTGTCCCTGCATTTTGCCCTCAAACTCCTTTTCTACTGAAGAAAATGATAGCATCATTGTGTGTGTGTGTGTGTGTGTACGTGTGCGACCTGTGAAGTACATGTTCATAAGTGAGGAAATTCTGGGAGCAATTCTGTAAAATCCTCCAGACATCCAATGAACTCAATTCAACTTATTTACTTCAGCCACATCTTCTTCAGTCCCTTCCCACTGGCTGTCTAGACCAGCTGGTGCATAATGTATAGGCACATATTTATTTCATTAATTCATCATTTCCTTAGAAGGGAATAGAAGCAAAGATGGGTCATTTTCAAAATTTGAAAACACAGAGCTATTTTTTACATTGGTTTAAACAATTTTCATTCTTTCTTTATCATTTGTATTAACAACATATTTGTATGGGTGCCCCAATCCCTTTTGAGACCCTCCTCAATGGAGTTTCAGGTACTGTTATGGGATTGTATGTAATGTGTTGTTGCAGTCGCAGTCAGTTTTGGGGAGCAGGCGATGCCTTTGGGCATGATGCTTAAATCTTTTGCTCTGACAATATTTCTTCCCCCTCTTCCAAAAAAACTTCCTGAGCCATGGTGCATGTGTTCTAAGTCTACTTCAGTGATGAGCTCTTAGGTGCCTCTGGGTCTCTGCTTTGGTAAGTGGTGAATATCCTCATTGTCTCCTACACCCTGGCACTGATTGTCAGGTTCAGCATGAAAGCAGCACTCTTGCTCATCTCCTCAATTGGCTGAAGTGTGAGGGGCAGTTTATCTTCTCTTGTCCTGCCACCTTCTGAAAAAGATAAACATATTGTCCAATAGAGTGTAAAGTCTGCGTAGTTTAAATGGGATAACAATTATTAAATTAGGGAGAATTTGATATATATAGACTTGTCTAGCCAAAGACTAATGAGCTTGGCACTAGAGAATATAACCTTTTTCTCCATAGGCATCTGACCTGGTTCTCAATTCTAGTTATGGCTTCCTATCCACTGAGTGGAATTTTTAGCCAATAATAAAGCTATTGCTTACCCACTGAGGCTATGTGCCACTATTGCACTGATGTCTACATCCTGTCAGGGTGTTTGCTTCTGAGTAGCTTAGACCTCTGGTTGCTCAGACCTCTGTTGGCCACTTTCCTCTAGTGGCTCAAAGTGCTTTCCAGCCTAGATGGGCTAGCTATCTGAAGACTAGCTCTCTTCTGGATTCATGCTCTGTTTAATCAGCATATGATGTTTTCAGCAATAGGGTGTTACCTTTTGCCTCAGATGGGTAATCAAGTGCTTTGAAAGAAACTCCTCTTGTTTTGGAGATCTCATAGGTCTCTCCAATTAACAGATCCTTGAGGGTAGCAACTGATTTCTGATGCTGGGAGTTACAAACCAGAAACCAAAAATATAAAAATAAAATAATTAAGGTGAAGCTTCATCCCACCAGGGTACCTCTTTTCAGTTGCTCCCCACTTATTCCTGTTGAGGGTTATATCTTTCAGTTTATCTTCAAGGATTAAGGTTTCTATGGTACCACTTCACTGTATATTTAGTTTTGTGTTTGTTTTCCCTCGCCCTTATCTTACCCTCCCCTCAAACCCTTCCATTCCTCTTGCTGGGCCTTGAGTTGTCTATGAGGTGTGTCAGCAACTCGAGCTGGTCCAGGTTAGCAACCACAGAGGAGTTAGACCATGTGACATTTGTCTTTAACTCTACTCTACTAGTCCATTAATTAAAAAAATATATATGAGTTCAATAGTTTTTATGCTATTCACATTTTTTTTATTTTTCCCTTGCATCATCTCAATTAAAAAAAATTAACATGTGAAATGGCATGAAGAAGAGGAAGGAATTTGGTGCCCAAGTAGACATAGAAACCACCTGGCAGACAGCCTTATTTCTTTGTTCTTTAAAAATGATTTGATAGATATTATTGTTTTGAAAATAGTCCTCAGTCTTCCCTGTGGTTTGTTCCCTGTAGGAAAGTTACACATCACTGTCACATTGGCATCTGTCTTTGCATTATACCTGTGCCTTTCTTTGGCAAAGAAAATATAAACAGGAGTAATGTTAGTCACTCCTGAATAAAAGTTGCTGCTGCTTAAACGAGGATCTTCTGGTTTCCATGGCCCCTTTTTCTCTCTTCCATGAGACTGGATATGCTCCACTAGCCTGAGTGAGCCTTAGAGTAGAGACTGTGAAATAGCACAGTGACTTAATGACCAATAAACACCATGTTGTAGACAAAGAGATAGCCATTTAGCAACTCTGCTGCAAATGGCTTGAAGGAAGGAGAAAGCTTTAAGCAAAATGATGGCAAAAAAAAAAAATAACCTAGTAAACTGATATTTTTTTAAAATTTTTTTTGTTCATTTTTATTTATTTAGTTGAGAGTGACAGAGAGAGAAAGAGGCAGATAGAGAGAGAGAGAGAATGGGTGTGCCAGTGCCTCCAGCCACTGCAAACGAACTCCAGATGCGTGGGACCCCTTGTGCATCTGTCTAACGTGGGTCCTGGGGAATTGAACCTTGAACCAGGGTCCTTAGGCTTCACAGGCAAGCACTTGACCACTAAGCCATCTCTCCATCCCTAAACTGATAATTTTAATATTTAGGAACTCAGATTGATGAAGCTCATTAATTCATTGGACACAATTCTAAGATTTTTGGCTCATCTTGTAACATGTTGTTTTATAGCCCTGTGATAAATTTTTCTTTGTTTATTCTATTTTTGTTTCTACCTTGCCAAAAGAGTACTCTTCCTATAACATAATCTTGGTGATTTTATTACTTTTATAAATAGCCTTTCAGGGCTCCTCATTGCAAAAGAACTGAGTTCTATAAAGCTTTAATTTTATGTCCTATTCTTAAGTATAAATTTATCATCTTAATTCAGATTATTTATTAAAAACAAAAACTCTACTGGGGTTTGAAAAGATGGCTAAGCCATTAAAGGCACTTTTGTGCAAAACCTGACAACCTGGGTTCAATTTCTCAGTGCCAATTTAAAGCCAAATACAGAAAGTGACACATATTTGGAGTTTGTTTACAGTGACCAGAAGCTCTAGCATGCTCACATATTTTCTCTGTCATAAATACATGTTTTTTACAAAGAAACTCTCTGAGCCTATTCATGACCTTTGCTTAAGCTTGTTTTCTTACTTTTACAGGTAAGTTGTTTTATTTAGTAGAGAATAGCTTCTCAGAAATAAGAAATATCTGAAAACTTCTATCATTTACAATTAAAATATTTATCACTATTTTATGTTATGAGTCAATGATGGGTCAAATATTATTCCACGTTTATCTTCACTCAATACTCTGGGCTGATGGAAATGTTTATAAACTTACATTTGTTCCTCAATATTCTGAAGGGAAATGGTGATAGTCTTCATATTCTTAATCTGAGACAAGTCAAATACGATGAATCAACTGGAAAAACACCCCCTAACACAAGGACTGCACAGAAAATGACTATAGATTGCACACATAATATAGTTTATGAAACCATTATTTTGTCTACTACAAACTCCACTGAGTGCATTAATTAATTGCTCTTTGCACTTATATATATCATTTTTCTTTATTCTCGCCATTTATACAACATATTATAATGTCCAAGGCAAAAGTGAATTATTTTTGCTTAAAAGGACAGAAAATATTTTTGTTCAACCTCCAGGAACTTGTGAAGATCACTTGCCTCTATTGTGGTGTAAAATCAGTAATGGATAATATACAAAGGAATGGGTATAATTGCATTTCAATATTTTTTGTAAATCAGATGGTGTGATAATTTGAAGACCTTATCCTATGACAATAACTTGGATTCTTCATCTGATATCAGAATCGTGTAGAAGTGTACTAAAATACATGTGGTTAGGCATCACTCCTAACGTGGCTAATTCAATGCAACAGAGAACAGCATAAGGACATACTTTTTCTTTAACTTCCGTGTAAATTCCATGTCTGTGTTCTTGGGGACTCAGACAAACACTGATTTTTGGAACAGACACAATATTCCAAGTTTAATGACTTATTACATATGATCATAAAGTAAGTGACATGAATGAGCATGCTTGGTATAAGGAAAAAAAACAAACTTCATGGTTCAAATTTCATGAGTGAATTCTTCAATAAACTCCACTAACTATACACACATTTAGCCAGACACTGTCCTGTATAAATCTTACTGGCTATATGAATGAGCTACAATGAAGTTAGCATGCGCTTTTTTATAGCGACATAGTGTACAGTGCTGTAAATATTACATTTTCCATGCCTCCTTCACATGATGGACAGGTAATGAAATTGTTTTGTTTGTAAAGCTTCCCCAAGCTATTTAACCTGTCACTATACACAAAGCTCGGCTACACCAAATACATCAACTTATTTATATTACTTCAGTGGAACAAAAGATTTCAGAAAGAAACATTAATTTCATCTTATTCTACACTGACATTGAAAAGCCTTTATTATTTGTGCCAATTTTTTAGCTTCAAGTCCAATTCATTCTTACTTATATATATTTAAACTGTGCTGACACTTGATTTTTACTGGCACATATTAAATTATGTCAAATATTGCTGCATTCTTGATAAATAAATGACAAAATTTCATACTCTTTTAAAGAAATGCATGATTCACAGTGAATATGTCTAGGCCAATTCCCATTAATTGTATAACATTTTAATAAGGAAATGCAGAGAAAGATCAGCAGGAATTAGGGATCTGTTGTACTTTCAGGGATCTTAGAAGACTAGGTCTTGTTGTTTTAGACACTGATATTATTCATTATATTTGTCCCCCTTGAAATAAAGTATGCATTTTGAACTAATCACTAATACTAATTTAAAAAATCTTAATAATATATAAACTTGAAACAGTTGACAATATAGCCTGGACAGCTTGTATCTCCTCTCAGTGTGTGGACTATGTTTCGTCAGCACGCAAGCAAGTCGGTAAGTTAGAAGTCAACGTGATGATGGCCAGTTGTCATCATTCACTATTTAAAGCATAAGAGGACTTCTGGATGCATGAACTTTATTGTTCTGTTTCACAAGATGAAAGAGATAAACGGGTTCATAGCGTGAGGAGCGGAGTCACGGACTTTTCTGCTGCTGGTCTCTCATCTTCCACGGACCTAGGTGGTTTGCAAACCGCAGCTCCAGGGCTCCTCCAGGTACCAGGGCTCTCTGGGCGCCTGACCATCGCTGCACACCGAGCCACGTTCAGGAGCATGCGGAGAGGTGGGGAGTCCCTCCGTTCATTCACAGTGAACGCTAGGGGGAAAAGGGAACAAACAAGATACGTTTCAAATATAGGACTCAATTACTTTCCACAACTGGGCGATGTGTCAAAGGCACGCTGTGTTTTGTTTTGAGGGCGGGGAGATGACAGGGAGGAATCCTGCGCCCCCATTGGCTCTGCGCTGGCCGCTGCAGCTGAGCTCCAGCCGCTCGGCGAGCATTATTGATCTGAAGGGTAAATGTGGAGAGAGCCACAGAGAGGGGTCCAAGCGCTTCTCAGAAGAGAGACAGCCTCTTCCAGGAACAAAGTGGCTGTCTGCTGGCTGCCCGGGCCCTGGGAACCTTCTGTGAATGAAAAGGGACAAAATGCGCGCCAGTGGGCTGCCACAGTGATTTAGAACGGGGGGCAGGAAGAGAGGGAGAAGTCTCACCTTGCTGCCAGGCTGGGCTGTGGCATCCTCCCGCCCGCCCTTCTGCCGCTGTTCCTGCAGCTGCCGGCTGGTCTCAGCCACCAGGTAAGGCTGTTCTTCTGATGGCAATTGCATCGTGTCTGTGTGTGATCGCTTCGGGGGACATGCACCGAGATGAATGCATGATTAATAAAGTGGTGCCTCGCTCGCTTAGTCGGAGCCGGAGGAGGCTTCACAGGACCTGGCATCTGAATAGGAGCTTGTGAGCGGTTTTGCATCGGGAAACTTCAGCAAGTTCTAAACAAGTCTCTAGTCTTTACAGGAGAGGCTGCAGGAAGGGGGAGGGAGAGAGATGTGCTAACTGCTAATGCACCTCAGAGAGGTTAAATTTTCAGTTAGGTAAGCTAGATGCTCAACTGGTTATTTCAGAAATGCTTTGAGTGACACCCGGTTTTTAAAGCAAAATAATGCTTGGTTCTGTTGTAGTTGCTTAAAAAAAAATAATTCCAGTCCTCCTTCATCCACTTTACTGATAATAAACATTTTATACTTCATTCTCCATTAAAACAAAAACTGGTAAAAAGGTTTATTTTCATAGCTTGCCTCACAGTGTACAGACATCTGAGTTTCCATCAAACTGCTTTGGGACAAATAGAGGGGATACAGATCACCACATTGCTCTGGTTATATAATAATGTACCATAAACTATCTTAAGGTCATTAATCTTCGCTGAAACAGTGAAGGTATAAGAAGAATGTGCCACAGAAAATTTTGAAGCTAATATTTATTTCAGAAAGACTTTTGGTATTTATCTACATATTTTCATATTTCTTTGAAACACTTCTTTCCTGCCTGTGTTGACATCACAGCAGCTTTAGATTGTCTGTACTCCACGGTGCATTGTGTCTCTCACAGACATCTCTGCCCTCCCCAGAGCCAACCGACATACTTTGGCTGATTCTGTAATCATTTCCTCATTTTCAGTTTCTCATCAGGTATTTTGAAGCTCATTCACATACTCCTCAGTGGCAACATTACTTGAATTTGTGCAGGCAGGGGATAAAAGAAACGTGCTTGATGTTTGATTATTGTTTGAACTTACATGTATAGATGACCAAAAGGACTCAACTGTGCCCAGCAGGATCTCTACAGCATATTTGGTCAGATGTGTAGTGCCTAAAATAGTATTCTGACACATCACCATCCAGAAAGACTCCCATAATCCAATAGCATTGTTTATGTGTTACATTGGCCTAAATAATTTCAAGTATCTGTTTAGCTTAGCTTTCCATATTATTAGTAGAAAGTAAGCAAACAGTAATGGGTTTATGCTGTCAATACTTCTGGGATTCCAGCGGAATATCTCCTCAGAATTTAGAGGCAGATGGTAATTCTTCCCAAGCCCAGTTGATTGACTAATAGTTTTGGAGGGCTCCAAAGCACAGCCATACGCAAAGTAAGAGCTTCCACTTAACCAACTGGCACGTCTGCTTACTCAGCAGCAAGACAAGGACTGTTTCTCCACCTGGTGTGGAAACTACTCAAGGAAAAAGACACCCTGTGTTACGGGAAAACAACATATTATCCTCAATGAATGTCACTTTTTCAAAATCTAACTTCAAGATGAACTTGCCATTCACCTTCATCAAAAAAAAAAACAAAAAAAAAACTGTGGCATCTAAAATGTTTCCCAAGTGTTCAGATAGATGCTGTATTTTAAACTTCTACTGTGTTGTGCCACTTCCAGGCAGTAGAGGGAAGTTTCTAGCCAAGCTTATTTTCTGACTCAACCTCACTTCTTCCACTAACCTACCTGAGTAGTGATGTGATCATTTTACACGTAACACCCAAAACAGAGGGCTGAATTATCAGGGGAGGTTTGATTTGTTCCACATGTTTTACGTTTTTGCTACAGCAAAAAAATAGTACTTGGTTTATGGGGGGAAACCTGGTTAATGCTGCATTTTATACACTTATCTCTCCACATGCATGCATCCTTTAAGGACAGAGCACAGTGATGACATAAATTGCACACTTTCTGCATTTGATATTTTGGAAGGTTTATCTCCTGTCTGTGACAAAGGATGAACTTAATAAACCCTTGCTATTTTATGTTTGATCAGAATATGTATCACTCTCACTTCTTAAAATGCATCAATCCTGTTGATGAAATAACACTGCATGTATGCTGCTTAACCAGTTTTTATATGAAAATGAAGTATCTCTGTGATCACATGACCATGCCTACTAGATATCATAGAATTACATCCAACAGTGTGTTTGCAAGATGCACAGTGCCATGGTTGTCTTCAGAAGTTAGCCATGTTTTCTTGCAAAAATACCTAATGTAAACACCTGAGTAACAAAATGACTTATTAGTAAATCTTGTTGAAAGTGACTTTCTGCTTCCAAAGGAAAAGTGTGGTCACATATATTTCTTGCATGGTAATGTGTTATTGTCTTTGTCATTTATAAACTATTGTTTTGTAAAAGTAATTATCATTTTATTAATATAGCATCATTGTCACAGTGCTAGATAGTATTTAGCTTGTAACATAATACTGATACGTGTATTGCAAAGTAATTGGAAAAGTATTTTATCCTTCCTGTTTAACAAATACTGAAATTAACAGTTATGAATAGACACAATGTTGGGAAAAAAATACATAACTATGAAAAAGAATTCAAAATACATGGACGTTAAAAAGAATATTTTAGCTTTACTTAGGAACTGGTAATTGAGAAATTTACACTGCTATAGCTTTTAAAAGAATTTTGACCTTTGATTTGAAGGTAATTGCAGTTTTTCCTACTATCCTAAATGGTTGATATAACTAAACTTTCAAAGGGAAATGTGTCTGAATATATAATACATCTTAAGTGGAACATCAGTGTCTGCTCAGTTAAAACAACACATGATGAGATGACTAATAATATGGAACACATAATATTGTAGGATAGTCTAAGTGAAAGTTGTAGCTAATTAAAATCTTTATAACAAATCAGCTCTACAGGGTATTCTACTTTAATAAGTATGCTGGATAGGTGTTCTAAGAATTGAGCTATTCCTTATTTATTTCATCTCTCTAATTAATAATATGCATACAACTTTATGCTGTTGGTTTTATTCTGACTTGTATTACTCTACCATATCATAGTTTATGATAGAGATAAATTAAATCTTCAGCATGCTTCAGCTATTTTCATCACATTCTGTGAATTTCTTTGCCACTACTCTATAATTGAGTTCATATTACATTAAATATAGTCATGTGTTATTTCACACAGTTAAATTCTTCTTAAAATATGTACATCTCATACATTTATGTGTGAGGATTATAATCAGAGAAGGTGAAGCTTGACTCTATGCATAGAAACTGTTTAGGTAAATAGAGGGCTAAGGTAGACACATCTTTCTGACATGCTCAAGTGGTTGGATGACACATGCTTAGTTCCAAGTCTAAATAAAGTCTCAAAATATGGGTTTTGGTATTAAATGTGGACATATTTGCAAAGTAGGATTCTATTCAAGAACACTTGGCTGCACTTTCAGTGTGCCATAAATCAATAGGTTCTATAACTCCAAATTTCTGGAAAAGTATAACAAAATACCTACCAGAATGTTGTCTAGGGAGGAATATATACATACATATGAAAATCTTGAGTCATTATTGATTGTTGTCTGTATGATATATGGAAAGGTCACAATCTGGGAGTCAAAAATGGTTTAAAGCCACACTATGAGAATTAGTCAGTGGATATTTGGGTGCAAATTATTTTATTTCGTGGCTACTGGATTCTTGAATAGGCATAGTGTATGATTACTCCATAGGTATATGTAATTAACAGGCATACATTTCATCTTTTTAAAATGTTTTCATTTTTTTAGTTTTAAACAGAGAGAGATAAAGAAAAGACAGACAGACAGAATGGGTGTTTCAGGGCCTTCAGCTTCTGCAAATGGTCTTCAGATGCATCTAACACTTTGTATCTGGCTTTATGTGGGTACTAGGGTTGCTAGAATTTGCAGGCAAGCACCTTAACCACTGATCCATCTCTCCAGCCCTGTATTGTTTATTTTAACCTTCCTTAATTCCAGAAGACCAGATATGTACAGGATAATTATAAACAAATCTTTAAGGACCACCAGATTATTTGAAAACATGCAGTTGTCAGGATTCAATATATGTTAGAATTACTTGATGATACTGAAGCTACCCCTAGAGTGCTTTTATTAAATGAAAAATTCCACTTACTTTTTGCAAAATTTCTCTCCATAGATAGATATGGGTGTTGTGACAACATTTTACCATTGTATTTCAAATGTCTAGACATAAGGAAATGAGATCACGATGACACAACTTAAAAATGAAGAGTTGGCCTAAGTTTGTGATATTTTTTATATAAATATTTGAACAAATGAAAAAGTGAGATGAAATCCTTAGAAAATGTCTGATCAAATGGAAAAACAAAAAGTGTAATGGATTGAGTGAGGCCTTATCAAATAAAAAAAATATATATCCATGGGCTTCAGAGATGGCTTAGCAGTTAAGGCACATGCCTGTGAAGCCTAAGGATCAAGGTTTGATTCTGGAGGTTCCACATAAATGAGATGCACAAGGTGGCACATGTGTCTAGAGTTCGTTTGCAGTGGCTGGAGACCCTGGTGTACCCATTCTCTCTCTCTCTCTCTCTCTCTCTCTCTCTCTCTCTCTCCCTATCTGTCTAACAAATAAATAAAATACAAATAAATCTTTGAAAAAATTATATCCAGGCCAAGACCCAGGAAGCAGATAGTCATTAATACAGTATTTTTAAAAAATATTTTTTTTTCTGCATTTCCCTGATGACTAGGTATGTAGAAAAATTTTTGGATGTTTATATGTCATCTGTATTTCTTCTTTAGGGAACTCTATATTTAGTTCCATAGCCCATTTTTAATTGGGTTGTCTGATTTCTTCTTATTTAATTTTTTGAGTTCTTTGTATATCCTAGAGATTAATCCTCTATCAGATTTATAGCTGGCAAAGATTTTCTCCCATTGGGTTGGTTGCCTCTTTGCTCTATTCACAATGTGTTTTGCTGTACAAAAGCTTTTTAATTTCATGAGGTCCCAGCAGTTAACCTATGGTTTTATTCCCTGAGCAACTGGGGTTATATTCAGAAAGTCTTTGCCGAGACCAATATGTTAAAGGATTATCCCTACGTTTTCCTCTAGCAGTTTCAGAGTTTCAGGTCTGATATTAAGGTCTTTGACCCATTTGACTTAAGTCTTGTGCATGGAGAGAGATAAGGATCTATTTTCATTCTTCTACAGATACATATCCAGTTTTTCCAGCTCCATTTGCTGAAGAGGCTGTCTTTTCTCCAATGAGTGTTTTTGAAATTTTTTTGGGCCGCCCGGACTTACATCTGGGTCCTGTATTCTGTTCCATTGATCTACGATGCCTGCTTTTGTGCCAGTACCATGCTGTTTTTGTCACTATGGCTCTGTAGTATAGGTTAAAATAAGGTATGGTGATACCGCCAGCCTTATTTTAGTTGCTGAAAATTGTTTTAGATATTTGTTACTTCTGTGCTTCCAAATGAATTTTTGGGTAGTTTTTTTCTGTTTCCATGAAGAATGCCATTGGAACTTTGATGGGGGTTGCATTAAATGTGTAGATTGCTTTTGGTAAGATTGCCATTTTCACAATACTGATTTTTCTGATCCAGGAACAAAGGATGTCTTTCCATTTCCTATTCTCTTCTGCAATTTCTTGCTTGAGAGTTTTAAAGTTTTCATTGTAGAGATCCATTCAATACTTCCTAATATGACAGCTTGAATGTCAAAAAGACTGTTAGGAAATTAGTATAATATACTGCCTATTCCTTTATCCAGATAAGACATCTGCATGTAATTACTGAGTTCCATATGCTTGGCAAATGTTAAAGAATAATAGAAATTGACATGAATAAATTCTGTTCCTCAAATGAAACTTAAATTTTTGTGGAGTTTATAAAACTACTGTTGATTTATATCAAATTATTAATGAGACATTATGGGAATTATTAAATTAACAAATACTATCAGTATTCTGGTCAACGAGAAACTTCACATGCAATGCTAATCCCATAGATTAAAAAAAGCTATTTGCTAGACAGTGCATCATAGCACAAGGCGTTACATGTTTATCCTGTTGCTACTGTGACAAAGTAACTATGCTGTCAGTTGTATAGAGGTTTTAATTACGTGTTGTACATGATATTTGATAATTATAAGTGTTTATTTTGCCTGAATGCACTTTTAGTCAATATTTAAGTTATATATGTTTACTTCATATAATATATATTTACTTTAGAAGAGTTTACTTTAAATAAAAAGAATGATTTTTTTTGGCAACAACTTCAAGTATCTCATGTTTACTGTGTCTCTTATTACATCAAGAAGACAAGTCCATTGGTTAATTACCTATATTATCTCAGTTTCTGTAAGCATGCTCTACAATGTTCACACTGTCTAATGGTACATTTCTCAGAATTCATCTCTGTCCTTTTGATATAGCACACGTGTTGTTATATCAAATGTGAAATGCCCTTCTCCAAGTTTGTTAGTCAATATTTTCATTTAGGTAGGTTGCAATTACTGAAAGTGATGTGATTGAAAGCAGATTTTAATGCAAAATTTTATAAAAATTCTTTTTTCTTAATTGCTAGCAAAAATATGCTGTGAAAAATGTAGAATAAGCTTTTATCAAGACATTAAGTTATATATTTACTGAAGCAAGGATAAAAAGGCCTGAGTAAATATGCCAAATAAATGAAACCTTTACAGGGAAAAAAAACATCAATTTTTCTTACTCAGTTTACATTATCTGTGCCTAGTTGCCTGTGATAGCAAGGCCACTGCTAGATTTTACATAAGAACTGCCTGTATTAGAATCACAACAGGTGTGACCAAAATTGACATTGGTCATTAGATCTAGAACATATAAGGAACTACTCTGAATACTAAAAAATAAATAAATAAATAATGATATAAAGTTCCGACAGAAGTTGCAATTTATTGTTCAATCCATTCAATATTTTACACTTTGATTTGATAATTAATATTTGTATATGTACAACTATATAACAACCACGTTAGATATCCTAGGGTACAAAAGAAAAAATATATTGTATGTGATCTTCAGCTCCAAAGTTTACATACCCCTCCAATCAAAGCTACTGCTAAGCACACATTACTTTCCAAAACTAAAAATTACATGCTCAAAATGTACAAAGTTACTTCAAATATAGACACCTTTCCCAGAAATGTGGGTGGACATTAAAGTTTGGAATCTTTGGGAGGGAAATATGAAACCACACATCAAAATTAAAAATCCAGCAGTTCTTACCCATAAATATTATTTAATAGAAACACTTTCACAGTTTGTTTTTTTTAATCCAGTTTTATTTTCAGCTACATTCTTTTCAACATTCTTGGTGGAATACTACTTTGTGGCAGGTAACAGGTGCTGGGGGCTCGTGGAATTCAAACATGGGATGCTGTATAGTTTCCAAACAGAGACTCAGTGGAGACACAGCCCCTCTCTGTTAAATGCTATCTGTGTGTTTACTTCCAAATCTATGTCTTACTCTTTAATACTTATGTTGAGCATAGTCATTATTCCTTGTCCTCTTCCCCTCCTCACATCCTTCCTATTCAGAACTTACTCTTGGATGTCTATTAGTCATTTGAAACAAAGTGTGTCCAAATCTAAATTCTTATTTCTGCTTGTCCTCACCATAACAGAAATGCACTCATTTTCTTAATCATCTTCATCTTGGGAGTACATTACCCATCTTTCAGGAACTGTGACAAAATACCTAATATGAGCAACTTAAAATGAGGAAAGATATGTTTTGGCTCATGGTTTCAGAGATTTCAGCCTAGATTTATTGCTCCATTGATTCTGGGTATGTGCTGAGACTCATCAGGGGATGTGGTATGCAGTAAAGAAAATCTGCTCATTTCATAATGGAGAGAGAAAGGACTAGAAAGACATAGAAGAAGAAAAAGGAAGAGAGGGAGGGAGAGAATGGGCACTCCATGGCCTCCAGCCACTGCAAACAATCTCCAGATGCATTTGCTACCTTGTGCATATGGCTTTATGTGGGCAAAGGAGAACTGAATGTGGGTCATTAGGCTTTTCAGGCAAGTGCTTTAACCACTGAATCATCTCTTGAGCCCCCTAAATTGTAATTCTAGGAAATCTTGACTTAATTGTCAGTATTTCCATGTAAAAAGTTTCCATAATCTGTAGATGCCACTTTCTTCCCCAGAAAATCTGAATCTTTATTCATCTTTAATTTCCTTGAATAACACTAATATAATATAATTATTTTATTCCATGATAGCATGTCATATATATGTATATGTATGTATGTATGTATGTGTATATATATATATATGTATGTATATATATATATATATATATATATATATTTCTTATTTTAAAATGAGATGAGTTAGCACTTCTGATTTGTGATTTAAATTCTATAAAATTGCTCTTCATATTTTATTAAAACTTTATGTATTTGCATATAAGTGTGGGGAGTGGTATATAGGCATAGCATTGTCTCTGACTGCTGCATATGAACGCCTGGCACATGTGCCACTTACATGGGTATGTTGGTCAACAAGTTCCATTAACTGCCTTGTGATCTTACCAACCTCTTGTACTTCAGATATTTAACTTGAATATTCTGTGATTACCATAGCATTTTGATATTATTTTATTTTATTTTTTTAAATTTTTTTCTTTATTAGTTAGTTTTGTATTCAGCAAATACAGTCAGTTTGGTACCATTATTAGGCTCATCGGTGACCTACCCCCTCCTCTTGGCCCCTCCTTGTTGAGGTATATGGGTCATGCATTGTGGAGTTAGCCCACAGTTATGGGTAAGCTAAATGTCTCTGCATATCATGACCCAACATGTGGCTCTGACATTCTTTCTGCCCCCTCTTCTGCAAAATTTCCCTGAGCCATGTTGGGTTCATTTTTGGTCTGCTTCAGTGATGAGGTGCTGGGGGCCTCTGAGGCTCTGGCTCTCTGATTTGGTGGGAGTTGATTTTTCTCTGTGTTGATCTCCTTCCCCCTTGTGCTGGTATCCGGTTCATCAGGAAAACAGCGCCTTGCTTGTTTCTCCAATTTTTCTTAGTTTCAGCTGGGGCCCTTTTGAGGTATGATGGGGTGGCTCTCTCCTTAGGATCTACATCTATCTGAAAAAGAGAAGCAGATTCTCCAACGGAGAGTAAGTTAGCATCAGGACAAATGAGATAACCCTCTTTTTTATAGAGAATTTAATAGGTATAGGCCCTCTTGTAGCCCACAATTGATGGTAGCTTGATATTGGAGAGTGGGCTTATGTTTGGATCTGGTTCTGACTTGTTTCCCAGCTCCAGCTATGGGTCCCATACCACTGAGGGGATCAGTTAGCCAAATTAAGAGCAGTTGGTTCCCCACCATGGCTGTGTGCCACCACTGCACTTGTGTGGGCATCACAACAAGTTATTTGCTGCTAAGTAGGTTAGACCATGCGTTGCTTCGACAGATATTGGTCATTTTCCCCCAGTCACCCATGTAGCACCTTCTGGCACTAGACGCACTGACTGTCTGGGGACTGACTCTCTTCCAACTTTCAGCCATGCCATTCTAATTTGCATGTCAATCACATAAGGTGTCTTCAGCAGTAGGGTCTTACCACTAGCCTTTGGTGGGTCATCAAGTACTCTGACAGAAATCTGTCTGTCTTTTAGGAAACCTTGTAGGTCTCTCTGATCAAAAGCTCATTGTGAATGATAGCCCCATGCTGGTTCTGGGAGTTACAGGTCATTGCCCACTAAGAAAATGAGGAAAAAGATAACTAATATACAAGAGTTAGAGATAAGAGAGAGAGAGAGAGAGAGAGAGAGAGAGAGAGACAGAGAGGGAGAGGGAGAGGGGAAGTGAGGGAGGGAAGATGTAGAAGATTAAGGTTAGTCTTGATCCTACCCTCTCCAGTGTCTTGTGGTTCAGGTGTTCCCTGTGAGGGCTTGGTGAAGGATCAGCCATTTGGTCTGTCTTTTAGTAAGTAGAAAATTATGGTACCATTGCCATTTGGGTCAAATCTTGATATTATTTTAATACTGTGTAGTAACACATGATTCTTAGTACTCTTCTAACCATAAGATTGCAGAAGTAAACAGCCAATGCTACAGTGAGGCCAGATTGTTATGGCTAGTAGACTAGGTGTTTGGTTAGCAAATCAACATTTAAATTTTTTCCATATATTTAATTTATATCAGAGAGAGAAAGAGAGAGAGAGAGAGAGAGAATGAGAATGGGCACACCAGTGCCTCTAGCCACTGCAAATTAACTCCAGTTGCATGCATTGCCTTGTGATTCTGGATTTATGTGGGCACTGGGGAAATCAAAACTGAGTCCTTTGGCTTTGCAAGCAAGTGCCTTAACTGCTAAGCCATCTCTCTAGCCCTCAACATAATTTTAATTGACCATGGGTTTCTTGAGATACAATCCCATTGTAAGTCACCAAGCATCTGAGTATTGTATATCAACTCAGGAGGAAAGTTCATTATACTAGTATATAGCACCTGAGGGCCTTTTGTAAGTATATGTTTAATAAAGAAGTATCTGAATGAATAGTTATAGGTGTATAAATTCACATATACTTACATTGTCATATCAAAGGAGCTTGAGCAATTTTAAATGTGAAGAGCTACCTATAGGAATAAACGTACTACCTGTCTATAAATGATGGGAATTTGTATTAAAGGATTTATATAAAGACAACTTGCTCTAAGGTAGAGTAATAATTAATTAGTTATAACTCACACATGCATATTTAGTACAATGTGCTCTCTTGTTAATTATCAGAATGTGTGAAGAAGATGATGAGAATGAGACTATACAAGGACAATTTAAATTGCAGGCAGCATAATTTGTATGAATACCTGTCATTATTTCAACTAGAGATCACTACTATTTTATTCTATAATGTCCCAATTTTCCATGCTGTCTACTACTTAAGCAAAACTCCCAGGATACAGTGAAAAGGGCTATGCAGGTTTTTAAAAGTTTGTGTTCATTGACTGTGGGTTTCAATTTTGTTGTCTGAAGGGTACAGAGGAGAATCAGCATTAACACCTGCACTTGAGTCTATGTAACTTCCGGAACATGTAAAGTAGCAATTAAGTGGCTTAATCTTAAAGTCCTCCAAGGTTTAATTCTGTAGTTCTTTCAGAAGGGCATTGGTAATTCTTCCTGAATTGCTGCATCTTCTAACTGTGCTGCCTTAATTTGAACAGTATTCAGAATTCCATTCTCTCTAATGGAGTTAATTGCATTATGAAAGTCAGCTTCAAGTGGAAACATTTCCTTTTGTAGAGTGTCTCTCGACACAGTCCTTCCTCTTCTTTCTTTTCATCTTGACACTTGCAGAATAATGTCACAAATGCAGTTTCCCTGTTCGAATCAACTTCCACAGACTATTTTGTTAAGTATCAGTATACAAATCAAACCATGATAACTAGTCAGAGCTATCTCCAATTTTGAACATGTTCAAGCTGTCTGGTCTAATAGACTCTAAGACTTGGAACATTAACAAATCTCTGAGGTTTTAAACAGGCTGTGACCTATTCATTTAGAGAGTTGCTTCTGTAAAGCACAGGCTCACTTAGGTTAATGATGGATCATGGGGCTGTTTGTTTTGCTGTGAGCTAAGTTGCCATTATCCCTAACAGTCATGTGGGTCATGTAACTGCATCCAAATAATGCTGGGCTTCTTTCCTCATTCTCTAGATTTCTAAGTTATTACAGGAAGTCCGCAAGGCTTTACACCTGATCACTGCAGATGAATTACTGTTTTTGCCAACAGCATGGAATTTCAGCTAATAGTCTATTTCATTTTGAGAATAGCAGCTGCTTATTCAGAGTTCACTTAGGCATCTTTTTTGGTTTTTTTTAAGCAAATAGACAATCCGTCTCTTCCTCCATCTCCGTCTTTTATGCATTTTCTATTGTTTATTCATTTGCTTCGTATTTCAGGTTGAGAACAGAAAATACATGATTGGTTTCCAGATAGTTCAGAATCTTTAAAATTGTACTTTCATCCATCATGTGTAGGCACATGCTTATGCACACATGCGTGCACACACACACACACACACACAGATAATGAATCCATGCAAAAAGTATTAAGACCATTATGTCACTTATAAATATCTCAGCAAGAAGCCATATAGTCTCTACATTGATAACATGGCAATTGCTTCTTTTACATGACCCTTGTCTCTTAAACCTGTACCACATTGGTAGAGGCATGCATCTGTGCTAAGCCATCTTGAAAATTAAAGTCAATATAGCAGTAAGCATACTTTAAAGGTTTGCAAAGCATTTTATAATGGTTTCATATTTCAAATTTATCACTCTGTCAGCATACTCACACACAAGTACACACATACATACATACATACATACATACACAAACAAACTCACACACACATGAATACACATGGATGAGAATTTCTTCAGTACATTCTCTAAGCCTAGCTAAATGTTTCTGATAGAAGGCAATAAATGCTTTTGGCATTAATCCTTCCTAAAGATGAAATATTTCCATGCTATACTGAAAGCTATGAAATATGAATGTCAGGAAGAAAATAACTTCATTTATTCTCACCCTGTGATTTATAGTGTAGAGACGACAGCAGTGGGGGAGGTGAGGAACAGTGAGATCTTTGGTATTTCATGCTAATTTCCCAGTACTATAGAGGAAGAAAATATTTTGCTGTATTTCAGATCTGTAGGTGAGTTTATTTAGAGATGATCCATTAGGTCATGTCACTGCAAAGTATTGGTAAGTGATGAGGACATTTTCAAATAGAGCTGGGGGAAAAAGTCCCATTTTTTTGGATTCACACAAAATAACCCAGAAAAATTATTGTGTTTTGCTGCCTAGTTACAAAGGTACAATTAACAATGTTAACCAAGAATTAAGATATAATTTTAATAGATTTATTTATTTATTTATTTATTTAATACAGAGAGAGAGAGAGAGAGAGAGAGAGAGAGAGAGATTGAGAATGGGCAAGCCAAGGCCTTCAGCCACTGCAGACAAACTCCAAATGCATGCACCCCCTTGTGCATCTGGCTCACGTGGGTCTCCTAGAGAATAAAACCAGGAGGATCCTTTGGCTTTGCAGGCAAATGCCTTAACCACTAAGTCATCTCTCCAGTCCCCTCCCAAGATAGTATTTTTTTTTTTAGTAATGTTTACCATTCTAGTCAGCCTCTTGTGCTTGGACAAATACCCAACCAGAAGCAGCTTATGGGAGGAAGTGTTTTATTTCAGACATACACATTTCAGGACAACACCATTAATTGAGGAAAAGTGGTTCCATTTCTATAGATTGAGAGAACCAGCAAACACCAACACCTGCAAGCACATGTAGCCATAGCTCTAAACTTCTCTCCACACACCTTTAGGGCTTGATTCAAGATGTGCCCCCAAACACAGCACAGGCTAGACTCCAGAACCTGCCTCCATTGACATGCCCCTCTAGCAAGTATCTGCCTGCCATAAATTCAATTTACAAGCTCAATAATTATAAAACACCCAAATCTACAGGGCTGTCAATTCCATTTATCACATTCAAACTATTACAGTTAACCACTTTTTGGAAATGATTTTAATCTCCCATTCTTTTTAAAAATTTTATTTTATTTATTTCCTCATTTGATAGAGAAAGAGGGAGAGGAGAGACAGAGAGAGAGAGAGAGAGAGAGAGACAGAGAGAGACAGAGAGAGATGGAGAGACAATGGGCGTGCCAGGGCCTCCAGCCACTGGAAACGAACTCCAGACGTGTGCGCCCCCTTGTGAATCTGGCTAACATGGGTCCTGGGGAATCAAACCTGGGTCCTTTGGCTTTGAAGGCAAATGACTCGACCGCAAAGCCGTTCCTCCCACCCATTAATCTCCCATTCTTAAATGCCAAGAAAGATTTCAAATTCAATGAAAACAAGGAGTTAATGTTAGGATGAAATGAGAGAGCTCAAATTCTCTTTAAATACAGATCCCCTCCTTCCAAAATGCACCTACTTTCCCTCATTAAAATTAGGAAAGATTCAGAATAGTTCCCCAATGTATGAAATGTCCTTTGGATCATTTTTAGTTTGAGATAGATTTAGAATCTTTATCTGAGATATGTTTACATGAGAGAAAGCAGTTTGTTTTGATAAATAATTAGAGCTGTAACTAAAAAAAATCCTCTTTATTGTCTCCTTTATTCAACCTTTATTTCTGGGAATGCTGTCCATTATGTCTCTAATTGTATATTGAAATATTTATATTTAACACTTATATTACTACAAGATTTTCACCTTTAGCTCTGGGGCTTTTGTGTTTCTCTGCACTTATGACTCCTTATTCCTGATTTAGGAGGAGCTTCCCTCCAGTGCTGTGTGTGGAGCTCCCATGCCCATTACGTTGCCAAGCATGATATTCACCTAAATCTTACTCTCATCCATTCCATCTCTGCGATATCAGTGGTAATGTAAGGCTAATTCATAGACCCTGTCTTCCAGGGCCAGGCTTGCTGTGAAGAGTACAACCCTGTTTGTGGGCTCTACAGTATATCTCCTTCCATTCTTGGAGTCACAGAATTTGCATTTCTCTTCAGTTTCATATGGTTTTATTCTTAGCTGTATATATGCATGTGCAGATGGTCCCTGACTTCCATTGGTCTGATTTACAATTTCTTAATTTTAAGATGGTCTGAAGCTATGTGTGTTTGGTGCTTGGAATTTTGATATCTTCTCCGGCAAGAATATGCAGCACATGAACTCAGAATATATTGATGGGTTATTAGCAGAAAACCACAGATCTCAGCAAGCCACTCAAAGAAGAGCACAAGCAGCCTACAACCACAGCGCTCATGCTGCTGAACCCAGGTGTTTGGTAAGGGAGGTGTGTGGAATCCAATTTTGACTTAGGGTGTCATCAACTCTGAATGGCTTTATCAGGGTGGAAGCCCTCTGTAAGTAGAAGAGCATCTGTGATCATTTTAGCCATCTGCAATTCAAAATACTCTTGAGATTACTAATTTAAACATTATCCATTTCAAGTCACATGTTTACATTTTGAAAGAAGCCATCTGGAGATAAGTTTAATCCAAGAAATGACTAATAAGAGTTTGATTTAGGCTTTCATTATGCTTCCAGGTCCGTGGACATTACTTTGAATAGTTTACCTCAAATGTAACTTGTTTGGGATTTTCATTTGTTGTCATCTGATGTGATTCTAATTGCATAGAGATAGATTTTTTTAATTTAAGTATGCTTTCCTATTTTATTATCTATTTAATACATACTCTTGGCAAAATAAAAACACAAGATGCTACACCTACATCTATTAAAACCATCGCCTGTATTCCTGCTCACCTGCGATGTAATTTCCTGGCGATAACTACTAACATCAGCAGTTTCCGATTTCCTCCCAGAAACTTCATGCCAACACCTAAATGAACGAATATTCAGTAGACTTTTCTATAATTCAATTTATTTGATGATTTTATTTGACCCAGTTAATCATTCCCTCCTCCTCAATAATGCCCACATGCTGGTGATTTTACCTTTCACCTTACTGGGAATTCGTTCTCAGTCTCGTTTGCTTGTTTCTTTGCCCATCGCTATTGCAGCAGCTCTAGTTTTCTTGTCTACACCCACTCTCAGGGTGATCTCATCCAAGTTCATAATTTTAAACACCATATGCTGAAAACTCCAAAATACATGTTTCCAAGCTCAGATTTCCCCAAATCTAATCTGAACCCAAGTGCTTTTCTTGGCACATCATTTGGATTCCTGATGAGTATTTCCATCCACATGTCAAAGATAAATCTCTGGTATTGACTCACAAATATAGGCTACCATTAGATGCCACACATAAGTAACTTATTTATCCAGATAATCAGGCTGAAATCTCTCAAATAATTTTTCTTATATTCCTTTTCTCTTACATTGGATATCTAATTGCCTAGGAATTCCTGTTGCCCATTCATCCAAAATATGTTTAAGATCCTGCAACTTCTCCTCATTTCTGTACATGTTCATTATTATTAATACTTGTTCTAGCTTATTAAAATTAACCTCAAGTAAAAACATTATTTGTTCTTTTAAGATATGTTAAATCACATAGTGTCTTTGCTTGAAGACAACTGACAGTTCCTCCTTTACTGTAGTAGATATGACAAGGTTCTGTGCAATGCGTATGGCTTCGTGTTATTTCTCATCTATTTTTCCTCTACTGTTCCCCTTGGCCTTTCTCAGCTCCTCACACTCTTTCTTGCTTTTACTCGAACTTGTAAGTTGTAAGGCTTGGATCATTGCTCCTCAGTCAATTCTCTTTGGCATTAATGCTGATTTATCAGATATACATTGTCTGGCTATCCTCAAGTTTTTTTTTTTAATTCTTTCCTCCAGGATTCAAGTTATACAGAACTTCCCTAAAGGCAATTTTATTATTGTAACATTCTATAAGTATTTTTATGATATTATATTTAGTATCCATTTTAACATTCCATTTTTGTAGTAAAAATCATTTGAAGAATGAGAAGCCTTTTTTTATCTGAAAATCATGTCAAATATATTTAAAAATTAAAACTAAGAAACAAAACCAAGCAAACAGCCTATAAAATATCAGTTCTGTTTCAAATTAATGATGTCAATTATTTTATACTGCTGCACTATGTATATATATATATATATATATATATATATATATATATATATAGTACCAAATTGAGTGTATTCGCTGAGTACCATACTAATTAATAAAAATTAATAAAAATACATATATATTAAATTAGTATGGTACTCAGCGAATACAGTCAATTTGGTACCATTGTTAGGCTCATCCATGTCCTACCCCCTCCCCCTAGCCCCTCCTAATTGAGGTATATGGGTCATGCATTCTGGAGTTAGCTCACAGTTATGGGTAGGATAAATGTCTCTGCATATCATGACCCAACATGTGGCTCTGACATTCTTTCCGCCCCCTTTTCTGCAAAATTTCCCTGAGCCATTTTGGGTTCATTATAGTCTGCTTCAGTGATGAGGTGTTGGGGGCCTCTGGTTCTCTGGAAATCTGATTTGGTAGGAGTTGATTTTTCTCTGTGTTGATCTCCTTCACCCTTGTGCTGGTACCCAGTTCACCAAGAAAACAGCACCCTTGCTTGCTTCGCCAATTTTTTTTAGTTTCAGCCAGGACCCTTTTGTGGTATAATGGAGTGGTTCTCTTCTTAAGATCTACATCTATCTGAAAAAGAGAAGCAGATTCTCCAACAGAGAGTAAGTTAGCACCAGGCAAATGAGATAACCCTTACTTTTTTATAGAGAATTTAATAGGTGTAGGCCCTCTTGTAGCCCACTATTGGTGGTAGCTTGATAATGGAGAATGGGCTTATGTTTGGATATGGTTCTGACTTGTTTCCCAGATCGAGCTATCAGTCCCCTACCACTGAGGGAATCAGTTAGCCAAATCAAGAGTAGTTGGTTTCCCACCATGGCTGTTTATTTGCTGCTAAGTATGTTAGACCATGAGTTGCTTGCAGAGATATTGGTCATTTTCCCCCAGTCACCCATGTAACACCTTCTGGCACTAGATGTGCTGACTGTCTGGGGACTGACTCTCTTCCAGCTTTCAGACATGCCATTCCATTTTACATGTCAACCGCATAAGGTATCTTTAGCAGTAGGGTCTTTTATTTTGTATATATTCATAGAACTTGAAACAAGAACACCTACTATTCCAAAATAACCACTTAAATATATTTGTAAACAAATAAAATGGATAAGTAAACAACCAAATCCTGCCAAATTTTTGACGTGACTATGGTGTTACTTAGGCATGAATCCATACAGATATCTGGTTTTAAATTTTAAATGACAACATCATTGGAATTTTATTAGTATTTATTTGATATTTAGAATTGTAAGATGGATCATTGTCAGTGCTTAGTTTATACATTATTGTTTGCTTGTAGTTTACTATTTAACTGTATTTTGTGGACTTTTACTTCTAATTATACTTTCCCAATGTCAATGGATGGTAAACTTGTCACTTCTCTCTCTGCATCTAGCATTTATCTTCTTTTGTCATGTATGTACTTTTAAGTATTATGCCACTTAAAATCCACACCAAGAGTGTGCATGACCTTCCATTTCAGCAAAAGTGTACAAAGAAGTATTTCTTGTATGTTCATGCGCCTGCCATTACATTGCTCTAAAGCAAGTCAGAATTGGTAACCTATATCATTTCAAATGTAAAGAAGGGGAACATACCCAAGAGGTGCTCATTCTGAGTGATAGAGGGTTGGAGGAGGAAAGACAGAACAAATGTTTCAGTGATGCTTATGATGAGACATTGATTTGCAATACTTTATTATAGACTATTTAAGCACCTATATTTTTCGCATTATGAAGTGATAAGTCAAACCAAAGTAAACATTAAATGCATTTATGATATATATTTGTTATGTTTAATTATAATAACAAATGACATTATACTCACCAATAACCAAGAATACTAGCTTAAATCTCAATTGTTATAAAATCCTAAAATATATATTTTAACTATCACCCTTAGTAAATTCCATATTGTGAGAATCTTTGTTAAGGAGTATTGTTCCTGTTGTCTTGTTATTCATAAATTAACCTTGGATCACCATCGTACTAACAGTTTTCACTGTGAGAACAAGGACTTTAATTTTAGAATGTTATTTGCAAATGAGCATAAGCTACCCAATTGAGAATATAGAAGATGGAGACAGAGATTCACAGAAGTAACTTCTTCTAGGTAGCCTGAAGGTCTAGTGATGAGGAAGAGTTAAAGATGAAGAGAGAGGCAATCTAGAGATCTGATAACAGATAGTCAGTGTGATGATTTGGTTCAGGTGTCCCCCATAAACTTTGGTCTTCTGAATGCTAGGTTCCCAGCTGATGGAGATTTGGCATTTAATGCCTCATAGAAGGAGTCTATTTTGGTGGGGGGTGAGCAAGCTTATGGATGTAGCCAGTTTCCCCATGCCAGTGTTTGGCACACTCTCCTGATGCTATGGTTCACCTCATGTTGGCCAGGGAGTGATATCCACCCTCTACTCATGTTGTTGGTTTCCCTGTAATCATGGAGCTTCCCACTAGTGCCTGTAAGCCAACATAAATTTCTTTTTCCCACAAGCTGCACGTGGTTGGATTTTTTTCTACCAGCAATGTGAACCTGACTGCAACAGTAAGTGAGGAAGACTAGGGCAAGCTGCTCAGGCAAAGTTCTACAAGAAGCCATTCCCCTCTTGAGCAGCTATTTCTGTCTGGGTATGTGTGTCCAGGAGCTGTTTGCCAACAAAGCCAGCCATCAGGAACACAGGCTGTGTGAGGAGAGCTCTCAGTCGATGCATCCACCTCTATGTCTGCCCATCAAACTGTTCCCCACAGATGTCTTTGCAAAAAATTGTTGTTCCTTCACTTTTGACTTTGAGTTTTGTCAAATTTCATTCAGTTCAATTCTCATCTGCAAGAAGAAATTGTAAAACTTACTGCCAGTTTCCCCATGGGGACATAGCACAACACAGCCAGTTTTGTTTTTTTTCCATACTGACATGCATGTAGAACTCTTTAGAAATAGCAATTGTGACTTTCCACTTACTATGACAATTCTATAGATCAACATGAAAGTACAGTTTCTATGTGAACTATGTTTAACATGTAATCACTGTTTATGTTTCAATAGACTATTTAACTATTTGGTTTAGTATATCTCAGCCAATAATGAAAAGCCATATCTTAATAAAATGTCCCATGTTCTGTATGTAGAATGCATATTGAGCAGCTTGTATAATTATTCACTTCTATTATCGTCATATCATAGTTTATGTGATTAAAATGTCAGACACTTACTGGTATTATGGCTTATGCACATATGCATTATAATTTATTTATCTGACATGTGGCAACATTCTGAAAAACAAGTAATTTTCTTTAAATTTGGATTAGCTTTATGTAATAGGAGCTATAGTATATTAAAATGATGGACTATAATCGTGCCATTTATTTATTTAGTTTTTAATTTCATGAACTTTTATTGATGATTATATATATGTAACAGTCATATATATATGTAACTGTTCTAAGCACTGTAAGCACTGCATAGATACTTATGAAAATAACAAAGCCCATAGAAGGAAGTTTCTCTAATAGTATAGGGAACTACTTATATTTGATTAAATTACAGCTGTGTTCAGTAAAATTGATTAGTGCAGTGATTCTGGAATAGTTCACTTTATTACATCTGGAACAGTGACAGTATTCACAGAGAGGGGTGTGAAATCATTCGTGTTATGGTTATCCTTATTTTTCAGAACTTCCTACACTTGAATTGTGCCAGTTTTATAGCAAAGGAACAAGTTTCTTTCTTTCTTTTTTTTTTTTTTTTTACTATTTCATTAAGAACTAACAATCTCTGCACAATAATTCTTTTGAGGGTGAAATTTAGATAGATTTTATTATGTAGCTTAAAGGAAGGACAGAAAGCATGGCTTTTGTTCAAAGATGGGAAAAGGGTCCCAAAAATGGAAAGCCCTCATGATTATCTTTATTGTTTGACATAATGTTCTATCACTCCAAGGAGAATATCCATTTGAATCAAAGTTTACTCATTGTATGTGGATAGAACATTTTTGTTCCATTTTCTAGTGTGTTATTCTTATGATTAGGTGTATATGTCTGGCCTAATTCAACTTACTGGAAAACAAAGAATATTAGTATATGTTCTATGCCTGCATTGCTAGAGTTTTATTAATAGCTCAGGCCCATTCTGTGAAAATAGATAACTTAGAAAAACATTGTAGTTGGTTCACCTCTGACTCAGTTTTAAATTTAGTCCACTGAGATGATCATATAGATGTAATAAGAATGAATTTCCGTGTTTTGCTTTCCAATTCTGCTTTCTGCGGACATGTGGACCTGTGAGGTGGCAGTGTGAGCTGGTGTGAAAGGGGACTAATGGCCCACATCATTAAGAACAGCTTTCTGGAGATTTGCCCAAATCCACAGTTGACTTTGGATAAATGAAAAATAAACAAGTACAGAGGGAAGGGAGGCAAAGTTAATGGTTTGTTAGTGGAGGAGTTGATACCGGATGCACATTCAACCCTCTTGTCAAACATAGGTTACTAGAGAAACAGGGCAATGCATTACTGGTTTATTAAGAAAGAGGATGAAGACCAAATAATGATAAAAAAAAAACATGTCTCCATATCAATAACATTATTCTTCTCGAGTTTGCCCTCATTCATAATAAAAAAAAAATAAATGTTTCTCTCAGTTTTTAGTGATAACATAAGGGTATATTCAGATAGTAATTAATTGCTAAATGAAATGACTATGTATATATGAAATATTAAAAAATTGAACAATGCAGTCTTTTCTCATACTGACTTCTTTCAGAATGTCCAAATGTTGTGCATGCATTTTATGCCTACTTTTTATTATGTAATTGCTTTTTCTTTTCAATTTCTGTTTTCTTTTTCAAACCAAGAACAAGGAGACTTATACACCTAAACTTTCTGTGCCTAAATAAGCAAAAATTACATGTGGCATGTGTAAACTGAATATGGATTTAAGCATGCAAATAAATAGTGGTGACACGAGAACTAAATTCACATTGAGTGATACAGACGTTTGCATTTAAACATAAGTCTAACAATTTCTTCCAGAAGAAATATCCACCATCTCTCCTGATTAGAATAGTACAGTGTTTTGTAAAATTGAAATGCAAATGTATGATAGCACTGGATAATCTTATATTTTATGAGTATATTCCATATGCTTTCATTTCCTAGAGTGCTATTTAACGGTCCCTTATATTCTCTGGAAACTTGAATTTCCCTGTTGCATCACCTTTTCACCTTGTCTTCTTCCCTCTTTCTGTCTCCTCATTGTTCATTTTCTCTCACTCCCTCTTTCTGTGCTTCTTTTGCCTTTCTTCACTCTTTTCCTTCCTCCCTCTTTTCCTTCTTTCCTTTCATTTCATTTCTTTCTTTATACTTTGCTTTCCTTTGTTTTCTTATTTTATTGTACATTGAATGGCTAATCTTTGTAAAATATTCTACAAACAAGGTAAATTAGAGTAACATGCATTTGTTAGAAAACTCTGTGACATATAGAGTTGATAATAGTTGTTTTTTTTCCATATTCTTAAATACTAGTAATAAATTAATTGGATCTGACAGTACTTTAATTGTCAAGTACATAGTCCATATAAAATGGCTACAATCTCATTTATTCAGAGCTGTATTCAACCTTTTTCTTTGCTTCATATTAAAAAGAATTGAGAATAGAAAAGGGAGCTTTTAAACTACACCTGTTTTAAAAATCACAGTGAAAGAGCTTTGTTGCATGATAAATGTGCTCATTGAAATGAGCACATTTAATTACTGCATACCTAGGAGAAACATACTTGGAAGTATTTTTGTTGGTGTTGAGGTCAAATTAATTAAGCACTTGGATATTCACTGCAAATACACTGCCATTCTTATGGGTCTTTGTTATAATGATAATAAATTAGTCAGTCATTCTGTTTTCCCTCTGAAGATCCTTGCCTTGTCTTTCAAAGCCAGCCCTGAATGAAAGCCTCTGAACTCAGCCTCTCTTCCTTGATCTGCAAGACTGAACTGTACCAATGCTAATCACTCAGCTACTCTACAAAGGAAAGAACTTTAACTAGTGAGTGAAGAGTTTTGCAATTAGAAAGTAAGTATAATCCCTACAACAAATTACTTGGTGTTCAGCAGTTAAAGGTCAAGGATTATTAACTTAAACACCTAAACGTGCTGCTGTCCAGAAACCTCGTGGGGAAACTGTAAGTGCAGAGTTAATGGAGGTCCGTGTCCTTTAGTTCTGAACAGAATTGGAGAGGACAAATGCATCATTTCTATAATGAGTAGCTTTGGTTAGTGGACTTTTGTTTTCAGTTCTTTCAACTTGATCTATAAAAATAATCACATCTTACCCAATTGTTTGATCAAGGAATGAAACACTATTGATGGCATTTTATTGCAGACATCTTAGTTTAGTCAATTTAGCATGAGAACTACATATGTGTAAATTATTACCACCATACCCCCACTCAAATTATCACTTGCTAACTGTATTACTTGGATTTAAAAAAAAAAAGAATTTTAAGTTCTCAAACTTTCAGAAAATATTCATTTTTTCTATTATGTCTTAAAATATCAAGAACTCAGGAGACATGGTCCAGCAGTTAAAAAGGTGCTTACTTGCAAAGACTGAT
This sequence comes from Dipus sagitta, assembly GCA_036346955.1. Lineage (NCBI taxonomy): Eukaryota > Metazoa > Chordata > Mammalia > Rodentia > Dipodidae > Dipus > Dipus sagitta. The sequence goes on along the minus strand of CM070782.1, from coordinate 87,079,564 downwards.
GGCCCTGGTTCAATTCTCCTGTGCCTGTGTAAAAAAAAAAAAAACAAAAAAAAAAACAGATGCACAATGTGGCACATGCATCTGGAGTTCCTTTGTAGTGGCAGGAGGATCTGGAATGCAATTCTCTCTCTCATTTCTCACACTCAATAAATAAAGAAAAACAAAAAAGATGAAAAGATTAGTAAAATATGAATTAGATTAACTTAAATACCAGTAACTCCAAAGCTGGTATACTAGTGCTGACTCTGCAAGCTTTTCATAATAAAGTAAAAACTAAAATCAATTAATGGACTCAATGTTTGTAGAAATATTTTAGGTATAATGGATATTATCCTGGTCAATTACAATATGACTTTTAAACCAATAATTGACAATTAATTATAACTTAAACTATACTCAGTGTTTGAAAAGGATGAAGAATCCCAAGTCTACAACAGTCTTTGTGACCTTGTCTGGCAACTTTGAGAAGAAAGAAGTTTTAACCTCTTAACTTGCATCCCTGCTTAGTACTTTCCAACAAGCACAGAGCATTTCCAGGAACACAGAACATTTTCTGAATCTTTATGCAATGATCCCGTTGGATATACACTTAGGCATTGTGAAAAACTAAATCCAAATTCTGGCTGAGGCAAAGCACTATTCACATCACCAAATATCTAGTGGAGATATCAATGAAACAATATTTCTCAAAAACAGAGAAAAATAAGCAGAAAAAATCTATATTAATACTAGTTGCAGAGAGCTATATGTGAGTTATAATTTTAATATAAAAACTTTAAAATGAGTACTTATTGATTAGGAAAAAGCATATGGATGTGGAAAATTTAGATAAACATATGTGTATGCTACTAAAGAGTGTCATCCCCAGAATTGTCCTACATCTCCCACAGGGACACATGAGTTTTAAGATTTGTAATGAGTTACCAATAAAAAGTAATATTTTAAATTCTTTCTATATACAAAATTATTTATATTATTTTTATGATGACTTTATATACTATTTTTAACAATTGCTAATCTTTATTACCTATTTTTTCTGGTTTTCGTTGTGTGTGTCTTCCACTGGGAGTTCAATAACTTCCAATTCCCATACCTTTCTGCTCACCTCACTTCTTTCTGGGAAAAAAAAACACAATTTTGTAATAATTGTAATAACCAAATTTATTAAGAATAATATCAAAGAAAGATGTGAGTACTGTCCAATTCCCAGGGTATCTGAATTTTCAGAGACATGATAATAAACCAATGACCACTTTTGTCAGGTATTCTGACATTTTCAAATGTTTACTTAGTGTCAGTGAGATAGTTGCTTACCTCATTGCTGTGACAAAATACATGACAAACAAAACTTAAATGGGGAAGGAAGTGTTTGTTTTAGCTTACCATTCCAGGAAATTCAGCACATCATGACAACAAGCAGCTCAAAGCAACTGGTTAAATATGTTGAAGGTCAGGGAGCAGAGATCTATGAATGCAAGTGCTTGGCTTGTTTTCTTATTTTTATTCATCCTGAGACTCTAGCCCATGAGAGTAAAATACTCACAATTGGTGTGGGCCTTTCCATTTCAATTTTCCTAATCTAGAAACTCCTTCAAGACATGCCCAGAGATTTATCTCCTAAGTGGTTCTACATACATTGACAGTCAAGGTTAACCATCAGTCAAGTACTATTATGAGGTATGCTATCATAACTAATTCTCCAAAGACCCCATGGCTATTACATTTTTCACTTTTACATATAAGTCTTGTATGTCCTCAGGGTGATATATATTTAGAGTCAAGGTCACAAATATGTTATATGGAGTGACAGGAACTGGAAACCAACTGCCTGAGCCTGAAGCCTATGTTCTCAAGCGTGCTCTATACTTCTTCCATATTTTGCCTAGTCAGTAAAGTTTTCCATCTTGTCCTACAATGTGTGTAATTGGAAATTTCACTGACTCAGTTCTATATATCTCCCAAAGAGAGTCCATTATGTATTTTCAATCCATGGCCTACATGCCATATATTTCCTCATGTGGTCAAGGATGGCTGTGGAAAAGATAAAAAATTGTTTTGTGTCACACATGGCATATCATTTCCCCTGCAGGATGGAAAACAAATTAAATAGCTAGCATGTTTCTATAAGATTCAGTGAAGATCTTATAATTATACCATTGTTCATGTTTTTTTTTTAATATTGCAACCTTAGTACTGATATGTGATATCATGAACTTGTTTTATATGCTAATATTGACAAATGTAATATATATAAATGCAAAACAAAAAACTGAACACTTATTATCTGAGTTTTCAGGTTCATATACACAAGTCGACTTTAATAATATGAAGGCTCAGGTACTATTACAGAAAAGAGGGGCAGGAAAATCATAAGAGCCTCAGGGTGAGTGGGAATAGACCAAGACACCATGTTTCCTCCATATTTGCAGAGACTGACTGAGGACAATTAGACCCCAATAAGGAACACCAGTAACCCCACTGAAGTCCCTCAGCAGAACTGGGGGAAGGGTCTATGTATGCATACTTTCTATAAGAAAAATCAATAAATTTAAAAAACACTAATAAAAAATGTTTCTATGTAACTTAAAATATACAACACTAATTTTCATTGATTTTCATTTCAGTGTGTCTACCAAGTGACTGTCCTTTGGGTTGATAAAAGTTTCCCATTACCAAACAAATATATATAAGTTTATAGTTATCTTGTAATTGGTAATTATGAATATATTAATTCTAGAGACCTAAAAACAAATATAACTACTTGGAAACTCTGCATTGTGAAAAGAGGAACAAAATGGAATCGAACCAGAGTTAACTTAAAAAAAAAATGAAATTCATGGTCCCCTTGATTTTTTGTTCAAGGCTTACAATACTGCTTGGACCATCAGAACATATGACCAAACCCAAATAGAAGTATAAGGATGAGCAGTCTTCTCTCTAGTAGGATCAGAAAGATTACAGTGCATTGTATAATTTTCTTACAAATAAATATATATCTAAGGCCACTATTTTAACCTGCCAAATCAGATCAGCATTGTGTGTTGGAAATGAAACTGACACACCTCTTCCAGCAAGCTTTCACCTCCCATAAAGGTTTGACCACCTTCCTTGAGTGCCACACATGCAGTTTGGGGACATTTTACTTTCTACTACATTCTGCCTCTGGCCCATATGCCCATATGTATTTTTGTTGTCATTGTTTATTTGGTTGGTTTAACCTTCACTCTGAACTGATTCTACATTCTGATTGGTCTTGTTATATTAGGAAAAGTCACTTTAAAAACATTTATTTTTAGAATATATATATATATATATATATATATATATATATATATATGTATGTATAATATTTAAATGATTAAATCATCCTCCAAACTACATTCCCTTATCCCCTGCAATCACAATTTACACTCTCTTCCTAATACTATCTAGCAGCTAATGCTCCACAGAAGAGAAGAATAGCTTTCCCTCTCCAGCATCTATCAGCCTTCCTTAGCTCCTCAGGGCTCTTGCTCTGGTCAGGGTCACCCTCTTCCCTAACAGAGGAATGGGACTAATGTGGGGGACACTGCTTTTCCCCTGTTCCTTTTGCCCCATGATGACAAAACTACACACAAATTCAAATTCACCTGATCATAATGTTGGTGTGTGAAGACCTGATTTGATTTTCTGCTTATATGTCATTGGTTTAGGGTATTTTTTCCCAAATGTATTTTTAAATACACTTAATATTTTTTGTTAAATGTGTTTCTGCTAGGTGGCCCAATGAGGTGTATTAGAGCACCATAGGGAAACAAAAGAAAAAGGTGACTGATCATTGCCTTGAAGTCAATGTCTTTTCTCATGGAAGGCTTAGTCTCTTCTTCTACCTGATGAAGTATATGTATACGACTACTAAAGATAAACCACCAGTGGGCTGCAATTTCTAATAATAGATCAGAAATTGTGTTCAGGTATTTTAAGACCTGACCATCCTATTATCTACTTTACAATTTTTGATCCAGATGGAAATTATACTAAATTTTACTTAGTTGGTAAATCTTTTTTGAGGGCTGGAGAGATGGATTAGAGGTTGAGGCACTTGTCTGCAAAGCTTAAAGACCCAGGTTCGATTTTCCAGGTCCCACGTTAGCCACATGCACATTGTGACACATGCATCTGGAGTTCATTTGCAGTGGCTAGAGGCCATGGCATGCTCATTCTCTTTCTCTCCCTCTCACCCTCCTTCCTCCATCTCTAATAAATAAATGATTTAAGAAATCTTCTTTGACATCTTCACAAATGTTATAATCATTGGAATGCTTAATTTTTAAGTTGAACTACAACACATTTAAAAATAATCATTGCATTATATATAAAAATGTTAAAGGATCCTGTATTTCAGAGATGTCATGGCTTGCCTTTCTTCATGCCAGTATCCTGAAGAAGAGGTAAACTGTGACATAGCAATTTTAATCCAAATTTGCCATGTTTCTTCAAACAGGCACACACACACACCAGAGAGAGAGAGACAGAGAGAGAGAGAGAGAGAGAGAGCAAACTAGGTCAATTAAACCTACTCTGTCAATAAAGAAAAAAAAAGATGTGAGCAAAATTGAGAGAGAAACATGAGAATCAATAAAAGCAAGTAACATTTGGTGGAGGGAATGGTTTCATGTACAATAAACAGTGTGAAATAAATGAAATCATCTGGTAATAAAAATAGAACAAAACCTTGCAGTGAATGGAGCTGAATGCAGCCGACTAGACCCACAGGACAATGAGTGAGAGGTGCCTGTCATGGCTGTGGAGCGTATTGAAGGGCCCTTTGACAGAGCATACTTACCCCACTAGGGCATTGGGCCTCCTGCAACTGAAAATGAATTTTAAAAGAGATAAACTGGTTTTTACTAAAGCCCTTTGATTCCGGTCTAGGTTTCTGTGACTTAAAAGGCATTGTTGAATATATGCCATGCTTTGCTGCAGTTTGATTCTTATGTTCTCTTTTCATTGACCTACATACTGAACAATCCTTGCACTTTTCATCCTCCAGTACATTTAGTATCCATGGTCTACAAAACCTATTTCAGAGTTTACTTGGAAAAAAAAAAAAAAACTAACAGCATGCCTACAGTGAATTCAAGATGAACAATTCTAAAATTCAAGAACACCAAGTTTATGATTTATAGTTCCTTTGATGCAAGTGTTAAAGTACACTACATGGATTTTTACTATATGTGTTTGTATTAAGTTATTATATATTTATTAAGAACACACAACTTTAATGCTTACATAAAATTGTTGCATGTGGTTTCTTGATTAGTGTCAGAATTAAAGCAAGTACTTAGCAATAAAAGGATACAGATATAAACAATGTGGAAATTAAGTTTTTTTTTATTGGAGTCACGTGAAAAATCATACATAAGCCATGCCTTAACCCTGTCATTCATTCAAAGATTTTTTTTTTCGTGATATGTAAGAATTCACCTTAGATCTTGAAACCCTTAAAATTTGCACTGAACACAGGTTAATTTGTATTTTGTTTTTATAAATGTCTTAAGTGATTAAAATGTAGTTCTGAATCATTCATTTTTCTGTGTAAACAATACACCTCACTGCTTTTATAGTTATAAATTGTCACAGATATATTAAATTGAATCAACATTTTCTTAAAATAAATTGGCAGATCTGACCATACTTTCAGAATCTTGTTAACGATCTATGCAACACACAGCGTATTCTGTCATATAAAATACTATCTTGGAGAATACTACTACCTGCTAGTACTGCAGAATTCACTTAAGTATTCTGTGAATCTCTATGAATTTACACCTTTCTGTTGTTGTTTTTTATTGTCTTTAGGTAACTGACATTTGTTGAAAGTATTCTGCCATTTGAACAAGCTGAGTAAATTCAAAAGGTTCACACGTAGTGTGTTAGCACTATTTAAATCTCTGTCCACTTCCTGCAGTGCAGTGATTGTTTTATTTATATTTATTAATTTTATTTGTGTGTTGGGGGGAGTTTCCAGGATGTTTTGCTCTTGCTAATGAACACCAGAAGTTTGTGCTAAGTTTTGCATCCCAGTGAACTTGGGTGGCTAACTATTTGAAACTTGCTTGACTAGCATTTCAAGAAAGCATCTTTACCTTCGAAGCCATCTACCCAGTCCCTAGTACAGTGATTCTAATGCTAGTAAACCATTAGGGAACTATTTAATACATTTGATTGGTTTCATCCATTTATGCTGACAGGAATATATTAAGAAGTAGTGCATGAAAAAGTAAACAAGACATATGTGATGGAAGTTAAATTATTCTGTTGTTAATTTCAAAGAATTTTCATTGCTTGATGTGCTGCTTTATAATTTTAATATCTAAACTGTTTATTTTATTAATACTGACATTGTCTCCCAGAAATAATGCAGTGGGGATTCTCAAAAACTTCAAGCTTTTGAATTCTTGCATTATTTTTCTGACTAAAAGGATATTTGCTTGTAGAACAAAGGAATTACGTTAAAACATGGAGTATTTTTTTCTGTTTTTCACAAAGAAAGACTTTGAAAGTCAAGTTGAAGGAGATATAAATCTACAATAAAGCATAAACTGGTTAAATATTCCAATAAATATGTTTCATTGAAATTAAATATGTGAATACAATTAAAATTAAAATTCATATTTCTAAAGATAATGTTTTAATTAATTTTTACATGTAATTTACATATTTGTTACTGAATTTGTTGATATTAATTTTTTTTAATTTATTTATTTAGTTATTTGAGAGTGACAGACAGACACAGAGAGAAAGAGGCAGATAGAGAGAGAGAGAGAATGGGCGCGCCACGGCCTCCAGCCACTGCAAACGAACTCCAGACGCATGCGCCCCCTTGTGCATCTGGCTAACGTGGGTCCTGGGGAGTGCAGCCTCGAACCAGGGTCGTTAGGCTTCACAGGCAAGTGCTTAACCGCTAAGCCATCTCTCCAGCCCGATATTAATTTTTTTATTAATTAGTTTTGTACACAGCGAATACAGTCAATTTGGTACCATTACTAGGCTCATCCATTACCTACCCCCTCCCCTTGGCCTCTCCTTGTTGAGGTATATGTGTCACGCATTCTGGAGTTGGCCCACAGTTATGGGTAGGTTAAATGTCTGCATATCATGACCCAACATGTGGGTCTGACATTCTTTCTGTCCCCTCTTCCACAAAATTTCCCTGAGCCATGTTGAGTTGATTTTTGGTCTGCTTCAGTGATGAGGTGTTGGGGGCCTCTGGGTGTCTGGATCTCTGATTTGGTAGGAGTTGATTTTTCTCTGTGTTGATCTCCTTCACCCTTGTGCTGGTACCAGCTCACCAAGAAAACAGCACCCGTGCTTGTTTTGTCAATTTTTCTTAGTTTCAGCTGGGGCCCTTTTGAGGTATGATGGGGTGGTTCTTTCCTTAGGACATGCGTCTATCTGAAAAGGAGAAGCAGATTCTCCAACAGATACTAAAGTTAGCACCAGACAAATGGGATAACCCTTATTTCTCTTATAGCGAACTTAATAGGTGTAGGCCTTCTTGTAGCCCACGATTGGTGGTAGCTTGATAATGGAGAGCATGCTCATGTTTGGATATGGTTCTGACTTGTTTCCCAGCTCCAGCTATGGGTCTCATACCATTGAACCACTGAGGGGATCAGTTAGCCGAATCAAGAGCAGTTGGTTTCCCACCATGGCTGTGTGCCACTATTGCACAAACCTTGCCTAAAAATTCTCATGCAAGTGTTTTACTCAGATAAATCATTAGTCCTTCCTGGTTCTTATTTATATCTGAAACATGCAGAGGTATGACTGGCTCTTGTACTGTATTAAGTGTTTGTTTGGTATTAAAAAATTGTTCATCCCTTGTGGTGGTTTGATTCAGGTGTCCCCCATAAACTTAGGTGTTCTGAATTCTAGGTACCCAGCCTATGGCAATTTGGAATTAATACCTCCTGGAGGCAGTGTATTTTGGGGGGAAGGCTTATGGGTATTATAGCCAGTTTGCCCTTGCCAGTGTTTGGCACACTTTTCTGTTGCTTTTGTCTACCCAATGTGGGCCAAGAGGTGATGCCCACCCTCTGCTCATGCCATCATTTCCCCCTGCCTTTGGTCCAGAGATTTCTGCCAGCAATATGAACCTTGCCGCAACAGTAATGTTGGTACTGAGAGTGGGGTCATTGCTACATGAAACCTGACTGTGTGGCTTTGGCCTTTTGGAGCTGATTTGCGAGAATGTGGAAGGACTAGACCCCTTGACCTAAGAGATGCCTTGTAGTGCTTTAAGTACTGACTGATGGACCATTCTGGTTAGAGTTGAAAGACCTGAAAGCAGTAAGAACTAAGAACTGTGAGATTTGGCTTTTGAGGGCAAAAAAAGAGCTTTGACTGGGCTGGGCTAGAAGCAGTCTATGTAACAGGCTTGCTGTTATGCCCGTGTCCTGAGAATTTGTGTAGGATTGTATTGCATAGAAATGGTGTGAGCAGAGGCATATGACACAGAAATGAAATCTGTGGGCTGATACTTCTGCTTGTACATCTGCAATTAATGAGAGATTAAAAGCTTTGAGATTGGGATAAGTGACCTACATTGGGGCAACAGGAAGAATGTAGATTCTTTTGAAGGGGCCTGAATGCTCAAGGAGTGTCCTGTTCTTCAAAGTCTACTTTATTCCCTCCTGGATTAATAAATTGGCACCCCACCTGGTATTATGGAGAATGAGAAATGCAGAAAAGAGGGGGTCATTGAATTTGCAACATGGTCTTGTGTTTTGGAAATGGCCATGGGCAGTGTGAAGCAGGTTTGCTGGATGCCTGCATGGAGATCTGATGGAGCCATGAGGATGGACTGTGAGTTGCAGTGGAGATCCAGTGGAGATGCTAGGACCACAAGATGGCTGCTAAGGAAAGCTGCCGGCCTGATGAAGTTTTCCAGGACTGTGAATAGCCTAGCTGGAGGGGAGGAACTGGAATGCCAGAGACTTGTTGCTGGTTACAGTTACTGGACTTGGATACTTGTCATTGGCTAGAGATGTTGGACTTGCTATAGAGTTTGATGTGTGCCCTGTTTAAACCTTTTATTGGTTGATTATTTCTTTGCTATGCACAATGCCATCTTTTGCAGTGTGAATGATTATTCTGTGTCATTATGAGTTTTGGGGGGATTTTTTGTATGATATCTCAGTTAAAAGATCTTGTATAATGCGAATGTTTGAACTTCACTGGGATTGATAAGAACTACAGGGGCTTTTAAATATGGACTGAATGCATTTCATTTTACATCATGGATGGTTATCAGTTTATGGGGGTCAGGAGTGGAATGTGGTGGTTTAATTCAGTTCCCCATAAATGTAGGTGTTTTAAATGCTAGGTCCCCAGCTGATGGCAAGTTGGAATTAAAGCCTTCTGGGCACAGTTTATTGTTGGGGGCCATCTAGGTTACCCTTGATTGTGTTTGGCACACTCTCCTGTTGCTGTTGTCCACCTAATGTTGCTGAGGAGGTTATGTCCAGCCCCTGCTCGTGCCATTGTTTCCCCTGCCATCATGGAGCTTCTCCTCAAGTCTGTAAGCCGAAACAAACCTTTTTGTTTTCCATAAGCTTCTCTTGGTCAGATGATTTCTGCCAGCAATGTGAACCTGATTGCAATTTCCATAAATATCAATGTATTAATCTGATGTAAAATTAGTTAAAATTTTGGCTACAAAAGAGCCAGCACATCCATTCAGGGATGTAAACCAATGCTGATTTTACCAGAGGTCTTTGCTATACCTTCTTATATTTGGTGTCTTGGAGCATACTTAATTAACTCTAACATCTAGGTTGAAAATTGAGTACATTAATTTGTCAATTTTGCAAGGAAGCATGTAAAAGGTTTCAATCAACATGAGTTGTACTGGTTCAGTTATGTGAGAAAAGTAGGCCTATGGTTCATATAAAACCTGACAAATTGATCTTTCTTTGACTTCTTGCTAAAATATTCCCATTTGCCTTTTCAATCTCACTGATTAGTCAAGCTCTCTGCATTAAGACATTTACTTGTAGGAAGGAATATGTGAGTCCAGGAACAAAGAGACTTTCAAGTTTTAGGGAAAATCTCTGTGCTTGAGTTCTGTGATGACTCCTTCCTTGGGAGAGGTGATTAACTTCCCTATGCCTCAATTTATTTCAGTGATAATTAATGGCAAAAGCAGAATCACTCTTCATGAAAGCTGAAAATCAATTTTCATTCAGATTCTTATAGCTATAAGTAAGTTTTTAAATAAAATAATGACTGGCAAGCGAGGAAGATAAAGTTTGTCTGCTGAAGCCTGACTCTAAAGACATAGCTGATTATTTTCTATGTAAACGAAGTCAGGGAATTGTTGACTGAAATCAGTGTGGTCTGAATACTGACACCGATGTTTCCCTCCTTGATGTAAGCTTTGAACAGAGGTAGCATTTTCACTGCCTGAAGCATGAGTTAATAGTCCATTTCCTCCTCCTCCTCCTCCTTCTTCTTCTTTTTTCTCCTCTACACCTGGAATCCAGTCTATTTCTCTCCAAATACTATAAAACCCCCACTTTCTTTACCTTTCAGTTAGTAGCTTGCTCATCCTCTCTGCTAAGATGCTCTCTCTCAGGTAGGGCTTCTCAAAAGTTCTGTTGTTACAGATCCATTTCCTTTCTTTAGTACTCATTATTCATGATTGAAATCGCCTGCCAGAACACCTGTCTTCTTTTTCCACTATGGCCTACAACTCTCCACAAAGAGCAAGACTTCATAATTAATAGTTCACTATTTTATCTCTAATATCTGTGTTGATATTTCTCTGTTAACAGAGACATAGATAAAAATAATGCCAAAAGATAAAGCAATATATTCCATTTGTCCAAGTTTCATCACAGCAGAAAACATTTTCTAGTTTTCCGCGCATCACTTGTGGTGAGGAGTACGCTGACCCCTCCTTGATGGTGTAGGACTTGCATGACATTATCACCAGCTTATTCCAAAATATAAGGGGATGTATCCTTGACAGGACTTTAGCTTTTAGATTCATAAGCAAAAGTAGAACTCTCTTCTCTGTACCAGAAACACTGGACACAATGTTGATATCTTCTGACAATCCTGACACTTCTAATATTTCATTTCTTTATTCTGCCTTTTCCCTCCCTTAATGTTAACTGTCAGGAGAGTTTGTGTAATTTGTACATGATTTTATTTCACTTTTAGAAATAAAGACCTCTCCATTTTCCTTAATCCCATTTATTTACTGTGGTGCTTTGATTCAGGTGTTCCCCCATAAACGTAGATGTTCTGAGTGCTAGGTTCCCAGCTGAAGACACTTGGGAATCAACACCTCCTGAAGGCAGTGTATTGTTGGGGGTGGGCTTATACCAGTTGCCCCATGCCACTGTTTGGCACACTCTCTTGTTGCTATTGTTTACCTTATGTTGGCCAGGGGGTGATGCCACACTTTGCTCATGCTATAATTTTCCCCTGCCATCATGGAGTTTCCCCTAGAGTCTGTAAGCCAAAATAAATCCTTTTCCCCAAAAGAGTTGCTCTTGGTCAGGTGATTTCTGCCAGCAATGTGAACCCAACTGCAATAGTAATGTTGGTACCAAGAGTGGTCGTTTGCTGCTAGACATCTGTCTATGTGGCTTTGGCCTTTTTGAGCTGATTTTCAAGAGGAATGTAGAAGGATTTGAAAGCTCTGCCTCAGAGGTGCCTTGCAGTGCTGTCAGTACAGCTTTATGGACTATTCTGGTCACAGTTGAAAGACCTAAATGCAGTAAGAACTGTGGTCTGTGAGGTTTGGCTTGTGAGGGTAAGAAAGAGATTTTCGTGGACTGGGCTAGAAACTGTTTGTGTGAAGGGCTTGCTGTTATGCCTGTGTCCTGAGAAGTTGTGCAGGGTTGCTTTGCATAGAAATGAACTGGTGTGAGCAGAGGAATATGGCACAGAAAGAAATCTTTAGGCCAAAACTGCTGCCTGTTCAGCTGCAATTCAGAGATTATAACCGTTGAGATTGGGTCAGCTAACTTGTGTTGGGACAACAGAAAGAATATTGACTCTTTTGAAGGGGTCTGAATGCTCAAGGTATATTCTTTGTTCAAAGTCTACTTTATTATCCCCTAGATTAACAAATTGGTGCCCTACCTGGTATTATAGAGTGTAAGAAATGCAGTAAAGAGGTCATTGAATTTGCAACATGGTGTTCTATTTTGGAAATGGCCATGGGCAGTGTGAAGCAGGTTTGATGGATGCCTGCATGGAGACCAGATGGAGCCATGAGGATGAACTGTGGCTTGCAGGGGAGACCCAGAGGAGATGCCAGGACCATGAGATGACTGCTGAGGAAAGCTTCTGGCCCCAGATGAAGTTTTCCAGTACTGTGAGTAGTCAAAATGGTGGGGCAGAATTAGAAGTCCAGAGACATGTTGCTGGTTACAATTATTAGACTTGTAGATTTGACATTAATTAGAGTTGTTGGACTTGGAGCTAGAGAGTTTGGTGCTTGCCCTGCTTAAATCTTGTATTGGTTGAATATTTCATTGCTATACCCAATATAATCTTTTTCAGTGTGTTTGTTCTGTGCCATTATGGGGTTTGGGGGGATATTTTGTATGATGGCTCAGTTAAAAGACCTTGTATAATGGGGATGTTTGAACATCATTGGAATTGATAAATATTATGGAGACTTTTTTTTTCCGCCTCCCCACCCATTTATGGAGACTTTTAAAGTTGGATGAATGCATTGTATTTTATATCATGTATGGTTATCAGTTTATGGGGACCAGGGGCTGAATGTGGTGGTTTTATTCAGTCTCCAATAAACTTACATGGTTCTGAATGTGAGGGTCCTAGCTGATGGAGATTTGGGAATGATGTCTCCTAGAGGTAGGGTATTGTTGGGGGCGGGCTTATGGGTATTACAGCCACTTCCCCCTTGCCAGTGTTTGGCACACTCTCCTGTTGCTGTTGTCCAACTTATGTTGGCCAGGGGGTGGTGTCCACCCTTGGCTAATGCCATTGTTTTCCCCGGCCACCATGGAGATTCCTCTCAAGTCTGTATACGAAAATAATTTCTTCTTTCCCAAAACCTGCTCTTGATCAAAGTGACTTCTGCCAGCAATGTGAATCTAGGTGCAACATTTACATATGTTCAATATTTACTTTTGTATGTCAGTAATCAATTAGTCATTGTGCAAGTATTTTAACACAATAAATGTAATCAATAAAAAGTATTTCAATAGCTATGTCAAGTAAAAAAGTATCAGTAATTAATCATTGTGGGTGGTATTTTAACACATTAAGTACAATCAATAGAAGTTATATTTCTATAGCTATGTCAGGTAAGGAAAGTATGTGCCCAAAATCTATGTTCTTTAAACTCATGAATAAACATATCAAGTGGATGAATATAAATATCGTTAGCTCTGGGTAAAAGTAAAGCTTAGCATTAGACCCTGTTTTCTTTTCTTTTCTTTTATTTGTTTTGTTTTGTTTTATTTTTTAAGATAGGGTCTCACTGTAGCACATGCTGACCTGTAGTTCACTAGGTAGCCTCAGAGTGGCCTGGAACTCACAGCGATCCTTGTTCCTTACCCTCTTCAAGGCTGGAATTAAAGGTGTGTGCCACTATGTCTATCTCTTGTAAATTTTTTTTTCCACAAAATGATTTTTTAACATATGTTTTTTTTTTCTTGACAACTTTTATACTTACAGACAACAAACCATGGTATTCTCCTCCCCTCCCCTGCTTTCCTCTTCATAACTCTGCTCTCCGTCATATCTCCTCCCTCTCTTCATTAGTCACTCTTTTAATTTGATGTCATCATCTTTTTCTCCTACTATGAGGGTCATGTATACGTATTGTTAGGCACTTCGAGGTCTTGGATATCGAGGCCAATTTCTGTCCAGACAGTTGTATGTAAGGAGTGGTACCCTTCCTTTGGCTCTTACATTCTTTCTGCCACCTGTTCCACAATGGGCCCTGCTGTTAGATGTTTCAGTGCTGGATACTCCTCTGTCCCTTCTTCTCAGCACTATGTTGCATTTTGGGTCATCCCAGTGATCATCTCCATCTGAAAAGAGAAACTTCTATAACCAGAAGTGAGAGTAGCATTAATATATGAATATGAACACTAAGTGTAGTGCTTTCAGGGAAATTTGGTGGGAATAATCCAGACAAGAGCAGGCTTTACACCCCTAAGGCTCGTGACCTCCTCTGCCATAGGCTTTTGATCAGGTTTTTAGTACTAGGCATGTATTCCCTCCCATGGAGCAGGCTTTCAGTCCAATTAGAGAGTGGTTGGTTTCCCCCAGAGCAGACATGCCACTATTGTAACTGTTCAGTCATTTGGCCTGTCTGGCCAAACTTGAGGCTTCCAGCCAAATGAAAGCTGGAAAAAGTTTCACTGTATGCAGCCTTATGGGAGACAGAAGTCATCAGTGGTGAAAACAGTGGACACTGGAAGTCTCTTGTAATTTTTATTGCCTTTAATATGTTGTCTTGTAAAAGACTGAACAATGTTTTTAACTACCAAAATAAACTGAGTACAAAATAAGACACCAATTTGAGCAACAAACTAAGAAATACATACAAGTACTCATGAATTGTCCTTTAAATGCCAAATCGGAGCCTTTCATACAAATTGGGCATTTCACAAGCCAAGGACTCATGATTTATGAAACCCCTGTTCTTACAATTGTTCAAAATGCAAACACTGAATGCTTTTAGTACTTAATAGATATCTTGTCATTATCTCATTTTAGATTTAAATTATCTTGGTGACTTAGGTAAGTCATTTGAATATGTGAAACATGTATGTTTTTGGCATTTCCTCTTGAGTAATGGTGCAATTGTCTAAATAGAGAACATGCCTGTATTCCCAGGCACACTTTATTTTTAATGGTAAATTCAGGAAAAATGCAACAATTCCTTCTTATATCTACAAATACTTTAATATGGAAAATGAGCTTCTGTTAAATATATGCAAAAGGACTCTCAGATTATAATTACTATGTACTGTTCCTTAATGGTAACATGAAATGATAAAGATAGAAATAGCACACACTTGCTGTTTAATGGTTTATGTGGACTGGGTGGCAGTGCAGGATCAGCAAGGCTCTTGGGGTTAGGTTCTTACAAATTGTAGGGTCTTAAATAATTCTCTCCATGTGTTGCTGGGGGCTTCAGTTTCACTTGAGTATCAACTGGTGACAATTCCAGTTTTAAACCTGAATTGGTATTTGCAGGATTCTATTACCTTTGGGGTTTTCAAATCGAACTTAGGAGTCTTCCAGGTCAACAATTGTCATATCCACTATAACCCTCTACCATGTGGGTCACTTAAACATGGCCTTGAATTTAAAGTCCCATGCAATGTGAATATATATATATATATATATATATATATATATATATATATATACTTTCTCCTTGATTGTATTCTATTGACTAAAGTGAAGTTCCAAGGGAAGGCTCAGTGATCTTTTCCCATCTAGGATTTGCCTTCAAGATATCCACGCCAATACTTTCAGCCACAGAGTTAAAGAAGTAAAACTTCATGCTGGTGCAGATGAGAGGGAATGGAAATTTTACCTTTTAACAAGGCATGGTTCTTCCTTCCTTCCTTTCTTTCCCTTTCTTTCTTTCTTTCTTTCTTTCTTTAAATCATTTTCAGTATTGTGACTGAATTCATTCCTTAATACGTGTGTGTGTGTGTGTGTGTGTGTGTGTGTCAACTGAATGACTGTCCTCACTACACTAAAGCCAGTTCCCAGCTGGACCAGGTCAGCAATCATGGTGGTAACCCCTTTGGCAGGTTCCCTTGATCACAGTAATCATCTCCTCACCTCATGTTTATGGTCTTTCAGTTTCATCAGCCATAAACATTCCCTAACCACAAGCTGTCACCTTTGCTGTATTTTTCAACTCCCTCTGTTCACAAAGAGTTTTCAGGATTGGTTTTCACCACTGCCCCCTCTGTGAAATGATGCAATCTGTATTCTACTATGTGAGTCTACTTTAATCATTTGGGATTGTTTTCTCCTCAAATGTCTATAAATCTGTTCTTTGTCTTTACTGAACCATCCAGTGATTCACATCTTATTTCCTGAAGTACCTAAGCTCAGTTTCAAGTGCAAGGCTGCAGTTTGATTACAGAAACTAATCTGTGGAAGTCACGTCTTCTCTTGCCAATTTCAAACATGATTACATATAGTTAGAGCAGGTTCTCAGTGTGACTGCACATGAATAGCCCCTCTGCCCATTAATACTCTATGGTCCTGTCCCAAAAATCTTCATGGTTTTATGATGGGACTTGCATGTTGTAAGTGGTCTACAATGGGACAATGGCACATGTATATTTGCAATAATAAAGTGTCAAAAGTACCCTCTCTCCCTCAAATATACTAAGATCTACTTTTTGTAGTACTTGGTGTTACCGTCTATCAAAATGTGGTCTGTGAAGCATGATTATTTTTCATCAATGGATGCCAATTTGTAGCTAGAGAGGAGTTAGAGACCATGGTGTACTATTAGACAGTGAGCCAACTGTAGGCAGTGATTGTTATTTTCTTATATTTTGAATATTATCATGAGATAAATCTCTCCTCATTCTAAGAGAATGTGAGATCACCTGAAAATAAAATATATGTTTTTAAATCCCAGCCAGGCAAAATTATGTTGGCATCAATACATTGAGCAGTTCTCTCAAAGCAGTCCTTTACTTTGATGTCATACTCACTGTTCAAGTTGGCAAACTTCACTGTCTTCTCTGGCCTCTGTCTTCTCACTGAGTGAGACCTGGGATATCCTGATAAAGGGACATTGTTCTCATTGTTCCCTTCTGAGTAGCAGTCATTGGCCTCTTGAAATAAAAATGGCCATTGCAAACTTCCCTTCATGGAATTTTTTCTCTTCCTCTTATCCATGATAGCCTTTGACATGCCTGCTTGTGTTAGTACCAGGATCCTCTTAGGCCTCATGTGATTACCCAATACCATACCTGGGTATATACATTCATTTTTAAATAAGTATTCTGTCCATTGTCATTTTTTCTCTCTCCTTGCAAATACATAGATACATGTTTATATATAATATATTTTTGTGTGAAAGACACTTCCTCTGTTATCCTGTTCAGTCTGACCTTACCCAGTCCAGATCCAATATTCCCTCTTTGGGTCCCAAGACTCATGCAGAGTGCTCGGGTGATGATTGCCATTGATATATGCTTATGAGGAGAATGATAAGTGAACAGTGTTTCAGTTACTTTCTTATTGCTGAGACAAACTCCCCAACTGAAGCAGCTTATGAAACATGGCAGAATTTCTTGTTGTAGCAAAAACATTATAGGAGCAGACAGCCAGTTTCACATCACTACATCAGCAGGAAGTAGAGAGAGAGAGAGAGAGAGAGAGAGAGAGAGAAAAGCTAGGCTGTCCTATAACACCTCAAGGCTCGACCACAGTGACAACCTCCCTGGCACTAGGATCCATTTCCTCATTGTTTCACAGCCATCAAGAACAGAACACCACCTACCAAACTTGTTGTTTAGTGATTAAACCCATGAGTCTATGGAGGATACTATACATTCAAACATCCTCATATGCCCCTCAGTCAATGACCAACACCAAGAAATCCCATTGCCATCACCCCATCCCTGCTCATATCATATGCAGGTAACCATCTATAGCCACAAGATCCCAGCCTCCCTCAGTCTTTGTACTTTGGTGTCCTACAAATAAACTTAGCATGTATGATTCTGATTGATGTAAATTTGCCTTTCCTCTCATTAGCAAGTTTTAGAAGCAGAAATATATCTTCATGTTGTTAAATTGCAATTGTGAAATTTGGTTTCCACCTTAGTGTTGATTTGGAAAATAAAATGTGTCTCTAAATAAAAAGGTAGAAAAAGAGATGGTAGAAATACACCTTGGTAATTATTAATAAAAGGCTATGCAACCCTGACATTCACATTTTATCTTTACCATTAGCCTTATACTGTCTGAATTTAGGATCATCTTACTGACTTTTTACACTCAGGAATTAGTACTGTGCATAGATATTTAGCTGTGCTCAATAAATCTTTCTTAAATAAAAGACATAAACAAAGATTATCAGGCATTTATCATCACTAAATTGGGAGCTTTTCATATACACTGTTGTTACCCTTTGGGCTCCAAAAATATTTTTGTTCTCTGCAGCTTTTGAACAAATATAAACAAAGTAACTTGGAAATATAATCTGATTCGGTTCTTCATTAAATTATTCACAGTGATATAGCATTTATTTTTCACACACTCAAGATAACCAATTATGCTATTAATTAAATATATCAATATGAATGGAACTTATAAGAATAAGTTAAATAAGAAAATATTAACTTAGAGTCTAACTATGCTCTTTGAAATAGTAATTGATAACATCTTAATTAATTAATTAATTAACGTATATCTAAAATATATCCTTGAATTAATGTGTGTACCTGATGAAGTACTCTGTCTTTACACCACTTGAAGTAGTGGATATTAATTATGCTGATCACATTGTGGAGATATTGTCTATGATTTCTTTGTTATCATATTAATTTCATTAATCTTTTTGTGGATCTACCTTTTATGACTTCTTTGTTGCAAGAAAGCAAGTGAATAGATATTTTGAAGATTCATTTTTGATTTGGAAACAAAAAAGCTGTCATATGTTTTCAAATATTATACTGAATCCTCGTCAAAGAAAAACAAGATCCACTTTCTGCAGTACTTAAGCAAATGTTTCTGACTACTTTTCTCTATTTAGAATTATGACTAAATTGTATCTGGTAAATAGATCAGCTTAAGGTTTGGGGTTTTCTTTCGTTTTATTTATTTTAAGGGTTTTTTTTTAATATTTTATTTGTTTATTTAAGAAAGAAAGTCAAACCAGGCATGGCACGCCTTTAATCCCAGCATTTGGGAGGCAGAAGTAGGAGGATCGACATGAGTTTGAGGCCACCCTGAGACTACATAGTGAGTTCCAGGTCAGCCTGGGCTAAAGGGAGACCCTACCTCAAACAAATCAAAACAAAACAATAACAACAAAAGAAAGCAAGAAAGACAGAGGGAGAACCAGATAGGCATACACAATGGGTACACCAGGGCCTTCAGCCACTGAAAACAAACTCCAGACACATGAGCCACTTGTGAGTTTGGCTTACCTGGGTACTGGGGAATCAAACCAGTGTAAAAAATGAAGTTGAATTCACTTTTTTAAAACAACTGCCACCTTATATACATGCCTTAATGAATAATGCATATAGAAAATTTCCTTTGAATACATTTTTAAATTTAAATAATTTTATTTATTTATTTGCAAGCAGAGTGAGGGGCAGAGAGACATACCAAGGCCTGAAAATGCCAACAAACTCCAGGTACATGAGCCGCTACGTGCGTCTGACTTTATGTGGGTGCTGGGGAATTGAACATGGGCCTTCAGGGTTTGCAAGCAAGTGCCTTCACAGCTGAGCCATCTCTCCAGCCCTCTTTAACACATTCAAAAATGGATGCTGAGTTAGATATTTCAGTCTCACAAATCAAATGTTGTCACTGAGCAACTATAGGAATGCTTTTTTTTTTAATGCATAGCTTCTTGGATTTCAAATGACTCTAAAGCATTACTCTTTCATCAACCTTTAAGAATTTTTGGCATTTTATTTCTTGATAGAACTTCTTGCCTAAGATGAATCAGAGATACTAATACTGTGATTCACTTTTCTTGATCTGCAGATAAATCTTCGTGAAGATCTGCCAGTTAGTGTAATTATGTGGTTTTATGATGTTATTACACAACCGCTGAGATTTGGCGTGTTAGTGTTCTCTTTGCTCTTGCTTCCATGAAGCGCAATAACAAAAGCTATGTTTTAAAAAGCCACTTTGATACTGCATCCATTAGAAGTCATTTAAATCTATTTTTAATATCCAATAGAGTGAGCTGTTGTAGACCTCTGAGAAAAGACTATAAGGAGAGTCTTCATCTTGTATTCAAGCATGATTAAAGCTATGAGACAATAAGTTTATGAAGGATAAATCTGACCTCCCAAATGTCATTCATCTCTGCTTTAGATGATCTCTGTGCTCACTAGACTGCTCCATGGAAAAATGGTATAATATTAATCCTAATAATATTAAAGTTATCCCTGTAATCAAGTATGCATAGTCCCTTATCAAATTTATTTCATTTGAAATTGTTCTATGTACTGCATGAGGACAGTTTACCTCACTTATGTATTGAGAGTGTACTTCAAAGGAAGCACCTTTTTATCATATAAGAGTTATTTAATTGGACACAATGGAAAGTCTAACATATGTAAACCTAACTATGCCTACATATATAATAAAAATAAAGGATGATACTTCAGAACATGCTCAAAATGATTCTTGTCATTCCATTATCTAAAATAATAACTATGTGTTTGTATTATGACTTCATACTACCCTAGTCTATGCTTTATTATTCAGTTTTAACACTATTTTTTATTTTTTTTTATTTTTTGGTTTTTCGAGGTAGCGTCTCACTCTGGTCCAGGCTGACCTGGAATTCACTATGTAGTCTCAGGGTGGTCTCAAACTCATGGTGATCCTCCTACCTCTGCCTCCCGAGTGCTGGGATTAAAGGCGTGTATGTGCCACCACACCCGGCAGTTTTAACACTTTAAATTTTCATAATTTTACATACTTTGGAAAAAACTTTAATTAAATAAATGTAATTGCTAAATGTTGATGACTTTTATTTGGAAATGTATTCACTATAGGATAAAGAATATAAAATTATCAGAAATTTACCAGCTATCTCCTTGAAACTAAAGTTAAAGCAAATCATTTAAAAGACAAACCTGTTAAAGATGGCAGATACTTGATAGAACACTGAAAATAAGTTTACATCCTTGGATATGTCCTTTTTCAAACCTACTATAACCCACGTTTTGGATGCAGTGACTATTTTATTTTTTAAATAATTTTTAATATATTTTATTTATTTATTTGAGAGAAAGAGGGAGGGAGCGAGAGCGAGAGAAAAAAGGAATGTGTGTGAGAGAGAGAGAGAAGGAGGGAAAGAGAGGGTGCTCCAGGGCCTCCAGCCACTGAAAATGAACTCCATATGCGTGTGCCCCCCTTGTGCATCTGGCTTATGTGGGTCCTGGAGACTCGAACAGTGATCCTTTGGCTTGGCAGGCAAATGCTTTAACCGCTAAGCAATCCCTCCAGCCCCCACTATTCTTAATATTTTGTTTTCTTTTAATTTTCAGATACTGTGGGTTGATTTGGAGAATGTATAGAAGGAGAACACATACAGAATGAGAAACTCTAGGAGCAAAAAATGTGGGTGGGAAGATGAAAATGACTAAATGTAAACTAAACAGAGAGATAAAATATGCTGTCAGGTAATGTACAGCTCACCTAGGTTAGCCTTAAATTCACAATCCTCCTGCCTCTCAAGATTAAAGGAATGTACCATAACTCAGAGATATTCTTAATTATATATATATTATATTGTGGGGATTTAAACCTTAGTTGTATAATTTTGAGTATGTAGGTATGCAAGTATGATTATACCAATGCATGAAGCTATAAATCAATTTCATTCGATTACAGAATTTTATTATGTAGACTCTCCTTATGACGTGTTGATATTTGATATGTTTTGCTCTGTAAATATTATTATATGAGACTTTGTGTCTCTATAATCGTTTTCTGGGATTGAAAATTGTTACCCAGAATTTTCACATCTTAAATGTGTTAGATAACATTTATTTCTTTTCCAAAGTCCTTGGTTTGCATTCTGACTATCAGTGTATAACATATTTTGGCCCATCTGAGATGAGCTTTTGATATTCACTGTTGTCAGAAAGGAAAAAAAAAAATTTTCCTCTTATTTTATTTACTACTAAAGTTAAACTTCAATGTCTCATGAATAGTATATGTCATTTTCACAAATATTTAGAACTAAACCTAACAGTATTTGATAGTTTTATTTGTCAACATGCATATTATAGCACTGATTGTTTAATCATTAATCTACATG
Organism: Dipus sagitta; assembly: GCA_036346955.1. NCBI lineage: Eukaryota > Metazoa > Chordata > Mammalia > Rodentia > Dipodidae > Dipus > Dipus sagitta. The sequence continues at coordinate 87,057,516 of CM070782.1, read as the reverse complement.
TTTATATGAAGGTATTTTTTTATTTGTAGTTGAGTTCTAGAAGCAGTTGATGTGAAAAAACAACAACAACAACAACAAAAACTAGAAATGCATGTAGCTTTACTCCAATCAGCTGAAGGCTTTAGAGCCAGAATATTTAGAACTAAACCTTACAGTATTTGATAGTTTTATTTGTCAACATGCATATTATAGCACTGATTGTTTAATCATTAATCTACATGTTTATATGAAGGTATTTTTTTTATTTGTAGTTGACTTCTAGAAGCAGTTGATGTGAAAAAAAAAAAAAAACAACAACAACTAGAAATGCATGTAGCTTTACTCCAATCAGCTGAAGGCTTAAGAGCCAGAATATTTTTCCAGAGAAGAAAATTAACTTCCATTCTGAGTGCTAATTGAGAAACTTCATGGTAGGAATTCTGACAGTATGGGAGTAGGATAAGGGAAATGCTGATCTTTGTAATGTAGAAGTTCAGGATTTTATGATAATTTTAAGGGCAAGACTTTGCACCTTTGTGATATATTTCCATTCCAAGTTGTATGAAATGTGTGCCCTTGGAGCACCTTCTAAATTTAATGAAAACTTGGAGTAGAAGTAAACCTTATTTTATGTTATTGTATTGGAATTTTGAGACAGGATCTCACCCTATAGCCCAAGATGGCTTGGAAATAAACCTTAAATCTATATAATCTGTTATAGAATTATATCTCAGCTCTCCCTGGACCCCACTCATATAAGGAAGAAAGAAGTGATGAAGAACTCAGAGCACAGAATTCTGCCTCTTGCAATTTTGAGATTATTTTATATTTGCCTTATCTGGTAGCCTCCAGGATGAGAAATTAATCTTTAAATTCTTGAAATGATACAAACCTCAAAATATCACATAAAACAATGTTTGTTCAGACTTGCCCAGAGAGATGCCATTTTAGAACAGCATTTGACTATGATGATGGTGGAGGATGACTGTGCACTCAAATGAACATGTGAATGGTGTCATCTGTGCAACACCACCCATGTAGCACAGTCTGATAAATGTCTTATTCCTAGGACTAGAAAGGTGTTACACCCTATAAGTTTATCCAGGAGAAATGGGACTATAGGAGCAAAAGGTCTTGATAAAATCCTATACGGAAAATCAGGTCCAAAAACTTATGGATACACCAGACTAAGAAAATGGAAAGTGTGGGCTGGAGAGATGGCTTAGTGGTTAAGCACTTGCCTGTGAAGCCTAAGGACCCCGGTTTGAGGCTCAATTCCCCAGGACCCAAGTTAGCCAGATGCACAGGGGGCGCAAACATCTGGAGTTTGTTTGCTGTGGCCGGAGGCCCTGGTGTGCACATTTTCTCTCTCTCTCTCTCTCTCTCTCTCTCTCTCTCTTTCTCTCTCTCTCCCCCTGTTTCTCTCTGCCTTTCTCAAATAAATAAATAAAAATAAACAAAAAAAAATTTTAAAAAAACTTCTTTATAAAAAAATGGAAAGTGTGTAACTCACTCTCATAAAGACTTGGGTATTCTGTCATCTCAATACTCAATGTGTAAGGTTAGGAGCTCCTGATTGTTCCAAAATCTTCTACTTGGCTCTATCAATTCCCAATACCTACAGTTGCTGACTATTCATCAGCCTATACTAACCCTGCAGCCTGAATGCACACACTCCTCTAGTCTTTCATGAGCCAGGTGGTCTTATCAGTGAAGAGACTTTTGCATTTCTATGAGTGCCTTTGATCTGGCTCCAGGAGCCCAGGGTGACCTGACACTCTGTAGCCCCAGGCTGGCCAAGAGCTCAGAGTGATCCTCCTCCCTCTGCTTCCTGAGTGCTGGGACTAAAAGCATGTGCCACCACACTTGGCTCTAAATCTTAAACTCTTACGTAATTGTGTAATTATTACTAGACATGTTAGGACTGACAATAAAATCCATTCAATTTATTTTTCTTTTTTAAATATATTTTATTATTTATTTATTTGAGAGAGAGAGAGAGAGAGAAAGAGAAAGTGGGCACTCTAGGGCCCCTAGCCACTGAAAACAAACTCTAGATGCGTGTGCCACCTTGTGCATCTGGCTTACCTGGGACCTGGAGAATCAAACTGGGGTCCTCTGGCTTTGCAGGCAAATACCTTAACCACTAAGCCATCTTCTCTAGCCCTTCTTTTGGTTTTTTGAGGTAGGGACTCACTATAGCCCAGGGTGACCTGGAATTCACTCTGTATTCTCAGATTGGCTTCAAACACACAGTGATCCTCCTACTTCTGCCTTCTAAGTGCTGGGATTAAAGGCATGTGCCACCATGCCCAGCCACAATTTTTAAAAATATTTTATTTATTTTTTTTGAAATAGGGAAGAGAGACAGGTGGAGAGAATGAGCATACTAGGACCTCCAGCCACTGCAAACAAACTCCAGATACATGAGCCACTCTGTGCATCTGGCTTTATGTGGGCACTAGAGAATTCAACCTAGGTTGTTAGGCTTTGCAGGCAAGAGCCTTAACGACTGCACAATCTCCCCAGATTGAATTCATTTTTTTTTATAATTTGAAATCTATATCCATTGAGGTCATTTAAAAATAAATAAAGTATTTTAAATAGTCTTCTAATTTATAGAATTTTATTCTGTTTCTAATATCAAGATACTGTGATGAAAAATTGTTCTCATGAATGATGCACTTGTCTGTACTGTTTTTTATTTTTTAAATGTTTATATACTGTATTACTTCAATACATACATTTATGTGTACGTATGCATATGTGTATCCAGAGATGTTTAACATATATTGATTATACTAATTCAAGGAATTCTTTATGATGAATGGGTACAATTGTCCATTGAAAAGTAGGATAGGGTAGTAATTTGGAGTTGTAGTAAACCAATTGAAGAGCAGAGGTAATTCTAAAAAGTGTTTCCTATAAAGTTCTCTCATCATCATATCTCATCATTACTGCTGAAAATGAAAGTTTAACAGCCATTCTTCTCTGCCTATTTTATTGTATTATTTTCCAATCCATTAACTCTAACATGTTAATACAAAGGCATTTATATATTTTTACAAATCTATGACAGTTGTGTTCATTCTGAACAGAGAAATTACAAGTTATTTAGGAAGTATTTGCATCAGTAACCTCTAAGCTACCCTATTCATTTGAGAAAAAACATATTTACTATATGAATTTAATGTTCTTACAATATTTATGTTTTCATGACACAAAGTCTAAATGTTTTCTCATGTGCAAACCATTGTTTTCATGAAATATTCATTAGGTACGCAGAGAAGAAAAATGCTCAAAGTACTGATTCAGTGAACTTGACATGTGTAGACACTTTATATTAGTTATCACATAAACTTTTATACTTGAAATAGTGAGATAAGTATGTATAAGATCATTTGATAAAATGATTTTATTTTTGAACAAGAATTCTCATGTAAATGTATGAATCTGCAAAATCAGGCAGTATAGAATTCACTCTTAAATACATTTGTATATATGGCTTTTACAAATGTAAGTCAATATTCTGATTCAAAATGTAGGTTTTATTATAAAATAAGGCTAAATTAATGAGCATGTATATATGTTTATCTAATCAAGTGTGTATATATAAATAAGTATTCTAAATTTCTCTCAATGAAATCATGAACTTAAGTTGTTATGGCTTTGTTAATGTGTAAGGCACATTTTAGCAGTGATATTTTTATCAAATTGGGTTTCAGATAATATGCCTCAGAGGAAATGAATATTTAGGATAGTCATATTAGGATCAAAATCAAGAATTGAGAAACTTTAATGTAGGGAATTTATTTCAGGAAGACAGACCTAGTTTAAGCATTATAATGTGGAACTGAACAGCACTTATTTTTTTTTTTTTGAGGAAGAGGATAAGAATAATGTATGTGTTAAGTTAGAACAAGAATAGGTTAGAGTAGGTGTCAGAGAAAAACATATTATCTTTTGTCATAGGTTTGCCTCCAGCTTCCTGTCTATAACAAAGCTGGTAAGAAAATGTTCAGTGTTCTAAAAGAAATAACAGCATATATACAACAGAATGTATTGTGCTATTTATGCTTTGAAAGCAACATTTGATTCATGAGTGCTGTTATCCTCATTTAATGTCTGGAAAATAAAAACTCACATTTTAAGATCAAACAAATATTAAGGAATACAAAAAGGTAAACCAGACATATGTTTTAGTTTATTTTTCTTGTTTACCAAATATGGAATATAAACTCAGGCTTACACAAACATTAAGCAAATGTTCCATCAGTAAGCAATGCATTCAGTCCTATCAGATGTGTGTGTGTGTGTGTGTGTGTGTGTGTGTGTGTATGTGTGTGTGTATTTTTTGGTGTGTGCATATTTACATGTAATTTTATTACTACAAACTTTTATAAAATATACTTATTTATCTATTTATTTAGGAGATAGAATGGTGTTCCAGGATCTTTTGCTGTTGCAAATGAACTTAAGACACATGTTCTGGCTTCATGTGAGTACTAGGAAAATGAACCCTAGCCTTCAGGCTTTGCAATCAAGAGCCTTTAACCACTGATCTATCTCCTCAAGCCTAGGTTTTTTTATTCTACTAAACGCTTGTAACTTAAAATTTAGATTATGTAAATTTGTAAGATCATTAAATATTTTAAGTTTAAAGCGAAGAAAATTTCCTTGATTGTAAGTGATCTTGAGCATATTTTATATCTACATCATAATTCCTTCTCATAAATATGTTCTAGTATTTTTTTTTCTTATTTGATATGTAGACTTATATTCTAAGTAAAATGTATTTATTTCTTAACTTGCCTGATGCAAACTTGTTATTTATATGTACATACTGTTTATAGTTTTGACAATATGACTTGTGCACACAATGCATTTTGATCTTATTTATCACCATCAACTTATCCTCTTCCATTCCCATTATAATCTACACCTTTCCCTTCCTGTCTATATGCCTTTGATGGGAGCATGAACTTAATTTATAGTGTTGTATGCATGAGCATGGGTGGTTTATTTACTGCTATATTTACTGAGTGATTTAAAAGTGACTACACTACTGAAGAGTTAGGTTCCCCCCACCCTTCCAATAACAACCAAATGCCTGTGGCTACTCGGGGAAGGAGCACATTAGATCCTTTTCTTCCCTGAGTATCCCCTATCCATGTTGACTGCCTCAAGGTGGAGTAAGGAAATCACCGTTGCTGTGAAGCCACAAGTTTAATGGCCTCATCATGTCCAAACGACCTTATATAACAGTGCTCCCCAGTTTCTGTCTCTTGCATTCTTTCTGTCCCTATTCCACAGTGTCCTTTTCAGGGTTGAACATGTAATAGTCACTTATTCTCATCACTTTTGTATTCTTTGCACCCCTGCATTAACCTCTGCCCTCTGCCAAAATTCTATCCTTGAGGCTAGTGCAGCTCAAACTGATGAGTGTAATGAATATTTAACAACCTGAACAGTGAATCAACAGTAATAGGTTCTAAGTCCTCCCTAGTCATGGACATTTTAGCACACATTCAGTACCAAGCATGAATTTCTCTTCTATGAAGTGGGGCACAAATCCAATCATAAAGGTGTTGGTTACCCACTAACATTCATGCATTAGTTGGCACATCATCTTGTGAAAATTTTTGTTATTAAACTCAAAAAGTGATTAACAGACAATGTCCCTCCTCACGAAAATAACATAAATGTTCCTTGAAGATTTCATCTATTTCATTACCATTAAATCATCCTGGCAGCTGCAGAAGGATAGCACAGTTTTGTTTATTAACAGTGGTGATTCATTTCCTATAGTTTTGGAACCAGATATCTGAGGTTAAGATACTTTCCAAATGCTTCATCTCTAATATCAAAGCATTAAGAATTAGGATTTCATCCTATGAGCTTGAATGGTGGATTCAGTCCATTGTAAATAGTCCTCTGTCATCCATTAGATTTCTACTTGACATAGGGTAAGATCGTTTTTTCCTTTAATCTTTGCAGTGTGTGTGGTATGTAGTATTTTTAATTTTTTTTGTTCATTTCTTCTTACAATACATCTCGTACTGAATATTGGGTGAGCATAAGGCATAAAGAAGGACAAAAAGATTAAGAATAGAGAACATTTATTAAAATAATGAACTTCAAATTATAAATACAAGACAAATGTGTTGTTTTATGTTTGTACATATATGCAAAAATTATTATTAGTATTATTTTATTATTATTTTGGTTTTTTTGAAGTAGGGTCTCATTCTATCCCAGGCTGACCTGGAATTCACTATGTATTCTCAGGGTGGCCTTGGACTCATGGCGATGCACCGAACTGTGCCTCCTGAGTGCTGGGATTAAAGGCATGTGCCACCACACCTGGCCATAAATTCTTAAAATGAGTTAAATATTAAATATATAAAAACATATTTCCTCCCAATTAAATGTAAAGTTCATGTTGGTAGAAAACTAAAAAATTTCAAACTGATAAATTTTTCTTGGGAAAATAGCTTTGCTGTGATGCTATGATGTATGTATGGCTTAGTCACTGTCTTTGACTTGGCTTATTTTCTATTCATCTTTTGCTCAATCTGCCTACTGGAATATACTTACTAAATTCTTTATGCATGAAAGGCCTGTAATGAACTAGTGTTGCACAGTGATTAACTATAGATATCATCTGTATCTTGGACATTTTTAAAACAATCATTTTTCATCAGGATTTTTTATCTAGGATATAATTAACAATCACAGAGTCAGTAGTTTTAATAATGATAACACTGTTCATAGAGGTAAGAAGTTCTGACTTCATAATTCACTTCTTCAAGAAGAGCAGAACCTATTTCCTTACTCTTTTTCCAACCTGTAGAGGCAATTTTCATTCTTCATCTTGCACTTTTCCTCTATCACAAAGTACAATACTCCCACATCTGCTTTTGCCAACATATCTCCTCTTTTTACTCCATGTTATATGACCTCTTTTAACTTCAGTGTCTCTAAAGGACAATTTAGATTAACCTTTTCATTTGAAATGTATTAATCACCCTACCAAAGACTAGTTTGTCACATAATATATTCATGGGCTCTAAGGGATTAAGACTTGTACAATTTTGCTTATGTGTATGGTAAACTATTCTTTATACCACTGATATAAATTCCTAAAATCAATACACTGATAGTTATGAGAAAGAAATCATTAGTATGAACAAGAGGTTGTTAATGAGAAATATTGTCACAATATAGTGCCTGTGAGGCAAGGACAGATTTCTTTCATCTTTTAATTTCTTTTGGTGATTCCATATGTGAAAACTAGAAATGCACAATAAAAATAGTTACCACATGTGGGCTTCCAATGACTTCAGACTTTATTGTGTTCTTTTATCACCACAAGCTTAGTTTAACAGTATGGCGCAGCTGAGTATTCTTTGTATAAGTAAGGTTAGATAAGTAGGTCAAGGGAATAAGGAAGACTGATTTTGATCAAACCATTTATCACAAGATACTTATGTAGATCTCTGAAGTAAAGGGTAAAATATGTATTCGTATCTACAGTGAGGACTGTATACAACATGCTCAGCCCTCATCAGATCGAGTTATTCTACATGTGCCCTGATATAAAATTAGTACAGTCTATTTCTGTGGTCATAACTCATTCAGTTTGTGACTGGAAAACTGTAGGTATTAATAGCAGTTTTGTGTGTCCTAAAAGATGAATTCCCTGTCACATTTGATATGCAGCAGGATAAATAATCCAAAATATTAGCACAACAAATGCTATAAGGACAAAACTAACTAGAAGCACTTTAAATTAATATATATACTTGGATATCCCCAAATCAGAAAATCCAGCCATGCAAGGGATATGATTACTGCGCAATGACATGTGTGAAAGAAATTGAAGATTTTCTGGACGAGGAGATCAATATAAATCAATTATGTGATGTGGTGCCAACAGAGCTAATAATAGGACGCAGTATTTAATGGACAGAAGCACAGTAAGAAGAATGAGGAAAAGTTAACCCCTACTTCTGAATTGTCTGGTACCAGTTTGTGGTATTCCTGATTAAATTAGCATCAGTTTAGAGAATAATCTGAGAAGATAATGGGTGAAAGTCTCATAGTTTCCCAAGTTAGGATTCTCTAAAAGACCAGAGCTAACAGAATGTATACATACTTCAACAGGGAGTCTGTTACACTGGCTTACACAACAGAGGCTGGCTGGATGGTTCAACATCTCCTGGTCTTCTGCAAGCTGGAGAAGCTGGACCCTGCAGCTGATCAGTCCATAGCTGTGGATGCTTCCAAAGCCCCAATGTGGGGCTGACACCATGAAAATCGCTCAGGAGGGTCATTGGTGTTAGTGCATGGCAGGAGGCAGAGTAAGCTGGAGTGTGGTTAACAGACATGCTTGCTCAGAAAGGAGGGTAGACAAGCACCAGCAGCACCTCCATCATGGCCACTCTGTAGAAGGTTTTGCCCATGGTGCAGGCAAATCCCATTGCCTCGGGCAGTCCTCTTGGGAGACGCCCTCATAGACAAGCGAAAGGTCATCTCGGTGGTTCTAGTCGATGAGGTTATATAACATGCCCAGCCATCACAGTGGTAACACAACAGCTTTGTGCAGGATACTCTTTCTCCAAAGCCATAATAAGGATGGGTGATCATAATGGGTTGTCCATGGATGACTTTGAAAAACCTCTGAGGGCCACCTAAGAAGTCTCTTACCATGCAATGCTCATGACGATCCACTTCTTGACTGCATACATACTGAGTTTGAATCTAGATTTAACCAGTTTTAAAAAAATAACATTTCTCTTGCAAGCTTCCCAAGTCAGCATTTATATAATCAGTAGCCCATTAACATTGAGGGTGAAGGCAAACAAGAATTTACAAAACAAGCTGCACTCTTACTGCCTCTGCCAAGATATTTTTGCCAAAGTCAATGTGGTCCACAGTAAGCAAGATTTTCATCAGAAGACAGTTCGACGTCTCTTTGACTTATGAAACTACATCTGACATCAATCCACACAAAAAACAGCCCTAACTCATGATATCCTCTTCCCAGGAATGTTTGTATATGGATACAAGCATTATCTGTGTGAGCAAAATTAAGAGAATGGCTTGAACTAACTCTGACACACCACTGAGTAAAGATGCAGTCTTAATTACAGAAATGTTAAAATGTGAACAACATGCAGTTGATAAAGATGTTTATCGTAGTTCTCATTGCAAGTCATTAAAAACAAGCTGAGGGCTGGAGAGATGGCTTAGCAGTTAAGCGCTTGCCTGTGAAGCCTAAGGACCCCTGTTCGAGGCTCCATTCCCCAGGACCCACGTTAGCCAGATGCACAAGGGGGTGCACACACGTCTGGAGTTCGTTTGCAGTGGCCGGAGGCCCTGGCGCGCCTATTCTCTCTCTCTCTCTCTCTCTCTGCCTCTTTCTCTGTCTGTCACTCTCAAATAAATAAATAAATAAAATTAAAAAAAAAAAAAACAACAAACTGAGTGCTCAGACAGCACTGTGGTTAACCTTACATCTCTGTTCTATAGCAGGAGGAACCTCATGGCTGTGCATCAAGAGTGCTAAATAACATTGCTGTGTCTCACACCCGCCAAAACTCATGCCTGAGTTAGAAATGTTTTCTTTAGTGACTGACAGGCTTGTAATCTACTTTCTTTAGTGACAGATCTTTTCCTCATATGTTACCCCAAACCTACAAGAAACTTTAGCAGATAAGGAAGGGAGTAAGATGAAATTTCACTTTAGAGGAGAAAAGATGAGGCTTAAAGAGGATGAATTGCCACATAGTTTACTTAAATTGTTTCTGAATTCACAGTGGGAGGTAATTTTGAGTCTTTATGTTCTTTGAGTTATTGAGACAGATAGCCACCATTCCCATTGGCTTAAAGTAACCTTGAACATTATGGTGGCCACAAAGTACTCTCCGGCTATGTATGATACCCACTAAAGATGAAGATGCCCTTTATTTTTAATCCTTTATAGTTGCCAAACATGTCTTGTTGGTAAAAGTTTGTATGAGTCATAAGGAGAGGAGTGACTATTTCTTCCTTAGCTCCTATAATCCTTGCCTCTGGCAGTGGGACATAGTCTCTGACTTACTAGCACACTCCTCTTAGGTGATAAGATGCATTCATGTGAATTTAGTTCCACATTGTAGACGTCCCTCCCACATAAAAAGCTAATACTGGGAAATGGTGTGTGTGCTGATGGGAGACACAGGTATAGCCTGCAGTGATCATAAATTAAAATCTCAGCAGCATTTCCTCAAGATACCTTTCTTCAGATATTTGATAATTTACCAAGCACAAAGGGCTGCATTTTTGTTCATTATCTCTACAATAACCAGAGGATGTGTTTTCTTGAAAGTCTAATAACAGCTTACATAACAGGACATTTTTAAATTTAAATACTCAGTAGTCATTTTTCTGCCAAAGTAATGAGTTCTCAGCTTTAAGTGTCATCCCATACTAGGTAGATATGAAGGGTGATTAAAACGCTGTGAAAGTCCAGGCAGTATGAAAGGCACTCTGTCCATGTGTGTGATTACTTCTCCTAATTATAAGGGCTGAATTTTCAAAGGGTGAATACTTTGGATTATCTATTTACAGGTTATCAAGTAGAGTGAACATGGAGAGCTATAAACACTCTTATCCTGCTTTGGCTTCCTTCTCATATATTAACATAATACAATTAAGGTTGAACATACCATATTCAACTGTTAACTGGTACCACTAACCCATGTGAGGCAGACCACTGATGGCTGTTCATTTTTTCGTTCTTTTAATAACCTATCTAGCATCTCCAAAAGGTTGTTCTCCTAACAGAACACAGTTTATTTATATTGGCAATGAAATAATTGGCCACTTTATAATACACAGCATCATTCACATTAGGAAAATTTACCTTTTCCTCCAGGAGCACATCTGATTGAAAAACAGTGTTGTCTATGTGTGCCATGCTTGTTAAAATTTAAGAACAGCTGGTGCACCAACTAACACATTATTTTTGTTTCTTCCTTTGATAGAAAAGTGAAAGAATCCCTAAACCTCTGATCATTTTAATTTTTGAGGTTTTTGTTCTATTTTATGTTAAGCTGCTAAAATGAAAAAAACAGTAAATTAAGAAAATACTGGTGTTTATTTCATATTTAATTTATAATTTATTCCTTCAAATGAATAGACCTATTATTGTTATGCTCTCATTGGGAAAATGAACTCACTTCAAGGTTTATTCTTTTGTAGTAATGAGCAAATTCTTTACTATATTTAAGGAAGAAATCTTTCAGTTTTAAAATGTCTGCAATTTGAGAGTTTATCACCCAACAAAAGTAGCCTGTTGTATATCAAAGATATGAGAATCACAAAGCCTATGAAAAGTTGTGTCAAGCATGAAATTAATACTTCTGAGACACTCTTATGAGAAATATATTAAATTCAATAAGTTCCTTTGTGCCTGAACCCTACAGATATTAGTAAAATAGCTATAAATTTGTCTCTATTAACTAAAAAGAAAACTTATTAACATCTGCATGCTGATAAGTTTTATTGCACATTGCAACTACATTTTAAAACCGTGCATATGATTAATCATTGTTTACATATCTTGCATTCCTGGGGTGTATACAAATGGCATATCACATGCTTAAAACTTTTGCTCTTTGTGATCACTTTATTTCTAAAATTTGTAAAATGTTGTTGAACGTCTTCCTGTTTATAAGCTATATCCTGCTAATTTAATTATTTTTCCTGCAGCTTCAAAAGTGATCATAAATTAAAAGTTATTTTTATTTAAATTTAAGGTTTAATTCTTTTATTTCATCCTATTTAATCTGTATTTCCTCTTTAATTTCCTCCTAGTACATATTATTTTGTAATTTTTAAATTATCCCTTGCATGCTATCAACTTTCACACTCAATGAATCTGAATTAATTTCAAGTCTACCAAGTCTCCACAGAACAAGCTATCATTCAGTTACTTATACAACCAATATTTACTGACTACTTGATATGTGCGCTTTAGACACTGTTAATCTCTAATTTGTATTTTTATTTAATTTAACATTACTTTTAACTTAAGAACATATATATGTATTCATAGTAGTGTGCATTTATAAGTCTGGCAATCAAGAGGCTAAGTCAGGGGGATTCTGCATTTGAGATCATCCTGGGTAATGTATTACATTTTAAGCCAACCTAGGCTACCTAGTAAGTGTTTGTCTCAAAATATCACAAACACAATGGAAGAAGAAGTAGTAGTAGCCTTTGCCTTAGTCTACATCTGCATGCATGCAAAGTAACAATTGTGTTCTGGAACATGAACATTAACTCATTCACCTTTTAGGTTTTTCAATCTCTACCATAAAAATAATAAGGTTGAGGAAAACAAACACATGTATAAATTTCACTATATATTTTATATAAACATATGAATATGACTAATTTAACATATTTATATCCATATTTTGCATAAGAATGTAAATTGTAACTGTTGTTATTTCTTATTTTATATAAAAATGTGCAAACAACACTTGGATATTATGACCCCAAAAGCTGATTAGTTTCCTCAGCTGCCACCATTACCCATGTAATGTTTGATTTTCCTTGTCCATCACCATCAAGGATCACATTAATTTAGTAGCAAGAATCCTTCTTCCTGTTTGTTTTTTCACTTAGGGGCAAACAACAACAAATATTGCTGTGATGATCACATAACTTTCATATCTATGATTGATTGCTTTCTTTTCTTCACTAGTAAGTGTGGAGTGACATAAGTGTATGACATGTGTGGTGCATATGTGGTGAGCCTGGTATGTGCACATGTGTGTTGATGGTGTACCCTGTGCACTCCCTGGCTACAAAGAGAGTCAAACACTCACCTGCATGTTTATATTTATTTATTTATTTTTCCTCACAATGCTGAACTCCCTTACAGATTCCAAAGTGTGTCCTCATTGAACGCCAGCGATTCTCCTCTCTCTCTGCTTCACACAGGACTACAGGCCCAGACTTGTGCAGCCACATCCAGATGTTTACATGAGTTCTGGAGATTCCAACTGGGCAGTCTCAGGATTCCCCCAGCCCTCGTGCTTCTGCGTAAATCTCACTTACCTGCTTAGCTATGTATGGAGCCATGATTGACATTTTCAATTGAGATAAAATTAATATTACAAAAAGAATTCTTGGTATGCTAGAGTTTATAAGAGCATCCATTGCATTTGAGACACAACATGATGATTTATTATTCTCTTTGGTTTTAAATCTTCCACTGTTTTATCTCCACTCTCTTTACTACTACTAAGTGCACAGCTGAGTTGTAGCACAGGTCATATGGACTGGCACATGCCTCCCGTCACAGCCTGTGGAAGGCAGAGGCAGCAGTATCAGCAGTTCAAATTCATCTTCAGCAGCATACGGAGTTATTGGCAACTTGAAATACATGAGAGGGTCCGAAAAAGTTGGAGCAAATATAACTTCATCTTTTGGTCCAAAAATAATTATAGCATAAAGTATTTGTAAACGTATGAAGCTAACAGCTGTCTTCAAGATTAAGCAACTAGAAGTTAGTTCATGAAACTGTAAGAAGAAAAAGATGAATGCAAATCTGGGGAGATGGCTTAGTGGGATAGAGCACTTGCATACAAATATAAGGGTATGTGTTTGATCCCCAGCCCACAAGTAACTGATGGACGTGTTAGTGAATGCCTGTGATTCTAGTGCTCAAGAGACAACAACAGAAGACACCTGGAGAAAGATGGCTAGCAAGACTAGCTATATTGATGAGCTGTGTGTTTAAGTGAAGACTCCGTCTCAGTAATGTAGAGAATAATAGACACAGACACCCTTTGGCACTCACATACACATGTGGCCACACACACCCAACCATGCATGCGCATCACACATATACACCCATGCAGAAAAAGACTAATGCATTTGATATGTGGAAATAATCTTTTAATAAAGTACATGAACTCTATAGAGAAATTGCACCACTTAGGAACCTGACCATAATCCCTTGGGGCACTAAATGACTATCTTGGCTTCATTGTCTATTTCTAACTGTGTGAAATTCTAAGGTGAGCTTCAAGCCTTCTTGTGACATCATCCCTCAATATAGATGTTACTTACTCCTCTCCAGTGTTTGTGAAATAACAGAAGCATTGGTGTGTGACTTACATGACTTGGTTACAACAATGAATTCTGTGTAAGGCACACTGCCCTTGATTTCCCTGTTGCCTTCAGTAATGTTGTATATTGGTTTGAATATTTGAGAGCACAGGACATGTGATCTCAGAAAGCACAGTAGAAACCTACCAATGATGACATAATAAATAGTTACTGTTTCAAGCCAAAACCTACGGAGAATTTGTTATGCATATAGCAAAAGAAAGCTTCCATGACTCATATGCAAAGGGTTTGGCACAGATTAGAGCTAAAGTGATTTTTTTCTTTTTCAATATTTTATTTATTTATGAGAGAGAAAGAAACAGATAGAGAGTAAGAGAGAATGGGGATGTCAGGGCCTCTAGCCACTGCATACGAACTCCAGACACATGTGCCCCCTTGTGCATCTGGCTTATGTGGTCCTGGGGAATCGAACCCGGGTCCATAGGCTTCACAAGCAAATGCTGTAACCACTAAGCAATTTCCCTAGTCCCCAGTGCTAAAAATTTTAAAAAGGATTTTCTCTGTGCTATTTTAGGCAGGGAGAGCGACCCATGCAAAGGGGATAGGTTAGGATGATGGCTCAGCTAATGGAAACTGTGTCACATTAGTGGATCATGCAATTGCACAGCTCAATACAAGTATCTTTTAATTTAAATGTAATGGAGTAGAATGAATTCAATTGGATTAATTATAATAGGATGTCTTATAATAGAGTGCAATGGAATGCAATGCAAGAAAATAAAGCAAAAGAGTCGACAGTACAAAATATCTATTTGCTTTTGCAGCTATTGGCAGTGCTTATGTTAAGACAATGTACAAATTGATGATTTTCTCGTTGTTTGGTGGCAATAGGGTAATTCATCCACACAAATGATTGATAAGAAAGCTGATATAGAGAGTAAAGGAATGCAGGCATAGAATTCTTATGTTCTTTAACACTCCACACACACACACACACACACACACACACACACACACACACATACACCACATGCACACCTTTAGAGTGTATTCCTTACACTAGCTGCCTCATATAGTACATGAATAATGGCTCTTACCCAGCAAACTTACTTAAAATTCAGGGTCAAAGGTATTATTGAGAGTGGGTCATGTAAGAGCAACACCCATCCACACTATCGAAATTTCAGGCTTCTAGAAGGACAGCAGATAATCAGAGGACAATTCGGAAAAATAACTGAGTTACACGCCTTCAGCCAAGTAGGCAGATTGAAAAGACCTTTGATAGTAGTCATCCTTTCAGGACCAAACTACGTGCTCTCCTGAACTTTTACTCTTCCAAACTTACCAGATGTAATTAACATGTTGCGAAGGGACTATGTTTGTTTCTTACAGCCACGTCCGTCAGGAGTGCTCATTCGTAGCTGCCTCTTTCAGCATAGGTGTTGACCATCATTGGGTCTGCCTAATGAAGCCAACTTGAACACACTATCATATCTTCTTTCCCCATGAGTAGATATTAGCAGACTACTGATTGGCCTAAATGTAGATAGTAAAATCTTTTGTACAAATAGTTATGCTTAAACACATATTTGTCCCTATGTTTCCATACCTTTGATGAATGATGTCACATTGCAACCACTGGATTGAGTTGCACAAAAAATTTTAGATTTGAAAAGCGCAAAAAAATTAACTATTGTGCTCTACATAGAAAACATTGGCAGATATGCTGATTTCCATTCAATACCATTGGGGGAAAAAGATAATTGATAAGAGAAATAGATAAAGCAGCATTGTTCTTTTTTGTTATATACTTTTCCTCAAAGAGTTATGCTACAGGCAAGCAACCTACTCTGGATTTTCTTGGCTCTTCCACAGTAATGCTAATTACCAACCTCCTCTTTACAAACT
Organism: Dipus sagitta; assembly: GCA_036346955.1. Lineage (NCBI taxonomy): Eukaryota > Metazoa > Chordata > Mammalia > Rodentia > Dipodidae > Dipus > Dipus sagitta. The sequence goes on along the minus strand of CM070782.1, from coordinate 87,041,499 downwards.
ACTGCATTTATATTTCTTACATAGTCTTCAAATGTCCACTAAAATTGTTATAAATAGAACTATCACTGCCTCTTAGCTGAAAGAAAAAAATTCTGCAATCTTCTAGTCCATCCCCTATTCTTCCTCTTTCTCTACTAGATTCTGTAGAGTTTAGCTACAGATTACAAAACCCTCTAATGGCATTTTCCTCCTGTACCAAAACATGGGTTTTAGAGTCATTGTCAGGCAATCGTACCCAAATAAATATTGAAAGTATTGTTTCTAATTTTGTGATATGTTTTTGGTATAAGAGTTAATAGGAAGAATAAGGAAGATTAAAGAAGCAGAGCCAATGTCATGTCTGTGTGTGTGTGTGTGTGCATGCATATTCCAGGCATCTACAGCACTCTGGGTCCTCCCTTGAAACATGGACTTTACCCACACAACTTCAGGCATAGACCACTCCGGAACTCCATTCAGAGAATCTATGTTGCTTGGGTTTAGTGCCCTTTTTTTCTTCTGAATCTTTGCACAAGGCTCCGTGACCATATAACTCTTGCGTTGGAAGTCTGCCTGAAACCAGCATGGATAATTCCAAAATTTAACAACATCTGGAGATGTTGCTTGGCCATTTTGTAAGCACACCTGCAGCCACCTTTAAAATAGCCTTACTTTGGCTGCAGGTTTTTAGCAGCAGGGCACCCCTGAGAGATGTTCTGTTTCCCAGTATTCTCCTTTCATAGTAAATAGATGCTCTTCACATGAGTTTCATGACTTGGAATCTTCAACAGATCTGAACTTGCTCTCTCCCTTTCTGTTGTCCCAGTACAGAGTGTGTTTATAGCTGCACTGTACACTCATCTCCTTAAGACATGCTGCTGGTTTGTCCAGAATCGCTTTGTCAGCCGGAACCTCTAAACTTGCTCACGGTCCCTTCACTGAGCGACATGCTTGTCCAGTCCTTCTGCTCGGCTTTCTGCTCACTTCCTCTCAGTGCAAACTGGACTAAGATCAGGAATCAATAATCATACCGTAGTCTAAATGTTACAATCTCTAAAAGTTCCCTCTGCAAAACAAACTAGTATATTGACTTTTAAATTCAGACTCAGTCAGATGTTTATGGCGTAAGTGCAACACAGCCATATGCATTCCCATAATGAACCACAAATGAACTCTGGTCAGATAACCCTCCTAAACCTGACCACAACTATATGATTCATATATATATATTTTTGTTATTGCTAGTAGAAACTTTTTTATTATTTAGAACAGATTTTTCCAAACATACACAGGAAGGGTATAGGTAGGGGGAGATATCTGTCTATCCAGTCCTTTCCCCAAACCCATATGGTTTTGGCAGGAATAAGGGATGTGGGTATTGGCCGCAACATTCAAACAGTGTGTGCATGTATGCGAAGGAGAGGGTGCAAAAGCTGTGGGGAATGGTGGGAGGAAAGGGACAGATGAGGTCAGTACTGGGAACGTCTCAGGTGGGTGGCCATTTCATAACAGTTCTTTTTGACCAAACCACCATGCACAGCTTCAGGCTGGTAGGAGGGGAGGTAGAGATCTTCGACCAGGTCTGATAGCTGTGCAGCAGCCCTCTCACCCCCCCCCCCATATCCTGCTCCTCTTCTTCTCCATATTTATAATGGCGTTTTGGTCATCCATCCATCTTTAGAGCATTCTAGAGTTTCATGCACCTGCAGCTCAAAAACATTATTTTGCCTCCCATATCAAATTCCACAGGGCACTAAACCTCATGGCCACGTCACAGAAATGGTCTCAGATACAGGTACCAATTTTGTGTATTATTTTACTTTTCTCATCGCTATGACCTCATGACAAGCAAGAATCAAAACGTAAGGCAGGAGGAACTGGTTTCAGGTCGCAGTCTCCCCCTCCACGCCATCACGGGACGTATGCACGGCAGCTGTGGCTTAAACCAGCTACCTTCTCAGCGCTCCCAACAATGACAAGTGGCCGGAAGCGACTTAGGGACATGGAGAACGTGGACGTCGCTTTGCAGTTGTGAGAGGAAGGTTCGTGTCAATGAACACAAGGTGGCAGGAGCAGTGCCCAGCTGCCTGTGTCTTACCAGGATCAGGGAACCCAGGAAGAGCAAAAAAAAAAAAAAAAAAAAAAGTGGAACCAGGCTAAAATCCCTGGAGGCTCGCCCCTCTGCGATCCACTCCGTCCACAGGTATCAGCTTCCTGAAGGGTGCACAGCAATCCTCAAGTAGTCCCAGCAGCTGGGGACCAAGTGGTCCCACACGAGAGCTCCCTGATCACTCCACATTCATAGGGAAGTAGACAGGGCAAAGCCCGTGGTTGCAGAACTGTAAGGTGGTTTACTCCCATTTTGGAAGAGGAGCAGGAAAGAAAAGGGTCAGGAAGTGCTGAGGAGAGGGATGAGGAGGAGAGAAAGCTAAAAGTGGACTGGCCCAGGCTCCTCGGTACCTGCACGTTCCCCCAGGAAGACCACTGCAGCCAAGTAGCCCCGGCCCCAGAAGGTCCCATAGTCTCACGAACACTGACTTCCTCCTAGGAAGCAGCTCTTCTGCTTTTTTTTTGTTTGTTTGTTTGTTTGTTTTGTTTTGTTTTGTTTTGTTTTGTTTTGTTTTGTTTTGTTTTGTTTTTCCTGTCGCTTGGACTAACACCCAAATGGTAGCAGCTTATAGAAGGAAAGAGTTATTTCTGACTTGAAATTTTAAAGGACAGTTTCGTCATAGTGGCTAAAGGACAGCAAGAAGAGAGCGCAGGGCATTGCCTCTTGTCACATCAGCTGGGGGAATTCAGCAAGAGAGACAAGCGCCAGCACTGGCCGTAGGGCCAGACCGTAACATCCCCACCTCCTTCCCCCAAAGACGCACCTCTATCAGAAACGCTCCACCTCTCCAAAGCACCACAACTTTCACAAATTGTCACCAGCTCGGGACCAAGAATACAAAACCCATGAGCCTATAGGGGGGATTTCATTCGGACCACCACATGTTCAAACACAAGGCCATTTGGGGGACACTACGCAATTCAAACCATAATACCACACTGTGTAAGCTGATCTTTGGCAGTACAGAGTAGAGACTAGGAAGAGGAGAAAGGAAAATACTTAGAGTGAACTGCTATTCATTTACAAGGAGAAAATTGGATGAGATGAGAGGAAAAGATTCCTCTATAGCATATGACGATGATGATAATTTATTTTTGTTTTAAAATATCTAAAATTTTTGACGAAATTATGAAAACAAATCAGCATTGACATGTCACAGAATACTCCATATATGTGGTTATAATATTAATTAAAATAGCAAAAATAAAAATACATATTTTAATTGTGAATACTTTACCTTGAGTAACAACAATAAATTAGAAGAGATTTTTTTTCCATTGTTTAAATATGTAAATTGAGAAAAATAATTGAGATGTCTCTAAATGCCTAAAAACAACAATAATTCCCATGAATGAGATATAATGTTAATTTTAAAATGTTATAGACTCATTTTTTGTTTGCTTTTTTTTTTTTCTTTTATTGGAGAAACTTTGTATGGACACATCATATTTGGTACCATCATTTCCCTCCTCCCTGCCTCCACTCTGCTGAGGGTCCCCCAAAGTGGGATTTCAGGTATTCACCACAGAATTGTGGTTATGAATTGTGAGGGCAGCAGTCCATCTTTGAGGGGGTGGGCAATGTCCCTAGGCATTCCTTCCACTCTATGGCTCTTACATGCTTTCTTCCCCCTCTTCTGCAAAATTCCGGAGACTTGGTGGGCGTGTTTCAAGTCGACTTTAGTGTTGAGCTCTCAGCAGCCTCTGGATTTCTGCTTTGGTAGATTTTGAGTGTCCTCAGTGTCTGTCTGCATAACCCTGGCCCAGGTTGTCAGGCTCACCATGGAAGCAGCACTCATGCTCATCTTTCAAATTCCTTTCCCTTTTTTTTTTTTTTTTTTTTCACCTGGGCCCTGGCTGCTGTGCTAGGCGTGGTTCATCTCCTGCCCGGGAGTCGTCTAGCTATTCTTGTCTTGTTGGTAGATTTTGGTGGACCTTGTTTCTTGCTGCTTTCTGAAAAAAAGAAAAATAGATTCTCCAATGGTGAGTGAGATCAGGAAAGGTTAAAGGGAATCTGCATTGTTAACTTAGAGAGATTTTGATGAGTGTGGCCTCACTTTTGGAAAGACTAGTGGGAGCTTGTTGTTGGAGTTCATAATCTTGGTCTCCATAGGATTCTGACTTGGTTCCTCGTTCTAGATAGTGGCTCCTTTCCGCTGAATGGACTTCGTAGTCAATCACAGAGCCACAGGTTACCCACCTACTCTGGGTGTCACTGGTGCACAGGTGTGTACATGTTGCCCAGCTTGGTTGCTTTCATATAGCAGGTTCCCCTGCTTGCTTACAGTGCTGTTCCCCATTTTCCCCAAGTAGCTCCGTTAGCACTTTCCAGCACTATATGGCCAGACCATGTGGAAACTGCCTTCCTTCCAGATTAACTGGATCTGTTCGTGTTCTGCATCAGCAGCATGTGGTGTCTGCAGTAATAGGGTCTTACCTTTTACCTCAAGTGGGTAATCAAGTAACCAATAAGGAAATCAAAAAATGCACTGGGAAAATGGGGCAGGAACTGAATAAGAAATTCTCCCAGGAAAAAAAAAATATATATATATAAGTAGCAAATACTCACCTAAGAAAATGTTCAACATCCTTAGCCATTAGGGAAATGTAAATTAAAACAACTATGAGATCCCACCTTACTCCAGTAAGGATTACAAACCTTAAAAAATCAAATGACGGTAAATTTTGGTGAGGATGCAGAAAAAGAGGAATCTTCATTCACTGCTGTGGGGGTGCAAACTTGTACAACTACTACGGAAATCATTGTGGAGACTCCTGAGAAATATGAAAATAGAGTTACCAAATGACCCAGCTATTTCTTTATTGAGCATCTATCTATGCTAATGACAATACACTCCACAGCAGAGATATTTGCTCGACCATGTCTATAGCTGTTCAACTCACAATACCTGAGAATTTGAATCAACCCAGATGGCTGTCATTTGGTGAATGGATAATGAAAATGTGGAGTACATACACAATGGAATTCTATTCAGCAGTAAGGAAAAATGATCTAATAAAATCTGTAGGAAAATTGGTAGACTTGGAACAGATCACACTAAGTGAACTCAAAATCAAAGAAGGACAAATGCTACATGTTCTCCCTCATCTGGAATAACTTGGAATAAACTGGAATAACTTGAGTTGCAGATATACCTGACAGACAACTTGAGGGACAGATAAAAGGGATAGAAGAGTTTGGGGAAGAGGAACGGGAGAGAGAGCGGAGATGTACACGAAATCACAACCAAATGAATTGGTACCATAGAAACCTTCCTCTTGGGTAGCAGACTAAAAGATATAACCCCCAGGCTTAGTGGTTAAGACGCTTGACTGTGAAACCTAAGGACCCAGATTTTACTATCTAGTACGCACATAAGCCAGATGTAAAGTGTCATTTGTCATTTGTTTGCAGTGGCTGGAGGACCTGGTGCACTCATTCTCTCTCTAGATAAGTAAAAAAAATAAAATAAAATAAAATAAAATATTTTTAAAAAGAAACATATAACCCTCAAATAAGAATGAAGAATCTTCTGATAAGGAGGGCCCTGGAGAGGGTGGGCCTATCCCTAAAATATTTGGCACTAGCTTGTCTCCCAGTACCAGAAATTGGTTACAACTCACATTGAACTATTAATGGAAAGAACTGTTACATTCCCTGATACTAGGCTCCTTTCACAGAAGACAACTTGCTCATGGACATTTTTTTTTTCTGGTTCATAATCTATGGTTATGTTGATTATTTATTCATATGTTCTTTTTAATTTTTATCTAATTATTTGAATGAGTTTGCATGAGGGGGGCGTGTATACTTAGATCTCTTGCCAGTGCAAATGTCCATCCAGCATCTCATGAAAGGCTGGGGCATTGAATCTGAGCCAGTACTTTAACCACTGATCCATCTCAGTAGCTTCCATATGATTCTTTGAGACCAATATCACTGTTTTCTTTCACAACTATACATATTGTTTGAAAATTCCTTGTATTTGGACCAGTACCAGTCTACCTAGACATTTCTTTCTCATCATTTCATCTGTTAGCAAAGTGGACACATTTGCATGGCTCTCTCATATTAAACTTATAATATTAATAATAAAGCTAATCCTGATCAATATTACAGTATGCTTTATTGTCTTGCAAATGAGTTCTGAAATGAAATCATATCACTATACTCTTGGGAGATATGAGTTGGCAGTTCTGTAAATACAAAGCTTCTTATGATGATAATTTATAAGTCACTTACCTGAGAAGACCCATTTCCTAGGAATCATCTGAGTTTAACAAAACCTTTCCTAACCCAGTTTTCTCCCTGGGTTAATAAACTAGAATGAGTCATGGAACTCAGCACAGAGCTTGAGGGCACTGGGCTGAACCCATTCCATTAACCTCAGGGTGCTCACAGCTATGGTTCAACTTCAGAATAAATTCACTGGAATAGTGTCTCATTTATTTATAAGCAGAACAGAATTTTATATGGTGTTTTATGAATAAAATGACACAACACTTAAAGTGGCAGAAGCATATTTCTTAATATGTTACAAAAGTCCAAAATGTGACTCTGATTTTGAATTCAGATGCTGAAAAATGAAATCAACCACCTGCTATAACATCAAAAAGCAATAAGTTAATTTAAACATCCTATTCTAGGGAAATGAGGAGATTGTTCAGTGTTTAGCAACACTTACTGTGCAAAGATGAGGGGGTGGGTAAACCTGAAACTACATAAGTTCAATTTCCCAACACCCACAAAACTGCCAGGCGTAGTTGTGATTTTCTGTATCCCCAGTCCTTTGTAGGGGATGGACTCCAGCTCTGGTTTGAGGAAGAGACACAATCTCAAGGAAAATGACAATGAAGGAGAAGAGGAGGACACCCGATGCACACTGCACATGGTCTTCTAAACATACAAGTACATATATCACTCACACGTCACATCACAGACCACACAAACTCTACACATTCACAATCCAGAAAATTAAGAAAAAAATATATTCTTAATGTGTCAAGAATTGTTTATATATAATTAAGTTTTAAGACAATGACATCCTCATTGTTAGCAATTGTACTTCATTTCTCCCTTAAATAAAAGATATATTTTATAACCCTTTTAAAAAGCAAGTAAATGCTGCTGAAGGTAGGTATGTGACTTCTCCTATTCAATTTTTTTAATTTTTTTTTTGTTGTTCTTATTTATTTATTTGAGAGCGACAGACAGAGAGAGAAAGAGGCAGAGAGAGAGAGTGAATGGGCACGCCAGGGCCTCCAGCCACTGCAAACGAACTCCAGATGCGTGTGCCCCCTTGTGCATCTGGCTAACGTGGGTCCTGGGGAATCGAGCCTCGAACCGGGGTCCTTAGGCTTCACAGGCAAGCGCTTAACCGCTAAGCAATCTCTCCAGCCCCTATTCAATTTTTGTCTGTAAAATCTTCATATTTGATGTCATCGTTTCATCATGTAGACATAAAGTGAGACTCTGGGCTTTTGTTAGACACATGCTGATCATCAACCCTTATTAATGTGTTCCATGTTATATAATTACAGTAGGCAATAAAAAACAATACTGTTTTTAAATTTCAGAGGAGGATGTCATAAAATGATTCAAATTTTGACTGTCAGGGAATAGATCATTTGAAGGTATAAGTAAATAAGAATATCAAGTTCCAGAGAAACCCACTTTTAAAAATTTAATCTACAAAAGAAAAATAAAAAAAGAAAATCATCGTTTTCCCCAAGCCATTGTGTGTTATTCAGGGCTTCATGGAAGCCTGGCTTGCTCACCTCACCTCTCTTCCTGGGAAGGACTATTCCAGCCAAGAAGCAGGGAAATTAATAGGATCAATTACTCTGCACTAAAGAGTACAGAGTCTATTAGAGGTGATTGCAGTCACTTATTTCCAAAGTAAAGCTGCCCATTTCTGTGGCGAATAACAGCTAAGAAAGCTTTTCAATTCTAGGTTGGAGCTAAAAATGGAAGAAAATAGGCCAAAGCAAGGAAAGAAAAAGAAACGAAGCATTCAGTCGTGATAGAATACTGGAGAGTGTCAGCTTGGCAACTTCCGAGCTGGGGAAGGCAAGACAAGAAAGGAGAAAACACTCAGTTGGCCTCGTCATGCAAATCCCATTTATCAACCACCCCAGCACTTTGCACTTTCAATTCCTACTGCTGAGATAGAAAACTTGCATGAACTCTAGGCCACACAGCAATACTGAACCATTTGACTGATTTCTAAGCTTTAATCTGACATAGCTTCTCGCCATGGTTTGAGATAAAGACAGTTGCTTAGAGAAATCAAGATTAAAATATTTTTTTTTTGCTTTTTGATTATTGTACTGTTTTATAACATATAATATTGTAAAGGAAATATAACAAGCTCATGTATTTGAAATAATAAGCTTGCTGATCCTGATGATTTAGTTCATCTAAATGTCTATTCTTTCATCAGTATGTCACATTTAAAGTGAAGAGAGAGGATTTATGGGAGTAAAAAAGACATAGACTGGTGATTTCCCCCAAAAGAAGTCATATTCTACCAGTCATGATTATGTTTAAGTTGACAGTGAGCTGCTTACACTATTGCTAAAATTATGATTTATCAACTATGAAAGCAAGTATTTCTCTCAAAAATACACTAAAAAGCCTTTTCATAAAATTTGTAAGTGGATATTTGTCCATATATCAGACATCTTAAAAGCCAATGCCAGCATTGTTAATAAGCAGTTTAGTTATTTGAATTTTCTAAAAGCCAAAAGCAACAATTTTCTATGACTTATTTTTATTCTGTTACAGAAAAAAATCTGATTTGTTTATATAAATACAATAGCTTATTTTAGTGCATTCACTTGTTTGTAGGATGCCACAGATTATATGTGAGGCAATGGAGCTGAAAGATCAAAATCTAATTTCCATATTCAATGACATGGCCAATTATTGTCTTAAAGTTTGATAGTAAGAATTTCTTCCTAAGACACAATTCTTCCTTCCCCTCCCAAGTGCTGGTTTTCAGTAGGGTGGCATATTACTCTATCATTAAAATATATATATATATAGTTTCATGAAGTGGTATGACGAAATTAGTCACTCTGAAAGTTGTAATTTAAATTTGAAGCTTTAGTTTAGTTTAGGTGATGATGCTAAACATGTGGTTTCAATGCCCACATAAGCCCTTGTCAAATATAGGAAATGTCCCTTGCGAAATGAGTCTTTTATATAAATACTTTCTACCAAATATTTGAAGCATGTTTATGAATAGTTTAGAAATAGTCATTTCTGGTTTTCACTCAGAGTGTCTCACTTGATGGCATTGATAGTCATCAAAGTGTGGCTACAAAATGAGCAGTGAATTTGTGCTGCAAACTTTTTACTCCGCTGTATAAACTTTCATTCAAACTGACACAAATACAGGTCATTGACGATCTGAAGCTGTAAAGCAAACCTCCAAATTGCATAGCAGGTTTATGCGAACTATTAAAGCATATGTTTTATACATTATTTTAACAAAGTGAAATGTGAATTAAATTTTGTCTCATTTTGAAGATGCATTTCCTTTTAAAATTGTGTTTCCTTTGTTTGAAACAGAAAATTGTGGTCTAGTTTCCACTGTAACACATGAAAAATACATTAATAACTAAGTAGGATAAAAGACATTTAAGACAATATTCTTAATCACTATAATTTTTTTTTGTTAATTTTTTGAGACAGGGTCCGACTATCTACCCCATGCCATGCTGACCTCACTGTGTTGACTACTATGGCCTTGAAATTGGTATGAGACAACACACACAGCTTAGCAGGTTAATTATGAACACTGAAATTTTTCTATTAGAAAATGGTATTGCAACCAGATTGTTTCAGTTGAGGAAATTCTATGAAAATTTAAGTTCTCTAGGGAATGGCTAAAAGTTTTCTGTGTGTAAAATTTATTTAGTAGTAGAGATTATCAAAGAAGCTGACTAAAATAGTTTTCTCCTTGAGTAAAAATAAAAGGTGGATAAACATAGGTACTTAGAAACGCCTTCCCTTGCCTGGTGCCAAATGCAGTGGATTTTTGTCCATTGCTCCTTTTTACTGATTGTCATAATGTGTCACGTTGTTGGAAGAGAAACGTCAAGTCCTTTGTTCCGGGAGATGGTCCATCCGCAGGAGGAGCAGGAGTGCTGGGCGCGAGGCGGGAGGCTACTCTTGATTGTTGCCACAGGTCTTGCTTCCTTTGCTTTTAGGGAGGGACCCGCTTGCGGCAAATTTAAAATCTCTTTCTTCCTTGTTGAAAGGACAGTTCCCTACGGAAAAGGGCTCCATTTTTGTGAACCCCAGCAGTGACTTTTACTGTGTTTTGATTAATGAGAATGTTGAGATGTTAGCAATCCCACGAAGCGGAGGACTTAGGCTACATTAATCATCGTTACCAAGCAGGTATAGCAGAGCAGTGTGAATAGAAACACGTTTTCGAAATTTCTAAGCTGTGATTTTCTTTTTCTAAACATGTAATGAACTCATAAAGAAACCACTTAATATCCTTATATCAAAGCCAATGTAAATATATTTAAAGGGCAAACAATTGTGAAAATAAGAGTAAAAATCATATAGAAAAAAAATGGTTTCCTTGCATTATAAGATTTCCTCAAAATGGGCAGAAATAAAACATTTTCCATCTTTGAACTTCTTTCACTAGGGGAAAACAAGCAAAAAGAAAACCAATTAAACAGATATTTCACAGAGCACAGATAAGACACATGCACACATGTGTACATGTGTATGTGCACACATACACACACACACACACACTCACACACACACACGTAGGATGTTTATTACCAGCCACTTGAAATTTAAAAGACAAATTCAGAATACTTCAGTAATGTCTAATTTGTACAAATGCTCAACTATAATTAAAAAAACTTGTCTTGTAAAATGATTAATATTCAAATATGTTCTATGTAATTATTTACCCAGAAACTTTTAATTTATTTTTGTATTTTTGTATGAAACCATAACATCAAATTATCACTTCTTAGCCAAGAGTGGTGGTCCATGCCTTTAATCCTAGCACTTGGGAAGCAGAGGTAGGAGGATCACCATGAGTTTGAAAGAGCCTGAAACTGGGCCAAGGGGATGGGGTAGCTCACGGATGAGCCTAATAATGGTACCAAACTGACTGTATTTTCTGAATACAAAACTAACTAATAAAGAAAAATAAAAGAAAAATAAACAAACAAAAGATATTAAAAAAAAAAAAAAAGAGCCTAGAACTGCAGAGTGAGTCGCCAGGTCAGCCTGGGCTAGAATGAGATTGTGTATTTAAAAAAATCACTTCTTATAATTGCTATTTCATGTTAGTAATAAAAAGAGCTGTTCTAGCATAAAATGACTATAGGTTGTATATGTAAGTTTATATACCAAACTGCCCACCAATCACAAACTATCTACCTGATTTTAAATATGCTTCCATTTTTTCACAGCTCCAACATTTCTAGCAATTCTTTTGTTTTCTTAGAAAAAAATATGTTCATCTCACTGAATTTAGAGTTTCTCAGAAATTCCTTCCCCATCTCATAATGTAGAGACATGATTTCTATTTTCTTAGAACTTCTGTTTCTCAACATAAATTTGGAATAGGGTTTCTTTTAAAATCTTTTTCCATCTCAGAGTATGGTGAGATAGATTTCCTTCTGTTCCTACAAAACTCAGTACACGTAAGTAGCCTAGACAATAACATATTCTAGTATAATTGCCTTCTTAACTTTCAGGCATCACATATAGAAAGACTGTGTATTCCTTCAGGGGTGGAAATAGAATAATAAAAATTATCATAAAGTACCAATGTAAAATGAAAGTGTTCCTAAGAAAAAGTGTGTGTGTATCCGTAGATAGATATGATGTTTAGAGAGTTTGTTTTTTTCTATTTAGTTACACAATTGTTTCTAATCATAACCCAGATTCTCTATGCCCTTTTTGAGTGTTTATTAACTTAATGTAGACCTTAAGTATACTTGCACAATGTAGAGTACAAATATATTTGATAGTAAATATAAATTATTCTTTTTACTTATCTCAGTACATTTCTTCTTTAGCAACCCTTAAAGCCACTATCATGAAGGCATCCTACATGATATGTTAAAATTACTGAAAAGGAGAAAAAGACTATTTTAGCCCAATATTAATATGGTCCACACTTTTCTGTTGGAAAATTATATTAATTATCATCTGTATTATCAAAATTCAATTAAAATTAATTTCTAGAAAAGTATAAATCAATTTTTAAGTCTCCCCTCTTGTATGATATCCTTGCTTGTGCTAAACTTCTATGGTGAGATAGACAATCAAGTATATCAATGTAAACCACCATGACCTGATGGTAATGTTATGGACTGTAGTTCTGTGTCAGTGACATATTGATTTCAGAAATGACCCAAGTCTATTTTGATTATAACATTCTTTAACCTCTAACTTCTATGTAACAATGATGGATATGAAGGTTATGGTGTTCACAGCTGATCCATCCAAGCTCAATCTGGAAAATATTTCACTTATCTTGGTAATCCAACCTATGTTTTATAAATTTAAATTACTGGATCAACAATTGTCATTTTCCTCTCATTCTCATTTCCCTATCTATCATCTAAACTTTTAACTGTTATAATAATTTTACTTGAATACAACATTTGATACTAAATTTCCCTTCTGATTTAAAACCAAAATTTAAAACATACATCTCTAGCTGTCATTAGATTTGTTTCTTTTTCTTTTTCTTTTTTTTTGGTTTTTCGAGGTAGGGTCTCACTCTAGCTCAGGCTGACCTGGAATTCACTATGGAGTCTCAGGGTGGCCTCGAACTCATGGCGATCCTCCTACCTCTTCCTCCCGGGTGCTGGGATTAAAGTATGCACCACCATGCCCGGCAGGATTGTTTCTTTCTTTTTTTTTTTTAATTTTTTTTTTTTTTTTTTTGAGAGTGACAGACAGAGAGAGAAAGAGGCAGATAGAGAGAGACAAAGAATGGGCGCGCCAGGGCTTCCAGCCACTGCAAACGAACTCCAGACGCGTGTGCCCCCTTGTGCATCTGGCTAACGTGGGTCCTGGAGAACTGAGCCTCGAACCGGGGTCCTTAGGCTTCACAGGCAAGCGCTTAACCGCTAAGCCATTTCTCCAGCCCAGGATTGTTTCTTGATACCAATATTTTCACAGTTTCTGTCACACACTATTCTTAGTAATATATAGTATATTTTGAGATTAGGCCTTGCAATATATTGTGACAAATAATCGCGAAAATTTCATGGGTGTGGATTTTGTGCATAAAAAAAGAATGGTTTCTTCCATCTTGTTTAGCGTTTCTTCTCATGTACTTTTCCATTGCAACTACCATTAAGTTTATGTACTTAAAGAAATGTTCTCAAGCCGGACGTGGTGGCGCACGCCTTTAATCCCAGCACTCGGGAGGCAGAGGTAGGAGGATTGCCGTGAGTTCGAGGCCACCCTGAGACTCCATAGTGAATTCCAGGTCAGCCTGGGCTAGAGTGAGACCCTACCTCGAAAAACCAAAAAAAAAAAAAAAAAAAAAAAAGAAATGTTCTCAACTTGCTTTTAGAAAGGCAGCATTTATTAGAAACAAGCTGTGGGCAACTGTACTTATCCTTAGTAGGACTTTGTATTAGTCACTTTTCTAGTTACTGCAACAAAATATGGGATAAGAATCAATTTTGGGGGGATGGTTTATCCTTGCTTTCTGTGTAATGACCGGGGTAGAGTAGTTGCTGAGGATTGCATCTTTCCCCATCACGACAGGAGTTGGGAAGCAGAGAGAAAGGCCGTCAGGTTACAATACAGGCTAGACTGAAACCAATGATTGCCTCTGAGATCTATTTCCATCAGCTGAGCCTCACCTCTTCAAGATTCCACAACCTTCAAAACATTTCCACCACCTGGCTCCAAAGTATTCAAGCACACAAGTACGTTGAGGACATTTCACATTGAAACCGTAACGTTCTGTCCTGGCCTAACACACTCATGGTTAATTTGCAATTCATAATACCTTCCATCCAACTTCAAAGGTCTACACAATGATATAGTTTCAGCATAATTCAGAAGTCAAAAGTCTTTTCTAATATTCAATGCAATCTCTTACTTGTAGGGTCCTTTGCTGTGGCTGTGGAAGCTAAGCACATACAATTATACTGAATAGGCATTTCAATTCCAAAAGAAAGAAATTGGGTCATCATAAGGAACGAACAGATAAAAATCAAGATCAAAACTCAGCAGGAAAAATCAAATCATGCCATTTACTAACTGACAGTTGTGGCTTTGGTGACATCATCAGATTCCAACAGCCTTGGGTAGAACAACCAGTCATTTGAATGGCACACGTGGCCTTCCTGCTGGGCCAGCTCGATTCCTACCTGCAGCTTTCCTTATAGACATAACAAGTTTCTAGCATCTTCATTTTCTGGAATCACAAATGAACTTAACCTACTTTCATAGCTCCACATAATGACTTTCAAATATTCCTTTAAGGGAATCTGACCCTACCACACGTTGCCTGGCCTCATCAGCTTTCTGGATACTTGTCACAAGCCTCTGTGACCCCCTTACCCTTTACCTTGACCAATTGTAAAACCAGCACCATATGAATGATGCCATCATTCTGTGACCAGCTCAGGGTATAGCCAGAACCCTTTCATAGCTGCAGTGGACTCTGGTTACTTTTGACAATAATCATGACAAAAATAATTCCTTAAAAATTCTCTGTTGTAGCAGGGATTACCTTCAGTGGCACTTTCGCATCAAACTGTACCTTTTGCATAAATTTATACTTTTGCTAGCTGACCCTTCCATTAATAGACTGTAACCTCAAGGTGCCTCTCCTCTTGTTCCAATGTAAAGTGGATGGTTAATCTTTAATTTATAACAGTTATAGTCATTTGGAGGGCTCCCCTCATGCATCTAAAAATTGAACTAAACCCATGCTTCTTTCCTTGCTGAACTGCACATGTTTTATAACTTCTTGCTTTGAATTCTCATCATTAAGCTCATTAAACCTGGTAAGAAATAACGTTGTCACAGTCTAAAAGAAATGCTTCCTTCATATTTATAATAAAATAATTTAGTCTATTACTTTTGAATTCAGTCTCAATCAAATCATCAGACATGTGGAATACAGCATGCTTCTAAAAAAAATTGTAACATAAATGACCTTTTGTCCAATTCCAGTTCCTAATGGAATCGTTTTCCCTGACCAAACTTCATGAGACGTCTTCCCTGTATACTGGCATTGTACTTGCCGACACTCCCACCAACACGGCCCACTAAGTTCTGCTTGAAGCCTCTGTGGCTTCTCTAAACTCTTCCACATTCCTCCCACAAATTAAGATTTTTGAAGGTTGGCAAGATGGTTTAGCAGTTCAGGGTCTTGCAAAACCTAAGGACCCAATTCAATTCTCCAATACCCATGTGAGCCAGATGGTCAAGTTGGCACAAGCTACTAGTTTTTTCTGTAGTGGCTGGAGGCTCTGCTGCACCCAATCTCTCTCAGTCTATCTACCAATCTCTCTCCCCCTCTCTCTCTCATAAATAATAAGTAAATAAAATATTTAAAATGTAAAGATTTTTGAGGCATATGTTCAGGTTTACCACAGTGTTAATCCCACTTCACAGTAAGAATTTTTCATGTTCTTATCATCATCACCATCATCATCATCCCTGTGACAAAAATACTTTTTAGGAAACAAGATTGGAGAAGGATGCATTCAGGTCACAGGTCACAGTTTCATGATCAGGGAGGGAAAGAGGCTGATTTTTCTGCCCTCGTGTGGGAACTTCTAGCTGATACCATGGTGACAACGGAAGGAAAGAAGAGAAAGCTGGGCTGCAACTGTGGCCAGGCTATAACCCTTAAGTACTTGCCAAGTGACCTAATTTACCCAGCCATGACTCACTCCTCAAAGGTTCCACAACTTCGCAAACATTCCCGTCAGCCTAGGTGACAAGTGTTCAAACAAAACAGCCCATGGCAGACGTTTCATACTTGAAATCATAAAGGCTGGAAAGATGGTTCGGAGGATACAGGTGCTTGCTTTTATTTGAACCATGAAAGATGTCTCTTTCTATCTATTCTGATGGTGTATCAATTATACACTTATTATATCGCTTATGTTACTGAAGGTATCTTGTGTTCTGGGATGTTCTTTCATATTATTTTTTTCCAGGACTGTGGAGCAAGAGCTGACATCTAACTCAGTTCACTTTATGCATCATTGCTAAGACCCACACTATCTGATGAGACGTGTTACTGATAAATCCCAAGGTCTTATGCTATGTTCTCTTGCCGTTTGAAAGTGGCCACCCTATTCCTCAAATATACATGTCACACAGCTTTGCACTTGTAGTTCACAAAGCTGCAAACAATATCTCAAAACCTCCACAACTAGGATCCCATCAGATCCCTATCTCACTTCAGGTCTCTTCCAACAGATGATGCTCACAAATTGATTTCCTTAATTGACCTTATTTAGCATACACACAGCTACACCCTTCTCAGACACCTCCCATACATCCTTGTCCATATTTTAGTGGTATCTTCTCTGCACATTTTTTATATTTCTACAATTAATTCTATTAGAAGACTAAGGGATATGTATCTGCATTTAAATTAGTATTTTTTAAGATGCTCTCCTGGATTAAGTTTTTCATAATGACAAAATAAAAAGTAACAGTCTATCTCCTTTCACTTAGTCTGGATAGAAAAAAAAAAAATACACAAGGCCCACAGAATGTTTACAGGTAATGTAAAAGTCAATGGTGGCAATTGTGAAGTTATTATATGTCCTGGTTCACAATTGAGGCATCATGTAAACAGTATTCTTGATATTTCCAGTCTTCTTTTTTGTTAAATTTTATATTTTTATTGAAATCTTCCATGATTATAGACAATAAACCATAGTAATTCCCACATCCCCCCTCGCAGCTCTGCCGCACATTGTATCCCCTCCCTTCTCAATCATTCTCTCTTTTATTTTAATGCCATCATCCTTTTCTCCTATTATGAGGGTTTTGTGGAGGTAGTGTCAGGCACTGCAAGGTCATGGATATCCAGGCAGTTTTCTGTCTGGAAGAGTGCATTGTAAACCCTTTGGGCTCTTATGTTCTTTCCACCACCTCTTGCAATATTTCCTTTCTTTTCTTTTTTGTATTAGTTATGGACATATTCACCATATAAACAGCACATGTTGGAACCATCCTTTCCCTCCTCTTTTCTCCCTCTCCAAAGTGACCCTCCAGTCTTCTTTTTATACATGGAGTTAGATTAAAGAATAAAGTATGCCTTCTCTCTTTTTCATATTACTGTAATGGTGGTATTTTGTGTTTTAATACTTTGTTTTATCCTCATAAAATACTTTACTTACTATACAACTATGCTAATAAATAAATCACTATCAGATAGGAAAATCACATTTATACCTAAAATTCAGCCAAATTATAAATGGTTTAACTTTATTTCCATAATTTTTCATTTTTTTCTATATAGGTTGGATTGTTTCCTGGGATATAATAAACACTCAGTAACAATATGCTTTTGAAAGGAACATTTCAATTCAAAGTCACTTCTACTTCTATTTAAATAAATTATAATACATACTTAACTTCCATATTATATAGTCATCTAACATCATTTGGCTTACAATTAAAAGAAGACTTTTTATTTCCCTATCATGGTCTTGCCAAAAATTTTATAAGAAAGCTGATGATATATAAACATTGTACTTTCTGAAAAACAAAACCTAAAGTGAAGTACTTATGATAAATAGAAGTTCATCTAGTTCAGTGTTACTGTAATATTTTTGAGAAATACTAAATGCAGTAATTTCCAATACAGAAATTAAAATTTCCTCGAATATTCTGGGAATTCATAATTGTAACACTTTGTAATAATTTATAATTACATATGATGGTCATATAAAATATTTCCTGTCTTTGATCTAGCCCATAGCTTAATTGCTTATGCCCTAATATTTTGAAAGTATGAAAACAAAATGAAATAATGCTTTAAAATGAAAGACTATATCATTTTACATCTAGCTTTGATATAAGGCAAAAGTAATATTTGGTTTAACTATAGAACTTGTCATTCTACATCCTCCATATAATACATTTTTAAATAAATTGCATAATTCCACATAGTGTTTCTTACTGTATAAGTGTTTGTTATTGCACTGTATAATGGGAGTTATTAATTTTAGTTCACAGTTCCTAGCACCAAAGATGAAAGATACATTAAATTCCATATGTAAATATTCCACTATGGCTATACACCTCATTAATTTAAGTGATTATTATAGTGTATAGCATTCCTCCTTTAAAAATAATTCTGGTCTAGAACTGGTTGTGTTGATTTAATCTGTTTGAACATTCATGAACTTAATATTCCTTTCAGACATTTGTATCTTATTTTAATTCATTTTCACAAGTTTATTTGAAAATATAAAAGGAAAAGTAATTATCATCAGTTTAAAAATGTATCTGCGCTAAAATCACATTTGAAAATAGTGAAACCAAAATGACTATTGGTAAAAATATAATATTTATAATCAAAGCATGGGGAATTTTGAGTTTTATACACATTCATGGAATTCCATAAATGTGGTGCCATTGTGCAATTTAATCATTAGATATTTTAATATTTGAAAGAGCCCATGGCCTTATGTAAATAAAATTAAAGATGAAATCAATTAATAGACAAAGAGGATCTCTTAAAAACAAAAAAATAAATTCAGTATAGTCTACTCAAATTATAAAACATGTACAATAAGCTTAAAAGTGTACATATGGATTCGAAATTTTCACACACATATAGATGCATGCATACATACATACATATGTACACATATGTCTGTTTCATGATACAAAGAGATTTATAGGCTTCTCTTAACCCACTAAGTACTAATAAGACTTCATATAAAACATTAAGTTGAAGAATCTTTTAAGTCATTATGTCATAGTCTCATTTTCTCCTACTCCATCATAATATATTTCTAAAGAACAGTCTTAGATATATTATGTTCTGCAAATTTGACTCACACTTTATTTATTCTACTGCATTCTGACTTTGACACTTAATATTAATTTTTATAATTTATTCATTCTTTTTTTGCAGCTGCCCAAGATCCTTTGCCTATGCAGACTTTTATTGTTTCATTACCTGTTAATTTGTTTTGCCCCTAACTGTAGTTGAATTTGTTATGAAATTTTATGAAGATCTTTGTATACCTGCATACTTAATTTTGGAAGTATATGAAAATAGAATTGTATGTATGTGATGAATATAGTTAAATGTATATAAGGAAATCATTCGTAAGTTGGGTATGCCAAATCATACGTGCCCTACAATTATTTCAGAGTACTCATTGCCCCATATCTTTGTTGACTTGAAAACCAAATCACTTTTGGTTCATATGGTAGATATCAAATTCTACCTTCTTATGGTTGTCACTTTAAATTTCTCTAATGCAATGAGATGTAACATGTCCTTCAGAAGTTTATGGATAATTTAGGTTGAGCTTTCTTAAATTATCTTACGCTATTTTTTTACATTTTCCATTTCAATGTTATTTCATTTTTACACTTATAGGAACACCTTGAGTATTTTGTTATGTATTTTTTATGTTTTTACACAATCTTAATTTTATTTAATGCTTAAAGTAGTTGATTTTCAGAAGGAATTTTGTAACAGATATATCTTGTTTAAGGAATTATAAGGGAATTAATATATTTTATTTTTTTCTAATGGTTTTGAAACTTTACTTTTATCCGTGAAGCCTGCAATTGAAAAATAGATTAATAATTGAGCTACAAAGGACATTGCCTCCATTTTTCACAAGTTATAGTCATTGCTGTGTGGTTTGTTTCTAATACCAGTGTCTGTCACACCTGATTTTGTATTAAAGGAAAATCATCAAGAATTTAATTATTTTACTCTTTACATTATAAACTTGTGTGTACATGATATACATTGGCCAGAGTATGCCAATTGGTTCATTGCATTTTATTGCAACTTTTATAAAATGCATTTATTAAATGACACAAATTCTAAACAGGAACCTTCCCTGACCCTCAAATTTTATTGGCCCTGGCTATGTAAAAGATAATTTGTACACACACACACACACACACACACACACACACACACACACACAGAGGAAGATATTTGATAAAAGAAAAAAAAGAAAAAAAGTTACCTGTTAAAATAATTAATTTCATAAATTGACTGTGCTTTAAGTCATCAATGTTATCTACAGAAAGTGATCCTGAGAATGGTCACTAACTCACACCCTAGGGAAACACAAGTCCTCCTGAACCTTCCATAAGTGACTGAGGCTGGACAAGAATGGGGAGCTTTCACATTTCACCAAAATGGGTCATGTTCAATAACAGTAAAGTCCTACACAAGACTATTATGCTAGACTATGAATGATTCCCTATAAGAGAAGTCTTCGTAATTGTGCAGTACGTGCCTTGATGACTTGTACCTCGTTGCTGATGTTCTGTGGCTTCCATTTCTAAGTGTGAGCTCTTTTCACGTGGGCTTCTTCCATGGTGCTCCCTGAACCAGCATGGAGGTAAAGAGTGAAAGGGGTCATTTGCTATCATCTTTGACATGTGGGTGTTGTTTAATCCTAATTCTAATGAGCAAAGTGTTTACTCTGTAAAAGCATGTTCCTTTATCATGGATTCTGTTATGTAATGCATTCATGGATGGTTTTCTCTTTTATTTGACACAAGAAAAAAAAAGTCAAGAGAAATTATTCTGCCTGTTTGTGAAATATGCACATACAAGTGCATGCTCTTTCCTGTATCCATGTGTTCATTTGTTTTATCTTTAGAATATCTTTTACTACATAAAACCACTCCTGAGACTTCCTTTGTTTCTCATGACCTTGATTTTTCTGAAGTATGAAGACAAGTGTTTTATTTATTTTTTTAATAGAGCATCTCACAATGTGACTGAATAAAGATTGCCTTGTATTTTAAACAGCGTTACCATGGAAGCAATATTGTCTTCTTCTAAAGAGATCATATCTAGAGGAATGTGATACTAATCAATATGAAATTTCATTCAAGCTAATCTTACTTTTTCTCCTAAAGTACCAATATTTACCTTTTAAATTAGAAACAAATTTACAGGATGGTATTTGAGATTGCCTATGGTTCTGCTGTTTATTTTTTATGATTCATTTGATATCTGTTATGAGAATTATGTTACAAATTACTTTACCATAGCTTCCTCATGATCTGCCTCACTTCCCCTATCCCTACCTTTCTTTTCTTCTCACTCTTAATTTTCCTTCCTTACTCTTACCCTCTCCTTTATTCCGTACTATTCTTTCTTTGTCTATTTTTATTTTCTGTCTCTTTCATTTTTCTTTCTTTCTTTCTTTCCATCCTTAACTTCCTTAATTTCATATTTCTATCATCATGTTCAGTAATGAAACATAGGGTTCAACACACTGGACGTAATAATGTACTGACAATGAAGTGCTTTGTGTGAGAAACAAAACTGGAGATTATAAAAATATATTTGGAAGTATAAATGCTTACTTAAAGAATTTAGTAAATAATATATTCAGTATTAAATAAAGTATAAAGAGTGAAGTAACTGAGGCAAAACATTAAAATCAAACAATACAGTCATTGTCTGGCATCTTGTATGTAGTATCATTTAATAGTCAAATATAAAATAATATATAAAAAGTATGCATATAGAAATGAATTACACATAATAAAATTTCCTTAAATTTTAGTTTGAAATTTGTAAGGCTAAAATGCATATAATATTTACATTTGATTATAGAATTTTAGAAGCAACAGAGTGAAGAACCCTATGACTCCAGAATTAAAATGCATCCACATTTGGGGCTGGAGAGATTACCAAGTGGGTAAGGAGGTTGTCTACAAATCCTAAGGGCCTTGTTTTGATTCCCAAATACTCACAAAAAGTCAGATGCATAAGGTGGCAAATGTGTCTGGAGTTTACAGTGGCTAGAAGTCCTGGCTCACCCATATTTCTCTATCTTCCTCTCTCTCTCTCTCTCACTCTCCCTCTCTCTCTCTGTCTCCACTTCTTTGTTTCTCAAATAAATAAATTAATTAATACAAATATTCTTAAAGATCATAAGAATTTAACTAGCCAATAAATTCATTTATAAAATTATTAATTGCATAGTTTAATTATTGTTCCCTCAAAAATGTTCTTTTTTGTTTGCATTTAAATATATGATATTGCCTACAAAGAGGTTAGTGAATTTCACTTAGGAATTAATGCATTTAACTTAGGCTTGCTAAGTGATCAGGAAATAACTAATCAAATGTTATTTAATGTCAGACAATCTGTAACAGAATGGCTTAGATTCCTGTGGCTCAAGGTAGAAAAGGCCCAGGTGTCTCTCTTTTAACTTACTTATCTTCACTTTAGAGAAAGATCAAATAAGACAGCCTTTAAGATTAGGAAATGAATGAACTGAATAAGCATTCATAAATGCAAATACAGTATTTGTACCATCCTATCTGCTGCTGGTTTCTAGTTTTTATAAGTTTTTAGGAATTCATATTCAGAAATATAGCATATTAAATATTATTTAGATTATTTAAATGCATATATGTATATATTGTGAGTATATATTTATATTCAATTATGCTTGCAGTTAAAAGTACAGTATGATTTATAATGACTATTTTTCATGGTATTTCACAAATTAATATTTCAAATGGCAAATGTAATTTTTAATTCCTTTATATTGGGATAATGATAACATTTGAAAAATTATTTTATTTGAGTCAGGGTAGTCAACCATCAGTTTACTAATTGTCAACAAAAATATATTTAAGCTCTGTATTAGTCCTGTGTAAGTGAGACAAAACATCAAGAAAAGTTTTTATTAGAAATACAAATAAAATCCACAGATATTATACACACATACATACATGTACATTTATTAACATTTGTATACTATTTTGTGCATTTATTTTTCATGAATTTGGGCTCAACTGTACACAGGAAACTCTCTGGAAATGAAACAAGTTCACCACCAAATAGTTTAGAATTTGTGTGCAGAAAAAAAAATGATCCTGAAACCTAAGCTGTTATATAGAAAGCAATGTGTTTTCCTGAATGAGATCACTTTGACTCTAATTTTAAGAAAGGTGTTTGCTCAAATAAATTACCTTTTTATCAAGATTGATATATTTGCAGAGATTTCCTAAAACAAACATTAAGTGATTAGTTTACAGACTTATCTCCTGAGAAGAGGATGTGTTAAAAATGATTGAGTCAATTTGACATGAGTAATCTTAGTTCTCAATCCTGATCGTGGAGCTATGTGTATTAAATTGGTCTAGTAGCAGTTCTCAAGTTTACAAATAATAACCTTGGCCCAAAAATCCAATTTCATGACTCTTGATCTCCTCAAGAAATTATAGTGGGATATAATTCATCAACAAAATGAATAAAATTACGTGATTAACAAGATATTATTCCGTCAAATTATTTAAAAAAAAACCCAGGCACAGCACTATAATACTCTTGTGGAAAATGCAATACACCATCTGAGAAGCAGAATTAAATGTCTAGACATATTGTGCTAAGATTGAATGTCTTCTTTAGCAGCACGAAATATAATTTGATTATTAAGATTTTATTTTCACAATTATTTTATGACATCAATTACTATTTCACTTAAAATTACTGATATTCTTATACATTTATCAGAATGACTTAGTTAAAATACATGCATATATGTAAACTCACACACACACACACACACACACACACACACACAGTATTCTATGATGTTCCAACTAATTTTTGGAGGGAAATACGGCTGCATTTTTCCCAGTCATATTAACTATATTTGTGACTTGGTGCATTGGGATTCTTGTGTGTGCTAGCTTCTTCTCTTGCAAAAGAGGACATTGGATTTCATAAACTTTAAAAGACTGATTACTACCATTCTCATATTTTTCTAAGGAGAGTCATTTTATTGATCTTTTCCAAACAAAACATATTGAAATTATGCCCATTTGATGCAATAAACCCACAGTACAGAGCAGGTATATCTACCAAATCTAACAACAACATCCACTGTGTGAGTGTGTGTGTGTGTGTGTGTGTGTACTTAAAACAATTGTAAACAGAAACACTGTAGATTTAGTATATCCAATGAAATTAAATACATTTTCAGGAATATTGACTGTGCCAGGCACAGGTATTTCTTTTGTTTCAACTACATAAACAAAACCTATCTCTTTTACTTTGTGAGACATTATTGTGTTTCTTTATAGTTAATTACATATTCACTAAGAGAAATTAATTCATGAATTTATGAATAGTGATTTAAGAAATCAGTTGAGTAGCTACTCTACTTGGCTCACAAATATAATTCCAGTTCTTGGGAGGCTGAGAAAGAAGGATCATCATGAGTTGAAGACAAGCTTGGATTACTATGAGACTATGCCCATAAACACAACAACAAGATTCAATAGATCTGGTAGAAGAGTTTCTTTCTCAATGCAAGAACTACCATGATTGATAAACTGATTTTTAATGACAGAATCAAACAATGGAATTTCTGCCAACTTGCATCTATATCTAGTGTCAGAGATAAATAACAAAATCTAGGATGACTGGTCAATTCATTGCATATTTAACATGGAAATTTAAGAGCAAATGCCTTGGTTCATGTGGACTTCATAAGCCCATAGGTGAGGTTGTAGATACTACATAGGAATAAGAATGAATGTGGGGCTGGAGAGATGGCTATGATTGCCTGAGAAGACAAAGAAATCAGGTTGAGCACCCCAGTACATACATAAACCAAATGCATAAGTTGATTCTGGCCTCTGGAATTCATTTGCAGTGGCTGGAGGTCCTGGCATGCCCATTCTGTTTGCCCCTCATAAATAAATTAAATCAATACGATATTAAACAATGATTATCCTAACATGGTGGTGTACACCTTTAATCCCATTACTTGGAAGGCAGAGGTAGGAGGATCACTGTGAGTATGAAGCCAGTAGTCTGAGACCAGAGAGTAAACTCCAGCTCAGCCTGAGCTAGAGTGAGACCCTACCTAAAAAAAAAAGGAAATATATAGAGCATATTAATATTGTAGATTACTGACTTATCTGTAATCACAATGATATTAAGGCAGCAGTCCATGATGGAATCATGCCCTTCAAAAAACTTTATAAATATTTTCTATTGCTGGAAACTTTCAGGTCTTCACCAAAACAAGAAAAATGAGTCTCCCTCAACAAGCTCTTATGAAGATTTAGAAGATATGACATATGTGAAAAATCTTTTAAATATAAAATTGTATGCGTCCAAAATCCAGGATATAAATCACATCTACAGAGAACTTCTTCAATCTTCATGAAAAGCTGGGTGTCAATTTGCTTCTCAGGTTTCTATCACCTGGATTCTTCAAGACGGAGACCTGTGAGTGAAAACAAGTGACAAGTCAGCCATCTACAGAGCAACATTCATGGTGAAATCAAGGGAAATGTTAAGAGTGATGACAGAGCAATTATGCTGAAGGAATAACTTTTGGTAGTGAGTACTATTTATGGAATAAATATATGAATTCAAGGTATATCACTCAAGCAGCGGATGTCTGATACCAACTTGCATATATAATGATATATAATGAAAGATTTAAAATTTTATTTTACCCACACAAACATATATGTACACACACACACACACACACACACACACACACACATATATATATATATATATATATATATATATATATGATTTTAATGATAAGCTTTGTGTATCTATTTATGTTGCACATAAGTGGTATTATACTATGGTTATAAACCTAATATATATTGCATTTTAATTACTGAAATGCAACTGGTTGCACAGAACTGGAGTTTAGATGAGGTCATTTCCTTGACAAGAATATGACAAACTATCTGATTTATCCACTTAAGTTCTAAAAACAATTTTTTATTTATTTGAAAGAGAGACAAAGGGAGAGAGAGAGAGAGAGAGAGACAATGGGCACAACAGGGTCTTCACCTACTGCAAACGAACTCCAAACTCATGTGCCACCTTGTGCATCTGGCTTACATGTGTCCTGGGCAATTGACCCCAGGTCCTTTGGCTTTGCAGGCAAGCACTTTAACTTCTAAGCTATCTCTCCAGCCCTCAACTTACTTTACATTTAGCATTCTCTTCATTTCCTATCAAGTCCCTGTTACTATACATTATCCTAAGGACTGATAATATTACAATTAACACAACTAAAGATTCTCCCTTACTTCTTATGTTTTCCTTCGTAGCTTGTATTATTAAGCTTGGATTGTTTCTTACAGTTTTCTGTATGGTGCATTTTTCCTGTGCCATATCCCTCTGCTCACACAAGTCCATTTCTCCACAATGCAATTCTGCACAAATTCTCAGGACTTGGGAATAAGCAGCAAGCTTCTCATACACACTGCTTCTAGCACAGTCCAAACAATGCTCCATTTCTCCCTCATAAGCCAAACCTCACAGTAAATTGTTCTTACTGCATTCAGGTTTTTCAACTCTGACCAAAACAGTCCATCAAATTGTACTTACAGAACTGCAAGGCATCTCTTAGGACAAGGTTTCAAATCCTTCCACAGTCCTCCTTCAAAGCAGTTCCAAAAAGCCTGAACCACAGAATCAGGTTTCTACCAGTAGTGACCCAGCTGTTGGGGCCAACTGTACTGCTGCTGTCAGGATCACATTGCTGGCAGAAAATACCCAACCAAGATGAGATTGTGGAGAAAAAAAGTTTATTTTATCTTACAGACATCAGGGGAAGCTCCATGGTGGCAGGGGAAAATGATGGCATGAACAGAGGGTGGACATCATCTCCTGGCCAACATCAGATGGGAAAATAGCAACAGGAGAGTGGGCCAGACACTGGCAAGAGGTAGCTGGCTATCACACCCATAGGCCCACCCCCAACGATACACTGCACACAAGAGGGTTTGATTCCAAATGGCCGACAGCTGGGGACATAGCATTCAGAAACCTAAGTTTATGGAGGACGCTGGAATCAAACCACCACATGCATGCTTGAAAGTTTGGTGTCTACTGGCAGCTTCTCTGGCAGACCACCCTTTGATGACAATAGTTTGGGGAATGGAGAGATAGCTAAGTGGTTAAGCCACTTGCACATAAAGCCTAAAGACCCTGGGTTATTTCAGAGTACCTACATAAAGCCAGGTGTACAAGCTGGTGCATGTGCTAGAGTTCATTTGTAGTAGCTCGGGGCCCAGGTACCCCCATTCTCTCTATTGGCCTGTTTCTCTTTCTATCTTTTAATGAATAAATAAATAAAATGTGTGTTTAATTGCTGCCATAGGGCATACTGTGTTTAAGTTTATGTTTCAATTTTTCTATATTATAGCAGCCAGATATTCAATCAAACCTGGCTGAAGTTTACTCTACAGATGTCTTTTAGATAAAAGTAACATTTATAATAATAGACATTGACCAGATTGCCTTCATTAGTGTGGGTAGGTCTCATCCAATCATGTGAGGCTTTAAAGAAATCAGACTGCCCCCCCCACCACCCCATGCAGCAGACATATCCTCTGCTCTTGAAACACACCACCAACTCTTCTCAGCGTCTGCAGTTCATCAGAAAACTGGTCAAAGTTTGCGTTACCAGCATCCAAATTGGCAAGAATCATTAATTTACGGAAATATTTTTTTTTCAGTGTACAGAAATGCAAGTTGGATTTTCACTATTTCACAGCAGTAGCCTGGCTGAGGCAAATAGCAACATTAAAAGGTAGTTTTATGTTATGTTACAAGGGATACGTTGTGAACACAGTGCTGTATGAAACTCAAGGAGCTGGTTTGGCTCAGCCTGAGGTTCTGGCATGTTAGCTTTGGTCGGAAGGCTGGAAGGAAGCAAGAGCACTCGGCCAGTGCTGATGGATTATGTGCTGGCTCTGACTAGGAAGATAGTTTGATGATTTAACATTGTTCAGAAAACATCATTTGGGGCAAACTCTTAAGATATCTGGGCCCCCCTGTAGTGGTGCTTAGAGGCCTAAATCAAGAAAATAGATCCATATTTCAAGAAATACATAAAACAGGGACAGGAAACCTTGTCACTTCAAGTGTAAGGCATTGTAGTGGTTTGATTCAGGTGCCTTCCATAAACTCAGATATTCTGAATGCTACTCTTCCCAGCTGATGGCGATTGGAATGTAAAGCCTTCTGCAGGTGGTGTATTGTTGGGGAAGGGCTTATGGGTCTTGGCACCAGTTTCACCATACCAGGGGTTCCAGGGTTTGGCACACTCTCCTGTCCACCTTATGTTGGTCAAGAGATTATATCCACCCTCTGCACATGTCATCATCCCCTGCCATCATGGAGCTTTCCGTCGAGTCTTTAAGCCAAAGTAATTCTTTTTTTTTTTTTTTAACCTAAAAGCTGCCACTAATGTGAACCTGACTGCAACAGTAATGTTGGTACCGAGAGTGGAGTCATTTGCTGCTAGACACCTGACTGTGTGGCTTTGGCCTTTGGGAGCTGATTTTCAAGAGGAATGTGGAAGGATTTGAAACCTTGGCCTAAGAGATGCTTTGCAGTTCTATAACTACAGCTTGATGGATTATTCTGGTTAGATTTGAAAGACCTGAATGCAATAAGAACTATGGACAGTGAGGTTTGGCTTATGAAGGTGAGAAAGAGCTTTGCTTGGACTGGGATAGCAGTTTGTGTGAAAAGCTTGCTCTTATGCCTGTGTCCTGAGAAGTTGAGAAGTTGTGCAGGGTTGCTTTGTGTACAAATGGACTGGTGTCAGCAGAAGGATATGGCACAGAAAAAAATGAAATCTTTGGGTCTAACATGCTGCCTGTTCACCTGCAATTATTTGAGACATTACAGCCTTTGATATTGGGCCAGATGACCTGCACTCAGGCAACAGGAATAATGTAGACTCTTTTGAAGGGGTCTGAATAGTCAAGGAGTGTCCTGTCTTCAAAGTCTGCTCTTTTCATCCCTGGATTAACGACTTGGTGCCCTACCTGGTAATATGGAGTATAAGAAAGGCAGGAAAGAGAGGGTCATTGGGTTCATGTTTTGGAAATGGCCATAGTCAGTGTGAAGCAGATGTGCTAGATTGCTGCACTGAGACTCGGTGGAACTGTGAGGATGAACCATGAACCATGGGTTGTAGTGGAGACCCAGTGGAGATGATGGGAACACAGAGATGGCTGCCAAGGAGAGCTCCCAGCCATGGATGAATTTCTCCAGGGATTTGGGTAGCCTAGCTGCTGGAGGAGGGATTGGAACTCTAGAGACTTGTTGCTGGTTAGAATTATTAGACTTGAAGACTTGTCACTTACTAGAGTTATTGGACTTGGAGCTACAGAGTTTGATGTTTGCCCTGCCTAAATCTTCTGTTGGTTGAATATTTCTTTGCTATTCCCAGTGCCATCTTTTTCAGTATGAGGGTTTATTCTGTGCCCTTATGTATTTTTTGTTTGTTTGTTTGTTTGTTTGGTGGGGGAATATTTTGGTATTATGGCTCAGTTAAAAGACATTGGATAAGCCGGGCGTGGTGGCGCACGCCTTTAATCCCAGCACTCGGGAGGCAGAGGTAGGAGGATTGCCATGAGTTCGAGGCCACCCTGAGACTCCATAGTGAATTCCAGGTCAGCCTGGGCTAGAGTGAGACCCTACCTCGAAAAACTCGAAAAACTAAAAAAAAAAAAAAAAAAAAAAAAAAAAAAAAGACATTGGATTATGGGTATGTTTGCAAATCATTAAGATTGATATGGGACTCTTACATATATTAATGCATTGTATTTTATATCACATATTGATATCACTATATGGGGGCCCAGGGCAGAATGTGGTGGTTTGATTCAGGTGTTCCCCATAAATTTAGGTATTCCGAATGCTAGTCTCCGCAGCTGATGGCAATTGGAAATTAAGGACTCCTGGAAGCGGTGTATTATCAGGAGCAGGCTTATGGGTATTATAGACAGTGTTTGGCACACTCTCCTGTTCTTATTATCCACCTTATGTTGGCCAGGGCATGATGCCTACCCTCTGCTCATGGCATCGTTTCCCCCTGCCATCATGGAGCTTCCCCTTGAGTCTGTAAGCAAAATAAACCCTTTTTTAACCCCCCAAAAGCTACTCCTGGTCAGGTGATTTATGCCAGCAATGTGAACCTGACAGCAACAGGCATGTTATGTGTACACAGAGGAAACTGAAGAAAGATGTAAGAAGGGTGATACAATTAGCAGAATTTGCTGATGGTAGCAACTTTGAAATTAACCTAAATATGTTTGTTTCTTCATTTGTTTGTTTTATTTCAGTATTTTCTGAGACTGAAAGTACTCTAGTTACAAGAATGCATGATAGATTGTCAGAGGCCCTAGTTTTATATATGCTTGTTTTGCATTTATGAATTAACAACTCATTTATTTTCTTTGTGCTTCCTTACATGTGACATTCTGTGCAGAATCCCTTTTTTGTTGGGGTGTTGGGTTTTCGAGGTAGAGGCTCACCTAACCCAAGCTGGCCTGATATTCACTACGTAGTATCAGGGTAGCCTCAAAGTCAAGATTATTCTTCTGCCTCTGCCTCCCAAGGGTTGTGAATAAAGGCATGTGTCACCATGCCTGACTAAAATCAATTCTTTTTAAAAAAATTTGTTTTCAGGTTCTTTCAAGGATCTCATTCAGCTATTACTTGTGCATTTCTTTCAAGAGTAGTAAAAATTGAGAACATCTAATCTATGCAATTAATGAGTATAAGCTCTTCAGAAAGTATCTGAAGGAATCACACTGGAAACAACTAGCAAAAGTAAAATCAAATGACAATCAAATAACAGTGAGTATCAATAAATCATCAATCAATCCATCATGTCAATTGTGCTTTCACAATTATAAAGATTTTACAAAAGACATGAAATTGTTAAGGGTGCTAGTTATGAACAAGAAGGGGTTTATGTGTGAGCAGAAAGGGATATAAAGGATAATGGGAATGAATATGATCAAATGCATTATATACTTAGATAGAATGGTCAAAAATATATAAAAATGAATATTTTGTCAAATCAATGGGCAAAGTGTTTCAATTTAAAAGGTAATGTCATATTCCAGTATTGATACATCAAACATAGTTCTCTTGGATTTGATAGTGCTTCAGACAACTGCCTAATGAGTATATGCTAATTTTCAGGCTAAGAAAATGGAAAGGTCCAAGGTTCCAGAAAACTGTAGGAAAAAAAAAAACAAACATTGGGTACTATGTTGTTGCTATAAATCACAAATATGGAGTTCAATCTTCACTTTTGTGTTTCAAAACTTCATACTTTTCACATATTATTTTTGTTATCCTGGGGTCGAAGCAGGGAGGGAGTGGTGAACTCTGTCCTTTGCACATGCATAGGCATTGCCATCTTGAAAGAAGATAAAACCCTCCCTCAAAACATCGGTAGCTGTTTCCCCTTGTTGTAGGGTCTTGGCTCACCAGACTTTGGAGATGCAAGAGGCTCAGAAAGCCACTGCCCTCTCTAAAGATGAGAGTACATAAGCAAGTAGCATATGCCAGTTGCCGTTGGGGCGCAGGGTAAATGTGCCATGGTACCTGCCCATCACTGTCCATGTTCTTGTAACCTCTCAGCCATGCTCCAGTGAGGAACCTCAACGAAATTCATTAGACTGCCAAAGTAGACATGAGTGTGATTATTTCCTTGGTCTCTCATTATTCTCTGTAACTGCAGGAATGAGAAATGGGCAGCCCAGGAAAACTCATTCAACACAGGCCACATGCATGTGAGAAAATTTTCACCCAAATGAAAAACAGAGTATTCAGAGTAAGACTGCTGCAAGTTAAACACCTGTGTGAGCTCCATGCAGAAAGCTAGGGTAGCCATGGACGCAGAGAAAAACCCCATTTCAAAACAAAAGTTACACTCTATTTATGCTTTATGCTTGTGTCAATTAATAATAGGGATCCTGCAGAGATATTAACTGCTTAGAACAAAGCACTAAGATGGCAAGAGATGTATCTCAGTGAAATATGGCACCTTCAGTGGAGGCAGAAGAAGACAAGACCTTTTAAAGGCAAAAAGGTAGGTAGGAGAACACCTAAGTTGTGAGACACAGAACCATTCTGGAGACTTACTGAAGGAGCTGATGGCAACTCCTGATGGAGAATGGGCTGAGACACGTCTACTTACACATCCAGCCAGCTTTCCTTGTTGCTCACGTGGTATATATCCGTTTGTAGATTTAGATAGCAGCCCTTGGAATAGGGATGCATGTGCAGAGGGCTTCGCATGTGTAGCTATCTCCCTTCATTATGTTTCTATGTTTCTGTTTGACACAATGGCTCCATTCATATTAACAGCTTTCATGCTAAGTAAATAGAACTACATTATATATACATTATATATATATATATGTATATATATATATGTATATTATATATATACATATATATGTTTTTTATTAGTTATGTACACAGCATATACAGTCATGTTGGTAGCATCGTTAGCCTCCTCCCTGTCCTCCCCGCCCCCCCGCAGGGACCCACCTTTTGGGGGAATATGGGTTGTGCATTGTGGGCTAGCCATCAGTTATGGGTAAGAGGCAATGTCTCTATGTATCATGACCCAACGTGTGGCTCTGACATTCTTTCTGCCCCCTCGTCTGCAAATTTCCCTGAGCCATGTGGGTTCGTTTTAGGTCTGCTTCAGTGATGAGATCTTGGGAGCCTCTGTGTCTCTGTATATCTGGTTTGGTAAGAGTTGAGTGTTCTCTGTGTCTATCTCCTTCACCCTTGTGCTGGTACCAGTTCACCAAGGAAGCAGCACTCTTGCTCATTTCCTGCAATACTCTTAGTTTCAGCTGGGGCTCTTTTGAAGTATTTTCATTTGTATGTTTGTTTGTTTTTTGACGTAGGGTCTCGCTCTAGCTCAGGCTGTCCTGGAATTTACTATGTAGTCTCAGGGTCATCTTGAACTCATGGTGATCCTCCTATCCACCATGCCAGGCACTACAGATTATATAGCTACTTAAAAAATGATGGTGCCTTGTTATAGACATCCCATGTTTCATAAATTCATAGAATGTTCCATAGAACTTTTTGGACACCGTGGCACTTAGATGGCAGGCAGTGCCCACCACAGGTATCAGCTGCCTCTTCTATCAGCCTCCAGCAGCAGTTCTGTTAATTATCTCACCATAGTGTGTGCAGCAGATAGCTATCTTTCCTAAATGGCAGGCCGACTTAAAGGACTAGAATTAATTAAAATTGATTCACACATTGTGTCATGTAGATTTCTTCTGGGAGCTTTCTTTTCTACCCTCACCCTTCTCCATGATGTTGCACTACATGTACAGCTGGGAGTCACTCTCTGAGAATACTAATTATGAGCTTCAATCGGATTATCCACAGTGATTGGCAGTGTAATGCATGAAAGGATTTTAAAATTTATCTCATTTACGAGATTTCATAAGGGACCAATTCTTTCTTCCAACTTCAAAAATTGTAACTGAGAAGAAGACAAAGCTGAAAACATAAGGTTACTAAGGATTATTGGGAATCTTGCAAATGAGTTACATATTTTAATGGTTAATTGCTCAGCATTGCATGCTCTGAAATAACACGTGAAACACTGGAACTATATAAAACAGGGCTCTAAATAAGCATGCATCCATGCTAACAATCCATTTGTACCTTTTACTTAAGGCAATTGAATCATACAATAAAGCCTGAAAATGGATACTAGCAAAACGGAATAAAATAAACTGATAATTTTATGAAATATTTATTCTGTGTATAATTACTATTCCCTTCCTTTTTTTATTTAATCTCTCCCTCTTTCTTCTCTCTGTGTATCTATATGCATGTGTATTTTTTTTTCCTTTCTGTTCTCTCCTTTTTCTGGTGTTGAAAATTGAATCCCTGTCCTTACGCATGCGAGGCAACTGTGCTATAATGAACCTGCGTACCTACTTCCATCCGTATTGACCATTTAAAAAATGCTTATCATCCATGTTTTTTTTACATCAAAGATATGCATTAGTTATAACCTATATAAGCTGCTATAACAATCTATGCACCAGGTAAATATTATACTCATGTACATAATCACATATTTAAATGCTATAAGCATAGCATATGATACAATAGTTCAGACGACAGTATTTCATCATCTTCATATTCATCTTCAACAAGTAACTTTTAATTGCATTTGTAAGAAGAAAAAATGAAATGTAAATTAATAAACATATGATTATTTAATCAAATTATTAAGTATAACAGTCGTTTGAGTTTCTGTAATGGAAGCTCATATGTGAAGTTGGAATTCTCGACCAGGATAGTTTTATTTCAAGGTCTGATAGTCATACCTTAACTATTTCATAAAAAAATCTATAAAATATGAAGTTCATAATACTCGTAAAAATAAATTAAACCAAAAGTAATATAAAATATTAGCAGATAGCTTTCTTAGCAGACTCTTACTTTAGCTGTAGAATGGTTTATTCTCTTATCTACCCCATGTTTAAAACATAATGTGCTGTGCTACAGAATATTTCTATGACTGAAATAATAGAAAAAAATACTTATAGGTTCGAGAATTAGAGAAATGTATGCAATTTCACACTTGTATAATACAGAGAGTGATCCCATGGGTTCTATTTTCCTCCATCTCATAACTGGCCTCAAGAAGGCAATAAAATTAAACATTAATGTAAATATGTAATTTGTACAATCTTTCAGTGAATTACTTTGATTCAGTCTTTTCCCCATTCAGGCCAATGTCTCATCCTTTTGGAAGAATTTTCTTATATTCACATAAAAAAGTTTAAATGAGGACACCTAGGTATCAATACTAATTAAACGATCATTTGTGACCAGGAGACCGAGTATTTTTCTTTTGTTGTTGATTTTTTTTTTTTTTTTTTGTCTGATTCTCAGTCCCGTGTCTGCCTTTCATTTGTCTAAACTTTGGCTTATCCATCCTTTTGGCTTTAGAAGCTGCTGCCTTCATGGCTGTGTTCCACTCCCCTTCATATTTCCTTGTCTCCCCTTTCCTCAAGGGCTCTGTTGCCCTTGACCCTATCGCTCTATGAGGACCCTCACATGAATGGTTCTCAGGTGACTTTTCAAGAAGGGTCCAAAATACCACCTTTCCTTGCTTTATTGTACATCATATGATTATTTTCTGATCATTCTCATGCCCATTCACCACTGGGGTTTGTAATCTCTTATAAAAGGGAGACACTTTCTTAAGACCTTCACTCAATTTCTAGAACACTTGAGTATACATATAATTATGTCTTCTTTTTTGTCAAGTGATATAAAATATATGACCTTATTTGTCATTTTGTTTAAAATATTCAAATTGTTGGCCAATATTTTAACCTATTTGATTGTTTTCATAATTGAGTGTCCATTTTTTTGGTTTGACAAATTATTGATAGGTTATTTTGGTCATCTAAATGATTAAATCTTTTCCAGAGCTTTTGGGTTCAAATAGTCAATTTCAAAAGACTGCAAGTGAATTAGGCAGAAGAAACATAAGGACTGCTTAATAATAGACATCAAGTTTAAAAAAAGAACATAGATGATGGTAAACAGCTGTTCTCATTTGCAACAAGATGGAAAAATGAAGAAATAAGCATAATAATTGAAATAGAAGAGGTTCACATTAGCTTATAGTTGCCAATTTTTATCTCCAGCTTAAAAAAGTCTTTGTTTTTGTTAACAATAATATACTAATGTAAGTAGATGTGGATGACTTATAAGAAATATTAAATAGGAATATTTACATATGTTCAAACTTAGAGTACTGAAAATCAAATTAGGCAAATATACTCACCCACACCATATATATTCCTCCTCTTTTTATTAGTGGTTTCAACTGTACTCAATACAACTGCTATATGCTTCTAATATTCATTTATTTGCAAAAGTTTCCCCTCCCTTATTATTTGATACTTAATGTCAAAATACATTTTTTACAACACATGTGGTTAAAATTTTGTTGAAACTTCACTATTATTTATATCTTATTTGTTTTCTTGTATTTGGAATGAAATTCAGAGTTCTCACCAAGAACTTCAAAGCCCTGAGTGATCTCTTAATTATATATTACCATCTGACTCTCTCTCTAAATGCATCTCTATGTTCCATGAATTTGTCAAGCTTGTCATATCTTACAATGCATTAATTTATACTTACCATGAATGAATTGAGTCCTAGATTTAACATACCTGGCTCATTGTCTGCAATCTGGACTTAGCCACAATTTCTACTGTGTAAGGAGATTTGTGAGTGACATTCTAAGTAAGGCTGTCTCTTCCTATAGCGTGTCTTTTTTTAGTTTTTCAGTATATTTAACATTACAGGAACCACATGCATTCTGGTATCTGTGTGCTTATTGCCTTCCTTGTCTGTTGTCTGCAGAGGAATGTGAGTTATAAGAGAGAACATTGCTGCTTTCTTAATCACTGAATCATCAGAGCCTTAGATACATGGGCAGGCACAGTTTGATAAATGAATACAGTTGGCAGTCTCATGTTTTGAGAGTCATCAGATACAAGAAGTAAGAGCAGAAGGAATCTGCATAATAAGTCATAAAAATATTGTTTACATAGATTTCATACTGTCTGATTTCTTTGAAAGTTTAATTATTACAGTTACTTTACTGTTCATTGATGTAGTACATAGTGCATTAAGGAATTTATTTTTACTTTTATTGTTCTATATTAACAAATATTAAAAGAATCTCTGTGGGTATTTGAGTGCAAACATTTTTCTAATGGAATTATCCATGAAGAAAATTTTATAAATCTATGTCTAAAATAATATTAATTGTACCTGCCATGAAGCAAAAACAAAATAAATAGCAGCTATTGCAATAATACAATTTCATTTTAATAGCTAGTACTATTGTAGTTGGTTTTACACTCAAAAAGGAGACAACAGTTTATTGTCAACTATAGAGAATAGTACCCAAATAGATATCCACATGACAATAACTTTCGTGTATATATTATGCATATGAAATTGCATATACATAAAATATGCATGAGTGGTACATTAAAATGATTACTTATTACAATAGTTAGAATAATATGTGATTAAAATATTAAGGTTAAATAACATAAAATGGCCTAAATTGTTAGATTAGTTTTCTAACTGGCAAAATAATCAAAGTAATTCAGTGTACAAGTGAATGCATGCTGTATGTTCACCAGCAAACATATTAAAGTGACGGAAACTTTTTGTACTTTGCAAACTGATGCAGAAATTAGTAATGCTTCATATTGTTACCAGAGACTCTTTGGAAAGTAACGATGCTTCCTGGAATCTAAATATTAACTTTCTTCATTATATTATAATTGCTATGTCACTCCAACATTCACAAAATGATGCCACTGTACTTTGTTTCATAAATCCCCATTTTACAGAACAATATTTCCTGTATCTTACTATTTCTTTAAGCTATGACCAAACTCCTCTTTCCTGCAAAGAAAACCAATTAGTTTACCCCGCTCCAATTCCTTTTTTTAATTCCATCTCAACTCGTTTTGTATGAGCCCCCAAATCTACTTAGTGCCTTTGTTTTGCACCTTATTAAGTCATTTATGGCTACACATTTCTAAAATCCAAAGGTTTATTTTTAATTCTTAGCTCTTACTCCAGTTCTGTAAACCTGGCTTGCATCCTCCCTTCTTACCATTTTTATTCTCCTTCCATTCTTTCTTACTTCCTGCCTACCTTCCTTCTCTGTTTGTACTGCTGTCCTTAATTTGGAATAGCCAACAACATATCCACATGTTAGCTACCTCAAGCCTGTATATTTTGTTCTTGACTATGAAACCCTAACCCCTGGACCAAATGGCTCCACTTCAATTTGTTGTATTATTAAGCTGGAAAAATTGCCTAGCTTCCCTTCATTCCCCACTCTACTTTGAAACCTCACTTCTCAGTGCAAGATCAGTAACTGGAAACTCTCATTCTAGTCCATTTCCCATCAGTCCATTTCGCACCAGCTTAGGCTATTACTAACACTTTCCCATTCCGACTCAGATCATCAGTGAATCTAGGATTTTCCCAGTGTTTACCATACTATAGCTCTTGGATTATCATTTTTTTTTCTCAATTGTTTACCTTGATCCTCATTGTTATTATCTTAATTAGGTTGCCATTTCCTCCTACGTAGAATGACGCTGTGTCTTTATAATTGGATCTTCTGCCCATTTTTTTTAACCTATTCAATCCAATTACTTCTGTGACACAGAAAATAGATCAAGTTACATCTGTAGTTTAAGGACTCCTGAGTCTGGCATTTACTAAAGCATCAAGTCCAGTTTCATTAACAGAATAGGCATGGACTTCCATCATTTCAACCCTATTTGCTTTGCAGCACAATCTACTGTGGCTCTCTGCTTTCAAGGTCTGATGAAATTATCTCTCTATGTAGTGGCTTTCTCAGAATTCCCAGGGGTGAGCCCATGTATCTTCTCTTTACTTCAAATTTATCTACTTTAACTTTTATTTATATAACTATACAATTATAACACAATTCATACATCCCTCCAGTGTGGTTGGGGTATTAGTGTGCTAGCTTATAAATGTTAGAACACTATAATAAAGGCTTCATTGTTTTGTTTTGTTTTGTTTTTCTTTTCTTTTTGTTTTTTCCATGAAGGGTATGACTCCAGCCAAGGCTGACCTGGTATTCACTATGTAGTCTCAGGGTAGCCTCGAACACTCAGTGATCCTCCTACCTCTGCCTCCCCAGTGTTGGGATTAAAGGTGTGTGCCACTACGCCCACCTCAAGTGGTAGTTTTTAAATAAAGAATCAAGAAGTGGAACAATATTATGAATTATAAAAGTGTGCATGTATATGTGTGTACTTATGGCAATCATAAATAGTAGTTGCAAGGAAAAAGTGTAATTTCTTTATCTGAGCAAATAGTGAGATGGGAAGGGCTCCTTCTCTGTGTCCACTTTAATATTTTATTAGAATTCAATTTCCCCCTTTCCTTCATGAAATAATCACATTAAGCAATCAAAAGAAAAACAGACAGTGGCATGTATGGTAGATATCTAAAGACCATTGTCTTCCTCAGATTTCCTGGGGGAAGACTATTACCTTTCTTATAATAGTCATGCAGTTTGATTTCATCTAAAAACTAAAAACCCGGGCGTGGTGGCGCATGCCTTTAATCCCAGCACTCAGGAGGCAGAGGTAGGAGGATCAACGTGAGTTCGAGGCCACCCTGAGACTCCACAGTGAATTCCAGGTCAGCCTGGGCTAGAGTGCGACCCTACCTTGAAAAACCAAAAAAAAAAAAAAAAAAAAAAAAAAAAAAAAAAAAAAAAAAAAAAACTAAAAATTCACATATCTCCATATAACAAAATTAATATGTTTCTTCATTTAAGAATCAAGTCCTTCTCTTAGCATTTAAATCTTAAAATAACTAAAGAGAAGTGGGCAGCTTCTAATATTTCAATTATGTGATTTTATGCTTAATCAAAATAAAAGTTGCTAGCCCTCTCCAGTGAAACATTCAGTAATGGAGACACTGGGAAAATGTCTAATACTGGTGCTACATGTACCTTTCCTGATTTATTTTTTCTCTCTTGATCATTATTCACGAATCTCACTGTCTGAGAGCACAGACCTTTGTGTCTTTTTTATGTTGCCACTATTGCTTCTCACCAACTTTCTAATTTGGGCCATTAAATTACACCTCAGATGGTAGTGTTTTGTGTTTTCTGCTCTGATATGCATCCACTACAACCAAAACCTCCTCAAGTAAGCCTTGCTTGCCCACAGTGTAAAAGTATTACACTTAAAACCTAGGTTGGCCTTATGCCTTGCCTTTTCCAATCAACCATCTCTTGACCATATGCCTTTTCTACCGCGTCTCTTATGTGTGACACTCTAATCACTCACTGTCTAGGGCAGGTATTGTGGCTCCAGCAAGAAGTGGCTTGTCTGAAAAGAGTCTTAAACAAAGAAACTGAAATCAAACAGCCTCTACTAACTAGCTCCTTCAGACAGTTTTGCTTTTATGTTTCCCCTAGAATGTGATGAACAATACATTTTTTTTCCTTATGTGAGAATTTTAAAAAAATGAACACATTATAATTTTATCACAATCCTTTACTTTTATTTTCTTTTATTCACTCATGCACTACTCTCATTGCAATGAGCCCTGCTCTACTTTCCAAGTAATCCTGCTTACATTTTGCTGTTATTTTTCCTTCCTCCATCATTCATGTCAACATGTAGTTGAGGCCAATACTGGATGGGTTTTGTGTTGGTAATATCAGCCATTATGAGGTCATGAATGTGACTGTCACTTCATGTCTGGATGATGGTAGCCCAAAGTACTCCTCCCAGACCTTTAGCACTTACATTCTCTTTGCAGCCCACTTGTCAAATTTAGCACTTTAGTCTCCCCAGGATCCACTGTTTCTTACCAAAAAAAAAAAAAAAAAAAAAAAAAAAAGACACCTCTGGCCACAGTCAGAGCAGCACTAATCCATGTGTGGGAAACTTTTCCCTTGAGGAGATGCAAACACATGTCTTCATCTAAAATAGGACACAGACTGCAGACCAAAGTAGGATTACACCAATACCAGTTTGGTGAACCAATGAGTTGATTGGGGGCAAGGCACTAAATTAGAGAGCATGAAGAAGGATTGCTTACAGAGTATGGGGGGGGGGTCCCTAAAACAGCCACTTTGATGGGGATTTGTGTCAAAATTACTTCTCTTACTCTCCTCCCTAAGCCTCAGGGTGAGTGTTTACTTATAGAGCGTGAGACCTCAGAGCAGCCTCACCATGAGAAGCCCACCCTGAATGACGACTTCCCTGTGGTCACTTCTCGAAGCTATTTGTCCTTGTCCAGGAATATGAGATAACAGAGAAGCACCTCCGTGGGGATTACTATATTGGGGATTACCCCAGGGATGATGCTCCCTCAGCCTGGGGGTGAGGCCGTACTTACAGAGCATGAGATGCCAGAACAGCACATCAGTGGAGCTTACTGTATCGGGATTACCCTGTGGCTGCTGCTCTCTAAGCCTGGGGTGAGGGCTTACTTACAGAGCATCAATTATTCCTTGAAGTTTTGCAGTTTTTTTATTTTTTATTTTTTTTATTTTTGTAGTCAGTGAATACAGTCAAGTTGGTACCATTGTTAGCCTCCTCCCTGTCCTCCCCCCTGCACAGGGACCCTCCTTGTTGGATATATGGGTCATGCATTGTGGAGTTAGCCTTATACTCTATCTCCTCTAGCTGTTACGAGACCTTGTGCATTATCGTATGCAGATGGCATAGTGGACATACGACTATCAGTTGGGGATCGGATGACCCTCTCCAAGCCTTCTCTTGTGATTGACCCAGCCGCTTTTGATGAAGTTGGCAACAGCTGTTTATACTTTTCAATGCAGAGGATATATGCCATACAAGAGCATAAACATGAGACAAATTTGTAGGCGTAATTTTGATGATTATGTTATTACCACTTAGTCAAGCAACAATGGGAGTTACTTCGTATAGGTTCTATGACCTTCTCAGCCAGGGTTTTGACTATGTTTGCAGGATTCCTTCTGGTGAAGCAAGCCTCAAATCCAATTAGAGAGCAGTTGGTTGCTCCATAATACTCTTTCCACTATTGTCTTATAAGTACTTCTTGCCTGGCTGCTCCATTGTTCATCAAGCAGGATGGATCCGTCACTGGGTGAGGATTTGGATGATTCCTAGTGGGTTGCTAGTCAGAGAGACAACCAAGGTATGCAAAACAAATAAATTGCTGCCCAGGGCCTTGGTTGCCCATCAGTACTAAACAATAAGACCAAATTGCTGAGGATACCACATGTGTCACTTGCTGGATTCTGAGTAATCAAAACAGACTCAAACTGGAAATCTCCTCCCTCCTGGCAAGCTGTCAGTGCATGATAAACTGATATTCAGGCTGCTGGGGGAGAAAGACAGCAAAACTTTTATTAGAGAGGGTTGGGGGGACGCATTTACAATAGTGTACTTCAGATTGGGTTTTCATCAAATCATCCCAGTTTCCAGAGTCTCTACTAATATTTTTCTGATGTTTCACTTCCGACAATGTATGATTCTTGAAATTGAGACTTTGGTGTACTTTATACATAGACAGATGTTGCTTTAGATCTTAAAATGATATTTTTCTCTCCCTTTCAATAATAAAAGACAGCCTAAGTCTTTCATTATGCCTCTTGAAAAAGTGCCCGACAGAAAACAAAATGCATCCGGATTGTCATTCACACAGTGTTCTCCATAGAGCAGGTCACGGTTTTTAGATCTGCTTTTATGTTTAGCTTTTATGTCTCAGTTTTTGTTTTGTTTCCTCCCATCCTTGTTTATACTGGACCTTATTTCCTTTCCTGCCAGTGTTACCTGTATTTTAGGAGCACTTTGCTGGTCCCAGCTCCGCATTTGCGTCTTGAGTTCCATCATCTTCCTTACACACACACAGTCATTTCCACTGGTAAACCTGGAGCACCAGCTCCTAGTTTTCATTTCAGATATCATGGCATGAGATATCACTGTAACCAGTGTGCTACACAGAAAAGAGGATTCACTGCTCATTAGTACATTTGTTCCATTTATTTAACAAAAAAAAAAAGAGAAACATCTTAGATGTGTCTTACTTGGATTTACATACATTTTATATAAAGGATTTTTTATAATAGAAGCTACTCCAATATTTTTTCCACAAGAATTGCAATGGAAAATAAACTCACAATAAATTTTCATTTCATAAGTTTTACTTTCAACGATTAAAGTATTTTTTAACTTTATGGGAAATAATGTCACTACCCTTTAATTTATATAGAAGATAATGTTTCCTGAAGAAATAAAGCATATGATCTTGAAAAGCATAAACTTATCCCATTTTCACAGCTACTGAGCTACTTGTTGCTGAACAATTTGTTGAAAAATAAATGACTCAAATCAAGAAGAAATAATTGGTTTCATTTTAGTACAAAGCTTGAAAATTGAATAATTTAAAATCATTATCTGAGTCATGTATATATTATAAGCTACTTGAATAAATTTTGAGCTACAAGTCCCCACCTTAGGTATGTGATTTGGGTTATTAAAAACATGATGCTTTTTAAAGGAGGTTAAATACACATTTTATTAATATGTAATCTTACTTGGCATTTTCTTTGACTTTGTAATGTAACCATTTTTCTAAAAATTGGTGGTTATTATAAACAGTATTTCCTTTACAAAGAAAATGTTTATATAAGCATTTAACCATTATTATTCATTAGCAATTGTTGATATGCCTTGGCATTTTTACATTTAAATTACTGTCACCATATTTAATTTGTTAAATTGCACATTGCTTTTGAGATTTGAAAATGACTGGAGGATAAACTAGTGCACAAAAGGGGTGTTACTCTAAGCCAGGAGCTGCTGTCAGGCTGTTCTTAGCTTTGAGGGTTTTGCCTATGACTTTTTTATTACATTTATTCATTTTCAAGGAGCGGGAGAGAGAGAGAGAGAGAGAGAGAGAGAGAGAGAGTGATGCCGGGTCTCTTGTCACTACAAACCAGCCCCAGATGCATGTGCCACTTTGTGCGTCTGGCTTTACATGTACACTGGGGATTCAATCAAAGACCACCAGGCTTGGCAAGCAAGTGCTTTTAATCAATGAGCCATCTCTCCAGCCCCCTATGACTTTTCTCACAATGATTGTGTCAGGTGAAGAGGTTACTATTCTTTTCATATAGTCAGTGCACAACTTATTTTCATTGTGTAGACATCCTTAGTGGTATTCAATTTCTGACATTAATATCTGAAGCTAAATTTTATTCAGGTTCAACACAGAAATATCATAAATGTGTTTTTCTCAAAACATAACAGAATGCAGACTTTATATGGCATAGCTCTAGGTTGAAAGATGCACAATAAATAAGTTAGCACACTGTTGAGATATACATTAAAAATGAATTGCAGGTGACAAGTGTAATTCATAGGCTTATTAAATTTCAAACCAGTTTTCTTTTGGTTTTAAATATATTGTGTTTCTTTGAAACAACCTATTGTAAATAATGTTCAACTTTTTATTACTGTGTTTCTTAGTCTTTCAAATACAAGCAGTTCACATACATCTTGACTCTTGCAAAATTAACAATTTACCCTGTTTTTTAAAGGTCTCTACTTATTTCTTTTTTCTTTTTATTTATTTATTTATTTGAGAGCAACACAGAGAGAAAAATGCAAAGAGAGAGAGAGAAAGAGAGAGATAGAGAGAGAGAGAGAGAGAGAATGGGCACACCAGGGCCTGCAGCCACTGTAAACGAATATCAGATGCGTGCACCTCTTTGTGCATCTGTCTAACGTGGGTCCTGGGGAATCGATTCTTGAACCAGGGTCCCTTAGGCT
This sequence comes from Dipus sagitta, assembly GCA_036346955.1. Classification (NCBI taxonomy): domain Eukaryota; kingdom Metazoa; phylum Chordata; class Mammalia; order Rodentia; family Dipodidae; genus Dipus; species Dipus sagitta. Next base: position 86,996,945 of record CM070782.1, on the reverse strand, counting down.
TCACAAGCAAGCGCTTAACCACTAAGCCATCTCTCCAGCCCCTATTTACAGTAGTTTTTTTTTTTTTTTTGACAGGTATGCTTATTTGACAGGTATGCTCATTCTCATTTCTTCTTAATGTTACTCATAAAGAGACATGAAAACTGACCTTATTTTCATTTAACTTCTTGATTTAGCTTGATTTTTGGAGACTGGTAATGGGATACCACAAAACAGCCGCCAAAGGCCAATTAGGCAAGGGAAGCCATGTAGCACACTGGCCTATGTTTCAATTACACGCCTTCTTCAGGCGGCTCTCAGCAGACGTGCAGCTGCCGTATATGAAAATTGTCTTCATTCTATACTCGAGCACTAATTATGCTTTAGAGGAATTCACTGTTGAATGCTAAAATATTTTCATCCAATTGACAGTTGAACCAATTATTATATTTCACACATGGACCAATTATTAAATTTCACACAGTGTAAATATTTTTGACCTTTTAAATGGCTCTGTCATTATGAGAATACAGCTTAATTGCTAGCATGAAAAATATTAAACACTGAATTTTAAATTGTATAACTGATATATCTAGGTGAGGGATTTAAATTTAAAGCATTCTAAATCTTCAAAAATTAGTCTTTATACGTGCTACAGTTTTAAAACTCCTGGTGGGATGTTTATTTTTGTGTTTATTTGCCTTACTCTCTCAACTGAATGTTTAGACCAATGAGTTTAGTTTAATTTATGCAAGACAATGCTTAGCAATTTAAGAGCAATAACATGACATTTTTCCCTTAGTGGTCAGTGAAAATAATAGTATGATTCCAGTGTAAATATTGGCAGGTTAATTAAAGATTTGTAATTCCAGTAGAATGTCTGATATTTAGAAGTATTTCATAATTATAACCTGCAGATGTATTTATTTGCCAATGATTAATTATCATTGATAAATACATATCATGCAATTTTCTAGGTTTTTTTAATTTTCTATTTTAATATTTTTATTGACAGCTTCCACATTTACAGACAGTAAACCATGATAATTCCCTCCCCTCCCCCACTTTACTCTTCACAAATCTACACACACAGCTTCATTAACATATTCTGATATGAAGAGTCAAGTACGTGTTACCATCCCTGTATGTAGGCAAGAATACAGAAGACGACAATCTTTGAGGATTTCTGTAGTGTTACAAGTTCAAATATGCAAGTATTGCACCCTGACAAAGTGAACATTACAATTATATGGACTACAACAGGACCATATTACTGCATTTTAAATGATTGTGAGCATATATGGGAAAGGGTAGGCAAAATGCATCTACACAGATAGAGATGTGCTAAATTTAGGATTTGATATGTATTATTAAACTGACAATTGGCCTTCCCAAAAGCAGCTTTGAAACACGCCTTTCATGGCGATAGTTTACTTATCCATTTATATTAGAAAATGTTGTCCCTAATAGATAAATATAAAAAGAGTTTTTCACTAAAACAGTGGCTAAATATATTGTGGATACAGATTATCATCAAAACTAAAATTGATACTTTAGTGATAAGGCAATTTTTCAAATGCCAATTGAGTTTGGGACAAGAACCCTGCTGTATAATGCTGGCTATTCCGGTAGCTATTGCAATCAATGACTGTGTGTCCCAAAGGTTTATAACATATACTTGTTCCTTAAAACTTACTTTCTCCTTATAAGGAAGAACTATAACTTAATATCATATAACAAAACACCCAGCAGTGGAAAACCTGCCTTAATAAACTCCTGAATGTATTATACTTTGCAAAAAAAAAAAAATACTTTAGGTACAGACAGTTAAGTGAGTACATAGTTATACTTGGTGTTAAAAATGCTGGCCATTGAAGATTTTGACTGTTTTAATACAGATTTTATGTATTTTTTATGAGGTACAGATAAAAATCACTACACCAGATAAAGTCTTTTTAAAGTTGTACTGCATTTAGTAAGTTAATATATATTTAGTACATAAGATATGGTAGTTAATATATTAAAATATATAATTACTGTAAAGTAAGTAAAACATTTCATTTATAATGGTCTTAAAATTTTTTTATTCTTCAATATATTTCTTAGCTCATAGACTTGCAATGAGAAGGCGAAATGTCTAAATGTCTCCAGTCTGAAGAAAATAGCATTTTTTCTTTCACTTGTGGGAGAATATACATATCATATGTTTTGTGCCACCACTTGGAACTTAGCATATCCATACTGCTTTCTCTGACTATGAGTATGGTGTACATGGAATTGAGTGTGTTGATCATGGTTTTCCAAGGAAATAAATCCACTAAGAAATATAAATATGCACAATATGTATGTGTGTGGAGAGAGAGGATCTGGAGAGTGGACAAGAGGGGAATGTTACAAATGATTGGGGAAGATGAGAAATCACAGAATCTATAGTATGAATCAGTAATCAAGGAGAAGGTGACTGCATGCAAATTTAGCCTGAGCCCAAAGGTTTGCCACCTGTGGTAGTTTGACTAGAATAGATGGCCCCCAATATATTCAGTTGTTTATTTGTTTGTAGTTTGCATCTTTAGCCACCGGGCTGGAGTCAGTTCCATTGTGTGGATCTTAAGGTGTGGTGGTGGGTTTCAGATTTCAATATAAAGATATGCAAAGTGTGCCTAGCTGGAGTTCCTGAAGTGTGCTTTGGCTTTTGGCTTTAGGCTTGTACTTCTCTCTCTCTGCTTGGTCCTGTGAAGGCAGGCCGGTTTCTTCTGCCATTATGGAACTTCCCCTGGATCTATAAGCTTCAATAAATCCCTTCCTTTATAACTGTGCCTGGTCTGGAAGTTCATCTCAGCGAACCTGAAGCTGTCTGCTATACACCACCAGACAGCTAACACTGTAAGTAGCACCGATCTGATGGGTTGCAGGCTCAAACCCCCGAAAGAAAGAGTGGATGTTTCAATATGAAAGCCATCAGTGAACCTCTTCTTCAAGGAGAAAATCAGCTTCATATTCTTGTGTTGCATTAGATGATTAGATGAGACAGGTGTGCCCCTTTGTGTATCTGGCTAATGTGGGTCCTGCCGAATAGAACCTGGGTCCTTTGGCTTTGCTGCTAAGCCATCCCTCCATACCACCATTTTTCTTTCTTACTTTCTTTCTTTCTTTCTTTTTTTTTTTTTTGCACGGCATGTGTGCACATATATTGGTGCATTTGTGTGCTGTATGTGTATGGTATGGTGTGTGCACACATGTGTGTGTATGCAGATGTGTGTGCTGTGGGCCACAGCATGGCAGAGGAGAACTGTGGTTATCCTCCTCTATTGCTATTTTGCTTGCTTGTTTCAGAAAGGTTTCACTAAATGCAGTGTGGCCATTTGCAGTCAGACTAGTGGCATGGTGATCAAGCAGCAGATCCCTGGTCTCAGGTCCCCACAGGACTGATATGTAGTCATGTGAGTCACGTGCGTTCATGCCCAGCTGTTTATGCGTTGTCTATGAAATTAAGCTTGGACAAAGCAGACCCTCTCAGGTCCTCATGAGTGCTGTGCAGTCGCTGAGCCACGCCGCAGGCTCCACAGCTTTCTTCCTGAGAGCAAGTCATGTGGGCTTATTTTTCTTTGGCTTCTACCTTGGTTGTCTAGTTTCTGGACACCCAGAACATAGTACACTAAAATTTCACAGGTTTTCAAACCTTGCTTGTTCTCACAAACAACGCTTTGCTCTTTAGCTCTTTTTTTGTTTGTTTGTTTGTTTGTTTGTTTGTTTGTTGTTTTTCAAGGTAGGGTCTCAGGCTGACTTGGAATTCACTACGTAGTCTCAGGGTGGCCTTGAGCTCACACGACCCTCCTAACTCTGCTGCCTTAGGGGTGGGATTTAAGGCATGCTCCACCACGCCCGGTCCTTTGCTCTTCTTTCATTGTGCTTGTTAAATCATCTAAAACCCTTCATGCACTGTAAAGAAAGCACTGCACAGGAGTCCTTAGAGCCAAATTCCCTGTATTATTCTACTTATGTAACAGAAAACTTATACACCAGCTAGAGACTGAAGCATAATTAAATGTTCAATGCAAAGCTGACAAGAACGCGCAGCATGAAGGTGCTGGAAGAGCTTCTGCTAAGCTGAGGCACATGAAACACTGCTCACTCTTCTATGTGAACTTCACACTATTTTCATGTCTCACTTTGATCCACTGGAGCCAAGAGACAAGGGAAGCTGGAAAGTAGCCTATGGAAGACTTTAAACACTTCATCCCAAACTCCCAAAGTCCACGGTCCCTCCAGACGCCACCGTCTGGTAGAGGATAAAAGATACTGTTAAAGCCACTTAAGTGTTCTGATATTTGCTACCTAAATGTTCTTAAAATAATTCTAGGACTAGAGTGATAGCTAAATGACTAACAGCACTTCCTGTGCAACATGAGGTCCTGAGGGAGGCCTGAATGATAGCTAGTTTGATCTCTACTCCTGTGGGAAACAGAGATCAGAAGATTCTCAGGATTAGTAACAATGACAACAACAAAAACAATAGCAACAAAAATCAGCAAGCTCTGGGATGGGTAAGACTCCAGCTTAAGTAAGAACAACAGAAAATGATACCAGAGTGGGTCACCTGGCATCGGCCCCTGGCCACCGGAGGTGAAAACGCCATGCTGTAGGTGAGTATTCAGGTGTTGCTTGGGCAACTAGATGTGCTGAGACCACCCTCCTCATCCTATACCACACAGCCCAAACTCCCAAGCCAAGGTAGCATAATAATAATAGTATCAAATAAGGGAACCAGGTCTGGAGAGATGGCTCAACAGTTATAGGCACTGGCTTACACAGCCTGATGGTCTGATTTCAATTTCCCATACTCATGACAAGCCAGATGCACAACGTAGCAGGCAGACCTGGCACACCTGTTTTCTCTCTCCTCCTCCTCACCCTTCTTCTCTCTTTCTCTTCATAAAAAAATAAAGGCTAGAGAAATGGCATAGCAGAAACGCTTGCATGGGAAGCCTAAGGACCCATGTGCTACTTTCCAGATCCCATGTTAGTCAGATGCACAAAGGTGAGACAAGCGCAAGGTTGCACATGCCCACAAGGTAGTGCAAGTGTCTGGAGTTCGATTGGAGTGGCTGTGGCCCTGGTACACCAATTCCCTATCTCTCCTCTCTCACTCGCTCTGTCACTCTTCTGCTCTTACTCTCTCTACAAATTAAATAAAAAATAAAATATTAAAAATAAGAGAAGTAATCTAACTGTGTCAATACAAATCAACTCAAATGTTTTTCATAATGAAAGAAAAATGTAAAATAAAATAATCTCTGTTGGTTATTAAATATTTCCAAAATAGTTCCCAAAATATAGTCTCTGTGTCTACTTTTATTGACATGTTGTACAAGAAATGTTCTTTTTCATTGAAAGCCATTAATAAATGTGGTTTAGTATCACAAAAGATCATCAATCCTGGCATTGAAAGGCATGTCCCAATGTTCTGTTAATATTCCTCAGCATTTTTCAGACTAAATATGTCTGAGTTACACTTTACATTAGTTTCAAACATTTTCTAAAATGTCTTCTACATGGTTATGATGGCTATGTTATGGAATATTTTCAAATTGGACAAATCACTTGGAACCCCTTGTTTTTTGTGATGTATACATCTTGGTTAAAGTTTGCTTTTACACATATATTTACAAACACAGATTTTTCTATTTAATACTTTATTTTAGACAGGTTTTCTTTACAGAGAAGAATCCTCAAATTCATCATTTAATAGGCCAACATTCCAATTATCACACATTTTCAACACACGAGCCGTTGAATCACATGAATTTTCAGTTATTCCTCACTACCCGTGTGCAGGATGATACAATAGGAACACAAGTAAAAAAAAAAGGATCAAACGCAGATCCCAGAAGGTACAAATCTGTTTGCTTTATCTTTACCACGTTTAGGAAATGTCATACATGACAGTTCAAAAACCACTAGTTATTTCTACAGTGTACAAAGTAGTAAATATTCTAGAATACACTGTAATCATGAAAAAAAATCTAACAATGATTTCTAAAGATAATTACTATAAAACAATGGAACTGACAACCCATAATGCTCTCAAATAACTCAAGTAGACTTTCTCTTTACCAACAAATATTTTAACACAAGGGGGACCAGGCAGCATAAATACATGATTGTATGTCTACAAAAGAGCAACATCCTTGTTGTTGTATGTTATATGTTGTTAAAGCAATTAATTATTAACAAAGTACTGATTTAATCCAAGCTTAGAAAACCCTTCCTAATAATGGAGTGAGGGCTGGCAGTACAGCTTAGTTGTAAAGCACTTGATTAACATTTGTGAAGTCATGGCTTTAATTCTCAGTACCAAGATAAATAAAATAATAAAATTACTGGGTGTGATCCATTCTATATAGAGCAGTTGGTTTGGAGTAGCAATATGGAAATAAGAGTTTCTTTTCTGTGAAAATCTGCTTTAGTGGTTTCAAGTAGGAAACTTGACGTTGAGAATAATTCTGTAAACAATGAAATTTTTATTTCATATCAGAGAGTGGAAAAGCTATTAAATTCCACTGGAAAACAACATACTCTTGTTTGTGCAGATGTCAAAAACATTACTACTGTAATTAAAACTCTAAGATTCTGTTTGAATTTGACACTTATCCCTCCCTACATCAAGCAATGTGAAGTGGCATAAAATGAGCTTTGTCTCACAAATTTGTACATTTCAGCTCAACAGACCTCACTTCAGATGACAGAGTGCATAGGGGCCAGCATCTGATTTGGAATATCAGTCTACATAATCCTATTTTGCTAGTTCACCTTGATGTCAAATACATTGTGACATGGCTTTCAAAACAGAATAGTGATCATCAGTGGCTGGCTGAGGAAAAAGGTAAAAGGGGAGGGGTGACAGTGCTTCATTTATGCAACATAACAGAGTTCTGTGATCTACCCAACATAATAGTGCCTGTAGATTTTAATAGTGACACATATTTTAAATGTTTTTTTTTGTAATCTAAAAGGATAGATTTTATTTTATGTGTTCTTAGTAAATAACAAGAATAAATGCAATGATAATGGACCCGGAGGGAATTTTGTAAGGTGTAAGTGTGGCCTTGGTGGTGAAATTGTCCTCAAACTCAGCAAAATGTACTCTTTAGTGTCTTTGTGTGTTTTAGTGTCTTTGAGTATAAGTCAGTTGTAGAGTGTGTGGTTTGAAGGTGCAAGGTTCTGGAGCCAGATGCTGTCATAAAATGTTTTATTTAAGAAGGTGCAAAAATCTTTTATTATAAAGGTAAAACATTTTAAATATAAATAATATATTTAGGCACTGATTAAACAAAAACACAGTGTTCTCTACTTTTGTGTATCCCAGAAGTAATGGTGAAGAATCAGCATTAATTTTCTCAAAAACTTTGATGGATTTTTACTGCTTAGCATTCTGGGCTTGGGCTTAATTCATGGGGACTTTTGAAATTACTAATTAAAACTTATAACTTATTATAGTTATAGTCAGATGTTTGTGTTTCTTTAATATTATCTTGCTAGTATTTGATTTTTCAAGACATTGAATTGTTCAAATGTACATTTTTTCAATTAAAATTATCTAATTTCTAGTCGTTGGCATATGGTTGTTTAATATATTCATTTATATTTACTTTTCTTATAATGTAATCACCCATTTTCTCTGTTACAGTTATAAAGCATAATATGGCTATGTATATTTTATGATGCTATTTATATATTAGTTTGGTTTTTAATTGGAAGAAGAGATAGTAATGCATACTGTTCTTTATAACCATCTGTTCTTTGTATCTCTGTATGTATATATCTTTCATATGTATTTACATCCGCATAATGTCTGGTCAAGTACATGTGGGTGTGGATGTGATTGAAGGCATGCACGTGGCCTGGTGGATATGTGGAGGTCGGAGGACAACCTCATGAATCAGTCCTCACCTTTCACTTTTTATTTGAGCTCGGTCTCTGCCAGGTTAGCTGGCCTGTGGGCTTCCATGGATTCTCCTGTCTTCTTCCTCCCATCGCACCATTGACTGGCCTTTCATCAGGTGATGGGAATCCAAACGCAGGACATCACCCTTGCACAACAGACTCTTTTAGCCAATGAGCCATCTCCCCTGAATTTAACCTGGTGTTACTAGCATCTCTTTCTCATGAAGCCTCTGTGCCCCGGGGATAAGAGTATGGGTAATGATATGGGTCTTCTTGAATGTCAACTCATTTAAAACAAGAAGCTAAGTAGGGCAGAGGCCTGTTATCTTTCCTTCTGTTTTGAGTATGTAGGAAGAAAGGCCTGTGATATAAGAAAAGTAGCTTCCACAGATAAGTGGAAGTTGATGAATGAATACACACCAGAATGCTTAGACAAGCTTTCCTAACATAAATCCTCTCTTCGGGATGCTAAGACATGGTGGTGTCCTGCCACCTGAGCAGATTGGGTGTGGCCTGTGATATGGAGAAGAAAGCTCTCATATTCTTGGTGACAAAAGACTAACTGGAGCTTCCTTTCTGCTATGGGAAAGTTTAGGGCAGAGGAAATGGGTCATGGATTGGGTCTTGCAGGTTCTTGCTACACTTTGTTTTATTTTTATTTATCTATTTTCTTTGTTTTAAATTACTCAGAATTATAGATTTTCAAAGTATAATATAATAATTCATCATATACGATATATTCTGTTGCCATACATTTGGGTTTAGCTTTAATAATGCCCTTTCTTTTTCCAGAACATATTTGATTTCTCGACCTACCCCAGCACCAGTCTGATAGCTTTCATGCCTCCAAAACCATTACCCATGGGTGAGCTGCCATGTTCTGCCACCAGATCAAGATGAGCCTTTGCCCCGCTGACCCCAGCTTCTGTGTGCTATTCAGGCTGCCTTAGACATAAACTTCCCTTAGCCAGTCGTATTAGAGCAGGGTACCCCTTCAGTTTAGGCTTCCTTCCTTCAAATGAATGCGGATTTTAATAAGACGGAACCTCCATTTGTTGGAATTTTGCCCTCAGGACACCTTTCTTCTAATACCTGTGCAGTGAAGGAGGATTTTTTCATTGGTGCACCTTAGCAACTGCAGCTGCTTTCTCAGCAACAGCCCGAATGTCATCTTCCACACAACCCACCTCCCCCACATTTATTCCATTATTCCTTCATTCAGCCGCATTCTAGTCCTCAGGCTGTGAGCAAAATGCAGCAAGTTTCTTTTGTTCTAATATCTGTTCGTGTGTGTGTGTGTGTGTGTGTGTGTGTGTGAGAGAGAGAGAGAGAGAGACAGAGAGAGGGGGGGAACAGAGACAGAGAGAAATAGAGAGAGTGAGTATAAGTATTCCAGGGCCTTCTACCACTGCAAATGAACTCCAGATGCATAATCCACTTTATGCATCTGGCTTTACTTGGGTACTAAGGAATTGAAACTAGGCCATCAGACTTTGAAAGCAAGTACCTTTAACAACTGAGCTCTCTCCAGCCCCTTCAGTAAGTTTCTTTTTCAGCATGCAAAACGAACACCCTCTTGGTCAATTCCTGATGGTATGTTTTGTCTCTGAAAGTCCCCATTCCTATTGGAATCCTGTCAATTCAAACCCCCACCAGCTTGGCCCATTCATCTCCATGTACAGCGTTGTGAGAGTCTGTAGCCCAAAGTTCCAAACTCTTCCACATTCCTCCCACAAAACAGTTCCAAAGGGTTACAAGCCAGACTGCCAGGTTTATCGCAGCAGCAGCCTGCTTCTGGGTGCCCATTTTCTGTAATAATTAATTTTTTATTGTTGTTAACAATTAGCTGATAAGACAGTTTTTTTTGCGGTTTTGTTTTGTTTTACTTTGAGATTACAGTGGAGAAGGTAAAACAGTGTGAGGACTTGCTGTGGTCTCTGTAGAGATCTCCAGCTCCGAATTTTCCAAGCACGTAGCATTTCATATTCTCAGCTCTTGTCTGTCGCTAGCCCTGGCACAGCATGTTGCGTCCCAGCTCTAGTTTTTAACACTCTTAGAAGCTTACTATCTCTTTTTTTAACAGATGCTTATAACTAATGCCTAAGTCCTTTATCCCGTAAGTGGGAAAAGGTCTCAGCTTGGTGCTGCATTTTCATCAGATAGTACCATATGTCTTAAACTCTTATGCTTGAATATCATTGTTATTTTTGATTTTTTTCCTAGAAATTCTATGTTTAGTAGAAGTATAACTGTTTTCAACTTACAGAAGCTTACTTTCATGTATACTGTGTTTTCTTTGTTCACTTGTATTTCCTTTATTTGTCCCTTTACCTAGCTTTTCTCACCTGTACTTGTATCTTACGTAGCTATATACAACTTTGGAGGTTAATAATCAATACTTAAAGTAGTTTATTCAGTAGGTAATGAAAGCTTAGAAATATTTCTGAAGATTATGAAAACAGATATGCATTTTGAACTTTGTAGTTATTTATATCCATTTATAAAAAAGGTTGTTTTTGCTTATGATATTTATTTTCTAGGAAAGATTAGACGTTAGACTTATGGAACTAGGTTGTACATGTTATTCTTAATTTCATTCTATGTTTTGCAGTAAAAATTTGGGCACTACAAGATTAGGAGACTCATGTATATACTCAGAAATAAACATGCCAAAAATATTCCCTGGTAAAAGATGATATACATATATAATTTAATATACATGTTTTTATATAAAAATTAGCAAAAGAACACTGGGAAATAAAACAAATAGAAGTTTTAAAACTTGGGATGCTTTAAAAATATTACAGTAGGTTACTCTGAGTTCAGATTTCTAAGAAAGAAGAAAAAGTTTAGCTTAAATAAGCATTATTACATAAAGATTATTTTACTAGAAATCTCCCTAAGTGATTGAACATCAAATTAAATCTCAAAGTTACTTTTTGTGAATATGGATTTTACTAACACTTACTTAAAGCACTATATTAAAAGTACACAGGCTGCATTCCCATATGAGTTGGAACAATTCTGTGAATCTTTGAAAACACTTCTAGTGAACAAAAGGATACCATGCATATGGCTGGATTATGTTACTATGACAACTCTGACTTCTCTATTTCTAAGCATTCTTGCTTTTAAACTTTCAGACTCAAGGTTGTATTGCTCCCCATGCAATCTATTTTAATGCATAGTGAAAATGCTGACCAAAGTAACAAGGAAAATATTCATAGTAAGTAATAAGGAAAATATAGTGCTTTTTGAAATAGTATCCCTCAATAAAAAAACTTTAATGTAAAGACTGCTGATTCCAGCATATATTTTATTTCTCCTAATATCAAAGAGGTGTTTATAAGTGATGCTGTTACAAATAGATACTTCTCTTAGAAATTTGAAACTGGCAAAAAGCAAATTCACCTGAAAAACTAAACACAATAATTTCGCCTGCAAAGGCGTGTTGCAAAATGCCAGTAAGTTGTTTCATGTGTTTAACTTGCCTCACTTTATTTATTTTTTAATAATCTTTTATTGACAACTTCCGTAATTATAAAATTTCTAAACTTTATAAATTTTACAAACTTTGCCTCATTTTAAATACAATGCACACATGTGTTTATATAAACCAGTTATACAAATATTACAAAATCTTACTTGTATACATAAATCTTAAGATGTATAATATTTGATAGGTCGACATTTCTTAATGTTGACTTCACTGGGTGAAGAGTAATACATTACTATTATTTTATAAAAGTTGTTATGTTTCCTTTCTACAACTAGTCTTTGTATTCCCCCTTTATATTCTAAATTTTAAATGTAGGTTCAAGACTCAGAATATGTGAGAATTTATAAAATGTTAAAGCCATAGTGGAATAACTATTAATAACTGAAAATGCAGATCTGAATATTTGTGCTTTGTAACTTAGAATTAGTTGAATATCATCTCAAGGCCTCATCTCAGTCACAGATCCTGATGCGTTGCCTCTAACCTTTATTTGTCACTGATGGCCTGAGGACTTTTACCCAAATATTCTCACAGAGTGATCTTCGGTCAAGTCAAGAAGAAAACTGTTGCAGTGCCAAGGTTCATGCTTTCTTATGTGTAACATCACTGTTACTCATGTAACTTTAGTGACTGGTACTTTTAGTTGTGAACGGTTTAGGTGCACTGGTACATAATCTATTGCTTTTTTTTTTCCTTAGTTGGAGTAGATGTCTGAATCTCTAGTTCTTTGGAACTTCCAAATAAATTCTAATGATAGGCAAATTGTCTCAAAGAAGAGAAGATGGTCCAACTAAAATGTGAATGTGTGTACATGTGTGCATGTGTGTGTACACATCTAAAAGTGTACTCTAGTATCATCGTTGTATTTTATAATTTATAACTTAAAATTTTGTTAAGGGAATGAAATTCAATCATGAAACAGTGGTTCATCCTAAAAGCAACAGAAGTTGTTAAAAGAAATTCATATGTATTGTATTTGTATATATATATATATATATATATATATATATATACACATATATCTGGCTCTCTGTATAAACATATTTACACTTAAAATGATATCAGAATAATGAAAGATTAATATAATTACAGTGATTATTAACACTTAGAAATTTAAGAAAAAAAATTTAGTGGTCAAAAATCAAAGTATAAACAATATAATATTCTCAATTGAATTTGTATAATGAATCTGTAGTGAACTTCACTTATAAATAAGGCACAGTCTTTTCACACACAAATACGGACTATAAACATATAAGGACTTGTGTTCAAATCCTTAGAACTCCTGTAGAACAAACAGCAGGGCATTAGCTGTACACCATGTATCCCAATGCCCAAGAGGTGTGTATAAGAGGATCCCTATGTGACACATAAAAAAGCCTGGATTTAAATGGCCAATTAAAAGAACAGGATAACATTGCAAATATTGCTCATCTTTCCCATGTGCTTTTTCCATTCCATGCCATGTCTTTGCACAGCAGGCTCATGTTCAGGGGTGAAGTACACATGCAAATGAGGTGTGCTTCACCAACTAACACTTCATATTGTCAAAACATGTGACCTCATGGTGCATGTAAATTAGTTGACACTTCTGAGAAGTTAAAAGAAGAAAACTTGGTGGGAGACATGAATCATAACAAGGCACACATGGTAAATATGCAAAACTAAAAATAAGATTTGCAAAGAAAATTGCAGCATAATTTCAATAACAGATGACAGCCTATATGTTTCAGAAAATTACTTATTTAACAGAGATTATTTTTGTAGAAATAGAAACATAAATATTAATAAATTTGTGCAATAATAGTCAAAAGATTGAATTAATCTTACCCAACAAAGTCACTGTGCTAGACCTGATAATAAATAACCTTTTTATCCACCAGTTCAATACAGTGATTCATGTTTTGCCAGGATATAATACATCATACAAATTATATCAGATAATAGTTTCAACAAGTATATAGATAATTTATTTTGTGGGAATTAAAAGGTTTTCTTTCTGTAAACTTTCAAAGATGTTCTGGTTTGAATCAGATGCCTGCCATAAACTCATGTGTTTTAAAAGCTTTGTCCACAGTTGACAGCAATTTGGAAGATGGAGCTCAGCTGGAGGGTGCACTTAGAGGTGCTAGAGCAAACTTCCACTTGCTTGAGCTCTGCTGACTCCCCTTGTGCTGTTGTCCACCTGCTGTGGCAGAGGTGATGTCCATGCCATACTTTTCATTGCCATCAAGAGGTTTCCCTTTGAGACATAAACCAAAGTAAAAACATTACTCCCTACAGTTGCTTTTGGTGGGGTGCTTTGCCCTAGTAACAAGAAGGTAACTGCAAGAGAAAATTGGTACAAAGTGAGTGGTATTGTTACTGCTAGAAAAATGACTGTTTAACGTTTAGCATTTTGAAGCTGATTTATTAGAGGAATGTGGGAAGATTTGAAACCTTGCACCTAAGAGATGCCTTTCTGTGCTGTAAGCAGAATTTGATGCACCGTTCTGGTCAGAGTTTAATAGACCCAACTGTAGAAGGAGCTCTGTGTTGTGATGCTTGGCTTCTCAGGGGAAGAGGACATGGTTTGGAATAAACTAGAAGCAGTTTGTGTGAGGGGCTTGCCTCATTCCTCTTGTGCAAAAAGAACTTGATCAGGGTTGACCTTACAAGAAGTAGACTGGTGTGAGCAGAAGGATATGGCTAAGAAAAAAATAAAATGAAGGTTTTGGCTTTAGTCAACAGCTCAGTTGAGATACATGCGTTTGAGAAATTATCGCAAATAAGATTGGGCCAGCTATTCTACACTGGGACAGCAGAAAGAATGCTGACTCTTTTGAAAGTAGGTGGTCTTAATTTTGAAGGAATATCCTACTCCTCAAAGTTGGGTTTGTTCCCCCCTATATTATCAATTTAGTAGCCCACCTGGCACTATGGGAATATAAGAACTATTGGTAAGAAAAGGTCTTTAGATGTGCAATGTAGTTTTCTTGGAGATGGCCACTGGTCAGTGTATGATGGGGTTATTGGAGTCTGGGAATGGAGACCCAGTAGAGTCATGAGGATGAACTATGGTTGCAGGGGAGACACCAGAATTTTGGGAGGTAGAAGGATTATGGGATTGGTGCCAAGGAGAACTGAAATCTTGGGATGGAGTATTTTCTAGGCTGTGAGCATTGCAGTTTAAGGGGCATAATTGGAACCCCAGAGACTTCATGATTACTTTTAGATATCAGATACAGATCTGCAGGATTTGATATTTGCCCTGTTTGTTTTAGATTTTGCATTTGATCGATCTTGCCTTTCAGTGTTCTCTTTTGCAGTGCTTTTCTTTACTCCGGGCCATTAAGTATTTTTGGTTTGACAGCCTCACAGATAAAAGACCATGGATGATGGAGATGTTTGAAAAGTACTGGGAATAAAACACTATGGGAACTTTTAAAGTTGGACTGAAATTATTGGCTATCACTTTATGAATTCCAGGAGCAGAATGTGATGGTTTAAATCATGTGACCCCCATAAACATATGTGTTCTAAATGCTTTGCCCCCAACACATGGTAATATGGAAGGTGGATACTTGCTGGAGAAAGTGTGTTGTTGAAGGTTGGTTTATGGTCGTTACAACCAACTCCCCCTTGTCAGAGTTTGGCTCCCTCATCTACTGCTATTTTCCACCTAGTGTGGCAGAAGTGGTGTCTGCCCTCTGCTCATGCCATGCTTTCCCCTGTCCTCATGAAGCTTCAGTTAAAGATGGTAAGCCAACATGAAACACATTACTCCTATTAGTTGTTTTTGATGAGATGCTTTAACCCAGAAAGAAGAAAGTATCTACAAAAAATATTTTAAGGAAAAGTATTTATTTCATAGGGGTATGTGCTTTAATGGCTTCCTAATCACTAGAAACAAAATATTTGTAACATTATAATTGTGTAAATCTGACATCAAATGATAAATTTTATAAGAAACATGACAAGGGAAATTTTACTGACTTATTTCTAATATTTTTGTTTATTTGTATTTATTTATTTGAGAGTGACAGACAGGCAAAGAGAGAGAGAGAGAGAGAGAGAGAGAGAGAGAGAGAGAGAGATTGGGTGCACCAGGGCCTCCAGCTACTTCAAAGGAACTGCAGATGCATGTGCCCCTTGTGCATCTGGCTTACTTGGACCCTGGGGAATGGAGCCTTGAACTAGGGTCTTTAGGCTTCACAGGCAAGCACTTAACCATTAAGCTATCTCTCCAGGCCCTACTGATGTATTTTTAATTTCTTTCTATATCTACCTCATTTTATTTATAAAAAATCATTTTAATATATAAAAACAAGTTATGCATACATTGAAGAACTTTTAAATGAGCAAAGTTCTGAAAATGTTTTTGCCAATATGTGATTTTGCTCTGGCTTACAGAAAGCTACACAGCGTGTACTTACACTTCACAATCCCCTATGTTAAGATGAAGAAAATATTTTGAACAACTGCATCTGTTACCATCTCACAGATGGCCTTTTGTGCTCTTTGTGAGCTTATTCATAATTATGTGTGGCACTGTTGCTTTTTTTCTTGAAAGTAGTAGGGGTGCACTGAAACATGATATCCAAACTTGACTTTAAACATGCTCAAGAAAGTTGGAGGCAAAAGCTGTAATCATAACCTCCATATATGGTGCTGTAAAAAGAGTAGTACTTTCTCTAGCATTTTATATCACCTGATGCTGGAAAAACTCATGCATATATTGCAATAGGCTGGCAAAGTGTACAGAGCCCATCAAAATAGATCCGGAGCATGACAATTTATCTTGTCTATAATTAAGCATTAAATATTTATGCCACATTTTTATGGAAAATCATTGAAAAAGGAGGATAGAACATTTCAGCTTGTTATTCCTTGCTTTGTCTTATTTTCTTGGAACCATATGTAAGTATCTAGTGTAACTTATCAGCAGGAGAGCTGTAGACCACCTGCAGTGAAGTACACAATCTCTGAAAAATTAACTCCAGAGAAATGAGCTGCTTCCTGATCTTATGGTTGGTTTTTATTTATGAAAAATTCTAATAGATGGTTCAAAATAAAAAATAACATTCTGAACACACAATTTAAAAAGCCTTTAAGTAATTATATATGATCTTGTTATTCCTCATAACAATTCAACATAATAGGTAGTTGGAGGGCAAAACTAAAGATAAAGACTAAGTCACAGAGATGTAAATCCCCTTTAGAAATCCATATGCAAGTGAGTGCAAACAAACTGCCGGGCTGGATGGATGGCTTCACCGTTAAGGCGTTTGCCTGCAAAGGCAGAGGACCCAGGTTCAATTCCCCAGGACCCACAAAAGCCAGATGCACAAGGAGGTGCACTCATCTGGAATTCATTTGCAGTGGCCGGAGGCCCTGGTGTGCCCATTCGCTCTCTTCCTCTTTCTCTGTCAAATAAATAAATTAATTAAATGAAAATTAAAATTTAAAAAAAGAGATTGGTATCTGCCTTGTCTTGCAAGCATCCAGCATTTTGACTCACTACTCAGGACTAATAGAGAATATTGGGAGACTAACTTAAAGCATTGAGCTCAATCCTGACTAAGAGGATTCCTGTTACCTGTGATGGTAGAACAGGCATTCAGTTGAGTGCTCCAGAGGCAAACAAAGGTATAAATTGAGGAAAAAAGAAAGAAAGAAAGAGAGAAAGAAAGAAAGAAAGAAAGAAAGAAAGAAAGAAAGAAAGAAAGAAAGAAGAAAGAAAACAGAGCTGGAGAGATGGCTTAGCAGATAAGGCGCTTGCCTCCAAAGCCAAAGGACCTCAGTTCAATTCTACAGGACCACATAAGCCAGATGCACAAGGGGGCACATGTGTCTGGAGACCCTGGCATGCCCATTCTCCTTCTCTCTCTACCTCTCTCTCTCTCTCTTCCTTTCTCCCTATCTCGAACAAATAAAAAAGGGAGGAAAACAAAAAACAAAACAGAAAAATCTTAAAAGTACTTCCCAATGACATTGCTTGGCAATGTAGTGGAATCATGATACTGTGTCCGCATTCTTAGGACGGTGCATATAATGAGCTGTCATGACATCTACTGTGATGATCACAGGGGTTACCAAACTATTGGTTTCAGACTAAAGAAATGAGCCTGGTTTGTCTGATATTGCAGTAGAAAACCAAGAACCACTCAAAGCAGAGGGAGTCTGAGACATGAACCTTGAAGAGGACCCACATGCCTTCTTTAATTGATGTTGCAGGGTGTGTATGGAAGTAATGAAAGAAAAATTATTTCTGTCCTTAAACACTCATGCCAGAAAGGATCCTGGGCCTGGGAGTGGGACCGCATGCTTATCACAGAACCCTCGTATGCTAGCGGCCAACATGCCAAGAAGGAACTGACTGTCTAATACTTCAGGCAGTATTCTAGAATGCCTTTTGGGAACATTTGCTAATGGGTAATGGGAATTCAGGGATTATAACCAACCATATGCTTTTGTTATCTCCTAGTGGTATTAGGATGTGAGGCCTTGTAGGGTAACTGAGTCCTTGTGTAGTTTTTGTATTATGATCATTTCCTCTGGCAGATAAAATGTGCCAGAACCAGCTTTATACATGTGAAGAGACAGACTACTCATCTAACTGCAAACCAAGAAGAAAGACTTCACTAAGAACAGACTTACGGCCGGAGAGAGGGCTTAGTGGTTAAGCACTTGTCTTTGAAGCCTAAGGACCCCGGTTCGAGGCTTGATTCCCCAGGACTCATGTTAGCCAGATGCACAAGGGGCGCACGTGTCTGGAGTTCGTTTGCAGTGGCTGGAGGCCCTGGCGCACCCATTCTCTCTCTCTCTATCTGCCTCTTTCTCTCTCTGTCTGTGGCTCTCAAGTAAATAAATAAAAATAAACAAAAAAATTAAAAAAAAGAACAGACTTACTATCAGTTGAACCTGGAGTTCCTGGGCTCAATAACTCTAGTGAACAAAATTTTTTACCTGAGGCTGCTCAGCCCAAAGTGATTGATATAGTCCTCTGAACAAAGTAAGAGCCAGACCACGTACAGAAATGGAACCACCAGAGCAAAGCCTGAGTCTGGATAAAACCACCAGGAGGACTCTGGTGAGTAGTGATGTTTGGGTGTGGATCTCGAAAACTGTATCTCAGATTTGAATAAATAAAATACACCTGAAGCCATCCTGTGACCCGAATGACAGCCTCAAGTATTTCGTAAGGGAAAGTGACTATCGTTCTTTAGGAAAAAGCAAACAAACAAACAAACAAACAAAAGAAGAAACACAGGAGTAATGTGGCTTTTTATAGACAGGGAGGAACAAAGCCTAAGAAAAAGGAGATTCTATCTTACCTACGATGGCAAAACTAAACCTTGCTTCTGATCTAGTCCCATCCCAGATAGCTGCAAGCAATACTCTTTCAGGAAAAACTTTCTGTCTCTTAGCTCTGTACTCTAGGTAGGCTAGACTCTCCTGGGTCAGCCTTCTCAGTCCACAAACCAATCAGGTCTCTCCATACACACGTGAGTCTGATGACAGGGCTCATCCTAATATAAGCTGTTCCTGACCCTTGAGCCTAACCTCATGGGTAAGCTCTCTCTGCTCTCCCCCTGAGCCATCCTGAGTGTGTGCTTTCCTTGCCCAGCCTGGCTCAGAAGGGGGGAGCACTGCTTTTGTCCCAGGTATTTTCCTGCTTGCTTTCTGCATGTTTCTTACTTTTGGGGTGCTTTCTCACTTTGTTTTATGTTAGAATTTTCTTTGATCTCTGAGTCCTTCACTATTTGTGAATCCTTTCAGGTCTCTTAGGTAAAAGTTAAGCACTCTTATGCTTTGACCCCCCCACATGTATATGTGTGAGTTTCTTTGGAATGCTTTGGCCTGGGTTCTCATGCTACATGTATGATCTCTTATCTTTGAGTCCTTCACTTTTTCTTAATCCTCTCTCATGTCTTAAGTAAAGGGCTAGCACTCTTATTCTTTGGTCCCCATGTTTATATGTGTTTCTTTTGAATATTTCAGCTGTGTTCACACATTTTGTGTGTGTGTGTGTGTGTGTGTGTGTGTGTGTTTGTGTACATGTGCATTTATATTCCACATGGTCACTGGGAGTGTTCTCTGTGATGGACATTCTCTGCAAGGAGAAAAATTCTCCTCTAGCTTAAGTCTTTCAGATAGGTTACTCCCTGGACCTCAATTCTCCATTAATAAAGTTCCTAATCACATCATATAATTCATAATTTTCCTTAAATCAATTCAATAATTCATAATTTACCCTTCCTGAAGTCTGTTCTCTCAATATTTTGTTAAAATTGGCAGGATCCCAAAGGTTAAAGTTCATAGGCCTGGGGAGACTCCCCTCACCCCTGAATCATATAAAACTAGAAGAAACGGATACTTGGACATAAGAACAAACAATAACAAATTGTTCTCTGAAAGGATAAAATGATATTTTTTCAGAGATACTAGATACAAAAAGGAAGAATTAAATTGTACATATGGCAGAACATCTAAATGTGTATTGAGTAAATAATTACCGGTTCAAACAAGAACAAAGTCTGAAGCAGAATTGAATAGGTATGGTTGGCATAGTGTTCTTGTATATTTTGGGTGGATGGGTTACAGTACCTGTTGTGTACAACTTCACATTGCTATGATGAACATCCAAACCAGATAGAGTTGATGGGGGGAAGAGTCTTGTCACAGCTGAATGATCCAAGGGGGGAGTTCCACCAACGGCAGAAGAAGCTGCTTCCATATATCCCAGCAGAGAGACAACCAAGCAGCCAGCAAAACCCCAAAGCAGCAAGCAGGACATCCCCCCCCAACACACACACACAGCACACACCTCTCTGCACAGCTTTGGGCTGGAGTTCAGACCCTCCCTAAACATGCCTCAGTGCTGGACCCCAGTATCTGCCCCAGTGATACCTCCTCAAGCCAAGTGTCAGAGACCAAGTTAACCCAAGTTACGAGGTTTATTAAAGCACCTGAATCTATGAGGGAGCATACATTCAAACCACTACAGTATGTAAATAAATACATTGCCCTGATTCTTAAATTAGTAATAAAAATATATTTTGGATCAAACAGAGGGTTTTTGGAGTTGTTCCCAAAATGTTTAACTGGGATTTTAGATAGCTAGCCAGCTAGGTAGATGACATATGATAGGCATATGATTTCTTAGTTAAGGTTTGGTATGGTTATACTCAGTACTTAAATGAAAATATGTAACAAACATATTCAGGCTCTTGTCCATGTTTCTGTGTTGAATGAACGATTTTAATTCTTAGTTTTATGCCCAATAAAGGTTAACATAAAAAGTTTCAATTTTTAATTCAGCTTGTAAATACATTCCTTATGCCTTTATTGTTATGTAAAACTGGACATACCATCTCCCACTTATTAATTTCATCTGAATATAAAAAATGTATAGTATCTGATATGCTTTAAGGACACTATAAGAAATAAATGACTAATATTAGTAATGCAATATTGTCTTAAGAGAATTAAAATCCCCATAATGCAAAATAATACATAAAATTATTTAAATTTTTATTTGAATCTATAACCAGCAGTTGTAGCTATGAACATAAGTCCTGTCTGTCTGAAAACATCTTGAATGAATAATGGTGTGTATCATTTTTTTTTCCCTCACAGAAAATTGATTATTCTGTCTAAATATTGGTTCAATTTTACTTCAATAAATACAGGAAATACAGGGTTGTTTTGTTGTGAACTTTGCTATTTCCTCTGCTATAAGAAAAACTACAGATAACACTATAGTCTTTAGAATTACCAAATAGAAAATATGACAGCATTGGATACTGGCTAGGGTATGGAAGAAAATGAACTCTTTCATTGCTGAGAGGGGTGTAGAACATTACAGCCACTTTGAGGAGAGTTCAGAAGCTTCTTACAAAAGAAAGCACATTATCATCTGTCCTATGCTACATTTCTTCATATTTACAAAGGAATTGTCCTGTACTGTATTTCTTGGTATTTACAAATTAGTTGAAAACAAGTACACACAATAATCTGGAATACTTTTAGAAGTTTCATTGAGAAGTAATTTCTCTATTTTTCACACAACTAAGACATCCACAGGAGGAGGATGTAGAAGGTACAATTCATCTAGAAATATGCCATATTATTTAGCACTACAAAGAAATGGACTATCAAGCCATGAAAATTCATGGAGGAAATGTAAATGCCTATTTCTCACTGAAATGTGCCAACCTGAAAAGACTATACACATGATTTCAAATATATGACATTCTGGAAAAAAAAAAACAAAAACAGACAGATGTGAAAAAACGGATTAGTGGTTATTAGGGTACCAGAAGAGGTCGGATTGTGTCGACATTGCAAAGACAGTATTCTGTAGACTTTGCTTCTGAGGGACATCTGTCAATAAATGTTCAGTTTAACACATCGAATGCACATGAAGAAGAAATCTCAATGATACATATAAAGAGTGAGTGGTGAAGTTATATAGGATCACTTTTACCAGCTGTAGAAATATATCACTCTGGCGCAACATGTGATTAAAGGGCTAGTGAGGGATTGGATCTCTTAGTTCTCATTTCTTTTTAAATATTTTATTTTTATTTATTTAGTTGAAAAAGAAAGGAAGAGAGAGAGAGAGAGAGAGAGAGAGAGAGGTGGGGGGGGGGCTCCAGCCACAGCAAACAAACTACAGATATATGCGCCTCTTGGCTTATGTTGGTCCCGGGGTGTGAACCTGTGACCTTTGGCCTTGCAGACAAGCGCCTTAACCATTAAGCCATCTCTCCAGCCCAGTTCCCATTTCTTTTACAGACTTTTAAATGGCTTAAAAACTATTTTAAAAAATTAAAATAAAAATTCCAAATGTCTAGTATAAATTCTATCTTTGCTTGTTTTATTGGCACATCGTTCATAGTGCTGGTTTCCATAAGGCCTTTTTATCCAAGTATATGATGTACTTTAAAACACTCTGTTTTTAAACAGCTTCCATCATTTTAAATCTAGTTCTTGCCTTCTGCTTCATGATTAAAATAATACAAATCCATTAATTAATTCACTTTTATTTCAAAAACATGACACTATTATCTGGATATTTGAAAATGTTCATGTTTTATATTAGAGATGTTAGTTGTATCCAAAGGCAAGCTTGCAGAAAACTGAGAAGCAATGGGATCATGATACATGTCTCCAAAGTCGGATTCAGTGGTCCAGGACTGAGACCCAAAGTCCAATAACTGTAGTCACTGTTGGTGGTATCATAGAATCTACTTTTCTGAGCCTTGTTTTGCTAAAGGGAAATTATTTATCAGGTTGCTGTGAGAGTTGAGAAACTAGAGGTTACATAAGTTCCCCATGCATAGTAGGTGACATGTTTGTTTGTGATTACTATAACCTTATTAAATAATAGTAAGGTTGTTAGATTCTTTGAGATTCTTTTTCTGTCTGAGTTGCTGTTCTAAAATTTCTTAGAGCTAAATAGGTACTTAAAACTTACTTCATCATCCTCTCCTTCCCATCTTGTAAATATTCACATAACTTTTTATTAATAATTTATTTTTATTTATTCATTAGAGAAAGAGGGAGAGAGAGAAAGAGAGTACACCAATGTTTCCAGCCACTGAAAACAAACTCCAGACACATGTGCCACATTGTGCTTCTGGCTTATGTGGGTCCTGGGGAATCAAACGTTCATCCTTCAGCTTTGCAAGCAAGCTCCTTAACCACTAAGCCACCCCTCCAGTATCTACATACATTTTGAGATATATAGAGAGAAACACACAAACACACAGAAAGAGAGAGAGAGAGAGAGAGAAAGATGGGCATACCAGGGCCTTTCAGCCACTGTGAATGAAATCCAGATGTCTGAGCACACTTGTGTCACTTTGGCGTTTCGTTACATGGGACCTGGACATTTGAACAAGCATTCTATAGTTTTGCCCACAAACACCTTAACTGCTAAGCCATCTCTCCAGTCCCCAATTAACTTTTATTTTTCCATTTTTATTTTTTATTTTATTTTACAGTCAGTTTGGTACCATTATTAGGCTCATCCGTGACCTACCCCCTCCCCTTGGCCCCTCCTTGTTGAGGTATGCGGGTCATGCATTGTGGAGTTAGCCCACAGTTATGTATAAGCTAAATGTCTCTGCATATCATGACCCAACATGTGGCTCTGACATTCTTTCCGCCCCCTCTTCCGCAAAATTTCCCTGAGCCATGTTGGGTCTGCTTCAGTGATGAGGTGTTGGGGGCCTCTGAGGCTCTGGCTCTCTGATTTGGTAGCAGTTGATTTTTCTCTGTGCTGATCTCCTTGCCCCTTGTGCTGGTATCCGGTTCATCAACAGCCCCCTTGCTTGTTTCTCCAGTTTTTCTTAGTTTCAGCCGGGGCCCTTTTGAGGTATGATGGGGTGGCTCTCTCCTTAGGATGTACATCTATCTGAAAAAGAGAAGCAGATTCTCCAATGGAGAGTAAGTTAGCATCAGGACAAATGAGATAACCTTTTTTTTTTTTAATAGAGAATTTAATAGGTGTAGTCCCTCTTGTTGCCCATGATTGATAGTAGCTTGATATTGGAGAGTGGGTTTATGTTTGGATCTGGTTCTGACTTGTTTCCCAGCTCCAGCTATGGGTCCCATACCAGTGAGGGGATCAGTTAGGCGAATTGAGAGCAGTTGGTTCCCCACCATGGCTGTGTGCCACCACTGCACTTCTGTGGGCATCACAACAAGTTATTTGCTGCTAAGTAGGTTAGACCATGCATTGCTTCGACAGATATTGGCCATTTTCCCCCAGTCACCCATGTAGCACCTTCTGGCACTAGATGCGCTGACTGTCTGGGGACTGACTCTCTTCCAACTTCCAGCCATGCCAGTCTAATTTGCATGTCAATCACATAAGGTGTCTCCAGCAGTAGGGTCTTATCACTAGCCTTTGGTGCATCAAGTACTCTGACAGAAATCTGTGTGTCTTTTAGGAAACCCTGTAGGTCTCTCTGATCAAAAGCTCATTGTGAATGATAGCCCCATGCTGGTTCTGGGAGTTACAGGTCAGTGCCCACTAAGAAAATGAGGAAAAAGAAAACTAATATACAAGAGTTAGAGATAAGAGAGAGAGAGAGAGAGAGAGAGAGGGAGAGGGGAAGTGAGGGAGGGAAGATGTAGAAGATTAATGTTAGTCTTGATCTTACCCTCTCCAATTAACTTTTGATGAAAGAAACTAGTAGGTAATATAATCTAACTTTTTATAAAGCAGTTGTCTTGATGTTTAAATGCTATCCTGAAAGTTATGAGGACCTAAGTGTGTCAAGAGGTATCCTAGAGCTTTTGATGTCAATCTAATGTAAGGGGGATGTTTCAGTTTTACTTTCCAGGGTCTCATCTTACCTCTTTGCCCTTGAGTAAACTCCCTTTATTTATTTATTTATTTATTTATTTATTTATTTATTTATTTATTTGGGTTTTCAAGGTAGGGTCTCACTCTAGCTCTGGCTGAACTGGAATTAACTCTGTATTCTTAGGGTGGCCTCAAACTCATGGCAATCCTCCTACCTCTGCCTCCCAAGGGCTGGGATTAAAGGTGTGTAGCACCATGCCTGGCTTTGCCCTTGAGTAAACTCTTATTGCATATTTGGTATTAGTACAGATGCTGTTCTGCCCAGTATTAGGGTGAACTATAGGGTAAGCCTTTTTTTAAGGATAGATTGTATTATTTATTTATTTATTTGAGGGAGAAAAACAGGTAGAAAGGGAGAGAGAGAGAGAGAATGGGCACACTTGGGGACTCCAACCTTTGCAAATCAACTCAAATGCATGTGCCCCTTTGTGTATCTGGCTTACATGGGTACTAGAGACTCCATCCAGGGGTCTTTGGCTTTGCTGGCAAGCGCCTTTTTTTTTTCTCCATTTTTATTAATATTTTCCATGATAACAAAAAAAAAATCCCATGGTATTACCCTCCCCCCTTTCCCCTTTGAAATTCCATTCTCCATCATATCCCCTCCCCATCTCAATCTTTCTACTTACATATATACAATACCAACCTAATAAAAGCCCTCCTCCCTTTCTTTCTCTTCCCTTTCTATCTCCTTTTTTAACTTACTGGCCTCTGCTACTGAGTTTTTTCCTTCTCACACAGAAGCCCAATCATCTCTAGCTAAGATCCACATATGAGGGGGAACATGTGGCGCTTGGCTTTCTGGGCCTGGGTTACCTCACTTAGTATAATTCTTTCCAGATCCATCCACTTTTCTGCAAATTTCATAACTTCATTTCTCTTTACTGCTGAGTAAAACTCCATTGTATAAATGTGCCATATCTTCATTATCCACTCATCAGTTGAGGGACATCTAGGCTGGTTCCATTTCCCAGCTATTATAAATTGAGCAGCAATAAACATGGTTGAGCAAGTATCTCTAAGGTAATGAGATGAGTCCTTAGGATATATGCCTAGGAGAGCTATAGCTGGGTCATATGGTAGATCAATCTTTAGCTGTTTTAGGAACCTCCACACTGATTTCCACAATGGCTGGACCAGATTGCATTCCCACCAACAATGTAGAAGGGTTCCTCTTTTTCCACATCCCCGCCAACATTTATGATCATTTGTTTTCATGATGGTAGCCAATCTGACAGGAGTGAGATGGAATCTCAATGTAGTCTTAATCTGCATTTCCCTGATGACTAGGGATGTAGAACATTTTTTTAGATGCGTATATGCCATTCGTATTTCTTCCTTTGAGAATTCTCTATTTAGCTCCATTTCCCATTTTTTGATTGGTTTGTTTGATTCCTTATTATTTAACTTCTTGAGTTCTTTGTATATCTTAGATATTAATCCTCTATCAGATATATAGCTGGTGAAGATTTTTTCCCATTCTGTAGGTTGCCTCTTTGCTTTCTTCACCGTGTCCTTTGCAGTGCAAAATCTTTGTATTTTCATGAGGTCCCAGTGGTTAATCTGTGGTTTTATTGCCTGAGCAATTGGGGTTGTATTCAGAAAGTCTTTGCCAAGACCAATATGTTGAAGGGTTTCCCCTACTTTTTCCTCTAGCAGTTTCAGAGTTTCAGGTCTGATGTTAAGGTCCTTAATCCATTTGGACTTAATTCTTGTGCACGGAGAAAGAGAAGAATCTATTTTCATCCTTCTACAGATATGTATCCAGTTTTCCCAACACCATTTGCTGAAGAGGCTGTCTTTTCTCCAATGAATATTTTTGGCATTTTTATCAAATATCAGGTGGCTATAACTACATGGGGTTACATTTGGGTCCTCTATTCTGTTCCATTGATCTACGAGTCTGCTTTTGTGCCAGTACCATGCTGTTTTTGTTACTATGGCTCTGTAGTATAGGTTAAAATCAGGTATGGTGATACCACCAGCCTTATTTTTGTTGCTCAGTATTATTTTAGATATTCGAGGTTTTTTGTGATTCCAAATGAATTTTTGGATTGTTTTTTCTATTTCCGTGAAGAATGCCTTTGGAATTTTGATGGGGATTGCGTTAAATGTGTAGATTGCATTTGGTAAGATTGCCATTTTCACAATATTGATTCTTCCAATCCAGGAACAAGGGATGTTTTTCCACTTCCTAGTGTCTTCTGCAATTTCTCGCTTGAGTGTTTTAAAGTTCTCATTGTATAGATTCTTTACTTCCTTAGTAAGGTTTATTCCAAGGTACTTTATTTTTTTTGATGCAATTGCGAATGGGAGTGATTCTCTGATCTCATCCTCTGTGTGTTTGTTGTTAGCATATATGAAGGCTACTGATTTCTGTGTATTTATTTTGTATCCTGCTACAGGACTGTAGGTTTTTATCAGCTCTAACAGTTTGCTAGTAGAGTCTTTAGGGTCCTTTATATATAGAATCATGTCATCTGCAAATAATGATAACTTGACCTCTTCCTTTCCGATTTGTATCCCTTTTATGCATGTCTCTTGCCTTATTGCTATGGCTAAGACTTCCAGAACTATATTAAATAAAAGTGGGGACAGTGGACACCCTTGTCTTGTTCCTGATTTTAGTGGAAAAGCATCCAGTTTTTCCCCATTTAGTAATATGTTGGCTGTAGGCTTATCATAAATAGCCTTTATTATATTGAGATATGTTCCTTCTATTCCCAGTCTCTGTAGGACTTTTATCATGAAGGGATGTTGGATTTTGTCGAATGCTTTCTCTGCGTCTAGTGAGATGATCATGTGATTTTTGTCCT
The DNA here is from genome assembly GCA_036346955.1 of Dipus sagitta. NCBI lineage: Eukaryota > Metazoa > Chordata > Mammalia > Rodentia > Dipodidae > Dipus > Dipus sagitta. Next base: position 86,969,344 of record CM070782.1, on the reverse strand, counting down.
TCAACCCATTTATATAATGTATAACATTTATAGATTTGCGTATGTTGAACCATCCCTGCATCTCTGGGATAAAGTCTACTTGGTCAGGGTGAATGATCTTTCTAATGTATTCTTGTATTCTGTTTGTCAATATTTTGTTGAGAATTTTTGCATCTATGTTCATGAGGGAGATTGGTCTGTAATTTTCCTTTTTTGTTCTATCTTTGCCTGGTTTTGGTATCAGAGTGATGCTGGCTTCATAGAAGGAGTTTGGTAGAATTCCTTCTTTTTCTATTTCATGGAAAAGCTTAAGAAGCAATGGTGTTAGCTCTTCCCTGAAGGTCTGGTAAAATTCAGCAGTGAATTCATCTGGGCCTGGGCTTTTTTTAGTTGGGAGATTTTTGATAACTGTTAGGATCTCCATGCTTGTTATAGGTCTATTTAAGTGATTAATCTCATCTTGATTTAATTTAGGTAGGTCATATAAATCAAGGAAATCATCCATTTCTTTCAGATTTTCATACTTTGTGGAGTATATGTTTTTATAATATGTCCCTATGATTTTTTGAATTTCTCTGGCATCTGTCGTGATGTTACCTTTTTCATCTCTAATTTTATTAATTTGTGTCTCTTCTCTCTTTCTTTTGGTCAGATTTGCTAAGGGTTTATCAATCTTGTTTATCCTTTCAAAGAACCAGCTCTTTGTTTCATTAATTCTTTGAATTGTTTTTTTGGTTTCTATTTCATTAATTTCTGCCCTAATCTTTATTATTTCTTCCCGTCTACTGATTTTTGGTTTGCCTTGTTCTTCTTTTTCCAAGGCTTTAAGGTGAAGCATTAGGTCATTTATTTGCGACCTTTCTAATTTCTTAATATAGGCACTTAAAGCTATAAATTTACCTCTTAGAACTGCCTTCATTGTGTCCCAGAGATTTTGGTATGTTGTGTTCTCATTATTGTTTAACTCTATAAATTTTTTGATTTCCTTCTTGATTTCTTCATTGACCCATTCATCATTTAGTAATGTATTGTTTAGTTTCCATGAATTTGTGTATGCTCTATATCCTTTCTTGCTATTGATTTGTAGTTTGATTCCATTGTGGTCAGATAGAATGCAAGGAATTATTTCAATTTTCCTGAATTTGTTAAGATTTGCTTTGTGTCCTAATATATGGTCTATTTTAGAGAATGATCCATGTGCTGCTGAAAAGAATGTATATTCTGCAGCATTTGGATGAAATGTCCTGTATATGTCTGTTAGGTCCATTCCTTCTATGACCTCGTTTAGTCCAGATGCCTCTCTGTTTATTTTTTCCCGGGATGACCTGTCAATTGATGAGAGTGGGGTGTTAAAGTCACCAACTACCACTGTGTTTGGTGTTATCTGTGACCTTAGTTCTAACAGTGTTTGTTTGATGAATTTGGGAGCCCCCATGTTAGGTGCATATATGTTTAGGATTGTAATGTCCTCCTGTTGGAGTGTGCCCTTAATCAATATAAAGTGACCTTCCTTATCTTTCTTGACTAATGTTGGAGTGAAGTCTGCCTTGTCAGCTATTAGAATAGCAACCCCTGCTTGCTTTCTGGGTCCATTTGCTTGAAACACCGTTTTCCAACCTTTCACCCTAAGATAATGTCCATCCTTTGTAGAAAGGTGAGTTTCTTGGAGACAACAAATTGTAGGGTCCTGCTTTTTAACCCAGTCTGCAAATCTATGTCTTTTGGTTGGAGCATTGAGGCCATTGATATTAAGAGATATTATTGAAAGATGTGTATTTATGCTTGCCATTTTTTTTTTTTGTGGTTCTGGTTCTACCTTTGCTCTCTTATATTAACTAGTATTTGAGGGTTGTTTGTTGTTTTCCAGGTTCCTTATATGTGTTTTTTTTCTTTCTCTTCGGCATGGAGGATTCTTTCAAGTATTTTGTGTAGAGCTGGTTTTGTCTTCAAATACTCCTTTAGCCTGCTTTTGTCATGGAATGTCCTTATTTCTCCATCTATTTGAATGGATAGTTTTGCAGGATAAAGTAGCCTTGGTTGACAGTTGTTAACTTTCAGAGTTTGGAATACATCACTCCAAGCCCTTCTGGCTTTGAAAGTTTGTGTTGAGTAATCTGCTGTGATCCTGATGGGCTTGCCTTTGTAGGTAACTTGATTTTTCTCTCTAACTGCTTTCAATATTTTTTCTTTGGATTGTGTGTTTGGTAGTTTGATTATAATATGGCGAGGAGAGGTTCTTTCCAGGTTTTGTCTGGCTGGTGTTCTAAATGCTTCCTGTATCTGCATTGGCACCTCTTTCCCAATTTGGGGGAAGTTTTCTTCTATGATTTTGTTGAAGATGCCTACTATACCTTTGGATTGAAATTCTTCTCCTTCTACTATACCCTGAATTCTTATATTTGATCTTTTCATAGTGTCCCGAATATCTTGAAATTCCCATTCATACTTTTCTATTAGTTTGTCTTTCTCTTTGTTGGATTGTATTAGATCTGCCACCTGGTCTTCTAGCTTAGATATTCTGTCCTCTCCTTCATCCATTCTACTGGTGAGATTTTCTACAGAGTTTTTTATTTCATTAACTGTGTTCTTCATTGCTAGTAATTCTGACTGGTTTTTCTTCATTATTTCTATTTCCTTATTTATGTCTTGTATTGATTTCTTTATTTCGTTAAATTGGTGTCCTGTATCTTCTCTGATTTCTTTGATTTCTTCTTTGAGTTCATTGAACATATTTACAATCATTCTTTTGAAATCTTTCTCAGGCATTTTCTCTAACTCGTTTTCACTAGAGGTCATTTCTGAAGCATTGATGCTTTTTGGTGGATTTATATTGCCTTGGTTTTTGGTGTTTCTTGTGTTATAATGTATATATTTTTGCATCTTGGATTAAGTTACTGCTTAGATTTTCCAGTTAGCTGGGTATCCTTTGCTGTATCTATTGATCTGATATTGTATATCTTCTATGTAGGAGATTAAGATGTTAGGTGTGGCTCTTACCACTCTCAGAGTATCTAGACACGTGGTCCTAGGGGTTAAGTTTGCCTGCTATGGGAGTATTCAAATAGGTTGAGTGGAATAAAATACAGGTATATTCTAAAATTTAACTAAACCCTATACACATTCAGTCAAGAACAGCACCGAGCATTTATGCAAGATTAGGTATTATAAAAACCAGATCCTCTATCAACAAAGAAGTTAAGATTTCTGGTCTGTTGAGGGATCCAAGTCAGCTTGTGACCAGGTGAGACCCTTCCCTGGTTCAATCCCAGTTACCTCTTTGGATGCTTTTGGTCTCAGTCAAGTTGCTGGCTGGGATGTTGGGCCGCTGTTCTGCTTTCTGGAACTGGGTACTGGCTTTTCCTGTGGGGCAAACCAAGCCTGGCAACTGTGGCCCTGCAGATTGGCACCCCTGATGCTGGATCCCCGCTGCTGCCGCTGGAGCTGCCGCTGCTGGGACCACTGCTGCTGGATCCGCCACTGGAGATGCCGCTGCTGGGTCTGCCCCCTGCTGATCCGCTGGAGCTGCCGCTGCTGGGTCCTCCGCCTCTGATCCGCTGGTGCTGCCGCTGCGGGATCCGCCTCTGCCGCTGAAGCCGCTGGAGCCTCCGCTGCTGGATTCGCTGCCCTGAAGCCGCTGTGGCCGGTACCGGAGCAGCTGATGGTGTTTTTGGGCTCAAGCGCCTTTTTTAACTAGTCTTCTGTTTCCTTATACAGACTGTAGGTGTTGTGACATAACTTGCTTTGTATTTTATAACACTCTCAGACAATGAGGCATAGAATGTTCCACTGATGTGATGGTTTGCATTTGACTGACAAGTGCAGGAGAAATGAATGTATATTTCAGTCCCTCTGCTTTTTGTACCTTTGTAAGTCTGTGAAATTTTCTGTGATGGGCATGTCTTGCATATTTAATACGAAAAAAAAAGCTATGTACGATGAAATCCTGATAATCCTTTTTAGGGAAAAAAACTAGTTGCTTTTCTTATACTAGTGTTATATTTTTTGATTTTCTCAGAGTTACTATAGAGGACATGCTGAGCTATATTGGCCCTCAATTTTGAAGTACTGTTCAGTGTTTACAAGCCATGCATATATATATAATCTCCCCAGTGAAATGAAGTTTCATTTAGGATGATATTTTGCAATAATTCTGTGCCTGACTGATGGTACAGGAATAGAAATGCCAGAGTTGCACGCTTAGCTCATATATGACTCAAAGTACATAAACTCATATGGATAGAAACACAAATTTAGCAATGAATTTAGTTTTCCCTCAGAGAGCAGTTATTTTCATCAGCACACACTTTTTGTTGCATGTTTGATATGCATACACACAACTTCCTGTGTGAATATAGATATGCATCTGTTTCAAGAGGACAGGGTATGCATTAGGTAAAAGCTGCATCTATCTGTACTCATATCTGGCAATACATCTGGGTCAATTGATTTGTTATTTAACTTAACTTTTAAAAATTCTCATACTTTATGTCAATGTGTGAGTATGTCCATCAGTGTTAGGTTATTGAATCTATAATGTTTTGTACATTGTACCATCCAGATTTATTATAGGAAAATTTGAAAGAGTAAGGGTGAGTCATTGTGAATTTAAGGGAAATATCTTATTTATTTAAAAGCACTGATCCACAGAGTGATTTTAAAAGACAGAGCACATCAGCATGGCTTTGTGATGTGACTCTGCCATATTCTGTCTTCTAAGTAGTTGAGGGTGAGCAAAATACTGCCACAAACTCTGATTCTAAGTCTCCAGCTACTTAATTAGGACAGATGCATGCTGACGGCATGGTAGGCACTGTACTTGTTGCTGGGGATGCAAGGTTGAATAAGATATGTTAGTGTTTCCCAGGAGCCCATAGGACAGCAGGGAAGCATCCAGATAAATGATTACGGCATGATCAGATAGGATCATGTTCATGCTACAACAGTGTTGCAAATGCGAAACGGGGTGGGACAGCAGGCCACCAAAAGGCAAAGTTGACATGTAATGGGAAAGCAGCACCGATATTAAAGATGTCACAGAGAGAATTTTTTTTCAATTTATTTATTTATATTTTTTCACCAGTGTGGTACAGTTTGTTAGTAGAAAAGGCCTCCGTGTATTGTCTGGTCCTTAGTGTCTTAGAGAAGCATTGGAGCAGCTGAAAATCTGTGCTGATTGTGTCTATCGAGATGAAATAAAAGCCAGTGTCTCTAAGGCCAAGCTGGAGCACTGAAGGGGCCTACTGAGCATTACAGGAACCACACATGTAAACTAAGCACTGATATAAAAATAAAAATGCCAATCAGAAACATGCTCAAACCCTTGGGAAGTGACCAATGTCCCTATTCTTCATAGGAAGAAGGATTTGTCAATGTTCAGTAAAAATGTAGATGCTTATTCAATTAGGCTCCTCAATGTGCAAAAATATGTGTCTGAGGACTGGGAGGATTCAGAAATGAATAGTTCCAACAAATACTTTGAAAATTTTTTCAGGTAAGATTTGGAAAGTGTTTTCTGTGCTATGGGGTCACATTAGGCATGTTGTAAAATCAATGAAAGAATGTGGACCCTTCTCAAAAGGATAAGTTTGTTTGTTTTTTTAAATCATATTGATAGTAAATACAACTTTGTAAAAAAAATTGTTAATTTGCAAGAAAGAAAGAAAGAAAGAGAGAGAGAGAGAGAGAGAGAGAGAGAGAGAGAGAGAGGGTGCACCAGGGCCTCTTTCCACTGCAAGGGAACTCCACATGCATGCACCACATCGCATATCTGGCTTTATGTGGGTATGTGGAGTTGAACCAAAGCCATAAGTTTGCAAGCAAGAATCTTTAATGAATGAGCCATATATCCTGCCCAAAATATGTTTTTGATATATGTACAAATATAAGTGCTGGTTTCATGATGAGATGAAGGATTATTAAGTGATACTAATAAAAGCCCGGCATTGTTGCACACATCTTTAATCCCAGCACTCGGGAGGCAGAGGTAGGAGGATCGCCATGGGTTTGAGGCCACCCTGAGACTACATAGTCAATTCCAGGTCATCATGGGCCAAAGTGGGACCCTACCTCTAAAAACAAAAAAAATGATAATAATATATTGTAAAAGATGAATTTCAATCATTCATATATCCAAAGAAACCCTTGAACTTGAAACTTAGTTATGAAAATTACTGACTTCTTTAAAATACTTAAAGTTTTATTTTAATGGATGGAAGTTTTCTGTATTAACAAAACATACAATATGTTTAATTAACATGAACTAGTGTTGGGAATGTATTCTAGTAATAGAGTCAATATGGAAATCAGTAGGGAGGTTTCTCATAAAACTAAAGTAAGTCAATATATGACATAGATTCTTGTACATCAGTGTTTATTAGAGAAATATTCACAATAGGTAAGTTATAGAGCCATCCTAGGTATCCAACAACAGATGAGAAAGTTAGAACATTATGGTATATATAGACAGAAGGACATTTTTCTAGCCATAAAGAATGGAGCTATGCCTTTGGAAGAAAATTGGTGTGTCTACAAATCATGTTAAGTAAATTATTCCAGTCTCAGAAAGACAGATAATGTACATTTTCTTTCATTTGTAGTTCTGAGATTTTAAGTAGACCTACATAATAATGCATGTATAAAATGAAAGTAGAAATAAAATTTTCCATAGTAACAAAGGGGATAAACAAGAAGGGGAGGGGGTGAGAAGAGGAAGGCTGGAAGTGATTGAGTAAAGGGAAATATGCTGTATGTGCAATATATGTGCATGAAATTTAAAAGTAAGAAAAAGTCAAAAGAAAGAAAAATAATACTCATGATTCATTTCATTTATATTTTAATATGGACAATATCCACTACAGACTCTAATTAGAGATATTTTGTTTAGAGAATATTTTCAAGTTCTTCTTCCCCCACAGTTGCTAAGCCTCTTAGATTATAAGGGGAAAAAGCTTGAATTGGTAAAAAAAAAAAAAAAAAAAATTCATGTGAACAAGAAATAATGAAAACAGGCAGAATGGGTGGTTTCTAATCTCTTAATATCTGTGACCCTACTCAAACAATCATATGTTGAAAACTTAATCACCAATGAGAGAGTATAAAGAGATAGACATTTAGGAAGATAATAAGATCACAAGAGCACAGTACTCTTGAAGGAAATTACTGCTCTTATTGAAGGAGGAGCCAAGAGCTACCTGATTTTCTGCTTTCTGAGGATATAATGAGAAGTCTCCAGACATAAAAGTGAATGAGGGCCCAAGCATAAACCTAAACTGCTTTGACATCCAGTTCTCATATTTTTCAACCTCCAAAATTGTTGAAAATAATTTGCTATTGTTTGAAATCACCCAGTCTTTAGTATTTTATTATTTTAGGCTGAACAGATCTGTTTGAAACCATGTTGTATCTTCTTAGCTTTTTAAATACATACTGAACAATATTGTAAAAACTATAAAGTATGTTACCTTCCCCACTCTTTATCCATTTTTATCTCCAAAATAGTATCTAATGCCTAACATTTTCCTGCATATACAAATATCCAGAAACCATGACACATGGGATAGAACATTTGTAGCCTCTGTAGCTCCTCTTTTCCATGCACCTTACCCCCTTAGCTATATTTATAGCCACGACTATTTTAAAGAAAAACTACAAATTATACTGAGCCAAGGGAGGAGTTGAGGTGGCACCAATGTAGTTTCCTGCCATCCTCTCTTGAAGTCATGAGTGACATCGTTTGCATTTTGTGTTACTATATCACATGTCACAGAGTGTTGCGGTCCTGGAAGGCTCACCTGAGTTCTGCATTCCCGGCCCTTCCTGGTGTCTGGCATGACTACATGCTCCAACCTTCCTGGAGATTCAGACTGGTGCTGTGAGCTGCCCCCTCCTCTGTAGGTTGGAACAGATAACAGTTTTCCCAAAGCTGCCATCCAAAATTACAAATCTCTTGGGAAAACACTCACTGATAACAAAGCATTACAAAACCCTAGACATGGCAATCAACTCCTACCAAATCAGAGAGCCAGAGCCCCAGAAGCCCCCAACACCTCATCACTGAAGCAGACCAAAAATGAACCCAACATGGCTCAGGGAAATTTTGCGGAAGAGGGGGCGGAAAGAATGTCAGAGCCACATGTTGGGTCATGATATGCAGAGACATTTAGCTTACCCATAACTGTGGGCTAACTCCACAATGCATGACCCATATACCTCAACAAGGAGGGGCCAAGAGGAGGCGGTAGGTCACGGATGAGCCTAATAATGGTACCAAACTGACTGTATTTGCTGAATACAAAACTAACTAATAGAGAAAAAAAATAAAAATTAAAAAAAAAGAAAAGTAAAAGTGCGATTTGTTTTTCCAGTAGAAAAATTCTCCACTACACAATGTCTCAACAATTTAGCTCAGGAAAATGATAGTATTTCTCACGCTCTTCTTTGGTATGTTCTCATTAAACCTACCTCCATGATCCTAAATCCTAGTTGTGGTGGTTTGATTCAGCTGTCCCCCATAAACTTAGGCTGATGAGGATTTGGGAATTAACGCCTCCTGGAGGGAGTGTACAGCTGAATTTGGGCTTATGGCTGTTACAGCCAGTGTCCCCATGCCAGACTCTCCTGCTGCTCTTGCCCACCTGGTGTTGGTCAGGGGGTGACGTCCACCCTCTGCTAATGCTATCATTTTACCTGCAATCATGCAGCTTCTCTTTGAGCCTGTAAACCAAAATAAACCTTTTTTTTTTTTTTTTCCTACAAACTACTGTTGGTTGGGTGACTTCTACCAGCAATGTGAATCTGACTGCAACACTAGTAATGCATAACTATACCACAAGATTTTGCCTTTATTATACACACACACACTCATAATTCACTCATAAATACATTCACTTATATACATTAATATCAAGTATCTCTGCAATAAATTGTAGTCATAAAAGACTACAATTCTCACTTTCCTGGGAGATAGGGTATATTGAAAGAAAGGTAAGATCTCACACCTATTTCTCATTTTTTATTTTTTTAAATATTTTTTTAATTCTGACTAGAGCACACGTGTCAGCTTTGTATTATATAAAATGCTTAACTGCAGTTTTACTAATGACCTAAACTGATAATCTTTTCAAGAAATGAAAATTGAGTTTTTGATGAATTTGAGTAATTTTCATAATAAATGTGCATTTACAAAGCATTCATTAGCTAAAGTCAGCAGTTTTTCCATGCCAGCAGCACTCCTTATGAAAGTATTACCTGCAGCTCAAACTCAGCTTATAAGTTAAATAGATAAGCTTCCTGAAAAGGCCAGAAAATATCAGCGTCTTAAACTGAAGCTGAATTACAGATGTGGAGTAGCTTATTTTCCCCTGCAGATAACATATTACTTTCCACACAAAACCAGAAAAATTATCAGTTTTGGAATGCAAGGTCTGAATGAGGAGAGAGCATGTGAGTACTTCATGTTTTTGGGCACTCTCTGAACTACAAACCTCAGGCAGCAATGCATAGCACCATGGAAAATCAGGATTCTCAGGACCTATAGGAGATTATCTTCCCCCATCACTTACACACCCCCTAGGGGAACATCCAGGTCATCTCTACAATCACATATTGCAACTCTTCAGTTAGTGCATTCTTGAGACACATTTGTCTCCTAATACTGTTCCTACAGTTCCCAGAAAATTGGGGACACATCCTTATATCCTTTAGCTATTAGTATTTGCATTCTACCTGTCACAAGACTAGCAGCAAGAGCTCAGTCCTCCTGTCCGTCCCCTGACACCAATACTCCTTTATACTTCTGTTTCCCTCTGTTACCAGTTTGCTGTCTTTTGTGGTGCACAGATTTACATATCCATTTCTGTGTTTTGTTTGGAATTCTGAAAAGCCTGTAATCTCCATTTCTTCCAACTTGATTCATAGATTGTGGTATCATTTAGCAGCACATCAATGATTGAGGAATTTACTAAATGAAATCATTAATGCTTTTACATGTTTTTTAATCAACAATGAAAATGTATTCTTCAGGTGTAATTGACTTATTGTTTTTCAATAAGCTGAATAAACAATATAAATTCTAAGTCATTAAATATGCTTAGGCAGTTAATTCAATATATCTAACTATGTTTTTCAGAAAAAAAATCGAAGAGATAATCAACATGACTTTTCATGTACTGGTTAATATGATATTGCCAAGGCAATACTATGATGTTAAGGCTTAATTTTTTTTAAAGATATTATTTTTTATTTATTAGAGACAGAGAGAAGGAGAGAGAGAGAGTATGGGCACGCCAGGGCCTCTAGCCACTGCAAACAAACTCCAGACACATGTGCTACCATGTGCATCTGTCTTACTTGGGGCCTGGAGAATCAAACCGGGGTCTTTAGGCTTCACAGGCATGTGCCTTAACTTCTAAGCCACCTCTCTAGCCCGAGGCTTAATTTTGAGAGGCATTGAGTACTTGTGCTTCTGATTACAGAATACAGATACTCTAACTTATGTGTGGAATGGCAAGTGAATGTTATGTCACCATAAGATCACCAGCTTCATTTATCTTTGTCCAAGCAAATCTACAATACTAGGAAGCATGGGATAGGCTTCATGAGAGCTGGAAAACAGCTCAGCCTGCCTCCTAAAGTCTTGGTCCTGTTTACACATTGGAACAAAGAACTAGTTACACTCTAGAATTGGATTTTAAACAAAATAGAAATATCATTTCATTGCATCTTTTCTAGAATGGGTTTTCTGAAGTAAAAGAACCTTAACATTATGACAGGGGAATAGCTAATTTTAAGTATCATTGGTCAATTAGCACATATTTTGGGATAAACACTTGGTGAAAGATCTGTGCAGTTGTAATGCATTTTCCAATGAGGCTGAGTTATTTAAATACTTTGGAGTTACATAATTTTAAGTTACAAATAACTGTTCTTTCTTTCGCTTTTAATCTATGTATATCAAGCAAAAATGTATAATGGGTCACTGATGAGCAGTCATTGTTTAACAGAGTATAATATTTAGGATCATCTTATATACAAATATATCATGAATATTATGGGTCAGCCATCATAGAAATCCATGATGATCAAAATTAATCTGTTCTGGCCCTGCAGAGATGACACTTTTTCCTATGGCACACTAGCTGTTGCTAAGCACTGAGAAACTCTGGCATCATGCAAGGACTAACATGGTAGATACATGATACAGGGCAGATGACTGTGTATTAGAATTAGGTGTGTGGATTTCCTTTTCCTGGGTAAGAAAGCTGTATGGACTAGGAGGGCAAATGACTATACTAGATGTATAGATGCCAGAAACAGACCAACAGCCGAGACAAATTTAAGTTGCCCTCTGAAGCAATTCAATCCTTGGAAATCATTGGAATACAAAATATTTGATATAGACTTAATATTATCTTATTGTACATTTGAAAAGATGCTCAAGATTATTGTTGGTGCAGGGACTAGGGAGATTCAATGGAAGAGAGTGAATTTTATCTCTGGAGTAACCTCATCTTGAATAAGTTACTCTGTAACTCTTTGACACATGTGAATAATAAATTATAGCCATGTGTGGGAACAGTGATATTGTGGGCCTATGAGCATTGGAATTGCAAAAGGCTATGGAATCTGTGGAGATGATTGTTTTAAAGTCAAACATCATTGTGATGATTTTTTTTCACATTAGCAGTGGAAGAAGGATACACAACAAAACAATAGGATGAAATAATGTGTTTGGTAGGACACGCTTGAATGTATATACCTGTTCATGCATTGTCTATGTGCATGCATGTGTTCATGCATTTGCATATGCATGAATGGATGGAGGTCTGGACACATGTATCCACTTACCTTTCAAATATATACTTTTATGAAAACACGGGGAACATAAATTGTGTTGGACATTTTCCCAAGCTTTGTTCATTTGTCAACCCCAACACAACCCTGTGAGATATGCATCTTATTTATATTAATAATATATATAAGTGCTGACTTTGACTTTTATATGTTTTTGACACACAGTAAATGATACATTCTTTGTTATGTCTTAATCTTCACACATGCAAAGAGGGGTGTTTAATTTGTGTTCATATATTTGTTGCAAGGATAATGATTTAAATGGTAAGTATAGGATAAATGTATAGAACATTGTCATCCATACTTGAAACAACTAAAACCTTAGGTATTATCATATTAATATGATGACAAGTTGGAAAAAAAAAACTACACTGAGTACAGGGTAAAACAGAACTCTGTTAACCCTGTGAATGAGTATGAAACCACCAGGCTTGGTTTCCAAAGACTGCTTGTTGATTGCAAAAGAAAGGGCAATCTTTCACTATCTGAAAGCTTTTGCACTATTGTTTTAATAAATTAAAATACAATCTTATCAGAGGGCAGTTGCTCCCTCCATAGCTTAAGCGCCGCTATTGCACTAGAGGACGCATCTTGCATGGCTGGTTGGAGGCGTAGCTCACAGGATGTGTCCCTTGAGACAAGTGATGACTTCTCTCCCCGAAAGCCTGGACAGCCGTTTCCAGCACTAGGGCAGGGGCCAGTAGGGAGGTAGCTTCCCGCTCAGTTCATACTTGATTTCACAGTGTCCTGTGTTTCATAGCATGCTGTGGCTTCAGAAATAGGGGTCGTATCGTCTAGTTCTGGTGGGTAACCAAGAGAACTGATAGTAGGCTTCAATGTTTTGAAGGATTTATGGACCTCCTGAACAATAACTTACCAGGGACTATTCCCTTTCTGGCACTGGGATTTAATGCAAGAAACTATGGATTCAGGATACAGTTCCCCCAGTCACAGCACAGTACTTCTGCTAAATTTCTCTTTTTAAAAGGAATTAGATTTTTAAAGATTTATTTGCTATTTATTTATTTTAGTGATAGAGGAGGTAGAGAAGGAGACAGAATGGGCGTGCAAGGGCCTCTATCCACTGCAAATGAACTTTAGATGAATATGTCACCATGTGCATTTGGCTTACGGATGAGTTCTAGGGAATTGGATCTGGGTCCTAAAGCTTGGCAGGCAAGTGCCTTAAACAATAAGCCATCTCTCAAGCCCTGTAAATTATATGTATTATTAACTGATAAAGAAGTGCATTCTTACATAACTTATTCTTTTGGTCATTAGTATTGCGTATGCCTTCTGTCCTCCTTCCTTCTCTTTCAAAGCTTTGGTCCCACTTAGATTGGCCCATCCCTGTATTCTGTCCCTCTACTTGCTGTGAACTTTCCTGTCTTATCCCTCTCCATTCCTCCTTCCTCCTAGCCTCATTCTAGCCAGAAGGCCCTAACAATCTAGTGTCCATCAGCATTTTGAAATTGAGGACAAATAAGAACGACAAAAGCACTGCTTGACACTACTAGGAATGGGGAAAGTACTTAATGGATTGGGTGGGGAAGTACAAACAGGGTAATAGGAAGTCATAATGATGAAATTTCGATATGCTCGTATATTAAAATTTCGATTAAATGGTGAGAAAATTAAATCTTCACTCATTTTCCATAGAAAACGTAGATCTATCTTTCTAAAGTGATGACAATGCCAACAACACTTAGCATTTTCTCTGTAACTATCAATATTTTAAGAGATGCCAGGTTGACATTTAAGGAGACATAGCCATAACTTTAAAATATTTATGAAATAAAATTTAATTAGGACTCAAGACATGTACTGTATACTAATATAAGTAACTATTAGAAAATATGAATTTTTAAAATGCAGTTTTATTCAAAAATGCTGTATTTCCTGAAGCTGTGTATATATTACAGATTTGACTTTATGAGTACCCTCAAGATTACCTGCAGATCACAGTTATTACTTTCTACCTTACATTTACCTCAAGTGTTTATTTTTCCAAAATTGAGTCAATGCTGGATTTCTACTTTGTAATTCCATAAACATTCCATTAAATAGTATAATAAGTTCACAAATAATTAAATCAGATCAATGTTAAAACTTCCCATGACAGGAATATAGTAAGTTACATTACTGCACTTGATATAGAATTAAATACTTCATAATTCCAACCATAGTTTCACATTTATTCATGACTTGCTGCCAAAGCTGCTTGTTAGTTAACTTGCAGAAAAAAAAACTGTAAATAAAAAAACACATAAACTATACTGTTTTTTGTTCACTTTCAAAGGATGGTTTTGTTTCTTGAAGATTAAGATCCCTTGTTCATGCTGTGTTTTATGTGGTGTACAGAGCATTTGAAAATATATCATTTTTATAGTGAAAACTGTTCCACAAGCTATTCCCATCCTTGTAATTTCATATTAACATTCTGCTTGATTGTTTAACTATTTGATGGTCAACTTTGCTGAACTATGTTGAAGCCATTTCAATGAAATGTGAATACTGAAGTTCTCCACACATTTCTATTATTTACCTGTAACAAAATGTATTTTATGGCATCATGACATGGCTTTATATTTATTCACTCAGTTTTCTCCATTTGTATAATTTATTTTTTGGATTTCCCTTTTTCCTGGATTTTTCTCCATTTTAATAGAGTTATTTGGTAAGTACTAAGTCTCTGTGCTGCCCTCAAGAATAAGCAAACAAATTGAGATGAAAGCCCTAAGTATGTCATTAACAGATTTTTCTTGGCACAGACATTTATGCAAGGTAAAAAAAAAAGTAACTTAGCAGATATTAAGCAAATATATGCAAATAGCTATATAAATAACTTTAAAATATATTATTGTTAATACAACAGAACCATGATATTATTGTGAATCTATTTTAGTCATTGACATAATGTAAAGAGGCTGAATAGGTACAAGTTTCTGACAAAAAATACAAAACCCTCTTCTCTGAAGTCCCCTTCTAAAACAAGCATTGGATTACAGAGTTGTTTCTTTTTTCAATTTTTTTAATATCCTGATCCTCTAGAAGGATCTTGAACACTACCTAATAGAGGAGGTTGGATTTTCTCCTTTGAATTTCCTAAATATGATGGCATTGAAAGCTAACAAATGTTTTATTTATACTTTTTAAATGAAGCAAATTCATTTTTAAAAGGTTGGGATAAAGTACATTATTATTTTGTTTTCAAATGGAAACCTACTTGCCCTTAAGAGGTGTCATATTCTAAGCACTATTAGGATTCTAACTAGTTTACACCCATTGATACCTCAGCTGCACCAGGGGATATTAGTTTTTCCTTTCGTTCCACATATGGAAGGGCAGTTCCACATGTTGGTGAATAAAAACATCCGAAATGACAGTTCTTTCTTTCAGTAAAATTGCATGCATTTCCCTTCAATCTAGATTTAGAAGAAGAAATATATATATATATATATATATATATATATATATATATATATATATATATTTCCATTCACCACCAACCATTCTTCTATTAGGTATCTACCCTAAAGGGTCCACTCTTCACTGCAGAGATATGTGCTCAACCATGTTTATAGCTGCTCAATTCACAATAGCTAAGAAATGGAATCAACCCAGAAGACATTTGTCTGATGACTGCATAATGAAGATGTGGTACATACGCACAATGGAATTCTACTCAGCAGTAAAGAAACAATATAATGAAATTTGTAGGAAAATGGACAATCTTGGAAAAATCATACTAAGCAAACTCACAAAACCACATGAAGGCAAACACCACACATTCTCAGCACAACTGCAGAAATATTAAAAGAGTTTCCATTTTAGACTTATATATATTTAAGGGAGATTGTATTCTTGGATGCATGTAAGTGTTGAGTAATCACACTACAAATTCATAGATTCTGGAGAACACAGCTAGCTTTAGATCTCCCATGCATGTCATAATTCCAAGTGCAAAGGAACTATAAATATGTATTATTTTCATAAATAAAATGCCATTTCAATTATCTACCTGGGTGATAAAATTATATCTGTGCCTCAGTGATATTTTTCTACTTCCATGTACTAATTTTTCTGTCATTTATTTGTCTCTCTATACACAATGTGCATTACTGTGTACTAAAAGACACTGCCACTTCAACATATTTTAGGAAAACCTTCCAAGTCTTCATATTTGGTAAAATTTACTTTGGTTATATGTGTTACAGAGACAGTTGAAAATTAAAGGGACTATTTTCCAAAGGACTACAATTTATTTTTATTTTTATTATTTTTTTAGTTTATTTATTTGAGAGCGACAGAGAGAGCGAGAAAGAGGCAGAGAGAGAGGCACAGAGAGAATGGGCGCGCCAGGGCTTCCAGCCATTGGCAAACGAACTCCAGACGCATGCGCCCCCTTGTGCATCTGGCTAACGTGGGTCCTGGGGAGTTGAGCCTGGAACCGGGGTCCTTAGGCTTCACAGGCAAGCACTTAACCACTAAGCCATCTCTCCAGCCCAGGACTACAATTTCTGAAAGCTAGCATATTGGTGTTTTGGACAAAGTTTTAATACTAACTATATTCTTATGACCAAAAGCTACACCTAAAATATCTTGCTTACTAAATTTGTTGTAGAAGGTACTATGCCATATTATTAAATACTGAAAAGCAGAAAATTGAAATATTTGGACAAACCTTTTGATTTGTCATGCTTAAAATGATAGGCACATTCAATTTCTTATCTGAGCTTAGATAAATTCATAAAATATTATCTGTGACATATCTAGAGAAAAATCTACTTAGTGAAAAGTTCAAAAGTGTCTATATTTCTTACTTGGTTCTCCATACCAAACATGAATTCCTTCCCACTGACCATTCCTCATATTCCAACAGAGTTCAGTTGATTTCTTCAATAACCTATGTACAACTGTTGCATGAAGGGTATATCTGCCTAGATGGTTAATTTTGTAGCTTGCAGGATCCAGTACTTTCTTCACACTATAGTGACTTATCTGCCTGCCGCTTACATAGCACCTTGGAAGAGCATGACACCTAACAGTGAGCTGGCTTCCTTCTCAATTCTCTGAACATCCTTTGACTGCTGCCTGTGGTGTCTTCAGCAATAGGTCCTTAGCTTTTAGATCTCTTGTGTAATCAAGTGCTTTGGCAATGGATGAATTGTTTTGGGACCCTCATGGGCCTCTGACCAACAGCTTACTGCCCCACAAGATCTGACAAGTGCATTTATGACCTCACACTGATTACCAATAAGCCTACTGAGGACTGCATAACCCAATGGGAATAGGAAGAATATGACCAATTTAAATTATGTTCATTTACTAAATTTTCAACATTTTAAGAATATAAAAATATCAATAAATAAATGTGTAAATGTAAAAAAAAAATGTATTTTTCCTCAGCAATTAATACATTTTTGAAGGATTTGTCAATGTTCTTTCTTAGTACTGCAACTGTGTGTTTCTTCTACTATGAATGTCAATGATACTTCAGAGCTTTAAATGCACTGTGGTTTTCTTCAATAAGCTTGATGCCTGCAGTGTAGATGGTACATAGTATAAATAAATGATTAAATTAAGAAATGGTAAATACTGAAGGAAGTATGAAATAACAGTTAAAATTGCTTTTCATTTCAATATAAAAGATGATGCTATTGGGCAGTACAAATTTCAGAGAAAATTTTACAAAGAATAATTTAATTTGCACAAGTAATCACATTATCACAGTTAAGGGACATTAACAATTAGACTGTATGTTCAACATGAAAAACAACCCTGCCGAGTTTTAATTGAGGGCTTTATGCATATTTAGTAGGCTTAATGTTGTGTCTTCTTGAATCTCTCCACTGTGTTTTGTGGGTGGAGTGTGATTAGGTTGAAATAAGGCCAATTCTCAACAGTGCATCCAAAATGCAAGTTCATATGCATGTTAAGTTGGAATGGGACCCCATTGAGGAGAAACAGTGCAGCTGCCGAGGACACACACCACTTATGGTACTTCAATTTGGGAAATATTTTTGAAATGAGCCTATTCACTTGTTTATATTTATTTTCCAAGGCAGACTGTAATGAGATATCAGCATAAAATCTTTCTACATTTTCAGAATAGTGATTTCTTTTAAAAGGAGATTACAAGATCACATAGAATAATGAAGATCCATGACTTTTACCCTGTGAACAGCATTCAAAACACCAGTGTGTTTTGACTCAGTAAACAAATATAAATGTGCAATGTAATGAAAATTAATTATATAGATATCCGTATTTGCAATAAAAATATTTATTATAGAAATGCTTTCCATTCTAGTTTGGAAACATAGAAATCTAACTAACCGATGAGACTAAAATAGTTAAACATGGGACTGGGGAGATGACTCAGAGGTTCCAGGAACTTGCTTATGAAGCCTGATGGTCTCAGTTCAACCCCCCCATACCAACAGAGAGCCAGATGTGCAAAGTGGAACATGTGTCTGGAGTGGCAGGAGGCATTGGCACACCTATTCTTTCTTCCTCTCCCTCTACCCCTCTCTTTATCTCAAATAAATAACTAATAAAACATTTAAAGATTGTACGTATTTCATCCAATCCACCTGAGAAAATGGCATTATGAAAATACACAGAACTATAAGAAAGTAAATTTAAAACTAAATGAAAGTAATAAATCATAGAATAAGAATGAAATGTAACATCACATTTATATTATTTACTAAAGTATGTTTTTTTACATATTCTTTGCTGTGCTTTCATAAAGATATTCATTTGTCAATAACTATTTAGTAATGACACTGTTACTTTTATAATATGGAAATATAGTAATAAATTTTTAAATAAGACCTAAGTATATTTATAAAAACTTGAAATAATATAAAACAGATGTTCTTTTTATTAAAGATAATCTAGGTAATAATGTGCCATAATGTTAATAATATCATTTAAAACTATATTATGTTTCATAGACATATTAAAATAGAAATAAAATGCACATTCATAAATGATATAGATCTCCATATTAGGGTATGAGAACCTACATCACTAAATGCCTTCAGAGTTAAATGATCACAACAAGATGTACTCTAACTGCAGAATAATTCCTTTGCCTGAAACTCATTCCATGTTTTGAAGTGCACAATGTATAAAGCACCTTTACCAGCTTTCCAAATTTCCCTCAAATTAAATGATATCAATAAAACATGTCAGCTGATATTTTGTGAAAATTAGTCAAAGGTAAATTCAAGTGAACCCTGTGTAATAGAAATAGTTTCCCATCCACCTTATTATAAACATGGTGATTAACTATACCATTATAATAGGGAAAAGAATCCTGAAGAGATTGCCGTCATTTTAGCCTTATTAACAAACACATAAAAGTAATGATTAAATACCAAACATTGTAGTAATGTGGACTTTTTGTTTGGCTTGTTATATTTTCTTATCCCTCTGTGCATATTAAAAGGCAAAAATGTAATTATCATCTCCCTTGTTGGCATATTCAGAATAATATTTTTTCAGCTGCACCGTTTATTGAACTTGAGGAGAACTCTCTATATGTCATCCCTCAAATGGGGTAATATAATATTGAATTTGGTCTGGTGATAAAAATTGCAATCTTTGGTGATTAAATTGCTTATTTTGGAATTCACATACATGTGAATGGGGGAGGTCTGTAGGTATCATTTGCTTAATGCAAGCTTTTGTTTGTGCAAGCAGTTTTCTTTGAATTACTATTATGAAATTGAATCTGCAAAACTTGTATTGCTAAGAGTTTTAAAGAATATGAAGTTCAGTGCAAAGTGACATGATTATGGATTTGTGATAGTAACTATCAAGAATGTTTTATTGACCTTATTAGTATCTCTGTGCTCAAAAATCCATTAACTTTCTAGCCATGAATAAGAACATTTAAACTTTCTGCATTACATTTTTTCTTTGATATACAATGTAAATATGAACTCAAAGACTAATAATATAAGCATATACACTCATACAAGCTCAGTCTCATACACACGCACACACTTCTAGATTCATGTTATATAAAAAAAGAGAACTGATAATATATTCAATTTTTTAATAAGCCTTATCATTCATGGACAATGCAGATTCAACATATGCCTAGACATGTTTGAGTGTATGCTACTTTAAGCCCTATGAATGCTGTGAATGTCTGTGTGCATTTGTTCTATAATTCTATCTGAAACCACTCCCTTTCCAGTTTTATGCTAGATTCTCCAAAATAGCTATCAATTACTGTAAATGTTCCAACAGATATTGCACAAGCTGCTCTATTCACTAATATTTGTATAAAATAAAACCTTAAGTTACCATACATTCTCTTACAGTTTTTGACTCATCAATTTCTTACTGAACTTTTGAAACTCTAGTGAAATAATCATACTGCTTTATGGAGCTTCCATCAAGGGTATTGTAAAATATCTGTGGCTTAATTGAAAACAATTGATGGAAAAGACTGGAAACCCAGTTAAACCAGATGAAATAAGCAGGTATGGTCGCAACCATACAGGATTTGTTTGTGACGTCTCTAAGATATTGGGGAGCATTAGCTATTTTCTTTGGATGCCATGGTCTGCCTCTTAATCAGTCTCTGTATCATCTTCTCTTTCTGTTGACTCACTTCTTTTCTATACATTTGAAAAGGTGACCCCCACATCTCTTGAGTATAAATACCTCTTGTGTACTAGCTTTTGTGAAATCATTTTCAGTAGTTTTTCTTAATTTCTAGGAGAGACAGTCTAAAATTTTAACTTAAACCATGTCATTAGTGTTCAGAGAATGTGACACAGTGGAAAAATGTATAAATATATAAGGACAAATAAGATCTTCCCCCTTTGCTAACAAAACAGCTATAAAATAAAGGGGATTGTTTTTGCTGGACTGATACTACAAAATTTTCCTGTTATACTAACATTAAAAAAAACTATGATTCCTAGGACTTTAATGAAAATGTGGTGCACATAATATAGGCTTTTATTTATGTATGCCATTTATTCTCATTGTAAAGAACCAAAATGGCAGAGGAGACATTGGGAGAAAGGGACAGAACCAATATTTTTCTATTAACATCTCATTTATCAAGTGTCCTTTTGTTTTGTTTCATACTAAGTGTATCATTTCTCCTTCATTTTGAGTCAGTAACATTGGGTGCAGATAACAAGTTAACTACCTTCATCTTGGAAAGATGAAGTTAAGAGTTTTAAGGATATTTAAAATTTGAGCCCCAGTTGCCTTATGCTACATGTTAACATGTTGATTCATTAGTATCATGGCCTGATTAAAATATTCACTTTACTATTCTATTATTAATCTGTATCACCTATTCTTTTGAAAGGAAAAAAAGTGTTAAGAATTTTCAACTAGAGTTTGAAATTAGTTTCCCTTAATGAGGCACAAAGAGAACAAAGAAGCAAGTACAGTTCAAGTGAAATATCATAAGAGGAGTATAGGATATCAGTTAAAATAAAATTGAAGGAAATAAAAATCAGTTAAAGCTATATTACTTGACAAAGGAGTGATGGAATTTCAGCCAGGGCTTTAGAAAAGGGTGATGTGCTATCTACTTAGGAAAAAGATAACTGAAGACATTCAAAGCATAACCCAAAAGTGTATTAGTTGAAATAAAAGAATCCTTTTGACTGACAGAGTGTTTCTACACTAACTGGAAAAGTCAAAATGTGCAGATTGAAGTTATAGATGGTGACATAGTTCTAAATGTTAGTGGCACTGGCATGAGAAGATCACTGTTGGCACAGGAAAGGTTTGAATACTTGCGAATCATGGAATAAAACAGCAAGGAGACTCACCATGAAATTAACATGACTGCCGAAGCAAACTGGATTTAGATGAATAAAAAAAATGTTGGGATAAATGTTTGTTTATTATAGAAAGATAGTTCATTCATTTAATGAAGGAAAATTATAGATAAAAAGAAATGAAGAAGACACTTTAAGAAAATGATGGACAGAAGTGGATATCACTGTGTCCAGGGACCCATTTTACTCACCCAAACAAACAACTACTTTAAAGGTGTCTCGATTTGTTTAAGTTTACACTGGTATGGGGGAAAAGGATATATATATATATTTTTTTTTAAAGTTGAATTATGATACAACAAAGTAATGTGATAAACTGAGTTTGAAGTTATGAACAAAATGCAAGCAAGAGAAACATCCTCATTTTCCATCTTCAGTTATGAATAAACATCACATTCCAAGTGGCTATAGAAAAAGCAAATAGACTGAGAGAGTAGTAAGATAATAAAGAAAGTAGACAGCTGATAATGAGAAAGAGTAAGGAATGGTAGGAGGGACAAGGGGATAGAAGGAGAGAGAGACAGAATATGAATTTCATAGGTTATTCTATCACTCATTGATAATATATATCATTGATATAACAACAACAAAAAACTAGGGAAAGAGGTATCTGAAAAGTGAAATAGCTTGTCTATAGCAAAAGTAAGGATTAGATATTTGTGGGATTGTTAGAATTTTATTTGTATATGTGTTCCTATCAGACTATAACCTTCAGGATCCATTATGTTTTATCACCATTAAATGGAAAGAGCTGGAGGCCCTGCACAGGCTTTCATATGCAGTCTTGACCCATTCATTTATTTATGGGAAGGAAGAAACGCATAGGGAGAGAAGGTAGATTGCCTTTCTTGCCATTGCCAGCAGTTCAAACCCAACCCACTTCCTCACTGAGAAATAAACCTGAGAACGTTTGCCCACAGGGTAGTCACAATAAATAGTAAATAGTGCTGTACACATGCAGAAACTGGTTGAATAATAACTCATTCAGTCCTTACAGCAATCCTATGGTAGATAATTTTATCACAATTATTTATCATTGTTTTAGATGGTTTCTAGGATAGTGAGTGCAAGAGCAACAGTGAATGAAACAATGGTGACAACATTTCAGTACCCTGTGAAAATGAATAAATGTCATTAAGTTAAATAAAGAAAACATTTTTCAAAGATGTCAGGAAACAGCAAAGTACAAGGGGCTGGATATGTTTTAAAAAGCTTTACCATTCAATCCTCTAATAAAATCATAGTAAATATACACAATGAAGTTTTCCCCCATTCTCATGAAAAATAGTGTAATTAAATTTCAGAGAAATTGTTGGCATTGTAAAAAAAAAAAATACATATGCTATGAGAGATTGTCCAAGGCCACAAAGTTATAAAACCACATTCTCTCTCATATGTAGATCCCATCTTTTAATGGTTGTATGTAAGTTGGGAGCATAAGTTTAATTATGTGCTATAAATCAAGATAAGAGGCCAAGAGAGGGATAGGAGTTGAAGAAAAGGTGGAAAAGGACTAAAGAAAGCACAAAGAATGAGAGCAGACAATGATCTGACTTGAAAGGAGGCCAGAAATGGGAAAAGGGAAACAAGAAGTGGATGAAAATACCATAGAGAAACCCAGTATTTTGCAAAATGATTTTTTAATATAGTATTCATCTTGTAACATTTGAAAGATTTGATGGACTTGTATGGAGTTTATTATATTCCAGTAAGAATACATACATATATGTGTGTGTGTGTGTGTGTGTGTGTGTGTGTGTGTTTAGAAGGTGAAATTCTTTAGATCTAAGGGACATTTAAAATAAGGGAAATCTCTTGTTTCACCTGAGATTGGAAAGGCATGAAGAAGTCTGGTAGGTAAGACCTGGACTATGTGATTCTTCCCAGGGAGCCATAAAATACAAATGAAAAGTTCTGTTTGGAGACGTGATGGATACTAGGCATCTATGAGCAATTCATGAGACTAGGTCTTCATCTGGAAATTTGACATTGTGTTAGTAAATATCAGATTCAAATCAGATTTCAAATGGTTCTTCATGAAATACTAGGTAAAATTTTATCTTCAAGACAATGTGAACATATGATAAAAATGCTTTGTTGGGCCTTGAGAGGCCGGGACCTGAGGCATAGTAGACCTTCCTGAGCCCAGCTGAAGCTTGGCAACTGCCCTGCGCCCAGCTATGACTCAGCAGGGGTCCAAATGGCCTCTGGCCTGCTACTACCACGCAGGAAGTTAGAGTCCCCGCCCGTGGGCGCTTAGAACCAATCATCTCAGAGGTCGTGGCATGCTATTGGCCCTTACATCTCACCCCACCCTAAAGTCCCCGCCTTCGTGCTCAACATTATATAAACACCTGTCTGTTACAATAAAGCAAGATCCTGCTTGCGCAAGACTCCCGGGCATAGGGACTTACCCTTCTCCTCAACCCCCTGGGAGGAGCCAGCGGGCCTGGTCCTTCCTCAGCACTACCTGCGGGGGGAGCCCAGCAATGCTTGTCCCATACTGCACATACTGGAGCTGAACAAAACATCCTTCAAAAATTTGACATTCATCTGGTTTTGGTGAGCTGTGTCCCAAAATCCACTGATACACGCACATGGCAAGCTTTGGTAGTGCGAACATAAAATGTTCCTCGTTGTCTCATGTGTTTTTTATTAAGCTACAATTCTTAATTCCCAGTTGATGAAGCTTTCAAGAGTCGAGCCTTGCTGGGGCTGTGCTCTAGGGATGGAAGACAGGCCTTGAGATGTGCTTTCAGCACTCAGGCAGCTGCTCTTTCTCCTCCCCTCAAGCTGATACCGAGACCTGATGCCTAGCTGTATGGCCCTGCAATGATAATGGACCTTCCACCTGAAACTGTAAGCTGGAACTTTCTTTCCATAATTGTTTCAGTGTCTTATCTCTGCATCCGTAAGGCAACTGCTACACTATCTTTTCCCTAAAGCTTCATTACTGTTTTGCAGCAGTAATTCCATTTCATTAAATAAATAATTTCACCTACCTACAGTAAACAAATCTCCCTCCCCCAGATAGTAAGTTAAGGCAATGGCTAATACAGTTATGCCTACAATATAACTTTCAACAATATTCATAACAAGAAGAAAACTTAAATAAACTTTATGAACCTTCTCTCAATGTACTTCCACATACATCTTTTAGGCATATTTGCACAAACCTCTAACTACAGATAAGGCAGTGCAGTAACAGTAATTAAGATCCTGTTTAAACTGACTCTTCAGCCTGTCGCCTTGATCCGTGACAGTCAAACTTTTGTCAGGAAATATGCAGGTAAAGACATGCTCTATGGGCAACTTGCAGCATTTAGTATAAATCACTTGTCCTTAGTGGTTGAAATGGAATAATAAGATAAATGTGCTCCTGGGGGAAGATTACAGAGGGCATCTCTTAGAGATTTTTAATTTGTAAGTGTACCAGTAGGACTCACCAAAGAAACAGTGGAACACTCACAGGTATGTTCCTCTAGGTCACGTGGACGGATGACACTACCAGAGCGTAATGCCCTGTGAGGAGTTAGCAGAGGGAGTCCCACACCTTTCTCATCTTTGAATTGACTACATGCTCTTTAAGCAATCTGCTCACTGTAATATATATTTTTTCCCATTAGGGACAGAAGAATATTCTGTGCCAAACAAAGGAATGTGTAGCTATCCTGATAACTTCTGCCTGACTGGTGCTCAAGTGATTTGGGTCAATTGGTATTTATTCTCTTGTAGTTCATCATGACTGTGCTTCTTAGCATTTGTTGTGGCCCTCCTCTCTTGACCCAAGACAGGCACCAACTCAATCAGGCTCTACAATACATCTCTGGAAGGTACTACTAACTATCTATCATTTTTTTTTCTTTTTGTTTCAATTCCAAAGTTCCATATAATATAAAGATTTTCATGTGGTTGAATCTTCTTTTAATATTCCACAGCAGCCTGAGTCACTGACTAGGATCAATGAGAAATTTCTTCATACAAAATCTCAGTCTAAAATGAATTCTAAACCATAGCTATTGATGTCAACTCCAATTAAAAAATCCTACACTTTGGGCTAGAGAGACGGCTTAGCAGTTAAGCTCTTGCCTGTGAAGCCGAAAGACCCTGGTTCGAGGCTTAATTCCCCAGGACCCACGTTAGCCAGATGAACAAGGGGGCACACACGTCTGGAGTTCATTTGCAGTGGCTGGAGGCCCTGGCACGTCCATTCTCTCTCTCTCCCTCTCTCTCTCTCTCTCTCTCTCTTTCTCTCTTTGTCTGCCGCTCTCAAAAAAAAAAAAAAAATCCTACACTTTATCATTAATTATATGAAAATTTAACCATTAAGTTAAATATACATATTCCACTTTTAAACACCTGCACAAGAAAGTCCAGCATGGACATTTTAATGTGCAGTCTCAGATCTCTTTTGCATTACATAAATATTGCACACCAGATGGATAAGGATGAATTATGCCTTTTTGTTGCTCTTTTAGAATTTCATGTGCATCAGAAGAAATGTGTGAGTGTCCACTGCCTTTTATTCCTCTCTTCTCTGCATCACTGCTTTAGAAGCAATTTGACTAATTATTTTTCAGATCAGTACACTCATGCATAATATTCATGGAATATATAGCTTTTCTATCTTAACAATAAATGCACATCAAAAACAAAGTAATTCAAATACCATGACTATAGGAATGGAAGCAAAGGTCATTATTCCTGTTCTCTCATCTTGTTTTTATCTGTGCTTTTTACTTTTCAAAACAGGAGAGCACATGTCTAATTAAAATGGTTAAAATTCTTATTTTCTCAAAATGAAAGTTAATGTGTATGCCAGATGGTTAATAGTTGTAAAATTCTGTCTTCCGCACTTGTTCCTTCACTTCTTTTACTTCTTTCTTTCCTCTCAAGTCTCTTCTCTCATTCTCTTTTTCTTTTTTTTTCTCTATCATTCCCTCTCTCTCTCTCTCTCTCTCTCTCTCTCTCTCTCACACACACACACAGAAACACACACACACACATGCTCCAGGGAATCTTATGTAGGTGGACATGATGCCTTTTAACAACATACATCATAAATGAGAATGGCATCCATTAACTTTCTGTGATTGACAAGTATTGGGAACTCCAGCAAGGCAGTCATCCATGAAAATGGCATGCTATAAACATTCATATAAATTTATTAGAGTCTTTTCAGGCTTCAGTGAATTTCCATGACTATGTGTGTCTGGGATTTTATAAATCAATAACCCAGCATTGTCTAGCAAATGCCTGCATTTACGAGGACATCAAGAGAATGTGGCCTATGAGATAGTTTCCATTTTGTAAAAGTCTGTGTTAGATAATGCAGGTTGCTACAACAACGTCACCAACAAGGTCACTTTAAACAACAGATTTTATTTTATTTTTCCCAATTCCAAGGGCCAGAGGGCTAATGCTAAGGATTAATTTCTGGCGAGGCCTGTCTGTCTAGCTATCCTAATTGTAATCTTACTGTGACTTCAGATGTCGTCTTTGACAATATGTAGATACAGCATTCTGAGGTCTTTTCTTTTTGTTACAGAAATTAGTTTGGTGGGGTTAAGAATACCCTCTGGGGGCTGGAGAGATGGCTTAGCGGTTAAGCGGTTGCCTGTGAAGCCTAAGGACCCTGGTTCGAGCCTCAATTCACCAGGACCCACGTTAGCCAGATGCACAAGGGGGCGCACGCATCTGGAGTTCGTTTACAGAGGCTGGAAGCTCTGGCGCACCCATTCTCTCTCTCTCTCTCTCTCTCTCTCTCTCCCTCCTTCTCTCCGTCGCTCTCAAATAAATAAACAAACAAAAAAAAAAAAGAATACCCTCTGGGACCAAAGTTCTTTTTTTTTTAATCCCATATTTCTTGGCATGTTGAGTTTTAGAGCTACAGCATGTACATTTAGTGGGGATTCTGTTCAGTGTACTGCAAGGTGTTTTTTTTTTTTTTTTTAAGCATTTAAGAACTACTTAAGAGTGAGTTCTTAAAAAGATGAAAATGTCGCTCGCTATGACGGACTTGGGGTTTCTTCTTATATAATGAAAAATCTTGCTCTGAATTTACCAGTAACACCTCTGCATTGCAAATCTCATCCCCACCATGGGCCCTCATGTCTATAACTTTCTACAGCTTGCTGCAGCATTTCATGGGAAACAGGAGACTGCTATAGTATGATGAGACAAACCTTTTTTTAATTAATTTTTTTTTTTTGAGGTAGGGTCTCACTCTAGCCTAGGCTGACCTGGAATTCACTGTGTAGTTTCAGGGTGGCCTCAAACTCATAGTGACCCTCCTAACTCTGCCGCCACCCCCAACCATGCTGGGGTTAAGGGAGTGTATCACCAAGCCTGGCTGGTTATGGCTTTTGAGTCAGAACGTGGACAAATGGGGAGCCTTGGGCAATAAAATCTGTAAGCAACTGTCTTTTTTGCTTATTATCAAAATTTTAGGGGAGGTTTGGTTTTCTTTTTATATTGGTGAGGTATGGTCTCACCCTAGCCCAGACTCAAGTGGCATTTTTTAATTGTGCCCTAATGAAATTCCACTGGTGAATTACCCTGTGATAACAACCATAGGGTCAAAACTCATAGCTTAGCTTTAGTTAAAAGGCCATCCTAAATCATTGCAGTTTGCATTACAAGGACAGACTTTTTTTTCCTTGTAGGGCACAAATGTGCTTTGAGTGACAGCATATCTAGGTTCTAGCATAGGCTTCCATACTAGTATATATATATATATATATATATATATATATATATATATATATATATAATCTTGTAAACATTAAGATGACTTGATAATTTGAATGGGATAATTTGAATATATGGTCCCATAGAATCAGTCATTTTGATTAAATGTCATGCTTGAGCCCCTAGCAGGCAGATCCCTGCTACAAGCGGTCATGTCACTGAAGATCAAATCTGAATACCACACCAAAGCTGTGAAGAGAGCAGTCTGTGCTTGCTGCTATTGATGTTTGCTTGTTGCAGTTTTATTATTTTTTTGTTTCCTCTATGCTTGGATGTATGGAGTGTAAGCAGCTTCTTCCATTATCGATAGAATGTTTCCTGGATCTGGAAGCCTGAAATATACCCCTTCCTACTGTAAATTGTATCTGTTTAGATGTTCCTCTCAGCCATGTGTAGCTGGATGCAACAGTGAATTTGGTACCACACACTTGCCGGTTGTTGATGTGATGAACCTGACCATGAGGATTTTGATCTTTTTGAAATTGTGTGATAGAGAAATGTGGCAAGACTTGGTACTTGGCACTGAAAGAGCCTTACAGTGTGGTAAGCCAAATTTTATGGGCTGTTCTGGTGAGAGATGAAAATACTAAATACAGAGAAAATCGGATACTTGTCTTTCAAACATTCAAAATGGAAAGAGAGACAGCAGAGCAGAACATGGTTGGGACTGAGCTACAGGAATAAAGGCTGGATGCATTGTGAAGACAGGGACTGAGCTACAGGAATAAAGGCTGGATGCATTCTGAAGACAGGGACTGAGCTACAGGAATAAAGGCTGGATGCATTCTGAAGACAGGGACTGAGCTACAGGAGTAAAGGCTGGATGCATTGTGAAGACAGGGACTGAGCTACAGGAATAAAGGCTGGATGCATTCTGAAGACAGGGACTGAGCTACAGGAATAAAGGCTGGATGCATTGTGAAGACAGGGACTGGGCTACAGGAATAAAGGCTGGATGCATTGTGAAGACAGGGACTGAGTTACAGGAATAAAGGCTGGATGCATTGTGAAGACAGGGACTGAGCTACAGGAATAAAGGCTGAATGCATTCTGAAGACAGGGACTGGGCTACAGGAATAAAGGCTGGATGCATTGTGAAGACAGGGACTGAGCTACAGGAATAAAGGCTGGATGCATTGTGAAGACAGGGACTAAGCTACAGGAATAAAGGCTGGATGCATTGTGAAGACAGGGACTGAGCTACAGGAATAAAGGCTGGATGCATTGTGAAGACAGGGACTGAGCTACAGGAGTAAAGGCTGGATGCATTCTGAAGACAGGGACTGAGCTACAGGAGTAAAGGCTGGATGCATTGTGAAGACAGGGACTGAGCTACAGGAATAAAGGCTGGATGCATTCTGAAGACAGGGACTGAGCTACAGGAATAAAGGCTGGATGCATTGTGAAGACAGGGACTGAGCTACAGGAATAAAGGCTGGATGCATTGTGAAGACAGGGACTGAGCTACAGGAATAAAGGCTGGATGCATTCTGATGACAGGGACTGAGCTACAGGAATAAAGGCTGGATGCATTGTGAAGACAGGGACTAAGCTACAGGAATAAAGGCTGGATGCATTCTGAAGACAGGGACTGAGCTACAGGAGTAAAGGCTGGATGCATTCTGAAGACAGGGACTGAGCTACAGGAATAAAGGCTGGATGCATTCTGAAGACAGGGACTGAGCTACAGGAGTAAAGGCTGGATGCATTCTGATGACAGGGACTGGGCTACAGGAATAAAGGCTGGATGCATTCTGATGACGATGCTCAGAGAATTTAAGGAAATTGAATTTAAAAGTAATGGACTGGTGTGCATGACAGAAGGTATAGAACTGGACCATTTATTATTTAAAATTGGAGAAATCAAAACAAGCTTAAAGTTATGGGCACAGAGACTCACATTAGGTTGCTAAACTACAAGGGTTAAACAGATTACCACCACTAAAGGTGGAGCTAACTGTCTTATTCTCAAACAATGGAGATAAAGTCTGATGTCCAATTCTACCCAGAAGAAGCTGAATAAATAGGAGTCTACATTCTTTTGAAAGGTGATGATTTAAGGGGGAAAAAAAAAACGTGAAAAAGAGGCTTCAAGGTCAAGATTTATTCCCCACTGGATTAACAATTGGATGTGTCATTGCATGACTGTGGATAGTTTTAGAAGCATTTAAAATGCAGGGGAGTGTTCAGACCAGTGAGGATATTGTCCTAAGTCGATTCAGAAGCCACTGTCGAGATGTGGCATGAGAAACAGGTTGGTGTTTCTGTATTGAAAGTTAAAATGGCCATTGCATGGAGATGTGAAAGTGGACCTTGGTTTGCACAGGACACCCAAAGTTGTTTTAGATATACCAGGACTGTGCAAAGGCTGCCATGGCGCACTGTTGGCTGTGAATGAGAGTTCTCCTCAGGACACTCAGCCAGGCTACAGGGGATAAATAGAAAACCCAGAGACTGACATCACTGATCATGGATGTTGGATTTGAACTATAGATGTTTGATGTTTGCCTACTGGGTATTTTTTTTTTTTTTTTGCATTTATCTACTCTTTCCTAGTTATGCCTTACAGCAATGGAAGTGTTTATTCTGCCATTAAGTACTGGAAGTATGTAACTTATTTTATTTAATAAGACACACAGTTAGGAGACAGTCTTTAATCTCAGATGACACTTTGAAAGTTGGAAGTTTTGTAGTTTACAAAGTTTATGGGAACCTTTGCATTTGGGCTGAATGTAATTTGCACTGTGAGATGTTCATGAGTCTGTGGTGCCCAGCTGTAGAATGTGGTACTTTGCATGCTTTAGTTTGAATATATGGCCCCAAAAGGCTCAGTGATTTTGATTAAACCTCTTATGTGAGGTCTGAGCAAGCAGATCCCTGCTACAGTGAGAGCATGTCACTGGAGAGAGATCCTAATTTCTGACCAAAAGTGTGGAGAGACAAGTTGTAGCTCTGGAAGTTTGTGTTATCTGGTGTTTGCTTTGTTTGCTTGCTTCAGTTTCAGGTTTTTTGTTTGTTTGTTTGCTTTTGATTTTTGCTTTTCCTCCCCTCCTCTCTCTCTCACTCTCCCTCACCTTAGATGCATGAAAAAATGCAGTATTTTCTGCCATTGATGGAACTTCCCCTCCATATGTAAGCCATAAATAAGCCACTTCCTTCCATAAACTGTCTCTTGTTGGATGTTCTTACCAGCAATGTGGAGCTGACTGCAATGGATAACATACAATATTATTTTACTTATTTTTTTTATTGTTCTGAACACTTACCTCATCAGAAGCAATTTAGGGAAGCAGAGTTTATTTTGGTTTACAATTCCAAAGAGATGAGACCATCATGGTGTGGAGGGCATACCAAGAAGGGGAGGCCATGAGGTTCCATTGTGAAACAGAAAGACAAAGACAATGGGAAAGTGGAGTTGCACTATCAAAACATAAGTTCCACCCCAGCGACTCTTTCCTGCAACAAGGTTCCACTCACCTCACAAAGATTCCACCTATCCTAACAGCTGGAAACCAGTTATTCAACTACATGGACCTATGGGGGCTATTGTTCATTCAAACCACAATATTGTTGAATTGTGTCCTTATTCATGTGGAAGTAAGGACAGCAGCATCTTTGGATACCATTCAAGTTTCTTTTTAAAATTTTTAATTTTTTATTAATTAGTTTTGTACTCAGCAAATACAGTCAGTTTGGTAGCATTATTAGGCTCATCCGTGACCTACCCCCTCTCCTTTTCCCCTCCTTGTTGAGGTATATGGGTCATGCATTGTGGAGTTAGCCCACAGTTATGGGTAAGCTAAATGTCTCTGCATATCATAACCCAACATGTGGCTCTGACATTCTTTCCACCCATCTTCCGCAAAATTTCCCTGAGCCATGTTGGGCTCATTTTTGGTCTGGTTCAGTGATGAGGTGCTGGGGGCCTCTGGGTCTCTGGAAATCTGATTTGGTAGGAGTTGATTTTTCTCTGTGCTGATCTCCTTCACCCTTGTGCTGGTACCTAGTTCACCAAGAAAACAGTACCCTTGCTTGTTCTGCCAATTGTTCTCAGTTTCAGCTGGGGCCCTTAGAAGGAAATAGCTTAAAAAAAAGTAAATTAATTTTGGGGAGTAAACCTATTAGTTTCTGGGGGTCATTTAAGTGTAAAATACTAATCAATATTATGCAAAACATAAACTGAAGACATTGAGATCATATTAGACAGTGAAGATAAACTATCCAAAAATAAATATTAACACGAAAAAGGTACTCAAAGGTGTTAGGCAAAATACAATGTCTATTGTTAACAAAAGAATAATATTATTTTCACATTAAACTCAAAATGCTAATTTGCTTTGATTAAAATGTAATAAAATAAGATAAATTTTTCTACTTTTTTATTTTATTTTTATTATTAGTTATGTACACAGTGTGTATACAGCCATGTTGGTACCATGGTTATCCCCCTCCTTTGTCCTCCTCCCTCCACAGGGACCTTCCTCACTGGGGAATGTGGGTCCTACACTGTGGGGAAGCCATCAGTTATGGGTAAGAGGCAGTGTCTGTTTGCATAATGTCCCAACATGTGACTCTAACAATATTTCCTACCCCTCTTCCACAAAATTCCATGAGCCCTGTTGAGTTTGTTTTAGGTCTACTTCAGTGATGAGATCTTAGGAGCTTCTGTGTCTCTGAATATCTGGTTTGGAAGGAGTTGAGTGCTCTCTGTGTCTATCTCTTCCACCCTTGTGCTTGTACCAGTTCACCAAGAAAGCAGCCCTCTTGCTCATTTCCCCAATTACTCAGCTAGGGCCCTTTTGAGGTGTGATGGGCTGATTCTCTCCTCAGGTTCTGCATCCATCTGAAAAATAGAAGCAAATTCTCCAACAGAGAGTGAAGTCAGTACCAGATAAATGGGATAACCGTTATTATTTTAGAGAGAATTTAATATATGTAGGCCCTCTTGTAACCCATTATTAGTGGGAGCTGGATAATGGAAAGCAGGCTCATTTTTTGGAAATGGTTCTGACTTGTTTCCCAGCACCAGCTATGGGTTCCATTCCACCAAGTGGATCCCTTAGCCAAATCAAGAGCAGTTGGTTACCCACCAAGGTTGTGCAAAACTATTGCAATTGTGTGAGCATCATGACAGGTTGTTTGCTGCTGAGTAGCTTAGACCACAAATTTCTTGGAGAGTTGTTGGTCATTTTCCCCCAGTCACTCATGTTTCACCTTATGGCACTAGATGACCCTAACTGTTTGGGGAATGACTCTCTTCCAGATTCCAGCCAGGTTGCTCCATGTTCCATACCAACAGCATATGGTGTCTTCTGCAGTAGGGACTTACCACTAAAATTTGGTGGGTCATCAAGTATTCTGACAGAAATCTGTCTTCTTTTATGAAACCTTGAAGGTCTCTCTGATCAACAGCTCACTGTGGATGTTAACTGCATGCTGGTACTGGAAGTTATAGGCCAAGGCCAAGGAAAAGAAGGAAGAAAAAGATAGGTGATATAAAAGATAAAGAGAGAAGAGGGAGAGAGAGAAACAGGAGAAGATTAAGGTCTTCATCATACAGACTCCAGGGCCCTGTGGTTCAGGTGTTCCCTCTAAGGTCTGGATAAATGTTCAACCATTTAGTCTGTCTTTTAGGATACAGAATTTTATGGTACCATTGCTATTTGAGTACAATTTTGTGCCCCCCTTTCATTACTCTCCCCTCTCCCCACACCCTCTTTAAGAACTCACTTGAAATAAGTTTCTTCGACCCAGTAATGAAGGTGTTTACTTGAAAAACCTGATAGTGAGGTTTGATTCACCAATAATCACTTAAAGCCAGTTGTATAAAATGCCACATGTGTCTGGATTATATTTTCAGTTGCAAGTGGCCCTTGTCTCTCTCTCTCTCTCATTGTCAAATAAATAAAGAAATTTTTAAAAAATTGATAAAATTCAGCAAAAATAACTAGTGTTTTTTTTTTATATTTTTGGATTGAATTCATAATCTTTTAGCTAATCAGGATAATGAATACTGAACTTAATTATTAATGTTAGAGTTAAAAAATAGCAGAAAATCCTAACCAAATGCAGAATACACATGAACACTTAAAATCATCCTGAAAATCACTAAAGATAACTTTAATAAGTTTATCAGGTTCTGAGATGTCACTGGAAAACATTGTCCAAATGACAGTTCATTATTAATTATTATTATTATTATGCCTTTATTTTATTAATTTTTTACTAAGTATATATTTTGTGTGGACAAATCATGTGTAGGAGCCATCATTTTCTACTCCCTATGCCTATTCCACTCTAAGCCATCCTCAGCTGTATTGCTGGTATTTACCATGGGGTTATGTGTCATAAGTTGTGAGAGCAGCAGTCAGTCATTGTGGGAGAGCAATGCCTTTGGGCCTCTGCATATGTCCTCCCTGTGGCTATTACTTTACTTTCTGCCCCATCTTCTGCAAAACTCCCTGAGTGGTAGGTTTGTTTTAAGTCTACTTCAGTGTTGAGCTCTCAGGAGCCTCTGGATTTCTGCTTCGGTATGTGTTGAACATCCTCATTGTCTGTCTCCTTGACCCTCACTCGAGTTGTCAGGCTCACCATGGAAGCAGCGCTTTTGCTCATCTCACCAGTACCTCTGTGGTTTGACCTAGGCCCTGGATGATGTCCAAGGAGTGGTTTATTTTGATTCTCTCTGCCATCTAAAAAAGAAAAGACAGATTCTCCAAGTGGTCAGCATAGGTTAAAAGGTATAAGCGTTGGTAATTTAAAGAGATTTTTTTTTTTTTTTTTATGGATGTAGCCCCTGTTTTGGCCAAAGACTAGTGGCAGCTTATTGTGGGAAAGCAAAATCTTCATCTCCATAGGATCTTCACAGGGTTCCTAGTTCCTGCTATGTGTTCTTTTCACTGAGCAGATCTCTAAGCCAAACAGGAGGCCAGCGGTTACCAGAAAAAGCTGGGTGCCATCATTGCCCGGGTGTTTACATCTTGTCAGGCTGGTTGCTTTGGATAGCAGTGCTCCCTGCTTGCTCACAACATTGTTGGCCACTTTCCTCCAGAAGCTCATATAGTCCATCCCAGCACTATATGGACTAACCATCTGGGAACTGGCTTGCATTGGGATTCCAGCCTGACCTCTCTGTGCTCTGTGTCACCAGCATGTGATATCTTCAGCACTAGGGTCCTACCTTTTACCTTAGGTGGGTAATCAAGTGCTTTGATAGAAGCCTGTCTTATTTTGAGGACCTCGTATGTCTCTCTGATCAACAGCTCAATGTGGGTAGTGAACGATCCCTGGTACTGGGGTTTAGAGGCCAGAGACAAATGTTTTAAAGTTAGGCTTCATCCCACCCTCTCTAGGCCTTTCTTACCATACAATTCTCTAATACTCTTGTTGAGGGTTATATCTTTTATACTACTATCCATGAGAAATGTTTATATGGTATCAATTCATTTTGAGCTTTGATTTTGTATCTATCTCCCTAAAACGTACCATTCCCCTCTGTATAAACCCTTGTTTTTATACTAATCATGCAATAAAAGCAATATTACTGTTATTATTTATTAAATAAAGAGTTGAAAGCTGGGAGTGGTGACGCATACCTTTAATCCCAGCACTCAGGAGGCAGAGGTAAGAGGATAGCCATGAGTTTTAGGTCACCTTGAGACTACATAGTGAATTCTATGTCAGCTTGGGCCAGAGTGAGACCCTACCTCAAAAAACCAAAAGAAAAGAAAAGAAACTTCAAACAAAGATTGAGTCTGCAGAGATGGCTAAGTGGTTAAAGCTATTAATTTGCTTACCTGCTATGGTAGTTTGAATATAGGTCTCCCAATACATTCAGTTTTATTAAACGTCCTGGATTTCCACTTACCTGGATGAAAGATGCATCACTGTGGGCGAATCCTAGGGTTTAGCCATCAGGTGTTACTAGGGGTGGATCTGGGATTCCAGTTTAAATCGTGTGGAGAGCAGTCTCAGTACTGCCTGGATTCCTTGCTGTTTGGTTGATGATTTTTGCTTTTGCTTTTGGTGGTGTGATTTCTCTTATTTATTTATTTATTTATTTATTGTCATTATGGAACATTCACTGAATCTGTAAGCATGAAATAAATTCATTCCTCCTACAAACAATGTCTGGTTTGGTGGTTTATCCCAGAAATTTGAAGCTGACTACAACACATGCCAACAAGAGTTTGATCCTCCTCAGCTCTCACTTAATACTAGATACAATGAAGCCTTTTCTTCTGTGCTATCAATGCAACAACACAGTCAATGGGAGGTGGAAACAGGAGAATCTGCAGATCACAGCCAACTATATTGGCATTCATTTGTATGGGCGAGTGACCCTGTGTCAAACAATGTGGAAGAATTGTACCATCCTATTTGCATGTGCATGTGGACACACACACATACACAAAACACAGATCAAAGAATGTAAAATAAGTGGCAGAGTATTTAAAACTATGCTATGTTGCCAAAATATATAAGAATTCATGATGTTAAGACGGTGACGGGAACTGCATTTATCTCTTTGAATTAAAATCACTCAATAAAAATTTATTTCTCTAATTCATATTTTTGGGATTAAAATGCAATTAATTATTTTAATCATTACTCTTAATGAATTTAAAAAGAACAGAAATAAGAGTACTCTTCTAATTAAAATAATGATAATAAGAATAAAGGTGTTGAATACATAAGAAGCAATCCCATGATCAAATTAGTAGATGGGGAAAGAGAAAACTATCAATTAGCTCAAACAGTTAATAATTGGACAGCAATTAGGAAAATTCATCA
The DNA here is from genome assembly GCA_036346955.1 of Dipus sagitta. Taxonomy (NCBI): domain Eukaryota; kingdom Metazoa; phylum Chordata; class Mammalia; order Rodentia; family Dipodidae; genus Dipus; species Dipus sagitta. The sequence goes on along the minus strand of CM070782.1, from coordinate 86,932,142 downwards.
TCTCTCCTACATTAAAACCAACATGATAGTAACTACCTAAAATGTCCTAACTTAGAAATGAGACATCAAAATACATTTTACGTAAATTTGTCTTAGGTTTTGAGACATAGAATAGTTTCATAAGCAAAAATTCTTAGGTGGAAATAGTAAGAATTCTCAAAATTAAGTAATCATTTTGTATCAATGCTTTAAAATTTTTGTCATTTATTCAGTAGTTTTAATTCCATGATTTAGTCTTCCTAGCTAACAGCGACTATAATGCTGCTATTTCATATTCAGCATATGAGTAAATATTTTAAAATAATGCAATAAGTACAGTAAGATATTTTATTGGTTACATTTGAAATCATGTTAAAAATACATTAACAAAAGTAGATTAGAAAGAAAGGGTCTATTTCAGTTTACACAGTCCAAGATTAAATGACAGCAGGGAAGACACATTAGTAAGAGCTTGAGGCAGCTCGTCATGCTCAGTCCACAGTGAGAAAATCAAATAAAGAATTCTACAGCTCAGTTTGCTTTCTTATTTATGTAGACTTGCATTTCATCCTCTGAATGTCACTGCCCACAATTAAAGTGGCTTCTCCTACCTCAATTTGTATAGTGTTCAGAATCTCTCAAACAAATTCCCAGTACTTTGATTCTATCATGAGTCTAAATTCTGTAAAGTTGACAACCAACTGTTAATCATCACAGTCATGAAATAGTAGGCAATTACATAACCATCAGTATGATAGGCTGACATATATAAGAAAGCAAATGCTCCAAACTTTTCATAATCATACATATGAGTATATATTGAATATATACATATAAAAAGAATATTTAATATATACATATATAAATATATATATATATACATATTTCAATTATTAAATTGTAGAGGAATATATATCTTTATAATGCTTAAGTAAACATGCTGTATAATTTAAAATTCAAATAATTGTAAACCGATCATTTTTACCATTTATGTTATTTACATATAATATTTGAATGAACTTACTAAGCTAAATATTGGATCTGTAGATGAATGTCTTATGGATATTTAAATGCTTCTCAAATTTGTTTTATAATTTGGCCCTGAAAATTTTTATTTCTAAATGGAATATGCAGAACATGGACTTTTTTCTATTTAAATATAAATATTCCAATCTAAATTTCCTCTCCTACTTTCTCTTGTTTTGCCCTGTGACCATTGTCCCTGAGCATTGCTCACGCAACCATAATCATTCTTCTCATTGCTATTGTCATAACAGTGAGCACTGTGGATGATTTATTTTAAGGTACAACATAAGAATTTGAAAAATAAATGAATAAAGAAACAATGATGTTCTTTCTTCCATTTAAATAAAACGTAGCATAAAAATATAGAGAAAATAATAGCGTAAGAAGTCAAGTCAAAGGAGATCTTTCAGTATGTCATGATAATTCAAACCTCAAGCCTACTTCAAATGAAAACCTGTTGTATAATGTCTTTTATTAATCTTGCTAGCCAAGAAGGTTTATTAAAAATGGCATAAAATGAAAGAAACAAGATAGAATTTTTTTATAAAATCATTTCATTCTGCAAAAATTCATTAGAATTCTACATGAAAATAATGCTCCCACCTTTCGTAGACTGAGCTAATAGCTTCCACCCTTGGAGCTATGATGGTATGCAATTCAGAGCCAAGAGATTCCATGTAGCCATTGTAACTTTTCCCTTTTTCTTTGTTTTTGAGCTGGGATGTAAAATAAAGTACCTCCTTATTATTCTCCAAACTATTTTAATAGCATGAATATGAAAATTCTTTTCACTGTGGCAAGCCCTGCAGTGATCACTTTGAATTAGAGGTTCAATGTCCATGGCCTCAGGATCTACAGAATGAGGAAGCCACATGCCAGCAATTAGCTGAAAGACCGCTGACAAATGCAATGTTATTGTAAGAGAAGTAAACCTAGAGAGCAGCAGTTTGGATCTCTTCCTTCCCATATCTCCCGTCTCCTCTGGTCATTTCAGTTGTAGTTTTGGCTAATATTTAATGAAAATTTGTGATGGGTTATAACTTTGCTAACTTCTAAGAGAAATATGACACTCAATGCTTGGGGCATGGAAGACCTTTGGAGAATGCTCCCTTCAAGGAAGAAGTGAATTACATAAGATTGCTAATGAATTCTGCTAGGGGGTGTTTAAACCCAACTGGCATTGTTTACAAAAATCTCTAAGGCCTAGGGCAAGACATCTCTTAAGAAAGAATTTATGAAACCTTCTTGTTAAATTAGAATTTTAAAATGCATTTTTCATAAACAAATTTTTCAATTAGTTATTATTATAAAGTCTGTAACATATAAAATCACCACTACCAAAATAACTCTGTTATTCTTCTCAAGAAGAGTTCCACTATATTTTGTATAATATTGTGAGGATAGTGAACACTGAGCTAGATTATATTACAGATAGTTTGCATCACATCTATGCATCTACTGGGACTGACAGGAAGTTAACCCGAATGAACAAGTGAAACATAGACTTTTTCCAACTCTATGTAAAAAATGAATATACAGCTTTGTATTTTCATTTAAATGTTAGATGTTCCCATACATGACTATGACTTTACAATTCATGACCTTGTTAAAGTTATATGCACAGTTTCTGAGAGGAAAAATGAGACAAACCTTAAGTGAATTCTAAGAAGATTTCATAGCATAAAATAGCCAGATGAAACATGAAATACTTTGCACCGTGAAGTTCACTTATGGCCTTGCTTTCCTGATCTCACTCATAACGTGTGATGCTCTGCAGCGCACAGAGGATGGCGTACGATCCTTAAACTTTTATGAGACAAGGTGAACACATGGGGACTAAACCTGAACTGGCTAATGAAACCCACACCTAATGCATATTAGTAAGAAATCAGGTTTCCATAACATCATTCCTAGAGGTAAATACCAAGATCAGAAGGATAAAATAATTTGCACTTGTAGCAGAAAAGTTGATTAAGAGGTTTTTTTCTAATTTTATTGAGAAAAGGTGTCTTTGTGGCTTCCTAGTGTATTTTTCTTCTCACCACACTATTTTTTTAATATACCTTCCTTTTCTTCTTTATATTACTTACTTATTGTTAAATTACTTACATTATATATTTGCTATTTATGTAAGTGTTGACAAGGGTCTCACACATGACATGTTTGTGAATTTCAGGAAGAAGATTAAGATTGTGTCAGGAAGTTACGAAAAAATTCATTTAATGAGACACTTGTTAATAATTAGTGTTTTAGATATTCCAATGATGTCTTTAACATATAGTGAATGCCTTTTATGTTAAAGTGTACATTAATAAAACCTGGATGGTTACAGAAAGGTCTGTGGGATAGAGTGGAAAGAAAATGATAAATGTTACACAAATTTTGTGATTCTAAATAATCATTAGTTATTATCAGTTTAGTGGATTGGATTCACTACAGATAAGAAATACAAGGCATGAAAGATGATTCATGGTATGTAATGTGAGGTTTTATATGTAAACTTATTTCTGTCAGCATGGTACTTTGTTTCTTTTCTTTGACAAGCCTCTTCCCTGTAAGCATGGGAAATACAATGCTGATCATACTGATTTTTCATTTACTTCAGTCTTCTTGGAAAGCAATTCCTCTTTGCAGATAGCAGCCCACATCTATCTCATTCTTTAAGAACCTGAAAACACCATCTTCTCTGAGACCTCTTTATTCCTAAACTCAAATTTAGAATTAAGGATTTATTCCTCAGGTGAACATCATGGCTAATGTTTTATTCTGTAGCACTCAGAAGGAAAAGGCAGAGTGCGACCACCAGGTTTAAGTGAGCCTGAGCTGCAGTGTGACTCTCTCAAAAAAATAAATAAATGAAAAAGAAACAAAAGTAACTCAAAAGAACAGCAATAATACCAAAGCCAGAATTTGTGTATGTTTCCAGATGTTTTGTACATACACTGAAAATTGCATAAAATAACTTGTCATAGTTGTTTATGCCCATGACTTTCACCCCTGTGTGACACTGAGATATCAACACTGCATTCTATTTCTAATGTCATGCAAAACACCAAATATTATTACTGCAGTGTAGCTTCTTATCCATAACATACACACACACACACACACACACACACACACACACACACACACATTTGAATCAAAGTGAATATTTAGAATAAACTAGAACCATCTACACAGGCTTGGTTCATCCACTTCAGCCGAATCAGTTCAAATTTGTTTTTTTTTTTTATGATGAAGTTCTTAAATAAAAGCTTTTGCAGTTAAGAATCTCAGGTACTGATAAATTCAGTTAAGTATTTCTACTAATTATGGGCAACTTTGTTCCATTTTTCATCACTTTGACTGCGGTAGTTGCAAGATTCCATTGTGATATTGGAAAGTACCCCACAGATGTACTGTAATTATTTTCTATCAAACACATGTGTGGTCTCTGTGAAGTTTCTGAGAATGACACTTTCCTTGGTAATAGGATTATGTCACGGCATTCACATCTGTACTGCTAGCAGATTCCAAAGCTAGTATGGTAATGTGGGGAGAGTTTAATTCTAACATATCCAATCATACTGCTCCTTATTCAAGTATTCTCGGTCCATTGGATCGCTCTACAGAATCTCTGAAATTTTTGAAGGTTGAAACCAAGCCATTTTGCAAAATTGATTAACTCTTGATGAATATTCTAGACAGAAATTAGGTGTCCCTAGGATGCTATAACATGTTTATAGTGTTAACACAATCATAGGTTATTTTGGTTAGTATCTGTGCATCCACTACCTTTTCTTGACACTTTTCTTTTTAGTTTAGGCTGTGAATATTTTTCACAGCTCTTGTTACAAAGCAGCCTGTATTATTCCACTTCAAAATCAATCATTTAACACCTGTTCAAAAGTAAATAAATATTAATTGTCAGTTTTATTCTATCAGTTAAAACATTCTCTTCTTAATTAATTCAAGAGTGGGATTCACAGGTCCCTTGCAATTCTAACCTTAGTTAAAACAATGAGATTTAATAATGAGATAAAGCATTATGTATCTCTAGTTAATGCTTACATTTTTATTTCATATTTATATAGTGTTATACAATAGCCCATCATTTGTCACTCTTTATTTATTTATTTATTTATTTATTCATTTATTCATTTATTTTGGTTTTTTGAGGTAGGGTCTCACTCTGGCGCAGGCTGACCTGGAATTCATTTTGTAGTCTCAGGGTGGCCTCGAACTCATGGCGATCCTCCTACCTCTGCCTCCCGAGTGCTGGGATTAAAGGCGTGCGCCACCACGCCTGGCCCTCACTCTTTATTTTTAACATAATGCAGCAAAAAATTCCTTATATTTGCTGTTCTTGAGAAGTTCACTTTCAGTGAAACAATTAACACATTCCTCTGAATTGCAATGCTGTGAAAAAAACACTCAGGTTTCCATATAGGCTCATTGGTTAATGAGATCAGAGTATAATAAATGTCCCATCACTTCAGGATTCACTGAATCTGCACTACATAAATTTCAGGTTGTACAGAGAGGTTACTGGTTTATATAATTCCCTATCATTATATTTGAGAGCTCTAAAAAATATGCACACATATATCCAATAGTTGCATCTAATTTGTCTTTATTATTATACCCCCTAATTCATTAGGATATTTTAAACATTAAAGTAATTATTGTTATTTTTAAATTTATGAATAACAATTATATCTAATTTATCTTTGCTTCTCTCTCTCCAGTTGGAATTAACATATACATATCCCAAAGATTTATCTTGGGCTTTGCAAAATGAAAGCATTTTCCATTATAATAGCTCCTTCATTTCTCAAGAATTTCCTGAGAGATCTTTCTTCCTCTGAAGTAAGAAAATAGGCAAAAGTTGGAGCATGAGAATCTAGTTAATGTCATAGAGCTATTACCTTGCAAAGACAAAACATAACCCTAACTACAAATTCTCTGTGTGTTCTATGGTCCTGGATTTGCCTGGCTTGGAAAACTGCAACTTCAACATATAATCCTATAAAACGTGTGACACTTTGCCAGACTGAAGCTGAAACAGATTTTCTGTTGTCACTGTTTGCATGTTTCCTTTCATTTGCTTTTCTTCTTTAAAATATTTTATTTTATTTATTTGAGAGAAAAAGAGAGAGAAGGCAAAAGAGAGAGAAGCAGACAGAGAGAATGTGTGAGCCAGGGCCTCCAGCCACTGAAAATGAACTCCAGGTGCGTGTGCCACCTTGTGCATCTGGTTTGCATGGGTACTGGGGAACTGAACCTGAGTCTTTAGGCTTCACAGGCAATTCAACCCTGCTTTTCTTTTGAATTTTTATTTGGTATTCAATCTACATTTTATTTCCTTTAAAGCAATTTTAAATATTGATAAAAATACTTGTTTCTCAGTGGTGATTGATCCATGCCTGAATAAGTATTAATCCTATGTTATTATGCAAATTCCAATATGAAGAAAGGGTGGTTAGATGCATTATCTGTATCCACATAATGCCAGCACAGCACCACTAAAGAATGCTTCTGTGTTAGCGATTAATTACTTCATCAAGTATTTAAGAGGTAGCTATAATGGAGTTACATGGAGATAATTTGGTAGGGGGGAGGAAAGAAGGTATATTCTAAAACAATTGACAGCAGAAAATACAGTGAGAACACAGTGCAAGGGTCATTAATAGCTTCAGACAACTAATAGAGGTCTGTTAAAAGCAAACATGTAAGGAGCATGTATTACATAATGCTCTATATTTAATATGTATTACAAAATTCAGTTCACAAATCAAGTAAAAAATATATCAATTACCCTTATACTTCCGCTGACATCACCAGTGCCTGGAGAGGTAAGCACTATGTTCAAGAATAAAAACTACCTGGGCTTTTCAACAAATTGTGGTGGAAGAGCCAGAGATCTTCGCATAAGAAATGAAGTTGCCACTCTTTTGCTGTCTACCTTAGTTGTAAACTTGACAGGACTGACAAACCACAGAAACAAATCTCTGGCCATATCTGTGAGGGGTCTTCAAGATTAGGTAAATTGCTCTTGGAAGACCTACCCTACATGTGAAGCAGCCATTCATAGGCTGCAGTCCTGGACTGCATGGTATATACGCAGCAGTATGCATTGTTCTCTGCTTCCCAACAGCAGGGGCTATGCGACCAGCTGCTTGCTGTGCTTACAGCAACTCCTTCCCTGCCTTGGTGAACTGGACCCTCCTACTGTAAGCCAAAGTAAACATCTACTCCATAAGTTGCTTTTGCCAGGTACTCACCACAGAAAGAAAACAGCAACTGATGCAGATTACTTTCTCATGATTGAGAAAAATCAATAAATGAAAACTGACAATGGATTAAAATTTAAAAGTTGAACTACAAAATACTTAGAAAATTTTATAGTATCCTAGGACTAGGCAAAAATACTTTTCACACAGAATGAAATGAAGAAATATTAAAATAGGGCTGGAGAAATGGCACAGCAGTTAAGGCATTTGCCTGCAAAGCCTAACAACCTGGGTTTAATTCCCCAATACCCATGTTAAACCAGATACACAAAGTTCACATGCATCTGGACGTTTTTTTTCAGTGGCTAGAGGCCCTGGTGCACCCTTTCTCTCTCTCTTTCTCCTCTCTCTCTCCTTGCAAACAAATAAATAGATAAAATATACAAAAAAAGAAATACTAAAATAAAAATTAATGAAAGAAATTGAACTTCATAAAATCCAAATTTTTGCTGATGATCATATGTCAGTAGAAGAAATAATAGCAGAATAAAATCTTTTCAAATGAAATATACAACAACGACGATTAGGTACTTTGAATGTATGTCCCTGGTAGGGTGTAGCCCTATTGGGGAAGAGGTGCATTTGGGGGAGCATTCGTAGTCCAGCCTTAGATGGGTTTAGAGGAGCTTTGAGCTCTGGTGGTTTGTGTTACTTGGTGTTTACTTACTGAAGTTATTTTTTCCTGCTTGGATGTATAGAAGTAAGCAGCTTCTACTGCCATGGGTGGAACCTGCCCTAAACACTACGCGCCTGAAATAAACACATTCCTCCCAAAAGCTGTGTCAAATTGGGTGCTTTTCCCAGCAACAAGGAGCTGCCAGCAGCACAAGACATATAAAGAAAATAAAATGACTCCTATGACCTGATAATATAAAGCTAAATACTAAGCCAGAATTCCAAAGAAAACCTACAAATGTCAGAATAAACAGGAAAATCTTTTCTATATTATTAATTACTGAGGAAATGCAGACCAAATCACAGCATAAGACTTTTTTTTTTACATATTTTATTTATTTATTTATTTATGAGAGAGAAAGAGACAAATAGCGAGAAAAAGAGAATGGGTGCGCCACGGGTTTCTAGCCACTGCGTACAAATTCCATATACATTTGCCCCCTTGTGCATCTGGCTTACGTGGGTCCTGAGGAATTGAACCCAGGTCCTTAGGCTTCTCAGGCAAATGCCTTAACTGCTAAGCCATTTCCCAAGTCCCACAACATAAGACTTTGTATCCATCAGTACAGCTATGATCAGAATAAGAGACCATACCAACTATTAGGAAGGAGAGAAAAGGAACAGAAACTTCATAGCTTACTTCCAGGAAAAAAAAAAAAAATATATATATATATATATATATATATATATATATATATATATACCTGGGGAACTGGAAAAACAGATGCGTTATCATTCAAAATATTAAACCTTCATTACTCTATGACACATAAAATCTGCACTTAAGTATATACACAATAGAGGTGAAAACACATGTGCACACAAAAACAACATAAATGTTCTTAGCAACATTATATGTGATGGTGAAACATTATAAAGATACTCCTCAACATGTGGATGAATAAGCATGATGTGTTCCTCGCATATATTAGGATTGTTTTTTACCAGTAAAAAAAATGAATGAAACACTGATAAGTCAAAATAGATGACCCTTGAAAACATGATAACTATAGAAACTGTTAATAAAATACTGCATATTGTATGATTATCAGTGTATGAAATGTCTAGTATAGGAAAATATGCTCTGGAGATAAAAGTAGATCAATGGCAGGGCGTGGTGATGCACACCTTTAATGCCAGCACTCGGAAGGCAGACGTAGAAGGATTGCCGTGAGTTCGAGGCCACCCTGAGACTCCATAGTGAATTCCAGGTCATCTTGGGCTAGAGCAAGACCCTACCACGAAAAACAAAACAAAAACAAAATCAAAAGTAGGTCAATGGATTGTTAATTTATTATATAAAGGGGCTATTTGAATTGGGAAGATGGATAGGAGATAAAACTATGAAATATTCCAAACCTAGATTACAGTGGTAGTTTCATATATATGCCTATGTTAAAACAAAATAATTATATATTTTAACATGTAAAGTGATTATTCTTAGGAATTATATCTTTAAAACTCAGGATAAAAACCTCATGGTCAATGAATTAAAGAATTGGCTTAAGATCAGCATAATAAAATATGTTTAGAGGTCCTTGGAGAAACATTCCCCTTTGTACTTGACTTTCTGAGTGTATTGAAGAAAAGCTCATGTGGAAACTGTTTTGTATTGATTTGATTGAAGGTTAAAATGTTCTTTCCTATAAATTCTATAGTGGAAGTAGAGCCAGTTTTATATGCATATGTATGCATGGGGTATCGAGTTCTATACACTATGAAAAAGTCACAAACATGAAACGAATACAATTTGTACCCGCCTAGCTAATTTCTCTAGTTCTTCATCCATAGGACAAAGGTAGAGTGACTATTCTTTGAGTGTCACCTTTAGTTCATTTTCTGCTAGACATTTGAAACCCGAAGAGTATGTTGCAGAGTCAATCTTTACATTTAACTGAAATTACATGGCTTACGTTGTAAAGATAGCCTTTCTGCACCAATTACTCTAATGACTGTGCTCATAATCAGTGCACGATTGACTTCTCTGATTTTATCTAACATACCATTTCTTTACAACACTACTTATTAATTAATTTTGCTCACCAGAAGCCAAACATTTCAGAAATTCACTTATATAAGAATGTGCAGAAATCACTGGAACAGTGGGAGGCAGAAACATTAATGAAATGCATAATAGAGGAAAATCATTCAGGATATAACTCCATCCTTAGATGTGGTTATAGCACTACATTTTTATTGCTATTGACTTTACATTAACAAAGAATTTAGTGATGTGACTAGAAGGCACTGATTCCAAACATTCCTCCAGCTGGCCTTGAGGCAAAGGGAATTCAAGGTGACTTCCTAGATATTTATGCTACCCATCAGACCCTGGGGCTTTGGATAGCATGGACAACATCCAGTGTCCTTATGCTTATAGGATATTATCCTAAATGAAATCTGATTCCATCTTGAAATATCACTTGAACAAGTTGCATTCCAAGTTACTTGGCCAATTTCTTCCTTAGTGAAGAAGGTGATATGAAGTAAAACAGGGAGGGGAAAAGTCATGATTTATTTCAGGCACTTAGCTCAATTTGCTTTTACTTGTTTGGGAAATTGCTTTTTCAATGCAGAAAAGAAAATGTGTTGCAGTGAAGTAATTTGGTGGATTTGATGACACTGCACTGTGTTTCTTCCCTGTGTCTGTTGCAAGTGTAAATGAAATGCATGGACAGGAGGATTAACATTATTTACTTCCTTTTATTGGTGCTCTTTCTTACCTACTAGATTACATGTGTGTTAACAGAGCTTACTGTTTACACTTATTTAAGGGTATTGACTGAAATAACCCTGAATCTCCTCCAGTGTGGACTGATTTAGCTACAAATCACTGTTCCAGCTCTGAAATCATTAATCAGCCTTAGGCAAGATCCATTATGTGGGATTTCAATGTAGAAGAAATATTAACAGCTCCCTAGAAGAAACGTTACCATCACGTTGGCTGTGGCTCCCTGCTGGAGCAGCAAATTACCCTCAAGTAATAATTATAATACATTAGTAGAGGTTTAATTTCCAATAAGTGCTCTCAGTTTAAGAAATGGCAATCTCACCATGGCTCAGAGAACAATAGATCATGTTATCAGCAAGAATAAACCTACGTGGAATTAAATGAAAGATAATAAAAAATTCATTACAGTTTGGAAATCGTAAAAGAGAGAGAGAGAGATAGAGACAGAAAGACAGAGAGAAGCTGGAATGGATACTCAGTTCCAGTTTTACAGAAAAAAGGCTCTGAGTTTGATAGATCACCTTTCTGGAAGGTATTCAGTATGAATGTGAAAATTCCTCTAAAGTTTAAGTGGCAGCAAAATTCTTAATTTTGTAGTTAATATGAAGAATGGCAAGTTAGTCATTGTGCCTCCACAAAGAGGTATATAATATGGTGAATGTTATAGAAACATAGGGAATTTTAGGTCACAGCATATAAAAACATACTTTAAAATCCAAATTAATATTCCGGTAAAATGTTTCAAAACCACAGAAAGATGTGAATTTCACAGGAGGTCATTTCTTACTGATACAATTAGACTTTAGATGGAAAATAAACTGTTTCTTTGGAGTTAATCCTGTAAATGGCTTAGAAAGTTAATGGGTTCCTAGAAGGTTTGGATAGTATGAGTTTCAGGAATGCTACAAACCTTCACTTAAATTTGGAATAAAATTGTGCGCAAGATTCATACTTCTAACAGTGTTACACTTTCTGTCTTTTAACATGGAGATCAAGTAATAAAGATGTGTAAGAGATGCTCAAGTTTTAAGGGAAATGAAGGTTTTATTCAAATTTCTAAACTTATACTAAAATAATTAGTTTTTTTTTTTTCTTTTCCCAAATTAGTGATTATCCAGTCAACATCTGTAATCTTGATGTGATTCTAGGGATATTGTGAAATGTTGCTACGTTGAGATATCTTGTGCACAAGTGATCCTCATTGCCAAGTAGTTTTTATCTGAATAGTTGGACTCAGTTGTACTAAATAATTTCTAGCACACTGCATAAGCCAGACTGTGCGTCCATGCTGGAAATTGTTCTCTGGGTCCAGTGAACTAGTGATTTAAGGAAACGCAAGGTGATTGCTTTATCCATTACTGAATAAACACATACTTTTGTAACACTGTCAAGTGTGTAGTCTGAATTATGCACCATAGATATATGCACTTGAGCATATGAGTCCTTCTATTTTACTCTTTCATAGATGCCATGAAATACTGTCAGGCAGACAGTTGAAATGAAGGGAGATTGCTCTATGTATGTACTCCCATCATTCTGTGGCAAACCATGTATGAAGATTGAATGTGTCTAAAATTCATTCAAAACTCAAATATTCCAATAATTCTTTTTTGTCAATCCTTCCTGTGAGTGCATATTTGTGTGCTGTGCATGCATGTGTCAGTGCTTTATGCACTAACCAATCTTCCAGGTCGTTATTCTCCTACTAATCAGATTGGTAACTTACCTTAACAACTTATCAGAATTCTCAAAGTTTAAAATATTTACAATATTTCAAAGTTTACCTTATTTAACAATGCTTTTAAAAATGTAGTAAAGTGAGGTTTTTTATTTGTTTGTTTACTTGTTTGTGGTTTTTCGAGGTAGGGTCTCACTCTAGCCCAGGCTGACCTGGAATAGACTATGTAGTCTCAGGTTGGCCTCAAACTCAAGGAAATCCTCCTACCTCCACCTCCAGAGTGCTGGGATTAAAGGTGTGTGCCACCACGCTGGGATAGTACAATCATTTCTAATAATATATTGCTAGAATGTAATTTCAAATTATATATTCAGTCTTCAATGAAAGAATCTATAAAGTGCAATTTTAGAGCCTCATACGTATGATTCCTGGAAAATGATTGCCTCAATTCATTACAACTGAGGTTCTAGCACATGAGCACCGAGAAGCCCAGACTTTACCCAGCCATGATCCCCATGGGTCACCTGAGAAAATAAAATCCAGGGAGGCAACTTATCAAGATACTGCTGTACTACCTAGATTTTTCTTAAGCTGCAATATGATGAAATGTAACTAAAATTGATCTCTATGGTTTTATGCTCAGTTTTTATTTGATTTTTTTTAACTTTTTATTTATTTTTATTTTTTATAATGAACAACTTCGATGATTATAAACAATATCCCATGGTAATACCCTCCTCCCCACTTTTCCCTTTGAAACTCCACTCTCCATCATATCCCCTCCCCCTCTCAGTCAGTCTCTCTTTTATTTTGATGTCATAATCTTTTCCTCCTATGATGATGGACTTGTGTAGGTAATGTCAGGCACTGTGAGGTCATGGATCTCCAGGCCATTCTGTGTCTGGAGGAGCATGTTGTAAGGATCCTGCCCTTCCTTTGGCTCTTACTTTCTTTCTACCACCTCTTCCACAATGGACCCTGAGCCTTGGAAGGTGTGATAGAGATATTGCAGTGCTGAGCACTCGTCTGTTACTTCTCAGCACCGTGATGCCTTCTGAGTTATCCCAAGGTCATTTCCATCTGAAAAGAGGAAGTTCTCTAACGAGAAAGTGAGAGCATCATTAATATATAGGTATGAACATTGAAAGAAGTGCTTACTGGACAGTTTGATGAGCATAGTATATACATGTAGCCAGACAGCAGCAAACATTATACCCCTAGGGCTTATGACTACCCCTGTTGTAGGTTTACAGTATCAGGGATGTATTCCCTCCCATGGAGTGGGCCTAAAATATGGCATTTAGTAATAAGATTGAAATATCCCCTTAGCCTTTAAGGGATATATATGTATATACATATGTACATATATTTGTATTGCATTAATAAGTATACAGGGACTTATCATAGGAATATACATGCATATGTGAATATATATTACATTAGTAGGTATACAGGAACTTATATTTGTGTTTCAATAGTTACTGCTGAAATATCCCATAGTAATTTAAATTTTATGACATCTTTTTAAAAATTATAATTATAATTTTAATGATTTTTTATTTTAAAATAATTTAAGGAATGTAACAAGAGAGAAATTAAAATATAGCAAGTTTATCAAACACTGTGTAGCCTATAAGCTTATATTTGCATTGTTTAAAAAATATCAGCCCCACAATTTTAGAATATATTTTAAGGGTTTTTAATTTTTTTTTTAATTACACGCAGAGAGAGAGGGAGAAGAGATCGAGAATCGTGTGCCAGGCCCTCCAGCCACTGCAAAGAAACCCCAGATGTATGAGGCTCTTTATGCATCTGCTTTACATGGGTGCTGGGGAATTAAACCTGGGTTCTTTGGCTTAGCAGGCATGTGCCTTAATCACTAAGCCATCTCACCAACATATATATGTGTGTGCGTGTGTGTTTATATATATTCTACATTATATATTATATATACAACATATTTAACATATAATATATAATATATAATGTATAATATATAATATATACAGATTATGCATATATATATATGTGTGTATATATATACACATTTATTTATTTGAGAAAGAGAGAAAAGTGGCAGATAGAATGAGAATGGACACACCAGGGCCTCTAGCCACTGTAAAAGAATTCTAGACACATGCCCCACCTTGTGCATCTGGCTTACGTGGGTCCTCAGGAATCAAACCTGGGTCCTTTAGCTTTGGACACAAGTGCCTTAACCACTGAGCAATCTCTCCAGCCCTTCAAACCTTTCTTTAAGTTTTCTTTCTTTCTTTATTTCTTTTACCAGCAAAAGAGTAGAACTGTTTATAAATATCAGAGCATTAAAACATTTGTGGGTTCAAGAATTTATAAGAGCAGGGTATACTAAAGGAAAATGATATGATTGCACATTGGAACTTTTCAGGACTGCAGAGGCTAAGGTTCAGTGAAGAGTCAAGTCCAGAAATCAATATAAAGAAAAGAGATTATACATAAAAATATGGTTGAGGAATGAGCAGTATAAAATATGTAGGTCCACTGAGCTCAAAGTGGCTCCCCAATGTGTGTTTTGTAGGAATTGCTGAAGAGGCCAGCATAGAAATCTGCACTTTACCAAGCCTAACATTCAAGGGCTTTTACTCTAACACTGTTCATTTATGCTTATTGAAAGAACAGGAAGCAGAGCTGAAAAATTGGATTTCATTCAAGTCTGCCATTTTTCACCTTATGACATTAAGCAGAGTGCCCAAGTACCCTCAGCAAATATTTCCAACTCTTACATTGAGTGACAACACATAAGCTGATTAATGTAGGTCAATTTAATGAAAATCAAGAATATACACTGTATTAATAATCACAATGTGCTAAATATCAAAGGCAACAGTCAACAATATTTCCAACAAAAAAACAAGGATTTTCTGAGCTCAATATGCTATGAAATATCCATTAATTTCACCCTTTATTTTCACAAAAAATCCCTTAAAATATTATTACCTGCTTTCTTTCAGTTTGAAGAAAATAAAGACTAAGTTTAGCTCAAAGTCATATTCTTAGTAAATGACTCAGGCATATTCAAGTAATTTTATTTTTGGTATGAGTTTGAGCCCTAAACTTAGTCCACTGCATTACTGCATATGTAGATAGATAGATAGATAGATAGATAGATAGATAGATAGATAGATAGATAGATAGTATGCCTTATGGGACAGTATTTTTTCTGTTTATTTTTGTTCTTCAAGATCCTTGATTTCTTGTTTAGTTTTAAGTAGTATCAAGGAGAATGAACAGGTTAGTGAATGTTCTGAACCAATCTAGACGGTGTTTTAATTTCATAGTAAAATCAGATAAAAGTGCTCATTTTAATTGAAAGCACTTCATCAGAAAGTCTCATTTACTTCTCATAGGTTAGGTGGAAAAGTATGGATAATTTACCTGTAATAACAGTACTTTACACTTGTTTCGAAATAATCCCAAGGGAAACAATGAAGCAATAGGAGAGAAATTTTATTTTTCATAAAATCTACATGATCAAAATGAACTGCCATGTTCTTTATGCTATACTTTTAGCACTCAAATGACATGTGCAGGAGACCTACCCTATGCTAAAAATAACATGATCATGTAATCAGAAATCCAAGCTGGGTGTGGTGGCCCATGCCTTTAATCCCAGCACTAGGGAGGCAGAGGTAGGAGGATCGCCATGAGTTCAAGGCCAACCTGAGACTACATAGTGAATTCCAGGTCAGCCTAGACTAGAGTGAAACCCTAACTTGAAAAACAAAAACAAAAACAAACCAAAAAAATTGAGAAAATAAAAACAAATTTGGAAACAATACAACAACAACAAAATTAAAACAAGCTAGTATTTTAGTAGATACTACTATCATATACAGTCTGCAGAGTAGAATAACAGAGTGTGCCTGGTCACAGGCTTTTCTTTTTCTTTTTGTATTAATTGAATTTCTTGGCATTGTTAAATTCAAGGTTGAGATCTTTTGTTATCTTTAGCTACTGTAGACAAGGAGCACTATGTTTCTATAAAGGTATTGCCTTTCAGAGGATGAAGGAAGAGATTCCTTTGTTGTATGTTCAATTCCTGATTCATTTCACTGTACCATTATATGAGTGCACATACTTAATTATGTCAATTCTCCAACTTTTCAGTTTTTCATCAATT
Organism: Dipus sagitta; assembly: GCA_036346955.1. Classification (NCBI taxonomy): domain Eukaryota; kingdom Metazoa; phylum Chordata; class Mammalia; order Rodentia; family Dipodidae; genus Dipus; species Dipus sagitta. The sequence continues at coordinate 86,915,619 of CM070782.1, read as the reverse complement.
ATCTTCCAGTTCCCTATAATGATAACTGATATTCAGCAATAATAAGAATACTGCCATCATTGTACTCTTTAGGAAATGAGTTAGTGCCCCATGCTTTAGTATGCCAGGAGGCATGTGTTTTACAGCCTTTCAGCTACGGGCTTTAATTGAAACACATAGTCAATGATTCACATGGATATGCCTTCTCTGTCCTGTGCATAACCACAACTCACTCCATAAACTTGGACATTTAACAGGGTTGTATTGATTTTTTAATTTAATGAAAAATGACTGTGTAATGTAAAATAATGACTTCACTTAATGTATTTATATTTGAGAACACAAATCTCTAAAATTCATACATACATATAACTAGTCATTAAAGATCAAATAAGAGGTAATAAAAATGCATTCCCAGTTGATACCATAATAAGAATTTTAAAAAAGCTCAATAACTTTACAATTCTTGATCTGGAATTCTTTTTTTTTTAAATCTTCTTTTCATTTTCCATATATTATATTTCATTGACAACTTCCATAATTGTAAACAATATCCCATGGTATTTCCCTCCCTCCCCCCACTTTCCCCTTTGAAACTCCACTGTCCATCATATCACCTCCCCCTGTCAATCAGTCCCTCTTTTATGTTGATGCCATGATTTTTTCCTCCTATTATGATGGTCTTGGGTAGGTAGTGTCAGGAACTGTGAGATCATGGACCCTAAACCCTAGAAGGTGTGATAGAGATATTTCAGTGCTGAGCACTCCTCTGTCACTTCTTCTCAGCCCCATGATGCCTTCTGAGTTATCCCAAGGTTACTGCCATCTGAAAAGAGAAAGTTCTCTAACCAAAAGTGAGAGTAGCGTTAATACATGGGTATGAACATTAGGAGAAGTGCTTACTGGGCAGTTTGGTGAGAATAGTATATACATTTAGCCAGACAGCAGCAGACATTACTCCCTTAGGGCTTATGACTACCTCTGTTATAGGTTTTCAGTATCAGGGGTATTCCCTCCATAGAGCAGGCCTCCAGTCAAATTAGAGGGGGTTGTTTTCCCCCATAACAGATGTGCCACTATTGCACCCATTGGCTCATTTGGCCTGGCTGCCAAACATAAGGCTTGAGTGTTGAACATCTTCACTGTTGATTTCTCTCTCTCCCATTGAACTGTGCTCAGAATGGCCTCTTCCAGCTTTCTGTGAGCTGGTCTTCATGGAGGGGGTTTTCACCATACTTGATTTTAACCTGTACAACTTATTCGTAATACAAAAACAGCACCACACAACCAGATATGTAGACCCATTGAACAGAATAGAGGACCCATATATAAGACCAGGTTGCTATAGCCACCTTATATTTGATGAAAATACCAAAAATACTCATTGGAGAAAAGAAAGCTTCTTCAGAAAATGGTGCTGAGAAATCTGGATATGTATCTATAGAAGGACGAAAATAGATCCTTATCTCTCTCCATGCACAAGAATTAAGTCCAAATGGATCAAAGACCTTAATGTCAGACCTGAAACTCTGAAACTGCTAGAAGAAAAATTAATGGAAACCCTTCAACATATTGGTCTTCGGAAAGACTTTCTGAATATAACCCCAATTGAACAAATTTTTATATAATGAAATATCTCATAGAAAAAAAGTATATCTGTATATATATATATATATATATATATATATATATATACACACACACACACACACACACACACACACACACACACATATATATATATATATATATATATATATATATATATATATATATTTGTTTTCTTTTTTGGCATATGTACATGTGTAGTGTGTGTGCAGGTTCAAATGGATTTGGGTGCATTTGTGTGTAGAAGCTACATGTGATAATGGCATTGGTTGTCATCATCAATAGCTCTCTTTCATTTACTTAGATTTATTTTTATTTACTCAGATTCTTTTATTCTGCTAATATACACAGCTATTCTATCTTTGGATTCTCTTTCTGTGCTTCTCAAAGATAGAATTATAGAAAGGCCACTATGGGGCTGGAGAGATATGGTTTAGCAGTTGTGCACTTGCCTGTGAAGCCTAAGGACCCCGGTTCAAGGCTCAATTCCCCAGGACCCATGTTACCATGTTAGCCAGATGCACAAGGGCGTGCATGCATCTGGAGTTCATTTGCAGTGGCTGGAGGCCCTGGTGTAGCCATTCTCTCTGTCTCTCTCTCTGTCTCTCTGCCTCTTTCTCTCTCTGTCACTCTCAAAATAAATAAAAACAAACAAAAAAATTAAACAAAAAACAAAGAAAGAAAGGCCACCATTTTCACCCAACATTTATGTGGGTGTTGGGGTTCTGAGCCCCAATCATTATGTTTGGGAGAAAAGCATTTTATCTTCTGAACCATCTCCTTGTCTCACATTGAGGATTTTTCTAAACTGTTTACACATATTAATGGATCTTTACATGGAGAAAATTACTACTAGTTTTGGCCACAATAATGATGTATGGTGTGAATTATATTCTATGTCCTTTAATTGGCATGCAGTTTTAATATAAGTTGGAATTTGGAGAATGTTAGATTTAGATGAGCTCATAAATTTGGGGCCAGCCTTTGAAGTCAGTGCAACTTTGGTAGCGAGAACTCACTCTCCCACCCTAATTCGATCTAATACCATTTGAAGGAGGATATGACCAGCAGGACAGCCCTGGCCAGAACATTACCGTAATTCGTCCTGATGTAAAACTTGTCTACCTTTAGAACTCTTAGAGATTTTTTCTTTTCATCTAGGCTTTCCTCGTGTATATTGTTGTGTTACAGCAGCCCCTAAAAGAGTAAGGCTGGTCCTCTCTCTCTCTCTCTCTCTCTCTCTCTCTCTTTATTCTTTCTTCCCTTCCTCCTATTTGTCAACATGCCTCCATTGATTGTTTCCAGACTCTAATTATCCCAGGGTTGTGCTCTAAATACTTTGTTCCTTCATAAATCTTAGGTTGGAACTTAGTCTGCAATGTGATAATAATTTTAAGAATTGGACCTTTTGGGAGATGATGAGGACATGAAGGTTCCACCCGCGTTTATAGGACCATTACCCTTATGCAAGTAGTCAAAGGCAGCTGGTCTAGTTTTTCTGTCAAAACAACCAGAAGGGGGCAGTGCACTCACCAACTCTGAGTCCACTATTGTGTAGGTCACGTCCTTCCAGATTCTAGAACTATAAAATCATGTTTTCTTTTTGACAAACTTTCCAGTTCTGGACATTAGCTTCTTACAGCCTTAAAGGGGTAATTAACGTCTGGTGATATTTTTAGATTCTTATGGTTATGGGATAAATTTATTCTCATCAATAAAACAGATGTACAAGTCCATATATTTCACCTAGTCTAATTTTCACTTTTGAGTTTACATCAGCTGCCGACTCAGTACGTCTTAGACATGTTTTTTTGGTCTGAGATTCCCTTTTCGTTAATAACCCAAGGTTGTTTAAAATTATTAAAAAGAAAATTTCTGATATATTATTGTATATCACAAATGTGGTAGGTTGTGTAGTTGTAAAAGATATTGATGCAGTTTAGTCTAATGTCTCAATAAGAGCAATATTTTTAATTATAATTAAACATACATAGAAAATAGTGACTAGTAGTAACTTTTGTGAGGAGTGTTCAATCTGTAATGAGTGGGCCACATGCATCCCAGGATAACCAGGAAGATGGTCCAAACCACGAACAGATTTAAAAGTCATGTACAATGTCAGCAATGGACATTCTTTCTAGTTGTATCTCCCCAAGAGAAGTCATGTATCTTCATTCTTTATATTTCTCCATAAATGAAGAATGTTCCATAAACCATCCTCAAAGATCCACACATTCATCAGAAAATTACATAGTCAGTGCTTGTGTCATTAGCTCATTGTCTAAGGTGTGATAGAAGACTCAATTTGAAAACGTTGCATTTTTGTCTTAATATTACTACCCCACAGAAGATCTATTGAAAATGAAGATGAAGCCGGGCGTGGTGGCGCACGCCTTTAATCCCAGCACTCGGGAGGCAGAGGTAGGAGGATCGCCGTGAGTTCGAGGCCACTCTGAGACTCCATAGTGAATTCCAGGTCAGCCTGGGCTAGAGTGAGACCCTACCTCGAAAAAGCAAAAAAAAAAAAAAAAAAAAAAAAAAGAAAATGAAGATGAATCCCATTCCCCATAGTAAAAATTTTCTGTTTAAAATGGCATGAAACATAGAAGGATCTTTGTAGAGTTGGATCTTTTTTTATTCATAACCATACTCTGAGGAACAAGTCAGAGTAAGATGCTGATCAAGGGATGCAATGTGAGGCAAACCAGCATCCCCCCAAATCTAATGGTGATCAGAGACAGTCACAAAACCTTCAAATAAGTAGCCCATCAGAGTTATTTTAAGGTCTGTGAAGAAAAAAAAACACACCATAATATCTCATTAACATAGAAGACCAGATCACTTGCCTGGGTATTTAATTATTCCCTGATAGTCACAAACATATTGCTGTCTGATATGAGTATTCCCTCAATAATACTTATTGGTAACTATGTTGCCTTACTTACATGATAACATAAAAATTGCATACCTGAGTCTACAAAAATAAAGCCATCACAGTGACAGTGAATGACATATTTTAAAAGCTCATTAATTTGGGGAGAATGATTACCAAGTAAATTTGTTTTAGTTTACACATGTAGGAAAGGATTTCTAAAAATAATTTTTTCACTAATTTTGATATCCTATTGCTAGGCTGCTTTCAGTGTAGTTTTGTGGCTTTAAAGATATTGTGTTAATAATGGAATTACAAAATAAAGAGTAAATATTCCTCAAGTTCTCCAAAGCAACCCTATAAATGAAGATGTGTGTGTGTGTGTGTGTGTGTGTGTGTGATAAGTTTCTATACATAATTATAAACTTAAGGTCTTCTTTAATTTTGGTATGAATGTTATTTGATTATAGAAAATGAGATACTAACAGTGTTGAAGTCAGCTTTACATTGCTGGGCAACCCCCCCCCCACCACCACCACCAATGACAGCAACTTATTGAAGGAAAGGAATTTATTCCAGGTTTATAAATTTCAGGGTAACATTATCAATAGTGGAAGAAGCTGGCTCATATGAATAGATCCAAGCACCGGGAAACCACCAATACCCAGCACCATAAAACAGGCAGAGTTCCAACTGCTCTCCATGGCTGGATTCAAGATACACTGTCAGTAACATACCTCCTCCCCAGCAGAGGTTCTCCACTGGAAACTCAAGATTCAGGTCTTGGTCTAAATAAAGCCACACATTTAAACTACTACATTCTGCCCTTGTTCCCCATATACACATGACCATCTCACAATGCAAATTTTATACAATACAACTTCAAAGTCCCCATAAGCTTTGAGACTGTTCCAGAGTTCCAAGTCTCATCTGAAATTTAAGACTATCTCTTAATTGTGAAATCCATAAAATCAAGAAAAAAAGTTACATACATCCAACACATAATATCAAAGAGTAAACCTTTCTATTGCAGCAAGGTATAGCAAGGAGAGATTGAACCAGCACTAATCAGTAACCATTTGATAAACATCAAAGATCTGCAATTTAAGTCCAACATCCATAGCCTGTGAGAACAGCCTCTGGATTTCCAATCCCATCTCTACAGCTTGGCTGAACAGCCAGGCGAAAACTTTTATCCACAGCCAAGAGCACTATACGGTAGATGTTGTACCGTCCAGGTGTATCCTGCCAACCACATCCCAAATCCAGAGCTCTATATACTGTCTTTTTGTGTGTGTGTCCTCTAATACAGGGATTCCAACAACCCTGTTTCACATGCCACATCTCAGCAATGGCTCCTGATTCAGCTTCAGACAATGGCCTCATTGTTCTTTGTACAGGGACATCACCCAGTTTACATGCCATATCTCAGCTGTGGTGCCTGATAACCTGTGCATTTCATGACCTGCTTCCCTGCATTTTTAATGTTTTCAAAACCACTACCCGGTATGCAATAGCCAGCCAATTTGTAAATACAGTGGGAATAAACATTGACCTTGAGGAGCAGCATGAATGTTCAGAATTCTTCCTTCTAGTCACCTCATTGTAAGAAATTTTCATTCCTGCTCATTGAATCTGCCAAGAGTGGATGTCACCCTCAGGCATTTCTTGTATTGGCCCATCCTTAATAGTGGTAATCAAGTTACAATTGCAGCATTACTAACTTAAACCCAGTCTCTGTGCCAAAAACATTAATTTCAACCTTGGTTGGATTTTTTTCTATGATAAATTATACTTTCTTCAGATTAATTTTTGTTCTATTTCTTCTGCAAAGCACACCACACCTTTGCTTATATATTCAGCCTTGATCAAACTCACTGGGCACGGGCAGAAAAACAAAGCCAGTCTTTATACCAGTAGCCCAGTTACAACAAAGTTTTCCACTGTCTATACATCCTTTCTGAAAGTTCATAAGCCACGCCTTCATACTCCACAATCCTCTATGCATTTATCATTTTCAAGCTCACCAGAACAGACCATTATGTGGCTTTTTTCACTGTTAGATATCTCAAGTCCCAAATACCAAGTCCATCTACGTTCCTCCAGTATATCAATTCCAAAATAATAAAACCCACATAGTCAGATTCACCATAGTAGTGACCCCTCTTCTTAGTATCAATATATTATTTCAGTCAGCTTCATATTTCTGGGACAAACATCTAACCAAAATCTGCTTATGGTGATAACAGGGTTTATTTGAGGCTTTACAAATTCTAGGGGAGTGCCATCAATGGCAGAAGAAACTATATCATTTCTATAGATCCAAGTAGAGAGGCATTATCAATGGCCAGCACTACAAAACACTGATAGCTGCAACTGCTTGGCACGTACCTTAGGACTGGATTCAAGATCTGCCCCCAGTTACAGATTTCTGTAGTAGAGATCCACCCACTGGAGACTTAAGATTCAATCCTGAGACTATGGATCCTCACATTTAAGCCACTACAAAAAGTTTACATACACCAAACTCCCTCTGTTCCTATCTGCCCAAATATTCCTTTACTATCTAGATTTTTTATTTATATACCTACTACTATATAAAAGGTTTTTGGTATAAAAATCTTATACTTAAAAACAAACATTTTAATAGATAATATACTCTTCTTTATTTTTGAGATATTTGTGATATAACTGATATTTTTGCTGTTTACAATGTAGTGTGATTATGCAAGTAACTGATTTTCTTATCATTAATTATCAAATACAAAATATTTTCAAGTTAATTTGATGGAACATAACTCTGAAAACTGAGTTTGTATTTGCCTAAGTAAATAACTTTTATGAACACCATTAATAAGTACACTTAATTTTTTTGTGTTTTGGAGTGATCTTCTAAACTTAGGCTAAATTCTTTTTAAGGAGAAATAGACAAGGATCTGATAGTCCTGTTATTTATGGTACAACCAATTTTATTAGAAGTGCATTAGTGTGAAGTGTGTGTTAAGATTGCTCTTACATGCACAATATGCCATTATATAATGAGGAATTTTTTTTTTAATTGGTGTTGATCCACTGAGTATAGGAAATATATTTGCCAAGGGAAGTTGTCTGAAGACCACATTCTCTCACAAACCAACAAGAACAGAATTAAGTACAAATAATTTGTATGTATTAAGCATTCTCAGAAGAACCTTTGTTTGCTCCAAACATTGTCACTCTACTTAAAATTACAATGGGCCTTTGGGAACAATATGATTGTGCTGGTTTAAAAAAATAATCAATTAAGTTTTATTGTCAACCCTCTGAAATGTTCTTTAGAGAACAATTCTCCAGTTGATATTATAAAATTAAACTGTGTGTTTAATAATATACATACACTTATGATTTTTGACCATCTGCATATAACATGATGAGAACTACAGCACTGATAATTGGCTTCTGATGTAAATGCTATATTAAATGTGACAGATTCAAGACAGGGTCAAATTATGCCCAGTATAAGTAAAATAAATATTATAGTTAGGTGTAAAATTAGAATTGAGAAGATTTTAAGCAGTCATCAACAATGACATTGCATATAAAATTGTTATGATTTTACTGAGAAGTAATCCCCACACCAAAAAAAAAAAAAAAAACTATTATGTTGGAGACATTGAAGTGCTAATGAACTGCTGGCCTCAGACCATTGATCTCTGTGGACCAGAAAACTTTCTGGGACCATAGCATGACAAGGGACTTCTGTTATAAAAGAAGCTCATGACTCAATGATCTGGCCTCAAGAGTTATTGGGCCACATGGGCAAAAAATGCCCTTTCTTCCCACTCCCTTCTCTCCATTCTCTCCAATTCTTCAATACCAAAGCCCAGCATCCTCCCATCACCCACCCCCTAGCCCTTTAAAAATCTCTAGTCTCCCACATTCAAATGCAGCAGTGGCAGTCTCATCCAGGAAAGCTGATGTCCCTCCAATAAAAATAGTCTGTGCTAGATTTCTTTGTCTCTTGTGTTTCTCACGTTGCTCTAGCCAATACTGAATTCTAACAGACATGGTTCCTATCTGGTAGCACTATTGAAAGATGGCTGGATATTGAGGATAATAATTATATCCACAGAAGACCTTATAGAGGAATGGGCCTTTAGGACATCAAACCTAGTGAAAGGAAGTATGTCATGGGGGAATGCTATTGAAGAATATATACTGTTATCAGACTTTGGTCTTTCTCTCTCTCTTTTTCTCTCTCTCCTTTGAGCACCATGAAGTGAATGCTATTTGATCAATTACATACCCCTTGCATTATGCCTTTAATATAAGTCAGTAGTGATGGGACCCAATGACTATGGAAACCTACAAAATTTGAAATATTCTTTCCCCCTTTAATTTAATTCTGTTAGATATCTTATCACAACAATGAAAAGGTCAAACAAATAGCATTAGAACCTTTGATAATGAGGGAAAAACACATTTAGACTTCATTGATGAAACTAAACTAGAATATATGATAAAACTGTACTTTAGTTAGAACTACTAGAGGGAACATTTGGAAAGAAGAAGGGTTCAAAGGAAGGATGACAGGGGAGAGAAGACAAAACATGGTAATGGGAGAAGGTTATGTATATGTGTACAAATTACGAACAAGTTTTAAAACGTGCATGAATAGTATAAGGAAGAAATGTGGTAAAATTCAGAATCCATACATTTTTAAACTGGATACTGATCCAGTCCTTGTCATTTGATATCATAAAATTATCAGTGTTTAATGGCCTAGGTAAACTTACAGTTTCAGAAAGGACTACACTCTCTGATGTACATTTTAAGAAAATGCTCCAAAGTCAGTGTGGTAACTCATGCCTGCAACACCAACACTCAGGATACTGAGGCAGGAGGTATGGCAAAAGTTCAAGGCCAGCCTGGGAATCATAGAGATTTCCAGAATAGCCTCAGGTAGAAGGCGAGACATTGTCTCAAAACAAAACAAACAAACAAACAAAACAGAAATAATGACCACAATGAAGGTAGTATAATATAGAACATAGATATCATAGGTGTCCTTTAAATGAATAGAGGCAGTACGTATGTGAAAAATGAAATATAGCCAAGAAAAGATTTTAGTCAAAGAACTATCATCATGTAACCTACCCCCCCCAACAGCACACACACACACACACACACACACACACACACACACACAATTTTTAACATAAGGACACTACGTAGTGGTCACAAAGATATTTTTGATCAAATATATACAATTCAGTTCTGTGACCGACAGCCAGCATTCTTCTCAGCCCCACTTTCTTTGGGTGTGATTACATGGCTAAGTTTCAGCCAGTCATTCAAAATACAATTTAAAAAATTTATAAAGTGTGCTTTGTCTGCACACTTCTTATATTTCACTGGTTCCAAATAGTGAAAATATGTACTCAATAGGAAATATTTTTAACAACAAAAAGTCATTTTGGGAGCCAAGAGATGGTTCATTGGTTAAAGGTATTTGCTTGTAAAGCTTGCCAACACAGGTTCAATTCCCCAGCCACTCACATAAAGCCAGACATGCATTCATTTACAAAAGCAAGAGAATCCGGCATATGCATGCATACACACATATAGATAAATATTTGCCAAATGTATATTAGGAATTAAGAAAATTTTTCAGAAGAGGGGGCGGAAAGAAAGCCAGAGCCACACATTGGGTCATGATACATAGAGACATTTCTCCTACCCATAACTGTGGGCTAACTCCACAATATATAACCTATATTCCTCAACAAGGAGGGGCCGGGGGAGGGGTTAGGACATGGATGAGCCTAACAATGGTGCCAACTTGACTGTATTCACTGAGTACAAAACTAATTAATAAAAATAAAATAAAATAAAAAAAGAATAAACTAGTCCAAATGTTGTATAACATAGTGAATATACTACTGTATACTTAAAATTTAATAAGGTAGATCTTATTAAGTGTTTTACATATATACACACACACATGAAAAAATTAAATGGGACACAAATAAACATTTGAGAGTAAGGTGGTATAACTTCATTACTTAGTAGGCACTCTTACAGTTATATGCAAAAAAATGATTGAAAGTATACATAACATGAAAATACATATTTCTACATGAATGGCATATCAATAATGCTAAAGTAGACCATTGAACAAAGAGGGAACACCTATTGAAAAATTGTCATTATAATTCATCTGTATCCATACTAAATACATTAATAATAATAATAATAATAATAATAATGGAATATAAATAAATCATACCTTAAGAAGAGGCATAGTCAACTTGAAATTTACATCTTGGAAATACTGAAGTATGTATAATTTATATTTCATAAATATTCATTATAGCAAAGGTTTATATATGTTCATGTTTTCTAAAATTAAAAGAACATAATTATACCCTGTAGCATATATAAAAATAATGAAATATTTCTCATTATTAAATATCATTGGTACTTTAATTTTTTTATTTTTTTTATTTATTCGAGAGCAAAAGACAGAGAAAGAAGCAGAGAGAGAGAGAGAGAATGGGCGCGCCAGGGCCTTCAGCCACTGCAAATGAACTCCAAATGTGTGCTCCCCCTTTTGCATCTGGCTAACATGGGTCCTGGGGAATCGAGTCTCAAACTGGGGTCCTTAGGCTTCACAGACAAGCGCTTAACTGCTAAGCCATCTCTCCAGCCCTCATTGGTACTTTAAACTTGATTCCACTTCACAGTGAACAGAAATGTACAGTGGTAATCAAGAATGGATTTACATATAAAGAACAGAGGCTATTTCTAGATGGTAAAGGTCTTATTTTTTCAATTATTTTTATATTTTCATGTTGATTTAGCAAATTAATTTTGCAGTGATAAAATCTTATTTAAGTTAGAAAGGTTTTAAATGCACCAGATCCTGAGCGGAACCTTTGAAAACTGCGTAACTTTCTTTCAGCCTCCTCATGGCTAATTCCTTATTTTTGAACTTTTTTTGGCCTTTTACCTTTTGCTTAGCTCACATATTTTAGTCCTGGTAGACTTGTTTAATGATTATAAAACATGATTTAGTGTATATTGAAAATCAATGCACAGAGAAAAAGTGGGGTGGCATTGCCAAATATATTATTCAGTCTCCTGAAATCCAATATAGTGACCTCTTTATTAGCTGTAACATAGTTACTGAAGTCCAGAACCACAACCCCGTTGCTCAGACATTATAGGAAAAGTTCATCTTGACAACAACGTGGCTAATCGTGCATTGTCAGATCTTCAGTGTGCGTCACTCTAAAGGCGATGTGAGACAAGAGGTAAAAGTACTGGCTGACAGAGTTCACCATTTACAAGTGCTTTGCTAGGCTTGTTCCAGTGACTTCTCTTACCTTCTTTTCACTACCAGACCAACAGCCCACCACAACCAGCTACCAGAAGAGCCCAGGACTGGAAGATTTGAGACATGTGTATTGTTACTCCTAGCCTTAGCTGTGTCTACCACAAGTACACATTCCTTCGCTTTCCATCAGCCCCCTCCTTCCAGTTCAAGCCTAAATGTAGAACTGCATTTTTTTTTTTTGGTTTTTTTTTTTTTTTTTTTTTTTTTTGAGGTAGGGTCTCACTCTAGCCCAGGCTGACCTGGAATTCACTATGGAGTCTCAGGGTGGCCTTGAACTCACGGCAATCCTCCTCCCTCTGCCTCCCGAGTGCTGGGATTAAAGGCATGCGCCACCACGCCCGGCTCTAGAACTGCATTTTATTTGAGTTTGCATTCATGCTTTAAAACTGTTAGAATGTTTGTTTGCTGTGGATAAGATAATAATCCAACATAACAGTTTTTTTTTTTTCTGTCACTAGTTGGAGATAGAAGCTTCATCATAAAAAACACACAATTAATCGTGTTTTAACATCCACCAATCTGTACTGCCAGGGGGAAAAAGTATTTTCTTATGCTTTATTTGAGAATTAATTCTTGATGAAAAATCTCTAAAGGTGATGTGTAATTTTATTTTCATTAGCCGGAGGAAAAGAGCAAGTGGTACAATCATACATTTGAAGACATATACAAGCCATAAATCCTGAAGATTCAGGTGAAACTAAATACTTGTAGCATTAAAATATAGAGGTAACTTAAAAAATATATCTATGTGCATTCAAACCCTTCAAGAGAAAGACAGACACATACACAGACAAAGATAAAACTGTTTTCTTTTTTAAGAAGGGAGAGAGTAGAAACATTATAATAAATGAGAAGATGAAAAATCAATGGATCCATCAAATGGAGACAATGGAGAGGATTATAGGAAAATTTTTCATGATTATTAAAACCTTTAATTATACTTCTACAGTGAGAAAGATTGGTATAAAGCTTTATTTTATATAAGAAAGATTATATTTCTCTAATAAAATAAATTACCAGGCACCACAATTTAATTTAAAATAGAGAAGGAAATGTTCAGCTTGCACATGGAAAAAAGACAAATTCATATTTTAGTATTAGTTGAATGATCATGGACTTGACAAATGGCATAGGTGTTTTGAGAAATTGCTGCTGTATCATACTGTGATCTAAATATTCTCCTTTTTAGTAGACAAAATGAAATAATCATTTTGATGTAAAATGTGTTATTCTAATTGCTTGACACAACCTAAAGGTACATTTAAATTGGAAAGGAGCTAAAAGCAAGTAAACTGAACTTCTAGTAGAAATAATTGTAAATATGTAAATCAGATTTGCAACATATTTTTATCAGAAAATATTTCAAAACTTCAAAGCAAATAAATGTAGAAACCATAATACATTATACATATTTCGTAAATCATAATATGTAATTAGAAACACATTCACCCTCATCTCCCTGAATATGAAGTAGGAAGTCCAACCAGGAATACAGGGAGCCACTCTCAAGAACCGTGCTTGTTCATGGTGGATAGCTTCGGTACTACAGGGGTTCTCATATTAGCTACATAGCCTAAAGTCACAATTTTACCTAGAATCTTATTTAAATACATTTTCTTCTCAATATTTACTACAAACCTCTCTATTTCATACACTAAAAAGCTAGAAGGTAGAAATTGGCAAGAAATATAGGAAAATTGGGGATATAGAAACCATGTGAACTGTAAGAGAAAATATAATTAATTCTTATGAATCTATCGTTCATTCTTTGTGGAAAACAGAACATGTTTAAGTTCATAGATACAGGAGGAAATAATAGTATGCCCTCTGGATGGACAGTTAGCTGTCCTACAGATTGAGGAAGGAAATTAGAGGTGTCTAGAGTCATAGATAGGAATTGACAAGGAAGAATTACTAGGCCATGCTAAACATCTAGTCATCTATCACAATAGTTGAAGGGAAACAGACTTTTTTCTCTTAATTTGACAAACTGCTTAATATGCATATGCCCACATGTATATAATAATATGGGGCTGGAGAGATGGCTTAGTGATTAAACGTGTGCCTGTGAAGCCTAAGGACCCCAGTTTGAGGCTGGATTCCTCAGGACCCAAGTTAGCCAGATGCACAAGGGGGCGCATGCATCTGGAGTTCTGTTTGCAGTGGCTGGAAGCCCTGGCGTGCCCATTCTCTCTATTATCTATCTATCTATCTATCTATCTATCTATCTATCTATCTATCTATATCTGCCTCTTTCTCTCTCTTGTCACTCTCAAATAAATAAAACAGTGAAAAAAAAAACAAAAATAATAACAATATATACTTTTATTTATTGTACATTGAAGAGTCTAGATAGCGTATGTGACCTCACTTTTGCCATAATAATGTTATCTTTGGCTATGTTTGCTATCAAGTTGAATGTCAGTCATAAATAAGAAAAGACTATTTAGGTGACCCTGGCCTTGATAAGCAATGTTTGTGATATCTTGAGTATAAGAGCTGGAATTGAACTCTACGAATGTCATAGAACAAATATGTGCCATATTGTTGCCTGACATTTCCTGGGTCCATTAATGAGAACACTTCTAATTACTTTTTTTTTAATTTGGGAATTTGTGAATACAAATAGAAGAATGCTACAGTCAGGTTTGCATTGTTAGCAGAAATCATCTGACCAAGAGCAGCTTTTTGGGGGGCGCGGAAAGGGATTTATTTTGGCTTACAGACTCGAGGGGAAGCTCCATGATGGTAGGGAAAATGATGGTATTAACAGAGGGTGGACATGACCCCCTAGCCAACATAAGGTGAACAATAGCAAAAGGAGAGTGTGCCAAACACTGGCAAGGGGACCCTCGCTGTAATACCTATAAGCCAGTCTCCGACAATACACCACTTCCAAGAGGCATTAATTTCGAAATTTCCATCAGCTGGGAACCTAGCATTCAGAACACCTAAGTTTATGGGGTCACCTGAATCAAACAAGCACAAAAATCACGTGTATGACATCCCTGAATGGTGGATATCAGGCGTTCCTTCCTATGCAATGTTGGCTTTCAGTCTTTGCTAGGGTATGATTTCACTTGCTTTGTCACATGTACTCTTTTCTGTATTTTTCTTTTTCTTTTTGATTTTGTCTGAGTTATTTTCTTAAATTTTTTGACTTAGCTATGGGTGGAGAGATAGCTCAGCAGCTAAGATGCTTGCCCGAAAGGCTTAATGACCCCAGTTCAGTTCTCTTAGTACCCACTTAGAGCCACATGCACAAAATGGCACTTGCATCTGTGTTCCTTTTTAGGGGCTAGAGGTACTGGCTCTTGTGTTTTCTCTCTCTCTTCTCTGTCCATGTTTGCAAATCAATAACGTTTTTTTTAAAAAATTAGCTGTCAACTTTATATTCCCAGGACAAACCATGTGACCACAAGCTTCTAATAGGAGAAAAGTGTTTATTTTGGTTTACAGTCTTAAGGGAAGCTTCAGCATGGCAGGGAAAAGATGTAGAGCAGAGGTTAGGCATCACGTCTCGCCATAGTAGGTGGAAGATAGCAGCAAGAGTGAGCTGGGCTCTGGCAATGGGGCGGCTGGGCCATTCCCAGCAAGGCTCTCCCTCCCACACTGCCACCTACTAGGGATCACACATTCAAAAACAGGAGGCTACAGGGGACAACTGCTTCAAACAATCACAGCATCCATTCCCTATTGGATACGTGAGTGACAGAAACAATAATAAGCAAACATCCTGAGAACATATACAGATACCGTCTTTACGGGACAGGGGCAATGATGGGTGAAAAACAATCGTGGAAAACAAGTCAATGTCGACCTTAAGTAGCTGTGTGTCTTTCTTCACAGTTTCATTGAGAAATTGTGAGACGTGAGCAGCTGCTTTTTCAGTTACATTAGCAAATCCTGCAGACATTTAGCAACACTGAAATAAAATCCACTTTAATTAGATTTAAGACATTCTTACTAAAATCAATGAAGAGGGCTAAAATACTTATATGTACTACCTATGCATCAATATAGTTCATAAACTTTATGCGAATTTATTAACCTGTGAGTTACTTGTTATCACAGGTGTAGACTGAAAATAACCACTTAGTTTTGGAATGGGTTAAAGAGATTTCACATGAACTGGTCAATTAAGGCATAATTTCACTTTTCCTATCACTATTGTGGAAAATACACTTCATAGATAAAATATAATATTAGTAATGGGGATAGCATAAAAAATAAAATAATGCAGTTAAAGTTTATGATTGATTAAATAAATTCAAAACTTATACATTTTGTCATTTAATACTGAAAATCCAATACACACTAAACTATATTTTAAAGAGTTTCAACAGCATATATTGATTGATCAAACTACTGAAAACAACTTAATATACTGAAATCTATCTCATTTTTTTTCTCAAAAATATACATAAAAAGCCAGGTGTTTTGTTTGCATTATGCAAATTCACAAGCTACTGACAAAATTAGCATAGGCTAAACAAAACTCAGATAATGAAATATGTTGAAACTTAATAAGTAATTGTCCTATCAATTTGGAGTTTTATGTGTTATTAGATTTTTATTTGAAAAGTAGTAAATTGCCAAAAAACCTGTATACAAAATTACCTTGATAGCTTTAGTTGGCTATGATAGATTCTTTTTTGTTGTTTTTACTAGTGTGTGTGTGTGTGGTATATGCAAATGCATATAACCTGGCACAACACTATATGCTGCCCTGAGTCAAGGGTTGCTAGTCATAGAGAGGCCTGAGTGGAAAGCTGTTTGACCCACTCTTTTACTCTTCTGTCTCATCTTATTTTGAGCTTGAGTCTCTTTTTCGTCTTTTCGGATCTTTCTGGGTTCCTACAACTCTTTGATCTCTGGTTCCCAGTTAAGTCAGAACTATATGTAGCCATACATAGGTGCTTTTGGTGGTATATGGAGATTTGAATTGACACTATCAGCGCCTCTCAGTCCCTCATGTTGTCAAAGAAATCAAAAACTTCCAGATACAAAGGGCAAAAATCAAATATTCCACATTTCTCAGACATTGTCCTATACATGGTTCCCTATTGATTTTATCTAATTCTTCTATCCACACTCTACCACCTCTCTCTAGCTCTCACATCTCCCTTCACGTTTACATGCAAAACATTTGGACATATATAATTAAAATTATTTATTGATATATTGATGCTATGTTAATACTATATTCCCTACTGACTCAACACAGCAATTTATATGATATTTATATTATTTTATTATTAATTTATATTATATATGTATATATGTATTTTTTGTGTTTGTGTGTGGAGGAAATTCATGTCCAAACAATTACATACTAAAGTTAAAAAGAAGCCCATTGCCATTTTGCTGTAGGGGATGAAATGTCAGTTTTCTGAGTAGTTTACAATATCTATGCTTATGCAAATGAAATAAGATTTTATTACAATCTCAATTCCGAACTCATTTTCAAGATACATACTTTTACTTAGGAAGAGTAATTTGTTTTACAAAGGTTCATTATTTTTGTTCATAATAGCATATTACAGCCAGAAGGGTGTTTAAATTCCCGATAAACAGTATTCAGTGATATGTAGTTCAGTTCAAGAATAGTGATGTGAGGACTTTAGGACATAAGCACTTTCTTGTCACCACTGGCTAAAAAGCTGTCTTAAATTGTGGAGAGAACGAGTTGTTTCAATGATCAAGTAGGAATAATAATACTCAGGTCTTTCTGGGAGCATTATGTGAGATTTAGTGCCTGACACAGAATGATTAGACGAAAGACACCTTGGATATGTATAAGCCTCTGAAGAAAGGTTATTTTTTCCCCTTTTATTACTTTGCGTCTCTTATCCAATTCTCATAGAGTAAATGCACTATGTTTTTTTTTTCTTCAGGCAGCCTGCAACTTTTTATTATTATAATATTGAAATAAGCATACTTGCACTCAACATTTAATTAATTAATTTATTTATTTATTTATTTATTGGAGGGAGGGGGGAAGGACAGATAGAATGTGCATGTCAGGGCCTCCAGCCACGAGAAACAAATGCCAGATGCATGTGCCACCTTGTGCATCTGGTTTACATGGGTCCTCTGGAATTGAACCTTGGTCCTTGGGCTTCGCAGGTAAATGCCTTAATGACTAAACCATCTCATCAGCCTGACTTTTTTATATTTAGAATTTATCTGCTATATTTATATTTATGAAAAAATACCTGAACCTATGGTATAAATATTTAAGTTTGGTAATGTAATTATAAACCTCATTTATAACATGGGTTAGTGGAAGAAGGGATGATACTTGGCAAAACTCTGAAAAAAAAAAAAAAAAAAAACAAGTTTTGGTAGATGTTGTTGTTTTCCCTGACCTTGCAAAGAGTGTTAGAATACGTATGTCCTCACTGTTGGGAAAGAGTGACTATGTGGTTATAATTATATAAACATTGGCAGCAGTCAGAGGTGTTTTGCCTTAACTGCCCAGCAAGCCACTTGCAGTATATTAGCAAACACTTTCCCAGTGCCAGGATCTCATCTTAAGGGAACAGAACAGCTGACAACACATTTCATCAAAACTTTTGCAAGGTTTACTAGTAATTGGCAGCACTCAAGTACCCTATTTATACCCTGGCATTGTTCCATCACTGCAAATGAAACATTCTGGTAGACCCAGTATTTTTACCTCTCTTTTTCCTTCCTAGATTTTTATATTTTAACACATGGTTAGTCAATATATTTCATACATTTTTAACAGGAGTCCTTGCTGATGTGGGTAGTCCCTTTGGTCTTATGCACCTACTTGTGTTTGCTTCCCATATTTTTCAAGGCAGAAACACATTCTCCTTTTCCTTTGATATGTGTGTTCCTTTTACATGTTTTCCAGTGGGCTCCACTCCACTTCCTGGCTCACAACTAATATTTCTTCAATGAGCCCATGGTATTTATCCTTTCAACACTTAAAGCTCTGGCTTTCCTGCACACACATGACAATTTGTTTTGAGGTCACTGTAGCAAAATGTGATTGTTCACACCACTCTCTTTTGTATATGTTTAATTTATACTCACTGTACATACTATAAAATTTCATGTAGATCATTTTTTTCAACTATGTTAGAGGCATTGACTAAATTAACCATTCTCCTTATAGACCCTTCATTTCTGCCTCCTGCTAGGTCTATCTCTTCCCCAGTCCCACTTTATTTTCATGTGCTTCATGTACATATGTACAAAGAAATGTATGCATCTATGGGCCGGAGAGATGGCTTAGTGGTTAAGTACTTGCCTGTGAAGCCTAAGGACCCCAGGTGGAGGCTCGATTCCCCAGGACCCATGTTAGCCAGGCGCACAAGGGGGCACACGTGTGGAGTTTAGTTGCAGTGGCTGGAGGCCCTGGCATGCTCATTCTCTCTCTATATCTGCCTCTTTCTCTGTCTGTCTCTCTCAAATAAATAAATAAAAAATACAAAAAGATAAAAAAGAAATGTATGCATCTATGAAGAACTCATTTTTAAAATATTGAGATACAATATTTTTACACATTCCTGGGAAACATTGTAGTAATTTTATAATGAGTAATAGCCAAATCAGAGTGTACATATTTCCATCAGAAAATTTGTTTTGATATGTTGGAACTTTGAAATACTTCCAGATATTTTGGAATATATTATAGGTTATAATTGCCAATAGTTTCCTATGCTGTAGAATGAACATATTCCTCTCTGTAAGCTTTGTAAGTGACCAAGACAACGTAAGCAACTCTGAGGCAAAGGCGAAAGCTTTGATTCAGGAAAAGCACGAGCTGCCAGGGCTGATTCACAAGAGAGGAGCTCAGCCCGCCTGAGTTTTCAGATAGTGGCTGTAGAGGGTTCTTTCACCTGGTGGAAGGTGAGGAAGGGAAAGAAAAGTTTCTTGGGGTGACATCATCACATTAAAATAGCTAGGGTGTGACACTAGAAGAGTGACCATGTAACTTATGAGATAAGAGGACAGAAAACGATGACCTGGGGCAATTTTAGGCAAGGAGAGGTGACTCCATCTTGGGAGCCTGTCCTGACTTAACACTCTCCTAAAACTATTGCTTTATTTGTTTATTATTATTGTTTATTATTAACAACATATTTTGTATGGATACCACATGTGTTGGTGCCTTCTGTTCCCCAGTCCCTGCCCCCATTCTGTTGGGGCCACTCTTTGGTGGGGTTTCAGATATTTCCCCACGGGGTTGTGGGTCGTGCATTTTAGGAGCAGCAGTCAGTTATTTTTAGGTAGAGGGAATGCCTCTAGGCGAGATATCCCAACCTGTGACTCTTACTCTCTTTCTGCACATTCTTCCCCCAAATCCACTGAGCCAGGGTGGGTAGGTACTAAGTCTACTTCAGTGATGAGCTCTTTGGAGCCTCTGGATCTCTGCTTTGGTTTGTGTTGCGTATCCTCAGGGCTGGTCTCCTTCAGCATGGCACTATTCCTCAATATATTTCTTAACGTCTTCTTCCATGAGAACCTTGTCCCTATCCTTCCTATTCTCCAGTGGCCACTATCTATTCCAATCCCTTTAAGAGTGAATTTTTAGCAGGTCTTGGACATGCACTTACATCTGATCCTGAAGAGAGGGAGAAATGCACACAGGAGTCTGAGTTTGCTTAGCATGAATGGGTCACATCTTCCTTGGTGGTCTTCTACCTGAGTCACTTCCATAGGATGCTACCTCATTTCCACAGCGCTTCTCGGTGTTGCTCATAAGCTATATGTAAGACCAAACTAAAGAAACTCATGGGGACAAAACACATTTTTATAATGATATATTGTTTAATTATTAATTAGTCATCACTATTAAATATTTCCTTTTTGATATTCCTTCCTTACTTATATCTATGCAAGCACATTAAACAAACTTCGTATTATTTGGGTAAGAATGGCAGAGCCAGGCAGCATTTTGTTTTGTGAAGGATTCTAATTGCTGCCTTCTGTCATTACACAGAATAGTGAAGTAGATTTTTATCCTATATTAATATTTCTTAATGCTTAAATTAAATAAAAAAGTTATATTATTTTTAAATGTTAAAATTTTAACTTTATGCCTATGCTATGTGTGAAACTGGAGTATGTTTTAAATACTTTAAAGTTAAAACTTAATATTTATTACCTGAAAATGAATCACAAGATTTATTTAATATTTCATGTTTTCTCCACACAGTTATTTTTATGGGAAATTCCTAACAAAATGATTTCTGAGGCGCTAAGAAGAATAAGTGAGTTTAAAAGTGGATGATTTTTAAAGGAGGTGCAGACACTCGTAATAAGGTTTTTGCGTTCAGCTCAGATCACAGATAGTGGAAGAGAAAAGCTCATTCCTGTACCATAGTCATGTGACTAAGTCACTTCCTTGGGAACTAGATGAAAAGGTGCAGGACAAGGTTGTTGTAGCTCTGAAGCCCTCACCAACTGTACCAGCTCGTTAGCTTTCTATTTGTACAAACAAGGTTCCTTGCTTCCTCTAATTGCCCATTAGAAACATCAGGCTATACTGGAAAGTAGAGATCCAAATTCTTGTGTAAGGTCTACAGAGATACAATAGCATAGAATTTACAACATTGGCGAATTCAGACTAAACATCTTATTACAAAGTCATGAAAGCTTTAGATGGTTGTTTTCATCAATGTGCTTGTTTTTCCCATTGGAAATGTAAAGTGCATTTAATCAATACCATTTTAAAATTGCTACAATTACTACAATACTTAGCAATTACTACATCAGTATCAATTTTATATTTTAGGAAATTATCATAAATAATTGATAACCTTTGATTCCCCACGTTTTAATAATATCTAAATGAAAACATTTTACTTAAATCCATGACTAATTATGGTACAGTGAATGTTTAAAATTAAATCAATTAATAAAATAGTAAGGTAACTTGGGAAATAGTATTGGAGAATGTTGCTGGGAATGAGCCTCCAAACCAGGCACAGTTAGTGGCAGGAATGGCATTTATTTGAAGCTTACAGACCCATGGAAAGTTCCATAATGGCAAAAAAGAGAAAATTCACCACCAAAAGCAAGAGCAAATCCCCCAGCCAAACCACAGGGAACCCAGAGCAAAGAGCAGATTGGAATTCAGAGCCACCCCCAGGGACACCTTCTCCATGCAGGGAGCTGGGAGTCCAAGAAGCTGCAATAAAACTCCTGAATCTATTGGGGGCCATCCATTCAGACCACCATAAGAATGAAACAGAAAAATTCTACCATATTACTTAAAAAAAAGTGCTACACTATGGTCAGATTTTTCTTCCAGTATTTAATCTGCATTTTCCAAAGGGGGGGGGAATGTATCTCAGAACTTTTAGAGTCTTGGGAGAAGGTACTAGGATAAAATTGGTCAATGGTTTATATAGACCTGTGTGTGTGTGTGTGTGTGCGCGCACACACACACACACACACACACACACATCTATATATATATATACACACACACACATACACGATGTATCATTTCTAACATAGACCAATGAGAGAGAACCAAATGTAATAATCACTTGGTGATAATAATGAAATATCAGTCTTCAAGTAAAGAAATGATGTGGTGGGGCTGGAGAGATGGCTTAGCGGGTAAGGCGCATTCCTGTGAAGCCCAAGGACCCAGTTTTGATGCTCAAGGTCCCAAGTAAGCCAGATGCACATGGAGGCACATACATCTGGGGCTCTTTTGCAATGACTAGAGCCCTGGCATGCCCATTCTCACTCTATCTCTTTCCTCCCTCTAATAACTAAATAAAAATGAAAATAAAAATATAAGGTGGATGTGGAATGAGGTATGTGACTTTCTGTCTGATTATATATATTCCGCTGTGTAATCAGTTGGCACTGCAAGCTAACTTGATGTTATGCAAGTTTGCCTTTAGAGTAACCCTCAATTAAGTAAACTCTTCACAATACATTTTCAATGCTTTTGTTTTGTGATTTTAGATTCCACAAAAGAGGGGGCAGAAAGATTGTAAGAGCCACAGGTTGAGATATCATGCCTAGAGATATTCCCTCCCCTCCAAAAAATAACTGATACTGCTCCCACAATGCATAAACCACAACCCCATGGGGAATACCTGCTACCTGCAACCCTACTGAGGAGTGTCCCCAGTGGAATAGGGGCAAGATCGAGGGAAAAGAGGGTACCAACACATGATGTGTCCATATGAAACACATTGTTAATAATAATGATAATGATAATAAACATTAAAAAATAAGTACATGCTTTGTTGACCCAGTCTTGATACCTCTGGTGGAAAAATGATTTTCCACTTAATAGTGAATTTGAAGTAATTATTTATTATTTCAGTGATACTATGTGAGTTAAATTCATGGTTTCATTTCCCACAGTGAACCATGAAACTATGAAGAGAACCAGGTGTGGTGGCCTTTAATTCCAGCTTTTGGGAAGCCCATGATAGGAATATTGCTCTGTCTGAGGTTGAGGCCAGCCTTGGAGAATAGAGTGAGTTCTAGAGTAAAACCTTTCCTCAAAACACACACACACACACACACACACACACAGAGAGAGAGAGAGAGAGAGAGAGAGAGAGAGAGGAGAGGGAGAGAGAGAATATACCACAATGTTTTTTAAAAAATCATGTTTTAAAACACTTTTTCTATTCCTTTTTATTATTGATTACTTTTTATAAAACAGTTGTACCCTTTAGACCCCCATCTCCCACACCTCAATTCTGATGAAGGTCTTCTTTCTGGGTTTATTGAAATTCATTGCGGGGACCAAGAGGCCTCAGGCAGTCTCTGCAAGGGTGAAGGAAACACAAGATGCCTCCAGCTATTCTAATCCACCCTGAAGCTATTATGAGCTTTCTGCTCCCTTTTCTGAAATGGACCCTGAACCTTGCTGAGCAAGCTAGAGATCTGACTTGGCCTTGTTTTCTACGTGTACTCAGTATCCCAGCTTTGATGGGGTTTGTGTACCCACATGTGTATCCCTGCTTCCCTGGAACTGGTTTTCAGGCTAGTCATGAGGACAGTATTCATGTCAACACTTCCTCTATCATGACTTCTGGGCCTGGGCAGAGGAGGTGGCTGTGACCTATCTCACTGTAGATAGTGAGCTCTCTGGTCTTGATGTATCCCAGTTCCCCCCAGAATTCCCCTACATCTGTAAGATTGAACAGATTCTACAACCAAAAGTGAGAACAGTTTGAAAAAAAGGGGATAAGCCTAGTTATCAGAGAGCTATATTGATGAATGTACCCACTCTTCTTAGTTAAAGAGCAGTGGAGCTACTCTCTGGAGTCTATTGGTTTCCTGTTTTAGGGAATCTGGCTTAGTTCCCAGCGCTAGATATGAATTCTCCTCCTTTGATGGAGTCTCGTGTCCAATATGTGAGCAGCTGGCTGCCCACATTGGCTATGTGCTGCTACTGCACAGGGATATGTTTCTTGCTCGGCTAGTTGATTTTGCAACTGGCTTATTCAATCTGTTGGCAACCCATTATTCTCAAGCTGCTTCCAGAGCACTTTCTAGCGCTATGAGGGCCACCTGGGAGGGAACCTGATTCCCTCTCAGTTCCAGCATGGTCACCTGCCGTCCTGTGGCTGCAGGCTATGGTATCTTCAGCAATAAAGACTTATCTCTTAGCACTGGCAGATAATCAAGTGTTTTGGCAATGGCCTGTATTATTTTGGGCTCCTCCAGTCTTCCTAACAGCTCTCTGTTGCAAGGAACACAATTTTGGTTTTAGGGTTATGCTTTCTCCACCTGTTTGGGTCCCCCCTATGTACTGAGTGTAATAACTTATATTATGATATCCAGGAAGAAGATTTTTTATGGGATTGATTCATGTTGACATTAATTAAATCAATTTAATCGAAATATTTTTAATAACTTTCTAGTATCATTTACTGTTATTAGCTTCTTACTGTGCTTAATTTATGAATAACAGTATCATAAATACATACTTAAATACAGTGTTTCACCTCTGGTCCCTTTGGTCACCTTCGCTTTACCGGTGACAGGTGGAGAGGGGATCTTCAACCTCTAGGGGTGGTGCACCCCATGGTGGTCTTGCCAAGTCCCGCTGGAGTGTGGGAAGCATCTGCAGTACAGTTCCTGCTGTCCTCTAGTCCCAGGACTGGACTTGCACCAAAGCAGTGGCCTGTCCCTGTGTGATAGGTTTGTGTTAGGATGTGGGGTGGGAAAAAAATATCTCCTGCCCTGAACGTGGACTCATTCTTCTTGCTGGAAACAACACTGAGTGGAAACAGTTGTCTGTTTACCACTTTTCAGTCTTTTTAGTCCCAGAGATACAGAGGAAAGCATCATCTAGACACAGAAGTCACTGGGTCCCCAAAGCATGAATGGCTAAACAGAGGAGGTAACAGCCTGTGCCCAGGGTATTTGCTGGCTAGGCGAGAACAGGCCTCCCGACAAGCTGAAACTCAGGCGACCTAAGGAGAAGCAGCTGATGGGCACTGGGGCCAACCTAAGACCTTTTCTTGGGCAAACACTGGTTTTGGACCCAGAGGGTTTAAGATCAGTATTGTTAGTGACTAAAAGAGCTCTTTCCATACAGCTGTTTTTTTGAATTGTCATAAGCGGAAGGACCAGTAATGAGTACTGGAGGGACCATCCAGGTGGCCATGGGCCCGTACTCCACAGATGTGACCTGGCCATCACCACCCTGTCCCAAGTCTCTGTGCAGCTGGAGTCCTGGCTCCTGTGCAGACAGGGAAGAGGAAGGAAGGATCCCCAAGGAACTGGAGAAAAAGGTTTTCTGCCTGCAGGCGGAGCCACCTTCATGTTTATAATATGAATTTTCACCACCTGGAAGCAGATGCGGTTTGTATTGTTATGTACATGGTCTGCTTCTGAGTTGTAAATAAGTTCTTCTGTATGTAAATAAGTCCAGCCTGCTTTTGATCTTCCAAAAAATGAAATAACGTAAAAGTACATAGACAGTTTAATACCAATTTTGGTTCCAGATAACCATGGAATAACTTAGAATACCCATTCCTGAAATAAATGGGGAAGGTTGTGCTAATGTTAGATTCCTTTAAAAAAATGAAGCAAATAATGTTAGCCTATTTAGCTCCAATGCATTTTTGGTTTACATTTACACTCAATGATAGCATAGCCTAGTCAGCAGCAACTTGCTGTAAAGGAAATTATTGGAAGAGAAAATAATATTTTAGTATTGATTCTCAGACAGAATATACTGCTTTGTTTTCCTAATTCTCAAAATGGCACCTTGTTTATGTAAACTATAACATAATCATTCTATTTTTATTGATTAAGTTAAAATTATATGTGATATCTAAAATTTAAATTTTAACAACTCTAATAGCTTATTTTTTCTGTAAATAAATTTGTATGTAAGCATGTACAAACAGAAAAAAGTATGTGTATGAATATATACATATATATATATATATATATACACATGTATATTATAAATATGTGTGTATATTGTTTGTATGTGTGTGTAAGTGTGCAAATGAAAATGAAAGAGGCAGAGAATAAGCTAAAAATAATGAATAAGTTAAAGATAAAAATGCTAAGATTTGGTGAGAAGACACAAAATGATAAAATCAGTGTATGTGTTTCTTCTGTTCATGCTATGCTTTTTGACATTTTCAAATTATGAAAACAATGCATTTAAGTAATATTATTTATATTTTGTTCTGGCATTGTAAGGAAAGAGCTATCGATTCAACTAGAACATGTTTCCAAGTACAAGTTTTTTTAATTGGCTAATCCCTTCAATCTCAGATCAACTTTTAGTGACTTTTATTGAGAGCTTTAATATGTAAACGTAAATTTGCTTGTATTCCTGTCCCTCCATTCTCTTTTGAACCCTCGCCCCTGCCCTTCTCCTCTGAGGACCCTCCTGCTTCAAAGTAACCCTTCTTCTGTTTGTTGTTTCATTGCTTTTGCCCTCCATGTCAAACCATTGACCGTGATGGTCATATAGGGGGTATTGATAACTATTGTGGGGCCATGAATGTGTTTCTTGGAAGGAAAGACCCCCAAAAGACATCTAAGCACCCTGTGGTTTTTACGTTCTTCTAACGTCCTCATCTGTAGCAAAATATTATTACCTAATTTACTAACTATTTTTCGCACATCACTGTCAGTCTAGTAGTATATGTCCTGTTCACAAATACTAACAGATTTTCATATTTAGCTGCATTCTGCAAGTTAGTAAACAGCAAGACAATTATTTGTAATTAAGCATAAGTTCACAAATCTTGTATTTTTCACTTCTTTTTTTTTCTATGTGGGAAAACTATCAAACTTCCTATTCAAGGAGAATATTTAAGATGTGACTGAAATTTGTTTAATTCCACCTATAGGAAAATAACCCATTTTATGATAGAAATGAAAAAAAATAAATCAAATAAACTGAATCCATAGTGCCACTTTTACTGATGTTTTAATTTTAGGTCATAATGGAGAAACCGACCCAATGGGAGCTAAGATAGTTAGAGAGATTCACATGTTAGTCCAGCTGATGATTTTATTAATGAAGACAAATTGAACTGATGAACTGTGTTAAAATATGAAATGTTCCATAGTCATCAGCCTGTTCTTTGAAGTGAGATGTATGTAGCACTTGGAGAAAAGCAGTTCTCACTTTTGCTACATTGCAAGATGTTTTTGTCTGTGTGTTTATCTCTGACTCCGACTCACTCAGCAAATCTTGACAGAGCAGGGCAGGAGTTTTATGAAGGGTCTGGGCAATAAAGACTCAATAGAGCTCTTGAGACATGATTTTTTTTATGTATGGGAAGAAGTATTCATTCTTAGAGGCTGTGACCAGCTGGGATTATCCTATTTGCTGGCTTTGCATTACCTCCAAGGCAAGCATAAACCACAATGAAGAGTTGGTGAGGAGAGCTTTATTTATTTATTTATTTCAGAATAAGTTTTCTTGTTTTACTCTAGTCGATTCCTTACCGTGCTCCTTTCTACTCATGCTTATAAATCTCATTGAATTTAAATAGGCATGTACAGTATATCGACTTTGTATTCACGTAGTACAGAAAATGATATACCATTGACAGTAAAATAATAGAATAAACTACATATGTGGAACATGTATATAGATATACTTCCTGGGCTTTATGTCAGTGTTTTGAAACACCTGATTTCTGGAATAAAACATTGAGATGATAAAATTAAACTAAAATATTTGTTTAGGGTTCTCTTAATCTTCATTATCAACCCAGTAAGTACAGACTTAGGAAATAAAGAGCCTGGTTTACAGGTGGGAAATCTTCTGCGCTAAAGTAACTTCTCCAAGATCCTCACAATAGAAGCAAAAGTTGATGACATCAAATTAAAAGACAGACTAATGGAGACAGGGAGGAGATATGATGGAGAGCAGGGTTGTGAAGGGGAAATTGGGCGAGGAGAGGGAAATACCATGGTTTGTTGTCTGTAAGTATAGAAGCTGTCGATAGATAGATTGATAGATAGATAGATAGATAGATAGATAGATAGATAGATAGATAGATAGATAGATGATAGATAGATAGATGATAGATAGATAAAATCTAGAAAATACCTTGTTGCTATCATCATACTTATTATTTTTTTGTAAAATCTTATTCTGATATCTAAAGTACATAAACTCATGGAAATAATTTTGAATTCTTAGCAGCCTAAATTTGGTATGAAAAAGACTATATAATTTATGTCATAAAAGGAGATAGAAATTAACACAGAGGATGTTCAAAATGCTTCAAAGAAGTAATTAAGAGATTGCAGATGGACTGGAGGGATGGTTTCATAGTTAAGGCACTTACCTTCAAAGCCTGAGGACCCAGGATCAATTTCCCAGAACCTATGCAAGCCAGATGCACAAGGCGGTTTGTCTGGAGATGTTTGCTGTGGGTAGAGGCCCTGGCATACCCATTTACTCTCTGTCAGCCACTTTCTCTCACTCACTCTCTCAAATAAATAAAATAGTTTTTAAAGGATTGCAGAGAGCTTACTACTAAAGGAGAATTATAACAAACCTATCAAAGCTCAGATAAAAGGGGCAGAAATATTAGAGCCACAGGGTGGAAAGGCATATCCGATGGTATTGTAACCCCCCTCACCAGCACAGAAACTGACAGATACATCCATGACCCTTCAGTGAACATCAATAACCCCACTGAGGAGTGCTCACAGTGGAGTGTGTGAGAGAGGGAAAATAAGAATATAACCCAATGGGAATATGACCAAGACATGATAGGTTCATAAAATTAAAAATATTCATAAAATTAATAATCAATTGAAAAGAAAACAATTAGATTTTATTTTAGATGTGATGAAACCATGGTATGAAGCAAATTTTTAAGAGTTTTCAAAACTAGAGGGTACGCTAATTTTCTAAATTTATTTATTTATTTATGAGAAATATAGAGAGAGGAAGAGGGAGGGAGGGAAGAAGGGGAAGAGAGAGAGAGAGAGAATGGATGCTCCAGGACCTCTAGCCACTGCAAACAAACTCCAGATTCGTGTACTACCATGTGTATCTTGTTCATATGAGTTCTGAGTATTCAATCTTGGGTCCTTAGGCTTCACAGTCAAGCACCTTAACCACTAACTAAGCTCTGCAGCCCCTAAGTTATTTTAATTATTTATTGATTGGAAGAACATATGAAACCAACTCTAAGGCTACATGTTTCAACTTACATAAACATTTGTTTTTTTCTTAAATATTTACAGCTATTTATTATTCTAAATACATTTATTATGTTTTATATTCTAAATACTTTATATCAATTTTATTGTGTTTCTAAATATTGAAGCAGTGGAATAAAAGTATAGCAGAATGGAAAATTTTAAAATACTTTTAGGAATAAGATTTATGAAAGTGATTTACCCAAACGAGGTTTTCACTAATAATTACCAGATATAGAAAGCAAATGATATCGTCTCACTTTTAAATGAGAAAAAACGTTAATATATTCAGAGATATTCTGTGGTGAGTCAAAATTTTTTATTTATTTATTTACTTCAGTAAATTCAATAAAACTTTGAGGACAAGAAGATTTGGAAAACTTCAGATTCCTTCCTACAAGTTGTGAATCATAGACAAACAACTGAACCAAGAACACACTTTGAAGGAATATAAGAGGCACATGGTGGGAAGGAACTTCCAAAGACATTGCTCCCCACTGACTCCCCTCCTCCAGCAATGACCTACTACTGCTTTCACAACTCGATGGTGAATATCAGCAATCCCACTAAGGGGACCCCAGTGGAGTAAGAGCAGGGAGGAGGGGAATGGTGTTACCAATACATGTTGTATCCATACAGTTTCAACTCAGTAAGAAAAGGCGGGGCACTATTACTTTGAGTTTTGGCTTATTTTCAATGGAAGTTTTCAGAAGTGGATATCATAGTGTCTTTCAACTCCAATATTGATGCAATTTGAGATTTCATTACCCTTTGTACATATGGGAAGAAAAGAATAAAGACATCTATTACGTTTAGATCAAACAGTGATATTATTATTTGTTCTGTACTTACACAACTTGTTTCTCCTACACAAGGTGTTTATTGCTGTTTCCTTACCTCCATCATTGAAAATAGGGAGTGTGACTGAATCAGATTTTTTGTCAGTCTATGATAAGGTTAGATCTTTTGGATGACACATTCATTTCTGTGCCCATATAAAATGCCCTATGGGTGGAAATACCTATGCACATCAAAATTGTTGAATCTGATCTTTCCTATGGCTTATGCAGTGCACCGTTTTAGGTAAGAAGACAGTGCTGTATATTAACTATTTTCAAATAGCCTTCTTTGTGCTTTCAATCCTCCTTCATACCACCATCATCGTCTTTCTGATAATTGTTCATTCTCTAGTCTCACCCTGGACTGAGAATTTCATTGGAGTAATTAAATTAATCAGCACAGGCTGCCTTCCCTATCCAGTTATCAGTATCTGTACCCAAACAGAATATTTTTCCTCATTCCAAAAGTGAAATTTCTTAGCTTTCTCCTGAAGTACAGCACTTCACATGCTCAAACCCCAGCACTCACATATTCAACATCATTCCTCCAATTTACTCTTTCACCAATAAGTTTCCCCTGCATGATGAATAATTCCATTCATATGTTTACATGCCACTATTTTTTTTACTTACTTTAAAAATATCAATTTTTGTACTTGGATATATTATATTTGAACATAATCTCCTCTCATTACCTTCTTTTCTGCCCAACTCCCAAGGAACATTCAGGAACATGTGCAGGCCTTCTACCATCTTGTCTGTGGCCAATCAATACAATTTCATTGTCTCCTCTTTAAACCCCAATATAAAACATTTGTATTTTTTAAGGCACAGCATTTATGTTTTCCTTGGTATGGTAGTTGTAGAAATGTAGTATTAAGCACACAACAACAACAAACAACAAAATAAACTTTGCCCAAACATTTCTACTTTACTCAGTGATGAGGTATTTTTTTAACATTCTTTTCACACTGCTTTTGAATTGAGCTAACAGCCCCAATATAATTGCAAATCCTTAACCATGAAATGGGTTTTCCTGGATTATAGTTCTACCTTTCAGGTGATGTAGCCTCCTCTGTTGTAAGTTTCTTAGATGATCTATTTTATTTTGAATCTAAAGTCATTGTGGCTGATGGCGAAGTTAGACTCCTAATTTGGCCAAATTGTTTCTTACTTTATTTCACTTCAGTTATCATTCTTTTCTGAGTCAGAATAATGATTTTTTCCTTCCTCAGTCTGAAATATAATTTTGAATAGATTTGAGTTTATGCATTGGGAAATACTGATTAAACGCATTAGGAATAAATTCAGAGTTGTAATTCATTTGTTGGTGATAAATGTCATCATAAAAATATTTCCCTATCAAATTAGTTTAAAAATGTGGACTAGCTAAATCATAATGCTGTGAATAATGGAGCAATAAAAATTCATGTACCTGTGGTAAATAACTGGAAGCCACAGAAGGCTTCAGTAATAATGCAAAATTGTGTGTTACAAGAAGAACCAATGATTTTTGTGCCTTAAGAGAACTCTGATTTGTTAGTGTGCAACATTTTCAAGGTTCTACTTGTATATGTTAAACTGCGTAAA
Source organism: Dipus sagitta (assembly GCA_036346955.1). NCBI lineage: Eukaryota > Metazoa > Chordata > Mammalia > Rodentia > Dipodidae > Dipus > Dipus sagitta. Next base: position 86,883,689 of record CM070782.1, on the reverse strand, counting down.
TGCTAAACGAACCTCAGCTGCTTTTAGCCAACATAGATACTCATGTAATCAACCTCCAGAGTATGTGAGGTGTCCCATCCTTGGAATATCCTCCTTTCACCACTATGCCAAATATATTGGCATTTTTGTCCTATTTTGGGAATATACAGTCTTACGTGCATTGTCATTTCTCTCTAATACCTTAGCAATTTTAATAGCTGTAGGTGGATTTAGTAATCCTATGTAGATTACTGTCACATAGTTATTCAGCCTGTTAATGGACTTCTAGTTGTTTTTTTTTGGGGGGGGGCAATTATAAACAAAATAACCATGCAAGTTTTTATATTGTCTCCTGTGAGCAAAGATGCAATAACTTCTCTTGGGTTCATAGTAGGAGTCATGTTACTAAGTCTTACATTAAATCCGCTATTGTTAGCTTGGGGAGAAGCTGACAACCAAGGAATGAAATGTTCCCCTTCATGTATACCAGTTGAGGCTTCATATATTTCCTAATAATTAATATTTACATTAATTAAAAAAAACTAATATCAACTCTCATAATGGTCCTGTACAGATATCTACTTTAAATTTTATTTTTTGATACTTAAAGATGGCAGGAATATAATAAAATATTTATTGAGATTTGTCAATTTCCTTTGAAAAATGACCACTTATGTCTTTTGGTCATTGTTAAAGTATAAATCCTGTTTTGTACACCCTTTAAAATGTCCAATATGAAATAATCTGTCTTTCCCCCATATAGTTCTTTACACAGAGATGTCAGCAAGCCAGAAACTCTTTGAATGCTTGTCTAGCTGCCTTCACTTCCCTCAGTCTGACAGCAGTAGTGGAGAGCAGGTGGAAGCCCCCTACATGGCACCTTTAATGTTATGGTGGCCAGGCAGGCCTCAGGCCCTGAGAGTTTTGTCTCTTGGTTGACCAGATTCTGCTGACCAAGGCCTGCAAGTTCTGTCCCCTAACTCCTTACCGCCTTTTAGCCAGTGCTGCACTGTGGGTATCTCACACTTCCCATATTCTTCCTGCTTTGGTCTCTCTCTGTTCATCTACTTCAGCTATCACCAGGCACCTGACCCCTTATGCAAGCGAGTGACGATGATGAGGACAGTGTCCTGAGAATGGAGCTGGGGCACCTTAGCTGCTCATGCACTGGGGGAGGAGTGTAGGATGGGTTCACTCAGGTGTAGTCAATTGCTGAAGGCAGGATCCTTGGAGAGTGGGCAATATAGCTAGCAGGGGCGCAGTGCATTGTCTCCCAATCTTCCGCTGTCAAGCATAGCTTGCTTGTGTGATTAGGGAGAAAATAATAATAAAAACAGGACTAGAGAGATGGCGCAGCAGTTGAAAGTGCTTTCTTGCAAAGTCTGTCTGCTTAGGGAAAATTCCCCAGTACCCTTGTAAAGCCAGATGCACCAAAAGCATATCCTCAGGCTCTAGACGTGGATGCCACAAAAAAAAAAAAAAAAAAACAAAAAAAAAAAAACTGGACTGTTTTGGAGCTTGCATCATGGATTGAAGACCAGGAAGTATCAAGTAGAAGGATTATGTCCACTGGCGTCTGAGCCAATGGGAAAGGAGGGCATGTATCCAGAAGTCCACGCATGCTGCCTGATGCTTATTAATAAAGCCAGGGCCACTTTGGGTCGAGAGCTCAGCCCGCACTGCAGGAAGTAGGTGAGAAACCCTTCCTGAGCCTCATAATTAAAAGGATCGAAGGCAGGCCATGCAAAGGACCTCCTAACAAAGTCTGTCAGTGAGCATGCTGCTCATCAGCCCTAGAAGCCGAGTTTGGACTAATCACAGCACTTCGATGGTACCAATCGCAGCCTTGTCTCTCCACTTCAACCAGAGTCATTAAGGCTGTGTTAACATCCTGATGTCAGGGGCCAACCACGTGTCTAGTAGATCCCCACCTTGGGGTGGGGGTGTGCGTCCCCTGTGGCCAAGATGGGAAAAGTCCATCCAATCTTCAAAGCAAGAAACCTGATAGAAGCTGCTTTAAACAGCCCAGGTGGAGGCTGTAGCTTCAAGAGCCAGGGTGATAATGAGCTGCAGTCTTTTGCATGACTGTCTCAGGGCATCTGTGGATTTTTCAATATGGCTGGTGTTAGTAAGTTTAGACTAGCTGGCCATTTAACTGAAAGTCCCTTTTCTCAAGGCGGACCAGGCAACAAGAGACATCAGGTATGAAATACAGAGTTAAACTGCTACATCCCTTGTTTGTTTTCTTTTATTTTTTTTTTGTATTTATAGAAAAATCAACATCATAAGATTAATACTGACACTCACTTAAACACACATCAATAACATGAACAACAATTTTAATAGCTCATAATAAAGGATTAACAATGTTTAGCAACCCTCCTAGTGTCCAGGGAGAGATGATTCCCCGTGGACATAGCATTCATTATGATATTTCAAAATTTAACAAAACACATATTTGAAATGTCATCGTTTGGATTATTAAAATGAAAGGCAGCTCCTGAAATACCACGACTATAATGCAAAATTCAAAAATATATAGAAGGCCCAAGGACTACAAGGAAAAAAAAAAACTTAAGCACCCAATTATATGAGCAAATGCCTTACATTCAATTCCAACATATACAACATCAATGAACTTGGCTTTCTTCATGTAACATTGAGTGATGGTCTCCAAACTGTTTTTCTTTGACATCTCCTTCAACTTCTGCTACAGTGGAGAAAATTTTTCAGAAGCAAGGCTTTCTGCCACTGTGCTTGGATGCATCAAATCTCTTCCTGAGTGAGTAGACCTAACATGATTGATCATATGCAAGAGGCACAAAAGTATGAAAATTCTGTTTCCCACATGCAGACTGTCATTTCCTAGGGCCAAAGTCTGCCAGGGAGAAGGGGATTGTGGTGATAAATGAGACTGAATGTAAGTAAGTGCAAATGATAGATCATAGTGATCAGCTAGTCTACAGCAGGGATTTTAAAATATAATTTACGTCAAAAAGAAACAAACAATATGAATGTGGGATGTGTTCAGAAAGAGGTAATAGATACAATTACAATCTGGATCTTCCTTGTTTTGGAGAAGTAAAAGTAATTAATATGAAACCACATTATCACACTAAGTACTGAGTATTTCACTATGACAGATAAATATATATTTTTTAAATTTTTGCTTGTGTGTTCATGTTTGTGCATGTGTATATGTGTGTGCATGAATATGTGTGTGTAAAGTGGTATGTGATGTGGTGTGCAGAGTGTGCACATAGTTGTGCCCTTGTGATATCTCATATAGTCGGCAGTTGGGATAGCTTATCTGAGGTGGCCACAGTGAAATATTTGGTACCCACTTTTAGTAATTCTGCCTTGTCTTGTTAATCTTTGAGATGGGGTGTCCTTTACTGATGCCAGTGCTTATGGGCTCTGAAGAGTCTCAAGTATCTGTTCTGTTTGCAGGACTTGAGTTACAGAAGCATGTGGTCATACCCACCCACTCAAGTTCAAATCTAGAGATTGAACGTGGGAAGTCTCAGGTTCCCCAGGTCCCATTAGACCACGGTGTTTGTACAGGAAGGGTGCTTAAACACTGAACAATCTTTTAATACCAGCTATTTTTAATTTTTTTAAATATTTGAGCAAAGAAAGAGAGAGAGAGAGACAGAGAGAGACAGAGAGCGAGAGAGCGAGAGAGAGTGCCAGGGCCTCTAGCCAGTGTAAATGAACTCCAGACACATGCAACACCTTGTGCATCTGGCTTAGGTGGGACCTGGAGAATCGGAGTTGGGTCCTTAGGCTTCACAGGCAAGCACCTTAACCCCTAAGCCATCTCTTCAGCCTGTACCAGCTATTTTAATATATTAAGAGAGAGTATAAGAGAAGATATTGGAATTTTTTGGTATGGTAGTGATAGCCTAGGGATTAAATTATGGATTTATAGTATTAAAATAGTTTTATCACAGACAATATAAAGCTAAGAATAGAAATGAGAAAGTTATTGGTAACTTCTAAGCTACATAGAATATTCAATTAATTCTGGACATTGCCAGTTAGGTAAGAAAGAAATAAACTGAGCTGAAATGGCACGGAAACACCTGTGAGATATGCATGTATTCTGTGCATAATGATGCTAGGGTGGGAATAAATGCAGCAGTTCTGTGAAGAAAACAATGGCAGATTGGAGTACAATCGGAAAATAACACTCAAATGCTTCAGTAGGTCAAATCCTCCCTGATCATATAGCTATCCATAAAACTGAAAGGGACTTTGCAGTTTATTCAAAGAGCGATGTAGGAAGGTACAGTAGGGTTAAAATCCACCTTTCGATGAAGCAAAGTCTCTCTTTTAATAGTAGTTTTGATTTTTGCTGCTTGGTGGTTTGTAGGAGTTGGTTGCATTACAGGTGGGCAGTTACAAGAGTAGAGTACTATTGTATCTTTGGTAAAGGATCCAAAGGGGTTGCTATTTGGTATTTCGTGAATGTCAGAATATATTAAAAAGGGGGAGCTAATAATAGTGTTTGCAGAAAATGTTCTGGCACTTGCAAGGAACAAAATACCTCAACAATAAACTTCTTTCTTTTATCTTAGCTCCTACATGTCTACTATTCTACTGGGAGCCTTCAGAAAAGCAAGGGAATCTGGTAGGGGTTAAAACGTTGTATTTGAAATTATTATTTTTCACTTGAGTGAAGTTTTTTTGAAAGGATAGTTGACTAGCTTGATGAAGAGCTCAAGACAAGATCTGGAAAGATGGCTTAGCGGTTAAGGTGCTTGCCTGCAAAGCTAAACGACCCAGGTTTGATTACCCAGGACCCACGTAAGCCAGATACACAAGGTGATGCATGTGTCTGGAGTTCGTTTGTAGTGGCTGGATGCCCTGGTATGCCCATTCCCTCTCTCTCCCTCTCTTTCTCTCTCTCTCTCTCTCTCTCTCTCTCTCTCAAATACACACACACACACACACACACACACACACACACACACATATATATATATATATATGTACACATACATACATACATATACATGTACATATACATATACATATATATATATATATTAAAGAGGTCAAGACAAACAATACTGATTAGAAACTATAGTTAAGATTACTCAAAGTCCTGTGTTTGGGCAAGGACATAAAGTCTGGAGTAGACATGTAAGGTTCTGGAGAAGAGAAGGTGATGGCTGTGACAAGAAAATTCACAGATAAGTCATTGTTATAGTTACACAAATCTGATCACCTCTCACAGCTACTGACTTTTCAAAGTCCTATTGGTTGGGTGTCCAGGGGTGTATAGGAAGTGACTATGTTCTAACATGATTAGCATTTGCCCATAAAATTCTGATGGAGTTTTGTTTCTGCTCTTTTATTCAGCTGCTTGGCTCCCTCCCATAGCTCTTTTGTATAGTAAAACGACTAGTCTCAGCATTCTTACATACATGAGAATCTAAGATTGTGTTTCTTTCTGGTTAACTTAGTGTCCAAACTCCTTGGAATGTCTTTACTGAATTGAAACAGCTTATCTAGTGATTTCTTACCAACATATGCATTTGTGTGGAATGTTTGCACATTTCAAAAATGTATTATTCTGACTAAATATAAACATATTTTTCTTCTAATTTGTATTTGGAAAAACATATTTGATATGAACTGTATGAGTATGTATGCAGTCTAAAAATTAAATTAAAATGATTGTAAATTTTACTGCAGTATTTAATACATTCATATGCTGAAAGCAAAGCCTAGAGTCAGAGTACATGATCCCATTTGACTTAGAGGTCTCACAGTACTCTTCACTTAGTATTTGATTTCAATAGGCTAAAGGATCTACCAAGAAGGTGGATCCCTTCTCAATATACCTATGCAGTTGGAATACTCTGGTGCTGACTTTGAGTGTCTCTGAGGTTATCAGGGATTGTGATTTTGACTTTATGAGAAGATAATTCGCATAATGAATTTGCACGTACATATACTAAATCCTCTCTTATATGGCTATACTGTTTCCATCATGACTCCAACTGTCAGCTCTGTGCCTGTCCTCATTACTTTGACCCTACTTTACATTTTAATCTTCATCCATTCCATAGCCCTATGTGTGTTAATTCCATCCTAGAAGTATTCAACAGTCATTCAGAGCTTATGTATTAAACAACTTCTCTGTATTTAGACTAAATCTACTCCCACTGATGGAATCTATCTGGGATTAGTTTTCTAAAATTCAAATACCTCTGTGTTAATGTGAGAGTGACCCTGATCTTCAGAGCTTGGAATTTAGAAATTGGTTAAAAAAATAAAAAAAAGAAAATCTGTGCATTGTAATTTTTATTAATCAGGTTTCTAAAACAAAATTTGCATGCCATCCTGTTCACTTTTTTATGGCTTAATAACTCAGGGCCTTATGACGTAACTGCAGAATTGTGCATCCATCAACTGATCAATTTTAGAATATGAGACTGTAAGGAAGCTTGTATATTTAGTCATTTATTTATGCTGTTTTTCTTTAATTTTATTTACTTTAGTTTGTTGGGACAGTGTCTCATATAATTTCAGGTAAGATCAAATTCTCGATCCTCTTGCCTCTGCCTTCTAAGTGGTAAGAATGTCCTTGAACTCCTCATCTTCTTACCTCTACCTGCCAAGGGCTGAGCTCACAGCTGTGCCAGCACAGCCATCTGTTATTTTAACAAGATAGAAATAAAGCAGAATAGGGAGATAGAAGTGCAGGCTCGGGGCGGAGAAGAGGCAGTCTGAAAATATAATATAGCTAGGGAAGACAGAGAAGGTGATATTTAAATTAGGAACTGAAAGGGTGCAGTAGAAGTTGCTTTAATTTCTTTAATGTTTTATGCATGTATGTATGTGTGTATGTATGTATGTATGTATTTGAGAAGGGCCTCTAGGCTCAGTGAAAAAACTCCAGGTGCATGTACTACCTTGTGCATCATATTTAAGTTCCTTGTGCACCCGCCGTAAGTGGGTACTGGGGAATTAAACCCTGATTCTTAGGTTTTCCAGGCAAGTGTCTTAACTACAGAGCGATCTCTTGAGCCCATTAACTTTTAACATTGAGGTAGTATATTTCAGCCTCTTTTTTTATTCTTATTAAAATATTTTAGGTGCTGAGTCTTTTGATGATATAAAGGGGATAAGATTTCTAATGCTTTTAGAAAAGTGTAATAATTATACTTGTTGATCAATATAGAAAGATTTTTCCTTCCTTGATGTTAAATACAGAAAACCAATATTATAGCCACTGACATTAATGATGGTTGTATCAATAAAAACATAAGTATGTGATGTGGCCTCTAGCAGTTATCTTCCTCCATGTTTCCACAGAGAGTTGTCACCACGTGATATAAATATTCCCATCCACAGAGGATAATGTCCCTGTGCCAGTTCTGTTTGCAAAACACACACAGTGATGAATAAGTACCTGCCATGTCCTTTCTCTGCAGCTTCTGACATCAACGCGGTACATGTGTCTCTGTGATGTGTAACATGCAGCGAGTGATGCTTCATTACCTCAGAGCATCTCACGGGTAGAGTGCACGAGATGAAAGGGGTTAGCAGGATCAAAGAGTCTCGACAGACGGTGCAGTGGGTAATGAGCAGACTTTTCCTTTCCTCCTAACTCCTAAATGCCTGTAGCAATTATGCTCGCTTTCTAATTATTTCCTTGCAGATGTGTGTATGTGAGGCTGTATGCAAAGATCATTTCAGAAGGAGTAAGGGACTGCTCAGCTTTTACAACTGTAAAGTGGCTCATAACCGGGGCTCCTCTATGCGCACGGTACTGTATGTCTAGTGTTCCTAAATAGTGCTTTATTGCTTGATGTTATGATTCTATCACAAACCATGCATTCACATGCTGGGCATGTTCTGTGTAGATCAATAATGAAAGAGAACAGACCTCATCCAGCTGAGGAAGTGAAACAGACCCTAACTTTGAAAATTTCCTGATTGGCTCTTTCTAAATAGTTTGCTTTCTCTAATCTCTTTTGTGACAGCCACAATCCAAGACATTTTAGTGATCATTTCCTATCAGTTCCTATTTTTTTCATGCAGACTTATACTAAGCAATGTAGTTTGTTTTGTTACTGTTTTCTGTATACGTTATAATTCACATATTTTTATGCTTCAGATATGTTCATATCAAATTTTGGCATTTACCTCTTATACAATATTAGTGCATTGAGCAACAAACATGAGCAATAAAATAAACTACAAAAATACATGTACTTTGTATTTTATATGTCTGTAAAAAAGTGTGTAGCATTATACATTGAAATAGCCCCATGGAATAGTGTCATGCATGCTTCCTGTGTAGGACTGAGGGTCTCTAAGAAGGATGTCTGCACATAAGCCTATGGATGGTTCCTCTTTACCTGGATGGGGTCATTGCAGAACAATTGTACAAATCAGGTTGTACCATAAGCTATGTGTCAGGTAACTATCACTCATTCTTCCTTAGTAGTGTCATAGTATTTTCAAATAATTGTAATATTTTTGTTTGAGCAAGCTTATATCATAGTAAGCAGTCATATCCCAGAAAACATAAATGCTATATGACATGTCTTATTTCTGGTTGTTTTCACATGCTAACTTGAAATTCACTTCTGAAAGAAAAAAAAAAAAAAACAACTTCCCACCATTCCTCTTCTCTTTTCCCGTCCACATCACTTGTGACTCTGTGAAGCAATCTGAGTCTCTGTGCTCTCCCACCCTCACATTTGTGGTACCACAATGCATGGAATGAAAATTGGTACTAGGCAAAGAAAACATCTGTATGAGTTCTGTTAGCCTTGGGCAAGGCACCCAGCCTTTCATTAATATGGCCAGCTTAGCTCATGAGAGGAAAAGAAATGGAAGAAACACAGCCTGTTAATAACAATGCTGCTGTGAACATGCCATACTACATTCTCAAGCCTATTCCATTGCAGGCAGCTAAAAAGAGCTAGTTAATTTTTCTTAGGACAAGGGCATCTTATCAAAGATCTTAATCATGGCCACATTATATACATACATATATATATATATATATATATATATATATATATATATATATACACACAAATACATATATATTTATACATGTGTGTTTGTGTTTTCTGCATGCACGTGAATGTGTGTAGAGTATGTGTATAGTGTTGTGCATGGTATATGCACACATATGTGCAGATGTGTGTGCCCCATCATGTGATTGCAGAAAACAGAGAAGAATGGAATGTTGGGTGTGCTTTTATCACTTATTTCCATATTTCTTTGGGCTTGGATTTATCCATCAACCCAAGACAAGCCTTTGTGGTTCTATGGCTGCCTCTCTGAGGACTTGGTGTACTGAAATGCATTGCCACACTCAGCATTCTATGTGTCATGAGAGGAGTTAAACTTGGCTGTCTCTGTCGAGAGAGGCCCCATTGCGTCAGCTGAAAAGGATTTAAACTGCAGGGCCCTCTCATTAGCCCATGCTTTTATCTCTGAGACAAGATTTCCCTCTGTAAGAATGGCCTGGCCTCACACTCATGAGTCTCTACCCTTGGCCACCTCGTCCTATACTAGAACCACAGGAATGTCCTATCATGCCTAGCCTCCTATCATTTTTGATAGTCTAACTTCTCCATTTCCTTCATTATCTATCTTTTTTATACTTCTGAAAATGAAGTTACAGCTGTATAGTTTTCATAAAGAATATTTTTATTCTATCAAATTGTCAAAATTTATTTTTATATCAAATAGATGTTCCAATCAAAATCTCAGTTTTTTAACTATTGTCTGCTTTTCCTTGACTCACAGTAGATACTTTTTTTAAGGATAAGGTACTTGGCAGGAAACCAATGATCTTATTTTAACATGAAAAAACATAAATAGTATATAATATTTAGAAAAGGATGAAAGAAAAATATTAGTACTTAGCCTTCATCACTGCACATACAAGAACACTATTTGAAAAAATAATTGTTTCAAGAAATATCTCCAAGTAATAAATTGCAAGGAAACATACTGAATATTGTGTGTGGTGTAAATTTTATACTGGTACTTGTGTGTATGGAAAAAGAAAAACCTAACCTCTATATTTCACTCAAACGTGACTACATGTGAAACATAAGTAAAAACTGTAATGAAAAGGATCTTGGTAAGTGGCCTAAGGATCTCTTAGAATAATGCACCCAAATTTCTCTCAGTTCAAAAGTGGATTCCAGATATTATCCAGCCAAAGTCACTGAAGTACAGTAAAATTGGGAGGGGTCATATTTGTGTGTGTCATCAATCAATAGAGAATTCCAAGAAGCATGTATGAAGTCAACTTTTAAATTAGTGAAGCCCTGAAGTAGGCATTGTTCTGCAGTTTTGAGGATATCAAAGCTCTACTTTCTTAAAGAGCAGGGGGGGGGGGGGTTGTTGAAAGGCAGCTGCAGAGAAAATTGGCTCTGGACTTGCATGGATGATACTCAAGTTATCCTGAGTGACACCCTGATGTCCAGGACATCTGAGGATGAGATGATTCAGAGAGAGCCAGGCAAGAGCTTGCATCAATACTCCAAAGAAGTTATTTGTTTTGTTGCAACACTAGGATAGTAAGTAAATTAAGCTGCTTAATAATCTTCTTACATCATAATAAAGTTAATTATTGCAAATTGACAAATTTCTTTAGTCATATTCAGTAACATATTGTGAAAATGATAACATTGTAATATACTTAAACAAAATAGAATTCTGTATATGTATTCAACTCAAGGCAGAAGAAAAGAATATATATATATATATATATATATATATATATATATATATATATATATGTATAGTATTGTAGAATTTCAGAAAATATGAAGGTATGTATTTCACAACAATGTGTTTGATTAAAATATCAATTCATCCAGTTATAATTTTATGATTATAATTAAAATAATATCCACAATAGAATATTTGGTCGAAATTTTCTATGGACTAACTACATGGTAGGAAGAGAGATCTAACTAGAAATGGATAGTGTTACTTTGGAATTTCAGCTTTCATAGAAAGAGCAACAAATTTATGTTATTTAAATAGAAATGCAAACTCATATGGATCTAATTTCAATATTTCAGGCTAATATATATCTAAATTGCAATAATTAACAAATTATAATGTTTTTTAATACTGGAAGATGTTAAAAGCTTTAAATAGTAATAGCATATACTGTTTATATCTCTACATGAGATAATGCATTGTGTTCTTTATTTTCTACTGAAGAATGAGAAATTCTAAGAGGATATATTGATTGTCTAAATTGAAGATTTGGGACAAAGGAGAATCAACATCTTAATTTGTTCTTGGGCTCAGAAATCTGTATCTCTGTCCACCTCTCTGTATATAGAGGCAAATGCATGCATTTATTTATTTTTAAGGTTACAGAGTTACTACATGGTAATGATTTGTTTACTTGAATATTTTAATAATTTGTCTCTGGGGCTAATCAAAAAAGCAAAAACTTCACAATAGTTTATGGGCCATCAGCCTTTTTAAATTTTGAAATAAATTAAAAACTGACTAGTTTTTGAAATTCTACTTTTGTATAGGAACATAAGTTAACCTAGACTATAAATTATATAAATAATGTAGTGTGGTTTCTTTACTTTTATTGTGGGCTGAAGTTATCTAACTAGCTATAATGTCCTCCATTCTTCTCACTAATTGATTTTATTGTCTGACCCTTATGTCTACAAGGATTCCATTACATTTTGTGTTTTGTTATGTTTCTATATTGACAATGCCAAACTATTATTTACTTTCATTCTCGACAGTCTGTTGTGAAATAAAATGAAAGAGTGATTATTCTTTAAATATAAACAGGCTAATGTGTTCTTTGGAAGTGAGAAAGTGAGACAGAAATGCATGTCAGGGTCCTCAACTTGCAAAGCTACTCCTTAGCAGAACATGGTTACTATTTAGGACTTTCTTCATTGAAAATATACACAACATAGACGTGAGTGTTAAACTTTTACATTGTTCTCACAGCCCTTTCCAGAAGTAACTGCATGATTGGTTGCTATCCAGTAACTGTATTTAGACTTTTTCTCTTCTTTGAGAATGTACTGCTTTGTTGAAATTCTGGAGTCTTTTTGTTTCTTTCTTTCTTTCTTTTTTTTTTTTGTCTGCTCTATTTCATTTTGTAAAAGCTGTTCCAATTTTGAAACTATTTAATATGCTCAACTTGCTTATTTACAGAATTATTGAGAATGTCCTAACTAACTTGCAGGCATGGCATTGACATGTCTACATCGCTGAACAAGACCTAGCCAGATTTCTAGCCAGGCATGGTGGTGCATACCTTTAATCCAAGCACTCAGGAGGCAGAGTTAGGAGGATCATGAAGAGTGAGTTTGAGGCTACCCTGAGACTACATGTTGAATTCCAGGTCAGTTCAAAAGATTCTAATCATTGAATGCTTGCTTAATTCCCTGGACTACCAGAAAATTATTTAGAAAGTTATCTTATGCCTATATCGTGAGGTGTTCTTCCTATGTTTAATCCAGTTGTTTTGTGGATTCAGGTCTTTTATTGAGGCCCTTGATCTATTGGGAGTTGATTTTTGTGCAGGGTGAGAGAAGGTATAGATTCATTCTTCCACATGTGGTATACAGTTTCTCCAGTATCATTTGCTGAAAATTCTGTATTTTCTTCATTGTGTGATTTTATTCTCTTTGTCAAAGACCGAGTGGCTGTAAATACTGGAATATATAACTGGATCTGCTATTGTATTCTATTGATCTGAGGTTGCCACTTCATGGAATGGGCAGGGGAAAGAAGGAAATTAAATGGAAATACCACCAACTTCCAAAATCTGCTCACATGATAAAGCTCCCCAAAAAATTCTTATAAAATTGTTAGTAAAAAACAGAACTTAAAAAATTGCTTTTAGAATTAATTTTAGTTGGGAACATGATGGTATCTTTCCTTGCATATCAATACTAGCAGCAAGTAAGCCAGCATTTTGGAGTTATTCTCACCTATATTCCATTTCCCTCTTCTAATTGATGGAGGCATGTTATTTTATAAATTAATAAAAGTATATACACAACTTTTAAAAGTGAAAAAAGGCCAGATTAAGAAGGTCTAAAATAAATTAAGAATAATTCTACTTTCTCTTTGTATGTGACATCTTACTGGTTGCTTGAAAATAAACTTTCTTTATAATCAGTTATAGGCAACTGAATCATGGTTTTAAGGAGACCAGTATGAAATCACCTGACTTCCCAGTGTGAACAATCAACATTATTACAATACAGACATGGGCTGAGAAAAGGATTGGGTGTCACCATTAAATGGTAGATCTATTTCACAAAGTCTTAATATTATTAAATGTTTGCAGTCTCTTTCGATATGCCTTGCACTTTCTTAATGCTTAGAGAGTCAGGTTCCTCTGTGACCTTACTTTAATTTGATTTAAGCATCAATACTAAAGCTTCATAGGCACACTGTGAATTAAAGTGATTTACTTTTTTCATTATTACCTCAGGGAATTGTGAGGCATCCTGGATATCAATTCCATTCACGTGCATAATGCTTAAAAGAAAAGTTAATCCTACAGACAAAAACTGGAATAGGAAAGTAAGATTGAAATTGGACTGTATGCCATTATTAAATTATCTTTCTTCAATGTACTATTTAATCTGTACTTGTTTTTATATGATTGCTTCACTTTCAAGAGGACAGTAAAATTGCTTCACAGGGACCCTTAATAGTAACATTTAGTTATTATCTTAGTAAACTACATTCAACTTAAAATTAATTTCAGTACTATTTATCAACAAGGTTTATTTTATTCATATTTCAATAAACTCTTATTGTTATAACTTACATATTTGCTATTGTCATCTTCCTAACTCAAATGTCCACATGAATACCTTTATTACACACTTTATCCTTCTATGAACCAGCTGCTTTTTTTTGGCCTTTTTCAGCCAAGGACATGTATTTCATTCTTGACCCTATTTAACATTATGCAAATCAAAGTAATCACAAGGTCAGAGGGAAGACAAAATTTATGAACAATAGTATACCAAGCCAAATTAAGTAGAAATCCAGATATCCAGAAACAAGATATTTAACCAAGCTCCCACAAATGTTTAATGCATCACATAATATTGTTTATTTACCACTTAAACCAAAGTGAATCCATACTATTTCATATTTATATATACAATAACAAATGGAGTATACATAAATTATAAAGGATAATCCCTGGAAAAACTATGCAGTCATTGGCATCACTCTGTCCTAATGCTGATGCGCGTGCACTTGCAAGCACCACTTGGATATTTAACTGAAAAAATATATTTGAAATCAAAGTAACATACAATGTCATATTCACTAATCTGGAGGTAGAGGACAGAATTGTTCCTGATCAAGAAGAGAGATTGCTATGAGAATAATTACTATCCAACCACTCTCTAAAAACCTGTGTTGAGTTCCTCTCACATCAGACATTTAAGAAATGCACTGGGAGTATGACAAACATAAAATCTGAGAAAGGTACATTTACAAGTTTAGCCGTTAGTGTGAGGGGGGAGAGAAGCAACCGGAATAGTGGTTTTAAGCTCCTTTAGTGGAACGAACACCAGAAGGAGTAAAAGAAGCCAACAGATAAGTCCTCTTGGAAAGGCCTCCAGAACCGAGTATCCCTAACCAACGTTCAAAACAGATGAAGCCTTGTGAACCTTTCACATTCATGTAGGAACTATCACAGTTCACATGGGGCCCTCACTAGCTTGCTTGTATTTTTAAATGATTATTGTGCTAACGAATTTTCAGTCTAGAAGTTAATATACTGTTTGACACATAGAAGCTAAGCAATGAATTGTTATCATTAGTAATTATAATAATTTTAATTATTTTTATTTTATCATGCCTTACTCTTTACTCTTTGTTGGGTTCTTCATTCATAAAATATAAATTTTTCTACCCAATGCACTTATATTAGAATTAAAAAGGTAAAACTATTAACAATGACAACAGTAAGAAGACTAGAAGACTGTAGTTGAGGATGTGGTACTTCCATTTGGCACTAATGTGGGTATTGCTAACTGAAGAGGAATGAATATGTTTCCATTGATATGCTCAATATACGTTAGTGATTTAGACATTTAGCTTTGAGGAAGTTAACAACCACAAATGCATGATCACAGACAGTTAGCTAATTTCTTGCAAGAGGTATTGATCAGAATCCCTTATCATCTGGCAATCGTGCTGGAGAAAATACAATCTACTCCATTTTGATGCTCTGACGTTGCAAATTGACTCTCTTGCCTGACTGTGAGCCTGATCTCACATGCCCTGTGCTTTGGTAGCGCATTGCGACCTTTGGTGCTTGTCATTGGGGATGTGTGAGTTTCTGTTCCTCTTCTCCTTTAGATAAAGTGAGCCATCCCCCATGTGATGGCAGAGGTTCAGCATTCCCAGGAAGCTGCTCAGATGAGAGTGAATAGATAACACTGCTGCAGATGACAGTGCGTGGAATCAAACCCAGGTCATTAGGTTTGGCAAACCTTTAACTGCTAAGCCATTGTTCCATCCCCTACATTTCCTTTCTTTAATAAAGCTGATAAAAATGCCTACGTTCAATTTTTCTAAATGTATGTATTTATTTATTTACTTGTGTGCAAAGAGAAATAGAGAGTGGGCACTCCAGATCCAGTTGCTACTGCAAGCAAACTCCAGATTTATGTTTCACTTTGTGCAACTGGCTTTGCATAGGTATTAGGACACCAAACCAGAAGGCTACCAGGGTTTGCAAGCAAGTGTCTTTTAACCATTGAACAATTTCCAAGCCCTATTTTCAAGTTTTTGTCTATAAGTATGAAAACTTTTCGCTTGCATTTATATTTAATAGTAAAACTATTCAATTATATGGAATAACTACGTTTAACATTTGAGGAAGACCAAATTATTTCCCAAAGCAACTTTTCTATTCTATATTCCTACTAGAAATGTAGAAGTGTCAGCGAAGTTTTTTAATATGCTTAAATTCATAGTACACTTTATGTGGGTAATGTGATCTCATTGTTTTGCTTTGGATTATATAATTATACATAGTTATACTGGATACATTTTTCAATGATTACTGACAATTTGTGTACATGTTTTAAGAAAGATTTACCCAAATTACTCATCCATTTTTCTTAATTGGAGATATATATATATATATATATATATATATATATATATATATATCTGTATATATATGTAAATTATTGAGTTGAAAACACTTGTGTCTATTCTGAATAAAATCCAATTGTAATGTATGTAATATCCAAATACTTTCTCTCCTATAGCTTGATTATTTACTTTCTTGATGCTGTTCTTTGAAGCTTATAGACTTTAATGTTGGTAAAAAAAAAAAAAAAATCTTTCATCAGCTTTCTTACCATTGGTAGATTTTGGTACCCTAGGAACCCATCTCCTAAAACTTAGTACAGTGCTTCTTCATCCTCACAAATAATGTGATTATAATGGCCCATGGGGAATTTTGTGTATATGTTTGCACAGTTTGGGGGAGGATCAAGCTTCTTTCCATTTCCTGTTTAAGAATAAGTTGTCTACGTTGTCCCAGTGCTGTTTGTTGAAGAATACTGTGGTCCTGTTGAACCAGGTTTGTCAAGATCAGGCCATTCTCGTAAGGCTTTACTGCTAGATGATAAATGTACTCTCTTGTCCTATAAGCCCACCTTCTACTGCATTAACTGAGGTGCTAAGTGGAAAATTATGAAATTAGGTCTGGAGAGTTGGCTTAGTGGTTAAGGCACTTGCCTGCAATGCCCAATAAACTAGGTTCAATTCTTGTTCCCACATAAAACCAGCTACACAAGGTGGAGCAAGAATCTGGAGTTCTTTTGCAGGGGCTAAGAGACCCTGGAGCCCCCATTCTCTCCTATCTCTGTCTCTCAAATCAACAAAGAAAAAAATAATTATGAAGTTACTAAGTTCGGCCTTCTATCTTTGTTCTCCTTGTCAGGACTTTTGTTCTCGTCTTCATTCTACAAATTATGCAATAATCCTGTGAATTTCTAGGGGATGGAAAACTTCAGAAGGTTTTGCAGGGATTTTGTTAATTCTACTGTTCAGTGTCAGAATACTGTCATCTAATAATACTGTCATCTAGTCCACGACCGAGAGATAGCTTTAGTACTATTTAAGTCACCTGTAACTTACATGTGACTCACCTTCTGCTAATAGTGTGGTGCAGCGTCTACATTTCTCATCCCACCAATCCAAATGCCAGTTTCCTCTACGCAGTCATGCCTAAACAACACTTAGCAAGCTCTCTGAAGAACCCAGAGCCCAGTCAAACTAATACCTAAAATTAACTGTGCCACCTCTCAAGGAAGTTTGTAACCATTGCACATACAGTGCTTTTCAAATACTATGCGGCCTGAAAGATTTATGAGCAAAACCACGTCACGATACTTTCACATGCATTTGTGGGGTGGCTTTTATCTGAGTTCTTATAAGAGCATAATTTTCGTGTTTGTAGGTATGTGCACATATGTGGTACGGTGAGAGAGTGATATTTAATTATTAATTCTGAAAACTTGCCAGAGGCATGACTGTTCACATTTTATAATTTTTAATTTGGTAAGTGTGTTTTTGAGTGATCTGTGAATGGCATATTAATTTTCAGATTTTCTCTTGCAGAGTTTTTGTTTTCATACAGTGTAGCACATAAGGTGTATCAATTTTTCATTCCTAAATCTGTGTGTGTTCATATTCATTCCTTGATTAATCTCACCAGAGGATTATCCATTCTGTTAGCTTTCTGAGAGAAATGTTGTTTGCTGTTTAGCTTTCTATTCTGTCTTTATCTGTTTTACCGTTTCTTTTCTTTATTTTCCAATCAAATAACTTCTCTCCTAAATTGGGATTTTAATTGTTAAATGACATCTTTATCAGTGATGCTTAGTGCATTACTTTTGAGCCTGTCTTAATTTCTAATATAAGGCATTTATACGTGACAACAACACAAGTAGCAACTAAAGTATGCCCATATACTGATTCTTAATAAGTGTGGTCATGCTGTCTTCTATGGCAAAAACAGCTATGTGGGCTGCTTTCAAGAATCTGATCTGGGAAGGTCATGTATGATCTTGTTTGATGGACTAAGAATATGAAATTGCTAAAGTCAAAAATAAGTGCAGAACTGGTGGTATTTGGAGATGATATTATGCTGAACCGAAGATGAGGGGGCCACAGACCAAGGAATGTAGATAGTCTCTCCAAACCAGAAATGCTAAACTAAAAGAGTAATAGTGTGCCTGTTGAAATATCTCAGTTTATGGTACTTTATTGCAATAAATCAGAAAGAAAAAAACACACACATTTTACTTACTAAATCTAAAACTTGTAGTGTTGCTTCAAATGCCACTTTTAATAGTTTATAACATCCATTAAAATCTATTTTTTTCACCATCAATATCTTAGAGATTTATTTTCTCTACTTGATTTACTGTTCAAGTAAATGATATTTATTAGATTGTAGTTAAATTATGTGACTTATATGACATTAATTCTGTAATAGATAATCTAATATTTTACTATTTTTGAACTTCACAAGCAATCTACAAAAAATAAATGAAATACTCAACTATAAAGCAGGAAGGATGATATACATGAGACACGTGCATCAATTCATTATTTTTTCTTATTTCTTTTTTATCTTTGTTGATCTTTTCAAAATATTTTCCTACACAACCAATTGTTTTTGTTAAACTCTTTCTACATAAAATATTTTCTGTGTATGATTCCTTTGTTTGTGCTTCACTATCTTTTTATGAAAAGAAAAGATTATATATACATATATATATATATATATATATATATATATATATATATATGCATTGCCATTTTTGCTGCTGGGACCAAATACCTGACCAAGGAATCTTAAAAAGGAATAGTTCATTGTGGCTCTCATTTTGAGAGTATATAAGTCACGTGGCTGGGAAGGCATGGTAGCAGAATCTAAAGGCAACTTGTGTTGCTGCACCCATAGTTAGGAAGGAGAGGAGAGAGAAAGAGAGAGAGGAGAGGGGAGGGAGAGAGAGAGAGAAATTGTTATGTTCAGCTGGTTTAATTCTTCTTATTTGTTCTGAGACTCAGGGATAGGGATGGTGTTTCCCACATTCAGGGTGAATCTTCCTACCTCAGGTAAGCTATCACAGACATACCAAGGAGGATCTGTCCATGGTGATTTCAATGAAAAAATGAGGATTAATGACGACTATGTATTCATTTTATGGATCACAGATGTCCATTGCTAATGGATATAGAAAGGCCCTGTTAGAAAAAAAAAATTACATGTTACCTGAATATTCTGCTCACAAAGGGAACCACAAAAGATTTGTAAAGGTGTAAATTGTATCAGTCTCATGAACACTCAACTAATAAAAATAACACAGAAACTAGATATAGTTCCTTTTTTAGCAAAAGGTTAAAATATTTCAAGATTATTGGAAATTTAGAAGCTCTTTGTCTTTGATGGATCTTTTTTGGATAAAACAGTCTTAGCTTAATGTTTGAAGATCATTATTAAGTATACACATTGAGAACTATCAAAGTTTTGGAATGAATTTAAATTGTATTTATTATATATCAACTTTTTTAATTAGATAGTCTCTCATGGCTAGTCTCAGCAATATATTTAAAATATACTTATTGTATTTCATAATCTTTTGTTGTTTTTTTTTGAGGTAAGATCTCACTGTTGTCCAGGCTGACCTGGAATTAACTATGCAGTCTCAGGGTGTCCTTGAACTCATGACGATCCTCCTACCCCTGTCTCCTGAGTGCTAGGATTAAAGGCATGTGCCACCATGCCTGGTTTTCATAATCAACTTTTAAATTTCACTTTGAACAATCATTTGAAGTATCTAGTCTTCCAAAATGAGTACATGATACTTTTATTTGTGAATTCCATTCATGATAATCTTATTTCACTTCTCTAATCTGTGATGGAAAGCAAAACAAAAGTAGACATTAAAAATATATTTTACTTACCAATTATTGAATGAGTTCAAAAATGTCATTATGGGGAAAATTATTTCATATGCTCTCTCCAATGAGCATATGTACACAATTTCACAAAAAAATGGATGTAGAGAAATAATACTTCATCAATTTTGCATTATAAAATGAAAACTGTCTGGTTTTCTAACAGAATAAAAATATGTTTTCTATATACTCAAGCATATCCCTGGTTATTCAGTGATCCTGATGAATTGAAAACTAGCAAGTGATTGGGAATTTCTGTTAAGAAAATATTGCCTTTATTTGTAGCAAGGATGATGTTTTAAGGGAAGCTTATACTATAAGAGAATAAAGCTAAGTATTGGTGAGCATTATAGGGAACTGTTTAAAATAATTTGTGCTATTTTAGACAAACTGAGTGACTGAAAAAAACTCATGTGCAGTTATAAAAGATCAAAAAGTGTTTCAATTATCAAATGCCATTGTACAACTTTCAGTTATTGCTTCTTATGAAGCTATTAATCTGAAATGTGGATTCAGGATTCAGAGAAAATATGATAAAACTTTATTTGAAAGCCAGTTGCCTATACAGTGAGGACTGTACACGTTTAATATAAAATCAGCAGGAACCGACATCTTCTAGGATGAAAGGAGCATGACTTTCTGTGTGGTCCTTTTAATTTGGCCACATACATTCTCCAAGCTGTGTTTCTGATGAAAATAATTAGGGTCAGTTTTCTGGCAATGTTTAACATATAAAACCGTCATTCTTCACTTGAAAAGCAAGATAAGAAAAAAGACATGAAGAGGAGGGAGGACAGGGAAGAGGCTAATGACAGTACTAACATGAATGCATACACACTGTGTACATAGCTACTAAAAATTTTTAAAAAGCTTGAAAGTAGAAAATATACCCTTAACAGTGACATTCTTACAGCTTATGATTGTACATACTCAGTTTTATGAAGTTAAACTAATTTTACCTGAGTGAAATAAAAAATATAGGTAAAATTTCATCTCATTTTGATTTTTTATGTTGGCATTATGGGGCTAGAGAGATGTCTTAGCAGTTAAGCACTTTCCTGTGAAGCCTAAGGACCCCAGTTCGAGGCTCGGTTCTCCAAGACCTATGTTAGCCAGATGCATGAGGGTGCACAGGCCTCTGTAGTTCATTTGTAGTGGCTGGAGGCCCTGGCATGCCCATTTTCTCTCTCTCTTCTCTCTCTCTCTCTCTCAATGTCACTCTCAAATAAATAAACAAAAAAATTAATTTGGCATTATGTTGCAATAGAAAATTCAACATTACATAGTACAGTATACAATATACTACAACATAATTACATTGTTTGAAGGGCTGGGGAAATGGCTTATTGGTTAAGGCACTTGCCTGAAAAGCCAAAGGAACTACGTTTGATTTCCCAGGACCCATGTAAGTCAGATGCACAAGGAAACACATGTGTCTGGAGGTGGTTTGCAGAAGCTGGAGGCCCTGGCACACCCATTATTTCTCTCTCTCTCTCTATCTCTGCTTTTGTCTCCTTCTCTCTCTCAAATAAATAAAAATAAAAAATATAAAATTGCTTGAATTAAAAAAAAAAAACAATATGAAGATCTGTTCTTAAACCTTTAGAAATCAGCCTCATAAACAAGGATGATGTAACACATGATAAAAAGTTGATAATTGTATGCCCATGAGATTGTGAAAGGCATGCCCTTTTCCTCAGGTCCTGATCACTGACTAGTAAAAGTCTATCAATGACTGCAGACCGGATCAGACAAGCGCACTGCTGAGGCACCTGTCAATTATGGTCCACACACACTTCTCACCTAAGCATGGTGTCCCAGTTTTCTGAAGATGACCTTGATAGTGTTTGGACCTTCCTGGAGTTCAAAGTGGCAATCAGGTACTTGCTGCCATTGTGGGAATGAACATCTCCACGCAGGCTGCTATGAGTTAGCCAAAGTGGAAAGGAGAGCTTCCCAGCATAGGTGTGTCAGCCATGGGAACCAGCTGACGGCTGTTCCCAATAACTAAAGCTGCGGCTCTTCTCAATGTGAAGTGTTCTCAGAGAGAAAAAGTAAAATGGTGCATCTTAAACAGGCATATTTCTTCTACATATCTGGGCGGGATAATTATTTTAGTGCAGTCAAATTATGGTCAATATTAAGTACCAAGCCTAATGATGACATTTTGTGGTTAATTTTGCAGGTAGAGAGAGCTGTCATAAAACTCCAGCACCCATAAGTTTTGGTCAGTTGGCTCTGGGAATTGTGATCGGCTTATGTTTCTCAGCTATTGCCCCATAAAATAGACACACTTTGTTTCAGGGCTATCAGTGACAATTTGGTTACTCATGAGTAATAATCATTGATAACACCCCTAGTATCAAAGTTTGGCAGTTAGTGGGGAAAGACAAGTAAGATTTATGTGGATGGAAAATCATACCTTCTCATAATAGATACATACTCTACTTTGTGCAGCTGGCTTAATGTGGGGACTGGTGAATCAAAAAGGGAACATCAGGCTTTGCAAGCAAACTCCTTCAACCACTGAGCAATCTCCCCAGGCTGCTAAGATGAATTTCCAAACCGACTTTCACCCTTCACAGTTCATTCATTGTCTAATCTCTTGAAAAATAAATAAAATAACCTTCTTCTAATGAAGCAGGCAACTGGATTAACTGGCAGTACAGCATGTATTGGAACAAATGCTTAGGTACTTTTGTTTGATATGTCTGAAATTTGTGGTTAAGGACATGAATAAAATAATTGCATAAAATATGTAACAACTATTTCTTTGCATCGTAGTTTATCAAAATGCACCATTTGATAGTCATTACTTTTATTATTCTATTAGTTGTCTCTTTACTATTATTTCTCATGAATATAGCTTTGATTATTAGGTGGTTATGTGCAATTTTTATGAGGATAATGACAAATTTCTCAAATGGAAGCATGAACATCCCTGTATAAATTATGTGATACTATCTTAAATTTCCTAGGAGCATAAAAGTTTCTTTCTCCTGATATTTCTCATTATAAAAGTTCATAAATGGGAGTTATTATATATTTATATAATCATGTCCTATAGGTAGAGATGTAAATAATTTAGCTCCTTGGGGCAATAATTGACCTGTGCATAACATAATTATATATTTCTTTCAGTGAGAAACTGTGATTTAAGACAACAGAATTAACAACAGTGTTCGTGTTCAGCTCATTTGAGTCACACACATGCCTAATAAGCAGAGTTATATCAACTTCTCTCTTCATATCATATTTTTTAAATGGGCCCATATATAGTTACATTTCTTATTCTAGAAAAGAAGACATACATACTCAGGAATGTACAAATATGTAAAATAGATCTAGCAAATATGTTGATTTTAATAGTTTTACATGTTTTCTGCTAGTCAATGAACCTATTCCTTTGTATATGTGTATGACTTCCAGCCCCTCCCCCAGCCCCCCAAGGTAGGGTTTCACTCTAGCTCAAGGTGTTTGGAGTTTACTATGTTGTCTCTGAGTGGCCTTGAACTCCTGGTGATCCACCTAGCTCTGCCTCTGGACTGCTGGGATTAAAGGAGTGCACCACCACTCCTGGCTGACTTCCAGGTTTTTTTTTTTTTTTTTTTTGGTATTTAGTTTTTATCCATAATCATAAACTTAACTCTGCAATCCAGCTAGACTTGGAGGAGAATAAGGAATATATGGAGCCCCAAAGAACTGCAGTGGGAGCACAGATTACAGGATATGGTGAGCAGATGGGGAGTGCAGGGTGCTCTCCTGAGCTACAGAAGGAATGGTCTGCTGGTTAAGATGGAACACAAATCAAGCATATTGGAGTTGTCCACAGTTGGTGTTTGCAGCAGACAGCTTCAGGTTCACTGAGATGAACTTCCAGACCAAGCACAGTTATGGAGGAAGGGATTTATTGAAGCTTACAGATCCAGGGGAAGTTCCATAATGGCAGAAGAAACTGGCCTGCCTTCACAGGACCAAGCAGAGAGAGAGAAGTACAAGCCTAAAGCCAAAAGCCAAAGCACACTTCAGGAACTCCAGCTAGGCACACTTTGCATATCTTTAGATTGAAATCTGAAACCCGCCACCACACCTTAAGATCTACCCAGTGACATTGCCTCCAGCCAGGTGGCTGTAGATGCAAACTACAAACAAATAAAAAAACTGAATATATTGGGGGCCATCTATTCAAACCACCACAGTGACAATGACTTTCTTGCTCATCTTGCTGTTCCTAGACTCAAGGCATTCCATTTCTTCCACAAGGTTCATGCCTTCTTTCACCTTCCCAAAAGCCACGTGCTTACTGTCCAACCATTCCATCTTGGCAATGCAGATGAAAAATTGGGAACCGTTTGTGTTTGGACCAGCATTTGCCATAGACAAGATCCCAGGGCCTGTAACCTTCAGGGTGAAGTTCTCATCCTCAAATTTCTCCCCATAGATGGACTTGCCACCAGTGCCATTATGGCGTGTGAAGTCACCACCCTGGCACATGAACTCTGGAATAATTCTGTAAAAACATGACTCCTTATAACCAAACCCTTCTGCTCCAGTGCTAAGACCATGAAAACTTTCTGTTGTCTTTGGAACTTTGTCTGCAAACAGCTCGAAGGAGATGCGGCCCAAGAACTCGCCATCGACAGTGATGTCGAAGACCACGGTAGGGTTGACCATGGCTAACAGGAACCTGTGACTGAGGTAGGCGGTGTCTGCAAAGCAGCTGACTTCCAGTTTTTATAAGAAGAGATTCATCCAAATTCTTCCTCTACTTTTAATTAAAAAAAAAAAAATCACCTCCTCCATACCACCCAGCATTGCAATCACACTCTATCTTGCCAAGTTATATTTTATTTTGACATGCATCTATTTCGGTCATATTTAATCCCTTCTGTAACAAGTCAAGATATGAATAAATGCATGCATAACATGTTGAAAGCAGAACGTAAAGATGTTTTGGCAACTGAAAATCTTCATTGAATATTTTCAAATATGTAGGTTAAAGTGCAAGTTTATTTTCTGGCACTGAGGCTGTAGTGTCTCATGAGTCATCACAAGCTTGCCAAAGCCTTTGAGCACCACACTGGCTGTGGGATACAGAGGGTGGATTGATACCGGCATAAACCTTTATCGGTTTCTGTATATCATCAGACTTGACAAGGAACTAACATGCATTTCAATAACATTTGCATTCATCCCATTGAAAACTCTTGTTGTAATTCCTTTTTCTGCTGACACCATTTGGAACAAAACAAAACTTATTTTATTATAGATTGTCAGCTTTCAGTCTTGTTGGATCAAGAGTGAAAATATTGCAGTCTTTTTTTTTTATTTTTCCCATTCCTGTCTCCTATATACAGAGGTTCATAATTCCAAAGCCAAATTAGCTGTTGGATGAAAGGTGATGTGCAGATGTTAAGGTTGTCGTCACATAGAGAAGCTCATCACTCTTCCCCTTTTCCTCATCTGCATGCACAAGAATGTGAATGAGAGGGAGAACTTGCTGGTCAGCCTGAAGAGTAATAGTCCCCTGCTCTACTCCATCTTCATTTTTGAGATCTTTTAAATTTCAGTCTTTTGCAGCTGCTTCTCTGCATTAAACTGGCCAATGTCTTGTCAAATTAATCCTTTCAATAAAATCTTCAAGGAATGTATCAAGTTTGATGAGTAAATTTTATGTTATGATTGAGTGCTGAAAAAAAAAAAACTCTGTTAACATCATTTTTTCCTCGTAGGAAACATCATTCAGAAGCAGGAATAAGAAATACAAGTCTGGTTAGATCGTACAGTTTGGTAGAGAAGATGTCATTTCAGCAGAAATACTGACTTCTTGTCTAGTTTCTAATTTTAAATGAAGAATTTAATATTTAAAATTATTTAATATATTACTAATCATCTTGTAGTTGTATCTGAGAGTTCAGGTTCCATTCTGAATTTAATAATACACCATAAGTGTGTGTGTGTGTGTGTGTGTGTGTGTGTGTGTGTGTGTGTGTTTGTGTGTCTGTATGTCTGTATGTCTGTATGTCTATCTGTCTAAAATGGGATTTTCACTTTGCAAGGAAAATGTAGAGGGATGAAAAATTAAACAAATGCTCATTTTACATCTGCCACTTCAAATCTGCTGTTCCTCTCTTTGTGTTATAATCTTTTTGTGTGTTGTACTCTTGCTTTTGTTTCTGGTAAGCAGGGTGTATAAGCAGAAGACAGGATGATAGAGAGCCAGATGACTAGCTATATATTTGGCTACATTCCACGTACGATATTCGTAATAGCAAAGAATGGATCTCATGTCAAGTTTTTACACACAGTCTTCAGATTTCTTTTTCTTTTTTATCTTTTTATTTATTTATTTCTTTTCTTTGTTTTTTATTATTAACAACTTCCATGATTATAAAAAATATCCCATGGTAATACCCTCCCTCCCCCCACTTTCCCCTTTGAAACTCCATTTTCCATCATATCTCCTCCCCCTCTCAATCAGTCTCTTTTATTTTGATGTCATGATCTTTTCCTTCTATTATGATGGTCTTGTGTAGGTAGTGTCAGGCACTGTGAGGTTATGGATATCCAGGACATTTTGTGTCTGGGGGGAGCACCTTGTGAGGAGTCCTACCCTTCCTTTGGCACTTACATTTTTTTTTCTCGATTTGTATTAACATTTTCCACCATGTTTATTGCCGCTCAATTCATAATAGCTGGGAAGTGGAACCAGCCTAGATGTCCCTCAACTGATGAGTGGATAATGAAGATGTGACACATTTATACAATGGAGTTCTACTCAGTGGTAAAGAAAAATGAAGTTATGAAATTTATAGGAAAATGGATGGATCTGGAAAGGATTATACTAAGTGAGATAACCCAGGCCCAGAAAGCCAAGCACCACATGTTCTCCCTCATATGTGGATCCTAGGTACAGATGATTGGACTTCTGTGTGAGAAGAAAAAAACTCAGTATCAGAGGCCAAGAATCTTCTCTTTTCAGATGGCAGTGACCTTGGGATGACTCAGAAGGTATCATAGTGCTGGAAAGAAGTGACTGGAGTACTGAGTAACATCTTGAACACTCCTTCCAAATCTCAGTGTCTAATGCAGAAGAGGTGGTGGAAAGAATGTAAGAGCCAAAGGAAGGGTAGAATTCCTCACAACGTGCTCCCTCCAGACATAAAATGGCCTGGATATCCATGACCTCATAGTGCCTGACACTACCTACACAAGAGCTGCTGCTGAGATGCGGCATGAGGCAGGGCATGATGCCCTGATAGGCTGAAAGAGCCTTTGGAAGATGGACCAAGGTTTGCATTAAGACCTCAAGATGTTTTGAATATACCAGGACTATGCAAGGGCTACCATAGAGTGCACTACTGGCCTGGGATGGAAGTGTTCCCAGGCTATTCTGCCCAGCTGGAGGAGCGGAATTGGAAAGTCTGGAGACTGTTAATCTCTGGATATATTGAACTTGAACTGCAGAAGTTTGATGTTTGTTTGATGGTGGTTGAGTTTGCATTGTTTTAGTCTCTCCTTGCTATGCATTATACCAGTTGAAAATGTTTACTCTATGCCTTTATATGTTAGAAATGTTTAACTTGTTTGATTTTACAGGCCTTCATATCTTAAATTGGTCACGACTGTGGGGACCTTTGAAATTGAACTGAGTACACTTTACAATGTGTGATGGTTATAAATCTATTGGGGGCCAGGGGCAGAATGTGGTGGTTTGAATAGAATAGATGGCCCCCAATATATTCAGTTGTTTGTTTGTAGTTTGCATCTTTAGCCACCTGGCTGGAGGCAATGTCACTGGGTGGATCTTAAGGTGTGGTGGTGGGTTTGAGATTTCAATCTAAAGATATACAAAGTGTGCCTAGCTGGAGTTCCTGAAGTGTGCTGTGGCTTTTGGCTTTAGGCTTGTGCTTCTCTCTCTCTGCTTGGGCCTGTGAAGGCAGGCCAGCTTCTTCTGCCATTATGGAACTTCTCCCGGATCTGTAAGCTTCAATAAATCCCTTCCTCCATAACTGTGCCTGGTCTGGAAGTTCATCTCAGCAAACCTGAAGCTGTCTGCTACAGCTACTGAAGAAAATGTTTCTACCTCCCAGCAAATGTTAAACACTTATGTGTGCTCAGGAAAGAGCAGGGCCCTGTGGGCTTCTCCAGCCCATTAGTGGATAAACTCCCCATAAATCACCAGTAAGAGACTGGCCTTGGGATCCCTTCTTGGTCCCATAACATAGCATTAATGATCAGGTCTAGTGCTCATAATTACAAGTGCTATAATTTCAAGAAGGCAAAGGCCATGTCTTGCTCAGAGTACACAAGGCATGCATATGCCCAACATGGACTCTCATCTGCTTAGGTATACAGTGGTCTGCCATCCACTTAAATGCTACTCTCTTTAAAAAACACCCTCCACTTGACACAAAATTAAGCATTTCATGAACCCAACCACTATGCTGTAAGAAAGCAGAGAGGCCATACTACCATCTGCACCCATTGGTGTATCTGGACAGAGTTGTTTGAGAAGGTGGGGTGGCCAGGTCAGTGGCCATACTCGATGTGAGAGTCAGTCTGGAGCAAATGAGAGATCTTGGGCTCCAGGGAGAAAGGTGTGACTTCTGTTATACTGCATTCCCGTTGCAAAGCAGGTAAATGCGGTGGTGCATTCTTCCCTCAGACACAAGTACCATCCAGTGCGAGGTCAAGCCAAAATCCAGGAGATCAGAACACTGTGATATTTTAATCGTTTAAACCCTTTTATTCAACGTAGTATTTTTTTATTTAATGCTTTTAGTATATTAGACAACTTTGGTGTTAGTGATGTTGACTTTTCCCTTAAGATATCTTTTGGCATTATCTTTCCATCTTAAAGTTTACTGATAGGTATGCCATTAGAGTGACTATATTGTTCATCTAGGGATGGTGAGCCTCAATCAGCTTTGAAGTATATTGATTCTTAGTAGTTGTTTGAGTAACTCAGAACAGCTGCTTAAATGTCAGTTTTTGGATGCGGTGTGCTTGGATTTAAGAACCATAGCTTTGTTGTGATCCACAGCATGCTAGTATTACATGTTCCCAAAACTCCAAGTGCTACACACAGAAGAAACATACAGATAAAATATATATCCTAAGCAATAACTACTTGATATTTACCACCTGAAAAGTTGCTACCCCACCGGAGTCTTATAATCGTGATCTGTTGTCCTTATAACAACCTATCTAGATGCCCCTGCATGTCCAATGCATCCACTCTGAGGCTCCCGGTGTTCCAGGTCTTAGCATATTCATCCCTCCTCATGTTCACATTGGTGTGATATTTCCTAAGGGGGTCACATCCACCTCTATACTCTTAATTCTTATTCATTCATGGACTCCCACACATTTGCATCCTCTTCTGTCTTACCTCATGACTAGCATATCCCTGAAAATGAGCATAGGAACATTCTTGTTAGTATTAAAGCCCTTCTGGGACACTATCTCCATATTCTCATCCAGTTCTTCTTGGTCCATTTTATTGGAAACTTCCTTGAAAATGTCTGTCTGTACTTTTAAAGCCTAAAATAGATTTTATAACAGTTCTTTGTATGCTCAAAGGAGTCATACTTTCATCCCCACAACTTTACCAAACCTACTTTTAGTGTAGTCACGGTGTGAAAAAAAACACAGACCAAGCTGAATTCTCAGTTTGATGACAAGCCACATTTAGAAGAGAAGAATGTCTCTCACCTGAGAACCTTCACTCTCTTGACTTCTGGTTTTACCTCACTTCCTGTTGTTTCGCCATTTATTGATGTGTATCGTGTTTTCCTGGTGTTCATGGCTGTAGTATCCTGATACTCTACTGTTCAGTATCTTCTCTAGATGTATAGGTATGTACTTTTTTGTTTGTCCATATATACGCATATTGTGACACTCCAAATCTGAAAGATAGATGATTTTAAGCCACTTCTACTGTGTTGATTTTATTTAAATGTTGTCATAATATTGCATCGTTCCCAAGGCAGAGCTACTTTGTCCAGAATTTTAGGAGGGGTTATGCAAATATACCAAGATGCTTATTAAATGCTTTTGACATTATTTCATATATATAATTTATTGGCCCACCCCCTCCCATCTCTACCTCCATCTTTTTCCAGGGAGACCTTTTGCTCTGTATTTCTTGTGTCCTACTTCTTTGTAAGTTTCTTATTTAAAGAGATTTTTCAGCTTCTTAAGTGGACCACATGATCTGTAATCCTTTTACTCACAGGCAGTCAGAATTTTCACTCAAGTCAATAGGACCTATACTTGAGTGAGAATAAAGTTATTGGCCTCTCACATATTGCCATTGTTTTCTAAGTTGAGCATGTCTTTCTTCCGGAGGTGGTATTATGTCAATGAAAGACACAGATTCAATTATCTTCAGACAAGATCCTTTCTCCAATCAATAAAGAACATTTTCCTTTTTCGATTGGCAGACATGAGTTAAGTGTTGGCACAGCACTCAAGTACTTATCACTCTGTTAATGAGGGTCTTATTTTATTTTATTTATTTTTTTTTGTAATCCCAAAGGAACTAGCATCATGAAATGTTAGGCAAGATGTGATATGAGTGGCAGGTGATTTTAGCTAGCAGTAATTGTTCTGCACAGTTATGGACATGAGAGTGTACTAGATGACCTCTCAAAAAGAACATTGTATTTTGGAAAAAATAATATATTCTGTTTGATTTTATTTTGAATATTTCATTCACAATAGTCCCTCACCTTAGTCTCTTCTTGAATTTTCTACTTGATTTTCTTTTATCTAACCATTTTTCCATTTAATTCAAATTCTGATTTTGCATTAGGAAGACAGTGAACAGCTGCCAGGTTGACCTTGAGTCTGGGGAGTCATGGATCAAAAAGCAATGTCCTTTTAGCAGTTTCTTGTTCTCTTTAATCAGGAACAAGGTTACTAACAAACCAATGATGCTTTATGTTTTTATTTTTATTTTTATTTATTTGAGAGTGACAAAGAAAGAAAGAGGCAGAGAGAGAGAGAGAGAGAGAGAGAGACAGACAGACAGACAGAGAATGAGTGCACCAGTGCCTCCAGCCACTGCAAACAAACTCCAGACGCGTGCGCCCCCTTGTGCATCTGGCTAACGTGGGTCCTGGGGAATTGAGCCTTGAACTGGGGTCTTTAGGCTTCACAGGCAAGCACTTAACCACTATGTCATCTCTCCAGCCCCCAATGATGCTTTAATTGATGCATTTTTCTGGTATGTGAGCCTCATTTGATTTAAGATTCATAATATCGATCGTATGCAAAGTATGGTTGAATTTAAAATCTGTCATCTTGATGAGAAATAACATAAATTTGGGTGGTAAATGCAACTGACTAATAGTCATTTAATCAACATCATTTAAACAAGTCATAGATGAGAGAAATCTTGCCCTTTTATGAGGTAATACAATACTTTATTCTGATGACAGTTAATTATTTGGTATGCATCAACAAGGTATGAATTCATGAATATTTGGAAATGATTAGAAGCTGTTTTGAATGGCCATTTCATTCAGTTGCTAATATTAAAAGAAAAACCGGTTCTCTTACCTTGATTTAATTGGTAATTTGCACAAATTATGTCCTCTTCTTAGTACTGAAATGTTCTATATACTGAATTCCAGTTGACTTATGATTGCCATCTAAATAAACACATATATACACACACACACACACACACACACACATTAGAAACATATGTGCATTAGAAAAGCAGTAGTTGTATAGAGAAAACACTTTCCAAATGATATATCCAATTTAACCTTCAAAACTAAGAACATTTCTTTGGAGTGTGGTCAACATGCTTTTGAACTCCCTGTGCATCCTCTAAATGATTCCTTGAGGCATATTTCTAGTTTTATTCTTTTCTTTTCCTTCGGGGTAAAATGGGGTAATACCAATTGGAGACATGTATGCCCTACAATGTGATTATACATGCAAATAAAATGTTCATCTGTTGGCTTATAAGTTATTGAATTGTAAACAAAAATAGGAGAAAGTTTTGCCATAACTGAGTTAAAGTTTGACAGTGCATTCGTATTTGCGATTGACTCAACCCAAGAAGATGGGGCTTCTACTGAAGAGCTCATGTTTCATTGCAGTTATGCCTGATGCAGCAGTCTTCCTTTGCTACTATTTCTATACTTTCTCACCTTAATCTTCCTCTGAAGTAAATGTTCAAGGGTGTTATATATAATCTTAATTCATCAATTGAGTTACATCACTGTACATTCTTTCAGGAATTTTTTTTTGTGTGTGTGATAGGAGTGCATATTAAAATATCCTCAAGTGGCCAATTCTTCACTGATATTAGTTTTATTTTAAAAATTGCACATATATACCACAAATTAAATATAAAACATTGTTCACTTTATTAAAAGAAAGATCTTATATATCTAATAGGAATATAAATGTCTCTGTATAAAATCCATCCTGAAAGTACCTAGCATGCCAAATCTTTGGAAGGCCCTAACAATGTAGGCTGGAGAAAGACAGCATCTTCAACAAATGGTGCTGGACAAAGTGGATAACCATAAGCAGAAAATTTAAACTTGATCCACACATCTCTCTATGTGCAAAAATCAAGTCCAAATGGATCAATATAAGACCAGAAATTCATCTACTAGTGGAAGAATAATAGTAGAAACTTTCCATGCTATAGGAATGGGAAAAGACTTCCTGAACAAAACCCCAGTAGCTCAAGATATTAAACAATCACACAGCCATTGGGATCTCATGAAGCTGAAATTTTCTCTAAAGATTTAAAGTAGTTTAATTCATGCAGTATTGGATCCAGAGTCGAAATGTATCCAGTGAGTAAATGCAACTACTTCCACCCAAATATACAATATGTAAACAAAATAGAACGGTGAAGAAGAAGATTATGATCTATGTGTCTGAATGACAAATAGATGCACAAACCACTGTGTGTGAAGATCAGAGGATATATATCCTCAGGCATTTCCCTTCTCCTTCCAACTTGCTTGACACAGGATCTAGTTTGCTTTTTATTTATTTATTTTTTTTTCATTTTCTTCTTCTCTTCCAGAAAGCTAGACTGTCTCACCCATCAGCTTCAGGATTCTCCTGCCTCTGCCTCCTATTATTGTAGGTGTGTTGGGACTATACATAATTGGACCACTGTGGTCCGGCTTTACATGGGTTCTGGCTGTGCAAATTCATGTCAGAAAGCTTGTGAAGCCAGTTCTTTAAACAACTGAACCATCTTGTCAGCCCTGCCATTAACATTTTTTTGTGTGTTTGTTTTATTTTTTTGAGGTAGGGTCTTGCTCTAGCCAAGGCTGACCTAGAATTCACTACTAAGTCTCAGGGTGACCTTGAACTCAAGGCAATCCTCCTACCTCTGCCTGCCTAGTGCTGGGATTAAAGGCATGTGCCACCATGCCTGGCTTGCCATGAACATTTTTAATGTTATGATATCAAATATATATTCTCTTCAGAATAGAAAACTATTTTTGTTATAGTAATATATGGAGAAATGTAAACATAAAAAAGAATAAACTACAAGCAAATTCCAGATGCATAAGCCACTATGACATCTGGCTTTCATTGGTACTGGGAAATCGAACCTGAGTCTATAAATTTTGTAGTCAAGCACCTCAAAAGCTAAGTCATCTCTCCAGGCCTACACTATCATTTTGTAAAACAATGATGTATCATTGAAAAGCTGAGCATATATGATAAATAGATGCATGGATAATTTCTAAAACAAAAGAAACACATTATAAATCAAAATTATGAAAATAAGCCAGGTGTGGTGGTGAACGACTTTATTTCCAGCACTCTGGAGGCAGAGGTAAGAGGATCACCATGAGTTTGAGACCATCCTGCGACTACATAGTGAATTCCAGGTCAGCCTGGACTAGAGTAAAACCCTACCTCGCAAAACAAAATCAAAACAAACAAAAAAAATGTGAAAATAAAAACAAATTCGGAAACAATTCATTTACTGTTTAGGATACACTGGAAGCATTCAGATGGAATAGGGCAAATCGCTAATGGGTAAGTGCTCAGCAAAATCAATAGGAATACAAATAGTTTACAAATATATGTAAAAGTTAATGTTTCAAGCACTGCACATATAGTAGCTCATTTAATACTCACACGCATCTTATACAAAGGGGTCTCTATACCATCATCACAGTCAAGGCATGGAAGCTAATTAAATGGCCTGGCAATATTGTACATATATCATGGAGCATAAGTATAATACAAATTTTTTAGGACCAGAGCCCATTTCTTTATCACTGAGTTACATTCTGATTCACAAGGATGCTTCAGTTACATTTTTAAATTTAATTTGTTAATTTTTTTTTTACTAATTAGGTTTTTACTCAGTTAATACAGTCAAGTTGGTACCATATTTAGCCTTCTACATGTACTACCCCCTCCCCCTGGCCCCTCCTTGTGGTGGTATATGGGTCATGCATTGTGGAGTTAGCCCACAGTTACTGGTAGGAGAAATGTCTCTGCATATCATGACCCAGCATGTGGCTCTGACATTCTTTCTGCCCCCTCTTCCGCAAAATTTCCCTGAGCCATGTTGGGTTCATTTTTGGTCTGCTTCAGTGATGAGGTGTTGGGGGCCTCTGCGTCTCTGGATTTCTGATTTAGTAGGAGTTGATTTTTCTCTGTGTTGATCTCCTTCACCCTTGTGCTGGTATCCGGTTCACCAAGAAAACAGCACCCTTGCTTGTTTCGCCTATTGTTCTTAGTTTCCACCAGGGCCCTTTTGAGGTATGATGTGGTGGCTCTCTCCTTAGGATCTGCATCTATCTGAAAAATAGAAGCAGATTCTACAATGGAGAGTAAAGTTAGCACCCAAAAAATGAGATAACCCTTACTTTTTTATAGAGAATTTAATAGGTGTAGGCCCTCTTGTAGCCCATGATTGGTGTTGACTTGATAATGAAGAGTGGGCTTATGTTTGGATATGGTTCTGACTTGTTTCCCAGCTCCAGCTATGGGTCCCATACCACTGAGCTGATCAGTTAGCCAAATCAAGAGCAGTTAGTTTCCCACCATGTCTGTGAGCCACTATTGCACTTGTGTGAGCATCACAACAGTTTATTTTCTGCTAAGTAGATTAGACCATGAGTTTCTTGGACAGATATTGGTCATTTACCCCAGTCGCCCATGTAGCACCTTCTGGCACTAGATGCGCTGACTGTCTGGGGACTGACTCTCTTCCAGCTTCCAGCCATGTCATTCCATTTTACTTGTCAACCACATATAGTGTCTTCAGCAGTAGGGTCTTACCACTAACCTTTGGTGGGTCATCAAGTACTCTGACAGAAATCTGTCTTTCTTTTAGGAAACCTTGTAGGTCTCTCTGCTCATTGTGGATGAAAGCCACATGCTGGTATTGGGAGTTACAGGTCAGTGCCCACTAAGAAAAGGAAGAAAAATATAACTAATATAAAAGAGTTAGAGAGAAGAGAGACTGAAAGAGAGAGGGACAGAAGCTGTAGAAGATTAAGGTCCATCTCCGTCATACCTCCTCCACAGTTTAACAAGCACAAGCTTAAATCAGAGTTAAGAAAATAATGTTCTTTCAAGGAACATGTGTCCCCTGATATCATACCAATACCATTGTCATATGTCCTGCTCTTTGAGAAAAAAAATACAATATGTTACTCTTTGATATCTATTTTTTTTTATTTTCTGGTCAAGTACAATAGACACTGTTAATGATAAATATCATACGAGGAAAGATGTATACCATTCAATGTAGTATATGACTAGATGCATTTACGGACATTGTATTGAAGTAATTTTCATTGGACCAAACTTAAACCATTCCTCATAAGCTATGTATTCAGCTATTTTGCATAAATCCAGTGGTATCTTATTCTAAGCTGGTATATTTTACAGTATTTTAATAATAGCTTTTATAAATAAAGATATAAAGTTTCAACTATAAGTACTTTTTTTTGAGTTATGATCTCACAATAGCCCAGGCTGAACTGGAATTCACTCTGTTATTCAAGCTGATATCAAACTCATGGCAATACTCCTACCTCAGTCTCCCTAGTGCTGGGCTTAAAGACCTGAACAAACTCATCTGGTTTATTTGCTAACTTCCTTGATAAGTATTTATCAATTTCTACTACTATATGTGAAGTAGTATTTTGGGAGTTACAGAAAAGCATATTCTATGGAAAAGATAAGTTTAAAATTATGGCAAACTTGGCATAATGCCAAATGCTCAGAATATAGTCTGTTGAGCTGTTTTATGTTTGATGGGGAATGAGACATGTAGTGACCTCATAAAGAGGATGGAGCGTGAAAGCAGCCAAGGGGCCAAGAACTGGAGGATCAAGACGTGTATGAGCATGGACCAGGGAGACACCTACGTGTGCTGCAAGTGAATCCAAACCATAGAGAAATGGTTTACTCATCGTTGCTTTACATAGTATCTGCAGCAAGTTTAAAAAAGAGACTTGAATACAAATTGCGTGCTTGTCTAACTTAAAAATAATTAAAATATCTGCATTTGTAAAAAAATATTTTTTTGACTGTCTTATGTTCGACTTGTACTTTAGAGACATATCACATAGCATTCATCAGAGTAAGGAATAAATATAAGCATGGAAATGTGTTGATGAACTTGGACACTGTCTTTGATATGGTAGTTTTGGAGACAAAATGTTTGACAAAGTTACTGAGAATAATTTCATGTTTGGAAAATTCATTCTGATCCAAATAGTTGAAAACTGCCCCAATGTGTTACTGAGAGAAGTAAATCCAAGGTAGACAAAAATAGTTATTTGTATAAAGGTTCAGTACATTTTGCACTAAATTTTTGAACCATTTGGAGAATAGAGAACAGCTACTTTTGTATTCCTTGTAAACAATGTGCTTCCGAAATTGGCATCAATTATTAAAATGCAGTAAGTAACTCATTTTACTCCTATGGTATTAATATGACATTGTTAAAATATAGCTCCAGTTGACGCTATGAATTAGTGCAAAGTCAGGCCTGAAGATAAATTTTCTTCTGAATTTTCAGTCTCTTTGTCCAGTCACTCTACCCCAACAGCTTAAAGTCAATTGCAGTTAATTTTTTAGTAAGTTAAAACCAAAATTACTATCTCTATTTTTTGTAAAATTCATACACCCAAAGTATAATTCAAACTGAATACTATTATTTAAAACCACGTAATTGGATGACATGAACCAGGAGACTATATTAGAACAAAATGTCAATATAAGGTTGAAATTCTATAATTAAATATAAAAGTAATATAATAAATTATTACTCTTATTATTATATCATCAATATTACTAAATAATAATTATTATAATTAATTAAACAGGGCAATAGAAGACAGAAGGAAAGGTTTCTGGCTAATGAGTGAGGTAGCTCTGTGTTTTGGGTACCTATTTTAAGTCAAGGGAGATGTTAAAATTGAATTTGAGAGAAAGACAAGCAAACATAAAGATTTAGGATTTGCTCACATTTTTGAGAACAAAGTAGAAGTGATTCAAAGACTAACATTTGTAGGAAAATAAAAGGTGGTATGTGCCAGAGAGAGGAGAGGGGGGAGGAGCAAGTGAGAATACTGTGAATGCAACCATGGAATTGAAGAGTAAATGAGCCAGGCAAGGTAGCACATGTCTTTAATCCCATCACAGGTAGGAGGATCACTATGTGACTAGACAGTAAGTTCCAAGTCAGCCTGAGCTAGAATAAGCTCTTACCTTAGAAAAACAAAATAAAACAAAACATACTAATATAAAGAAACAATGACTGAAAGGCTACATGCTCTTGCATATTAACCACCATCAATGTTAATTTTTAGAATGAGAATATAATGAGGGAAAACATCAAACTGGAAAATATGACATTACAAAACTTTCAAAATATAACACAATGCTCATTTAAAAAAATGGGTGGAGGAAGAGGTTGTGTGGAGGGAGAGAAGAGAGATAGACAAACATTAAGAGATGCGGGAGAAGCTCTCTAGCGACAGGAGGATGAAGACTGCAAGGTTGGAAATATGTAGAGGACAGTGTTCCCTGAGAGGGGAAAAACGGTGAAGATGAAAATGAGCATGAGACATGCTGAGAATAAGGCGATTTTGAGAATGGAAGTCTGAGATGGGCAGTGTGAAATCATGATTTTGGAGGTTAGCAGAAAGATATCAATAAATTGTTCACATTTTTGACTCAAGGGAAGAATATAGCAAGTTTATGGAGAAAAAAAATTTGGAAACAAAATGTTCAACAAAGTTACTGAGAATAATTCCATGTTTGAAAAAAAAAATCACTCTGTTCCAAATAGTTGAAAACTGTCCCAATGTATTACTCAGAGAAGTAAATCCAAGGTAAAAAAAAAAAAAAAAAAGTAATTAATTGTAGAAAGGTTTAGTACATTTTGCACTATATTTTTGAACCATTTGGAGAATAGACAAAAATGTTTTAAGGCCCTGAAGCCTACTGCTGAGTTTACTTGGTGCAGAAACGACATGATGAAATATCCGAAGCACAAGGTTATGGTCAAAGTTATTGTAGGAAATAAATGAAAGTGGCTAGTGAAAGGGAGGACACAGTAACTGTTGTGATGGGCATGAGGCTCTTGTTGAATGCCTCCCTGATGGCAAACTCAGGAGGAACAACCTGGAATGCAGACTCATCAAAGGGCAGCGCTACCTTGAACCATGACCACGGGGAGAGAGGCTTACCACATTTTTCTACGTCGTCCCGGACGAAGATGTGCCCACCCACAGAAAGTCCTGCATTGTTTATGCTACTGTCTTCATAGCGGCGATCTGAAGGGAAACAAACCT
This sequence comes from Dipus sagitta, assembly GCA_036346955.1. Taxonomy (NCBI): domain Eukaryota; kingdom Metazoa; phylum Chordata; class Mammalia; order Rodentia; family Dipodidae; genus Dipus; species Dipus sagitta. The sequence goes on along the minus strand of CM070782.1, from coordinate 86,844,867 downwards.
GAAACCCTCTGCAGAAGCTGGGCATCAGCAGCGGAAGCTCTGGATCCACTGTGTGGACTAAGTTAGTAACGTGGATATTGTGTAGCATTTTAGAAGCTGGGATCTAAAAGCTGAATAAAATTAGTTGACGTGGCACACGGGAACTCGTTATATTGATTAGGTGCCCTCAGGAGACCATGCATTTAAAGGATATTTTTTTTTTTTTGAATCCCATAGGTAACTAAATAGGTTTACAGACTTGCAATAAATTCTCAGCTGTAAAAGGAGAACTGTGTCATTTTTTAACATTGTCTAGGGAAAAAAGATCCTGCGTTAATACTCACTACAAGTCATGGCTTCATTGATCACTGCATGCAAATTATTTGTAAATTAGGATTATTTTAGTGCAACATTCCTCTTTCTCAGGTAACCAGGCTCCAATTATCTATTCCATATAGTTTCTGTATGGAAAGAAAAAATAATACTCCACCTTTGGAAAAAGTACTTGATATCTTATAGTTTAGTTTGCAATTTAATAAATGACCTAATGCAGAGCATTTGGGAGAGAATGCATGCAGGCAAGGGTAGTGTGGAGATTATAAACAAAACTGCATTACAGAAAGCTTTGAGACACTTCTAAAGGGAATGTTATATATCAAGCTCAAATGGGCAACACTGATAGAAGTTATGGCCACACAGTTCCACATGAGCATACCCTAAAGAATTTATAGAACACCTCTCATAATTGGAAAAAGACAGATTTTACACTTATCCTCAGACAAGTCAGCAATAGAATAAAATGCATAGCTGTGATGTCAAGAGAAATACATGCGACCAAAGGGAGACTTCCTGAAAATGGAGAGCGCACGAGGAAATGCAGAGACTGCAATCGAGAGCCCTGAGTGGAAGGAAGTACCCCGAACACACGCAGACTCCTGCAAAGAATTACAATAGTGAAAGAATACAATAAGAATCTGTAGACATTGCATCGATGACACAAGCAATGTAATTTAAGAGGCATTCTTGATGCATAAGTAAATATGTAAGCAATTTATTTTTTTTTTACTATTTGTAGAAAATTTTAAGTTGTTTGTTCACATGCATATGTGTACACATTCACATGTGTGCATGTGCAGATCAGAGGACAACTCCAGTCCTAGACTCCACTATACACCTCCTTTGAGCATGATTTCTCTCTCTGGCTCTTTCTCTGCCTTTGTTCTTTTCAATGCTTACTGCTGGTTTCTGGAAAATTCTCCTACGTTTGCTGTCCATCTCACAGACAGTATGCTGGGATGTCAGAAACCTGCACATCTCATAGACAGTATTCTGAGATGACAGAAGCCTGTTAGTCTCCCAGACAATATACTTGGATGACATTCACGTTCCAGGTCTACTGGCTTCTTTTCTGTGTAGGATCTGGAGATGGAACTTGGGTAGTCAGGCTTGAGGAATGGGCACCTCACCTATGCACTGAGAGGTCTCCCCAGCACCTCCAGTAAAATTTAGAGTAATATTTAAATACTTATCTTGTCATATATGATTTATTAGAAATCATGATTATTTGAAGGGAAAATATCTGAAAAGCAGTAATTAGCAATTCCAATGTTGTCATCACTTTTATATTAAATATTCACACATTTAATGGAAGAATGTAATAATCTCTTAAAGATTCAGAAGTTGAATGATTTTAATCACAAGAAATATCAAATGGTAATTTTAAGTAGCATTGTATAATTCTTACTGATTAGAAAGAGTGGATGTATCTGTGTTTTTTTTCCCTTTTTGCTGATATTTTTCAGTCATATTCTTAAATTCATTTAATTAAACAATATCTGTGTAGAAAGCTGCCCTACTGTGCTAATTAAGGCTATACATACACAGTCGTGAGCAACCCAATAAATCCTCCAAGGTCTAAATAAAACAGGAGTGAGCAATCACAATATCAAGGACAAAAGTAAAATCTCAAAAGTAGTAAAAAAGTAGGAACACACATTCAAGGTTGGGACAGACACTAAGCTCTCTTATGTTCTCTGGGATAATGAAATGAATGAGACAGGAGACAAAATGGAAATATGCTCCCATGTCCACTTCTATTCATAATAAAAAGCTATCAGAAATGACAAAATTATAATATTTTCAGAAAAGAAATAAACGTACACTACCAAAGGATTATTAACTAAAGAAATTAATTCAGAGAGAAAGTATCAGAAATTTGGGGTTTTGCAGAGGCAATGCCTAATATCATCTTGGAGAAAACAAAAATCAATGTAAGGGAACTTCATTGTTAAACAGTTTTGCAATTTCTTACAAGTAGTTTTAATAAATTTAGTAAAATTTTTAAAAGACTGTCAAAAGAATTGAGTTCCATCCCACACAGTCTTAGGGGAGTAAAAATAAGCAACAATGACTTGTAGGTGATGATATTATATATTTATTTTCACATACTAGACTATATATTAAAATGAATGTTAACAGAGTAAAAAAAAATTTTTAGACAATAAAAAGGGTCTAAGGCCCAAAATAATAATCATTGAGCCATAAAGACAAGGAGAAACATGTTATATACAAAAGAAATATCCACCACAGTGTTGCTGATAATAGGCAATGAACACAAAATAACCCAGTACCAACCCACAGCAATATGTACATGTAAATTTCTATCTAATTTAATATAATTTTATTTTTGTATTTGCAAGGAGAGAAAGGGGGTGAGGGAAGAAGGGAGAAAGACAGAGAGAGAGAGAAGGAGAGAGAATGTGCATGCCAGGGTCTCTAGCTACTGCATACAGACTTCAAATGCAAATGCACGTACCACTTTGTGCGTCTGGCTTTACATGTGTAATGTGGGTTCAAACTCAGACCATCAGTCTTTCCAAGCTAGTACCTTAACCACCGAACCATCTCCTCATCCAACTTTTTAAAAAATATATTTTATTTATTTGAAAGCAGAGAGAGACATTGAGAGAGTCATTTTTTAAAACAGCAAATGTATACCAATAAAAAAAGAGTAGACTTCAACTTCACACAAAATTAAAGAAAAGGCATTTGAAACAACAATAAAATAAATTTACAAACTGTCATGGAACACTATTTACATAAGATTCCAAAGCAAGGAAACTGAGACTATATTACCTATAGATATGTTAGGCCAGTCCTTGGACAGACAAAGAGAATATAAGCATATGCTTCCATCTAGATAGACAGGGTATTGCTTAGTGAGAAAAGATGCCTTCTTGTCTCCCATGTGAGTTAATTCCATTCAAATTCATAAGTAGGAATTTGTACACATAGGGTTTTTGGTGTATCGTATTTTGCAGTAAAGATCAATATATCACATTGAATTTTGTTTTTTTAAGTGGAGTGAAAACTTTTGGATCTACTAATATCTGTCCTTCCTTAATAGTTTTCCTTTTCTTTGGGAAATATATCACCAGGTTCTATGACCTTTTTAAAAATTTATTCTATCTCCAAACACCTTCACCATCCTGTTATAGCTTTTGTTCATTTGGCTTTATATTTTCTCCACAAAAACTATGGACACTTCAAGGCAAAAAAACCCTAAGTGTGTTACAAACAGTGCAAGGAACTAAATTGATTTAGACAGTTTCCTTCCATTAAAGGAATCTATTATTTCATTATCTTAGTTTAGCAAATGTACTATAGTGTTGGCTTACCTAGGTATGCGGTCAATTAACACTCATTGATTCTCTTAAGTCAATTCTTCTCTATGCATTTATGTAAGTGAATTTGAAAATATTGATAAGTGATTTTTAAATTTGCCATCTTGATTTTAGCCTAACATTTCTAGTGAGAAACTCATCCAAGTATTTAGCCCATTTTGTTGTGATGTTGAAAGTTATCTTCATATTTGACATGACACATAGATTCTGTGGGTTCATTAATAAAATTGCCTCAAATATGATTTTAAACTGGTATAAAGACAGTCGTTATGAGAGGTACAGGGAGAATTTTTATGTTGGGAACTCTGTTTAGAATGTTTAGCTCACCAACTTGCTGTTTATAGCCTCCATTGTATTGTGCTAAAACACTGCTCAGATGCCCTTGAGTTCCTGGTCTACTCAGTCTTATTGCTTCAGTGTGACAAATCCAGATGACACGTATTCCAGCCTAGATTTTCGGATATCGTTATAGAATCACAAGAATTTTCTCTGAACTCAGGAAGTACATGCTTGCTCGCTGTTGATTTAGATAATATGACATCATAATTTAAATTATAGTAAACCCATTATTAATAAGAAAATATGAATTCAAGTTAGGATGTCATCTGGCTATAGTGCTTACCACTAACAAGTAGACTTCTATTTATTTTGGTTTCTAAATTTCTGTTTATGTGTGTGTGTGTGTATATGTACATTTGTGTACATGCCAGTATCTATTGGTGCTGCACACAAATCTGCCTATTTTGCTTTTCTATGGGTAGCTGGGGAATGGGACACAGGCCATTAGGCTTTGCAATCAAGTGTCTTTAACCACTGAGCCATCTCCCCAGCCCCAACAGATACATTTTGAAAGATTATTATTATTTTTTCTTTTTTATTAATTATTTTTGTATCAGCAAATACTAGTCAGTTTGGTACCATTATTAGGCTCATCCGTGACCTACCCCCTCCCCTTGGCCCCTCCTTGTTGAGGTATATGGGTCATGCATTGTGGAGTTAGCCCACATTTATGGGTAAGATAAATGTCTCTGCATATCATGACCAAACATGTGGCTCTGACATTCTTTCTGCCTCCTCTTCCACAAAATTTCCCTGAGCCATGTTGGGTTCATTTTTGGTCTGCTTCAGAGATGAGGAGTTGTGGGCCTCTGAGGCTCTGGCTCTCTGATTTGGTAGGAGTTGATTTTTCTCTGTGTTGATCTCTTTCCCCCTTCTGCTGGTATCTGGTTCATCAGGAAAAGAGCACCCTTGCTTTTTCTTAGTTTCAGCTGGGGTCCTTTCGAGGTATGATGGGGTGGCTCTCTCCTTAGGATCTACATCTATCTGAAAAAGAGAAGCAGATTCTCCAACCCAGAGTAAGTTTGGACCAGGACAAATGAGATAACCCTTACTTTTTTTTAATAGAGAATTTAATAGGTGCAGGCCCTCTTGAAGCCCATGATTGATGGTAGCTTGATATTGGAGAGTGGGCTTATGTTTGGATATGGTTCTGACTTGTTTCCCAGCTCCAGCTATGGGTCCTGTACCACTGAGTGGATCAGTTAGCCAAACTGAGAGCAGTTGGTTCCCCACCATGGCTGTGTGCCACTATTGCACTTGTGTGGACATCACAACAAGTTATTTTCTGCTAAGTAGGTTAGACCATGAGTTGCTTGGACAGATATTGGTCATTTTGCCCCAGTCGCCCATGTAGCACCTTTTGGCACTAGACATGCTGACTGTCTGGGGACTGACTCTCTACATTTTGGAAAAATTATTAGTAAAATATTATTAAATATGTTGGCCAGTGGAAGCTTTCATACATAATAATGGGAATAAGTAGAGATTTTCTAGTAGAGATAAGATGTAGACTTCATAATTTTTAGTAAATTAATAATCCAACAGTTTATCAGAAACCATGTACAAGAAGGATCACAGCATCATTCTTAATGAATTGGGATGGGGTAGAACATCTCATGAAAATGGATAAATAAATATCAATATATTCATAAGTTAATTGTTTCTGCTCATATGATTTTGATGCATTTAGGAAGTAGAATATGCAGGTGGTGAGAATGAAGACACAGAAACACAATAGAATATGATTTTTGTTTTGTTTTGTGTTTTTACAAAGATGGAAACCTCTAGTTTTGAGTCCCACGTTTAGGACAGCACACATTTGAAAGAAAATAGCACAGAACATCAAATTTATCCTAATATTTGTGGGGTTGTAGGTATATATAGGAAAAAAAGAGAAGAAAACATTTCAGATTTGTGCAGTATGGAATTATTCTAGTTGGAGGTGTTCTACTGGTAGAACATCTTAATCATTTAAATATTTTAAGATGGGCATTTATTTATTTAGTTAGTTAGTGGTTTTTCAAGATAGAGTTTCACTTTAGCCTAGGGTGACTTGAAATTCACTATGTATTGTCAGGGTGGCCTTGAACTTATGGTGATCCTCCTACCTCAGTCTCCCAAGCATTGAGATTAAAGGTGTGCACCACCACACCTGGCTTGGTCATATTTTTTTTTTTATGTTACACAAACATTCTATGCAAATCTATGCATCATAGTTTGTGAAGGAAACAAAATTTAATTGGCCTCTAGTCGATACTGCTTTCTTTTCCCATAGCCTATATCTACCTAGAATAAAGTCCAAGCTTCATTCACATGGAAAAGGAAACTTGATCTAATTTTCTCATCAATACATTTTTGTCTAGCATATGAATGCTACTCTCACTCTTAGAATTTGCACTGCCTTTTCCAAAGTTCTCTGAAATAACATATTCAAGGGTACAATAGTACAAGAGAAAACACTGAAACTCTTCCACTACCCCACTGTGTAATAGAAATATGTCAGGCAACTCTGATTTTCCAATGAGTTATGATGAACAAACAAAAATGCAGGTGATTTCAATAACCTATGTGTCTCAGGCCTGAAGCTTTTACATGGCAGTGGAATAATTATATAAAGAATTAGTAAGGAAATACATACACAACAAGGCAGTGCGTTTTAAAAATCGCTGCCAACCTCAATGTAAGAGGTATTCGGGCTGGAGAGATGGCTAGCAGTTAAGCGCTTGCCTGTGAAGCCTAAGGACCCCACTTCGAGGCTCGATTCTCCAGGACCCATGTTAGCCAGATACATAAGGAGGTGCACGTGCATCTGGAGTTCGTCTGCAGTGGCTGGAAGCCCTGGCGCGCCCATTCTCTGTATGTCTCTGCCTCTTTCTTTGTCTGTTGCTCTTAAATAAATAAATAAATAAATAAACACAAAAAATCATTAGGAAAAGTAAGAGGTATTCATGAAGGACCTACTCCATAATGTCTTTATTATATGAAGAATAAGGCAATATTTTAAGAATAAAGATTAAAAACCATTAAATCTGTGATAAAATGAACACTCACAAACAAAAGTAAAATTTTAAGGTCACTCATTTGGTATCTATGAATGTGAATTTAGATTATTTCCCCTTGTTGTTAAACCTGAGAGAGCATTACTCAGGTGCACATGTCTACCAGAATAAGAAAAAATAAATGTCAATATCCAGAAGCTCCCTGCACTGAGTTAGATGGACCTTATGAGCTATATGTTGTATAAAGTGATTGAAATGCTCTGTTCTTGGGGTTTTAATCCTGATGTTGAATAGTACAGCTTGTAGAACTGATAGACATCCTAAAAGTTTATTATGTCTTTAATTGACCAAACTGGAGAGAAGTAGAATGCGTGCTGGGATAAATGTAATCACTCACAAAGCTGTTTCTTGTTTAGATTGTTTTATTTAAAAGGCACTCACCACAGGAAAACAACACTGTAATTTCACTAATTGAACTCTGGACCTGAACTACAGCAATACAAAAGAAGGAACAATTCAAGACAGAAATGAATAAATGAAATTAAATGAGAGATTAATTTCCCTTCTGGAGAAATTTATGCTCAGGCAATATTTTCAACTAAAAAAAATGAAAAGGAGGGATAGAAGCAAGAAATGACTCCTGTGCTTTCACTTGCTTATGAATGCACATTAACCATGGACAATGCAAAGTGACCCATTCTAGTTCGCTGATAACACGGGGGGAGTGGGTTTATTTATTTTATTTCATTTACCTTTTGCGAGCCTCCAGGGGTATTTATTATTGGAAGCTGTGTTCTACTAAAGATAGACACATTTTCTGAGCAATTGCCTGCAAATAAAATCACCAGAACATAAAGCGTAACTCTGGATACTAATAACCAGTTCTGATATGCTGAAAACAAGCCCCACCCCCATATCAGTTTCCTTAAAGCACTAGTAGCTCATAACAAGTTCTTAGGAAAAGGTAATTGTGGTGGTTTGATTGAGGAGTCCCCCATGAACTTAGGTGTTCTGAACACTAGGTTCCCGGCTGATGGAGATAATGCCTCCTGGACGCAGTGTATTGTTGGGGGCGGGTTTATGGGTGTTATAGCCAGTGTCCCCTCGCCAATGTTTGGCACACTCTCCTGTTGCTATTATCCACCTTATGCTGGCCAGGGGGTGATGTTCACCCTCTGCTTATGCCATCGTTTTCCCCTACCATCATAGAGCTTCCCTTTGAGACAATAAACCAAAATAAGACTTTTTTTTTCCCCCCCACAAGCTACTCTTGGTCAGTTGATTTCTGCCAGCCATCTGAACCTGACTACAACCATAATGTAGACTCATAAGGTCCAATTTTCAAAGCCCCTCTGATTCTCATGCATGATTTTATATCTATGAATCATTTCATGAGAAAAATACATGAAAAAAATTTCATATCTCATTCTTATTTTTCATTTTCTGTCTATACTGATGATGTGGCCCTAGTGCTCTCTTTTCCAAGTTTTTGTAAATATTTTTTCCTAATTATTTAGTTAGTATTTTTAATAAGTATGATCTTTAGTTTATTAATGAATTGAGTGTTGGACACATTAGTTTCATGTCATCCTTCTATAACCCCTTTCCCACTCTACATTGTAATGAGGACCCTCCTCAATAAAGTTAGCAGTGTTTACCTAGAGGTCATGAGTGCACCAGACAGTCTCTGTGTGGGAGTGGGCTGCCCACAATGCTTTAGCATACTCCTTCCCATTCTGTGCCTCTTACAATCTTCCCACCTCCTCTTCTGCACTGTTCCCTGATCTTTGGCTAGTGTGTTATAAGTTTCTGTAGTGTTGAGCTCCCTGAAACCTATGGATTTCTGCTATGATGCATTTTGGTTATCCTCAGCTGTGGATTTATGATCAGGCTCCTCAGCCATTTAGTTTGAATGCTACTAAAAGTTAGGAAGGTAAGTGGGTAGGTCGGTAGGTTGTGACTTTTACAGTGCTGGTCATCAAACCCAGGGCCTCACACGTGCTATGCAAAGCTGTTACCTCAACTCAGCTCACATGTTTAGAAAAATAGTGAGAAGTGTTCTGTATATTAATTTATATGGAAAATGAATAAAAACTGAAATATGTGAATGCACTACTTAATGTATCTGCAAAATTAGAATAAATGTATATCCTCAAAAATATTCTTCATGAAAAACTTTGCTACTTGTGACAATGGGTTGGAAGCTTAGTCTTATTTAGCTTTTTATGTTCTTACATAATTCTGTTTTATTACAAGTGAATACAAAGAAACTACATACTGCACATGAACACATTGAAAGGGAATTATTTAAAGTTAATAAGTAATAAGAGTGATGAAAACATTTGAAAGACATTACCTTCCATAATATTGGAAAATATTACCTTTATCCACCATCTGGGTTTTCCTAAATGGCAACACTCCTAAATGAATTCAGACTTACATCCATGTCACACCCGAGCAAAATAATACCTTTGCAGAGTTAAGCCATTAGTGATAAAACAGTTTCTTAGTTGCAATAGAGGTTAGTTGGTCCTTTTAAATATTAAGTTCTGGCATTTGTTTGCATTTAAGGAAATATTCTGAGTTCTCACAAAGTATTATGAACACAGGAACAATCTTTAATGAATATTGTATAGACGCTTCTGGAAATTGTGGGGGGAGAGCTGGAATAATATCAGCACTTTAGTCTTACCTGGCCATAGTTGTTAACAATCCAATTTGCCTAAATTATCTTATGCTTCCCTTATATTAGAGATATAATCATATTGTCATTATTGCATTAACCGGCTCTAATCTCTGAGTTTGTTTAGAGTTTATCTAGTTCCCTTCTGTGCTTTCTGCTCACCTCATCCCACACACACTGGAACTGCCTTGGGCTTATCACTATGATGTAGGAAGATATTAATATGTTAATTCACTTGACTGCAATGACTTTAAATTAAGCCCTTATAACTTTTCCCTTCCAGGCTGTCCACAGCAATGTAATACCTGAAATAAGATATTGTTCTGTGGTCAAACAGTTACACAGGGGGAAAAAAAGAGAAAATAAAAGAAAAAAAATACTGTTATGGATTTTTTTCCTCATAACTGTAGCTATTTTCACTACATCAGCTCTATAATTTAAGTAACATCCAAGATATCTAACAGGCACTAGAACTTCGCTCTGGGCCAGGCTGGCTTTTGTGCACTGCATGCTCCCTGATTATCCACACAGTGCAGATGAGGCTTGAGAAGGTGAGGGGTGAGGAGCTTGCACAGAGCTAATCAGAGACCTGGACCTGCATCTTCCCAAGCTGCCGTCAGGCTCACAGCCCTCAGCTGCTCTCATACTTGGCCTTTTAAATGTTGCAGTGTGTTTAAGGTGGCCATCTATCCATGCTTTCGTGCTACCTTTCTAGCTCTAAATCCTTTCCATATGATTTTGAAAAGATTCAGATAAAGATGCAAGTTTATTTCTAATTCAATCATATTTTTTTTCCCCTCAACAGAACCACTTTCTATGTTTCCATGATGCAAGGGTCACAGGCCTCTGGTGCATCTTCAAAGGTGTTCCCTACAGATCCTCACCCCATAATGAGTACGCCCCCCCCCCCACCCAACTAGCTTGGCATATTTATTTCTGTTTCTTATAATACACATCATTTAGTCATGAGGGCTGGCTTAAAGTTTCAGGCGAGTGTCCAGTGAAGCATCCACTTTTACTTTATTTGTTTATTTGAGATAGAGACACAGAGATAGAGAAAGACAGGGAATGGGCAGGCCAGGTCCTTCAGAAGCTTCAAATGAACAGTGGACAAATGTGCCACCTTGTGCACCTCCTGAGGAATGGACCTGGGCCTTTGGCTTGTCTTCTCTTATGAGAGAATGGAAAATCTCAATTTACATTTCATTCCTTCGGTTGTAGTTGGAACATGAAATGTACCTGAACTTTGCTCCATGTGTTTGAATCGTTTGTTTGAGCTGATGGGAGTTTTGAGGACATTTCTGAAGCCATTGGAAGGTAGAGATCCTCCGAAGGAAGTGTTCCCATGTGATGGGCCTTGAGGTTTGATATCCTATTCCCACTTTCTGTCACCCACTTTTTTTCTGATCAAGGATGCAGTGTGACCTCTTACTCCTGCCTCGTGTCTTTTCCCCATGAAGGGCAAGTGCCCCTGTAACTGTAAGACAACATAAATATTCCCAAACTTAAATGCCTACTTCTCAGATACTGAGTCACAGAAATGAGAAAAGTAACCAACCTAGAAAGTTGTTAATAAGAAGGGGGCGATTGTTGGGATAAACTTGAACATATTTTTCATGGTTCTTTGGTCATGGTTTTCTGGGAAGAATGTGGAAGAATTTTGAATTTGAGGCTAGCAAAACCCTAATGTCCTGTGAGCACAGATTAATGAGTGATTCTACTGGGAATATGGAACTTCCAAAGGACAAGAGAAATGCAGGCAGTGGGCGTCCAGGTCATGAGGTTTTAGTGGGGAATGAGTACTGTATCAAGAACTGAGTTGGTTCACCTTATTTGCTGTCAAAGAAAATGGATGCACGCTGCCCAGGGAGTAAGAATTCAAAAAGGGCTGAATTAAAAAGTAATAGCCCAAGGTGTTTTCAGATGATGTCTCATGACACAGTAGCATTAAAGCTATGCGATTGTTACTGCTCACACCTCTGATTCAGGACACCAGTCAAAGATAGCATCAAGTGGAACAAAATGTGGATTTGGTGGCAAAAGCATCTGTAATCGTTAAAGACATCAGTGACGTTAACGAGAAACCTCCAGCATTGACGGGAACGATAGAGAACTTACCATAAAGGCAAAACCCTTGCCCCCAAAGTCTTGTCTTATGAAAATGAAAAGTCATTTGAAAGAAGAAACCATAATTTGAAAAATGTCACAAAAGTGTCTCCAACTTGAAAGAAACAGCCTACAGAAATACTTCCCTCGGACTATAGCACATAGAAGTTGATGCTACTATGGTCTGAGAAAGTCAGGTTAGAGGCAAAGCTATCGACTGAATTGGAAAACACAATCCGCATGGTGCTGGGTGTGCAGACATGACAGGTAAGGGGTTCGTAGAGTCTTGCTCTGTAGGTGCAGACAGCTGCTGAGTCCAGGCAATGTCAGGGTCAGAGTGCCTGCAAGGATGGACTGCATGTTTTTTTGTGTACTATTGTGTAGGTGAAGCCTAAGTCGCAGTGGAAACTTCAGAACATTGGAGATTTCAGAATTGTGGTATGTCTGCCAAGGGAAGCCACAGGCACAGGGTAGAGAGGGACACATAGGGAGGCTAAGTGTGTGGTAGGCAGCAGACATGAAGAGCCAGGGTTAGCTAAGCCATTTGAAACCCAGCCAGTTAAATCTTGAGACCTAGACACTAGACATGGAGATGAAGAATTTGTTATCTTACCTATTACTCATTTACTCTGCTTATTTTTTCCCCCTGCTCTACTCTCATTTCTCCTTTCTTTAGAATGGGAATGTTTACTTGTGCCGTTTTATGTTGGAACTATGTAGTTTATTTTCAGAATTCTGTAGGGGGCTGGAGAGATTGCTTAGTGGTTAAAGCACTTGCCTGTGAAGCCCTAGGACACGGGTTCCATGTCCCAGCACCTACATAACCAGATGCATGTGGTGGTGCACAGATCTGGAGTTTGTTTGAAGTGGTTGGAGGCTCTGGTGTGTGCTCTCTCTCTCTCTCTCTCTGCCTCTTTTTTCTCTCTCATAAATAAATAAATAAATAAATAAATAAAATATTAAAAATATAGGGCTCTCAAGGAATTGCTTTTAGTCTTCAAAGATACTTTGCTGCTGAGAGTTTTGAACAGTGATGGGACTTTTGAAGACGATGGGAACTTAGATTGCATGCACTTTGCATTATGACACTGCCATCAACCCATGGGAGCAAGTGCATTGTGTTGCAATTTTAATAAAAAGAAATATTCCTCATAGGCTCATGTGTTTGAAATCTTGGTTATGGGCTGTAAGTACTACTTGAGAAGGTTGCGGAACCTTCAAGAGGTGGAGCTTCACTGCAGAAAGGGGCTATGGGATCAGGTCTTGAGCTCTTCTAGATCAGCCTTACTTCTTATTCACTCCCCACCCCATGTTCCCAGGCTAGCGGAGCAGCCACTTCCTGGGGCCATATCTTCTTCACATGGGTGGACTATATCCTTCAAAGGACAATCCAAAATAAACTCTGTTCCTTTAAGCTATTTCCTCTCAGACCTTTGGTCAAAGAAATGGCAGTAGTAACTAATGCACTAGTGTACTATATCTAATGGTGTTAGGACAAGCATTTCGAGTGCTGAAATCCACAGGAAATTTGCTTATTCTCCCCTCTATGGATAGGTTGAGATTTCAAAAACATTTATGGGAAAAATCAGAAGCCAATTAGGATATTTTAAAAAGTAGGTGGCCATGACTGTCTCAGAGCAAGCATCTCTCCCTTCAATACCAATACAGTGCCAAAGACACCTCTGTTATAGAAAACATTAATTTCAGACAATGTACCATGAGGTGTAAGTGATTCACAATCATTGGGAATGTAGGAAGGAGGCCCTGGGCACTTCTGAGTAGTAGCTATTTAACACAATATAAATAAGTTTTCCAAAGCTACGGAGGTGCACGTGAGCTGAATATCACTCTTCTTATCAGCATCTCCTAAAGTTGAACAACTCACATTTATAAAAGGATAGAAGAGAGACTGAGAGAGGAAGAGAGGAAGGGACAGAAAAAAATACTTCATTCATAAAACACTAAGGACAACACTTAAATTTTAGATTTGAGCTTGAGCATAGTAGTGCATGCCTATAATCCTAGCATATAAGGCAGAAGCAGCAAGATCATTGCAAGTTCTAGGTCAGCTTGGCCTTAAAATTGAGTTCTAGCCAGCCAGGGCAAACCAGTGAGACTCTGCCTCACAAATCAAAATTAAAAAAAAAAAAAAAGGAATAAGAATGAAAGTATGTATGCTATGATAATCTCTGTAGGAAATGTCAATTTGCCCTAACAGAACTCATGAAGATTTATCAAACATTAAACAGAAGTTGCCAGGAAATGTGTCTTGCTATTATTGATCTTGCACTTCAGAGGAAGTAGTTCCTTCCAAGTGGAGATTCTAGACTTATAGTGGCACACTCTCTGTTGTAAGTGGTTAATTGTCACCTTCCCAAATACAAGATTCCAAGTGCTTATAGAAATTTTTATTCATCAAAGATATTAAGGCTTCAACACAAACATTTAAAACTATGATATTTAGTGTATGTAGAATTTAGCAGGATATGTAAATATAATCACCTACTTTTACCAATGAAAAAGACTGAATATAGGCAAAATGTAATCATATACATACCAGCCACCATATCTTATTATTTCTCATTTTCGTTCTTTTTTTTTTTTCTTTTTTTTTCTTTTTATTTTATTTTCTCCATTTTTATTAATATTTTCCATGATAACAAAAAAAAAATCCCATGGTATTACCCTCCCCCCTTTCCCCTTTGAAATTCCATTTTCATTCTTTAAATTTTGAATATTGATTTCATACTTTATGGATTTGACCAATGGTTTATATATAAACATTATTCAATATACTACTTTGATAATAATAGTCACATCTTTTAATCTGATGTCAGCTCAAAAATTGAAGTTTCCATATTCACTATATACCTTAAATCCCCAGGAAGTCTTTTGAAAACTCAAAAAACATATTTTAAAATATAACATGCATGTTTAATTAAAAGGTTCAAATTCTTTAATAAAAAGTGAAACATTATAATACATTTTTTCAGATGTTTGGAAGATAACTCCTATTTTTTTGTCAATGTGCACTACAAAAGCTGAAAGTGACTACGTGCTTGTTAGCACGTATTCAAACACTGCTGCACATTTGAACAATTTGATACCTCAGCAAAACAGAACTTTTAATGAATTCTGGAGAAGGATATTTTATGTTAAGGCAAAATGATTATTGCAATTTTGTACTCTGTTTTCATTACTCAGTTTAAAAAAAATACAAAATGTTTCAGTTCTCAAAACTATATGCAATCACTTGAGGGTGGCGTAAAAGAGATTGATGCTTGCAGATAGAGCACCACGGATGGAATGCAGTTGTTTCCCGTGCTGTGTCTCTGAGAGATAAACATGGTACCCTTCATATCTAATATCTACTTATAGATTTGCAAAAATGTCCCTTGCATAAAGCCTCACATGAAGCGTAACAACTTTCCATTGTTCATTTTTCCAGGAAAGCAAAGTAAAATCCTTACTATGAAACCAGCTGACTGATTGGGAGATGGCTCAGTTGCTAAAATGCTTGCTCAACAAGGATGCAAGTTTGAGTCCTCACCACCAAAGAAAAAGAAACGCCAGTGTTGTGGCACAAGCTTGTAATCCCAGTGCTGGGGAGGTGGAGACAGCTGGATGTCTAGGGAACACTGGCAAGCTAGTCTAGACAAGTGTGTGCGCTCTATGTTCAGTAACAAAGTATGTCTCAAAAATAAGGTGGAGAGGGGCTGGAGAGATGTGTTAGCTCTTAAACCACTTGCATGCAAAACCTAATGATCCTAGTTTGATTCCCCAGTACCCACATAAATCCAGATGCACAAAGTGGTGCATGCATCTGGAGTTTGCAGTGGCTAGAAGCCCTAACACACTCATTCCCTCTCCCCCACCTTCTCTCCCTCTTCTCCCTTTCTCTCCCTCTCTCTCTGCTTGCAAATAAATAAAATACTTTAAAATATAAGGTGAAGAGATACTGAGGAGGACACCTGGTATCAACTTCTGGCATCCAAATGCATGTGCACACAAACACAAATGTATCTGCACACTAGTGTGTACTCATGACATACTCATGAGATATTCATACATTCAGACATACTGTGTCCTTATACACAAGCATTACAAAAGAAACGAATGAGATGAGAAGGACATTATGATGTTTAACCTTCACAGTACTCATCGGAAAGTTCATTTATTTCACTTTATATTAATATATAAATACAATTCATGTTCACCCGACCTTCTACAGTTCCAATATAATAAACTTTGCTTTGACACAGTTTTAAATGAGCTCACCATAAAAATTTACATTCTTGCTACTACAAGAAAGAGGAATTAATCCCGAGGGAAAAGGAATTAAAGAAATAGAGAATTTGATATGCAAAAAAAAAATCCATCAACTCCTTTATGTAAAGAAATATAATATTGTTTTTTCCAATTATTTTTACAATAAGGGCCAGGCCATTACCTTGGTACATTTCTGACAAATGAACTTTCAAGGGATAAAATATTGACCCACTAGTCATCATTTTAGTATCAAATATTGTGGGAATATGTAAAGGTGTTTTTATTTATACCAGTTACATTCAGTGACTTGGTTTTGTTTAGCTGGGCCATGTTCAGTATGGTGGGATATGATATGACAGTGCCTTGAGTTATTTTTACAACATATTTAACTTGGTAGAAATCTGTCTTTATTACTTAATTACTTTATGTTGGGAACACTATGTTTTTATATTTAGTCTTTCTCTGGGGGTATTATCCTCACATACTTTTAGGTAAATTTCTGTCACCTTATTAATTTAGGAGTTACTTTACTTGAATACAGAAACATTAACTATTTCACACATTGATATCAATGCCATGCCAGTGTGGAGAGGGATGGTCTATGATTCTTGTAAGTATTTTAAACGGGTTCAGCCAAAGTATAAAAGCACAAAGCTTCAAGTGCAGGTTTGTGATAGCATTTGTGCTGTCCTTTGGCTTTCTCTTCATACACACTTTGTTTACATGAGATCTTACCAAAGGCAGACGCATTCTCATAAATTAAATGAATTCTCAGAGAAGGTGAACCATGCGTAAAGGGGAAATTAAAATGCAGAGCATCTTATTGCGTTTATTTAATCTTTTGTTGACATTCTGGCATTAAACTCTCATTAGTGTAGGTGTTTGGTTGCTGTGAGGTCTAAAGGAACATATGTAGATTGCATGGGGATGGTAATGCAAGGAAAATGTATTCCTTTTATTATTTTCTCAATGCCCTTGCAATAAATCAAAGACTACTCCATGAAACTATTTTAAATTTGCATGTAAAATTGGATGGCATTAATGTCTGTTTCCTAGTGGTATGTGTTATAAAAAAATGAAGAAGCAGGCTGGAGAGATGACTCCGCGGTTAAAGCACAAGCCTGCAAAGGCCTATTGAGCCACATGAAGCCAGATGCACAGTTACTCATGCATTTGGAATTTGTTTGCAGTGGCAGGAGGCCCTGGCAAAGGCACTCTTCCTTCCTTCCTTCTTTTTCCTCCCTCCCTTCCTTCCTTCCTTCATTTTTTCCTTTGTCTCTTTCTTTCTTTCTCTCTTTTTTACTTCCTTTCCTTTCTTTTACTTTCCTTTCTATCTTTTTTCTTTCTCTTCCTCACTCTCCTTTTGCAAGTACATAAATATGTATATCTTAATAATGATCTTCTGTATGGATATTATCTCTTTTCTAGAGTCAAGATTTTTATTTACATATCTTTGTATCATGTAATATTACTTGGTTATGTATTAAGTAAGGAAGGACTTCAGAACTGATTCATGTCCCCTTTGTTATAAAAGCACATATATTTTGGTTGGATTTCTACATTCTATGAGTTCTTTCATTTGCCTGCTATTTTTATTTTGTTTTGTTTTTCAAGGTAGGGTCTCACTCTAGCCCAGGCTGACCTATAATTCACTATGGAGTCTCAGAGTGGCCTCGAACTCATGGCGATCCTCCTACCTCTGCCTCTAGAGTGCTGGGATTAAAGGCGTGCGCCACCACACCCGGCTGCCTGCTATTTTTAATATTTTATTTTTTATTTATTTGAGAGAGGGAGAGAATGAGAAAGAGAGAGAGACAGTAAGAGAAAATGGACACCAGGGCCTCTAGCCACTGCAAATAAACTTCAGATTTTATGCACTACCTTGTGCAGCTGGCTCACGTGAGTATAGGGGAATCAAACCTGGGTCCTTAGGCTTTACTTAAGGCAAGTACCTTAACTTCTAGGCCATTTCTCCATGTCTGCTGGTTTTATACAACAATATCAATTTTCAAATTTCCAGAATGAAATCAAATCCTTGGATATTTTCCTTTATAAAATGCATGCATTTATTGTAATGACTACTATAAATGACAAAGACACACACTATCTTTTTATGATTTAATAAAGTTTTGTGTCTTTAATTTATTATTATTATTATTATTTTTTTTACTAATCAGTTTTGTACTCAGTGAATACAGTCAAGTTGGTACCATTGTTAGGCTCATCCATGTACTACCCCCTCCCCCTGGCCCCTCCTTGTTGAAGTATATGAGTCATGCATTGTGGAGTTAGCCCACAGTTATGGGTAGGAGGAATGTCTCTGCATATCATGACCCAACATGTGGCTCTGACATTCTTTCTGTCCCCTCTTCTGCAAAATTTCCCTGAGCCATGTTGGATTCATTTTTGGTCTGCTTCAGTGATGAGGTGTTTGAGGCCTCTGGGTCACTGGATATCTGATATGGTTGGAGTTGATTGTTCTCTGTATCTATTTCCTTCACCCTTGTGCTGGTACCAGGTTCACCAAGAGAACAGCACCCTTGCTGACACACACTATCTTAAGACGTCGACTATAATATGTCACTTGCATTTGCATTTCTTATTTATCATGGTAAACTCACTAGATGGACTTTATTTTTATTCCATATGTGGTTTTATCACTTGTAAACATTTAATTTGTGTTGAAAACATGTCTTTATGGGCTTATAACTTTAATTGTTGTACAGTTCATTTTCTGTGCTACACCGTAATAAATTAATCTACTATATGTTTTCATTTCTCCAAAGACATCTGCATTTATTGGTTACTTATTGCAGCTAATTCTAGCATATTCTAGGGTGGGAGGATGAACAAGATCTGGATTTTCTTTTGAAGGGCTCACATATATGTGATTCCTATAAAATACTTGCAAGACTGAAATGTTGAAATTGTGTACTCTTTATGCAATTTATGCTTCTTGAATTCAAAATTCTACTTAAGTCCCACTGGAGTTCAGTTGACATTTAACAGAACTCTCCAACCTCATCTGTCTATGTAACTTACTTAGATAGAACTTGAAAGTGATCTTTTTGCTTGAAAGTCATTGATAACTTTCATATCCTAGGAAACTTCTTTTGTAGTGATAAATACCCACTGGGTCAAAAAAAAAAAAAATAGAGAGACACAGAAAATAGGAAATGAAGAACTATTTCAAACTCTCTTATTTAGGTAAACATCATATATTTTATGGCCATTTTTAGAGATCTAGTTCTGTTTTGGTTAGAAATAATATATATATATATATATATATATATATATATATATATATATATATAATTTCAACTAAGTTATAGTCAAGTATAATGATTCATAAAGTTGGAAATTTCATTATTTTCTTAATAAAGGGGGAATGGGCTACTTCAATAATTGTAGTGATGTCTACCTACATATGGGGAAGGAAAGAATGTTTTCTTAACTACACACCTGTTGCAACTCATCCTAGATATAAATATAATAGCAATTACTGAAGTCATTTTGAAAAACTGAAGTATTACTAAAATATTGAAAATGTATATTGTTCAACAATATTACTTTTCAACATAAATTCCTTAAGGATAGAAAGTCAGAAATCATCAATTTTAGAGTATATTGTGAATTGCAAAGAAACATGATTTGAGAAGTGTCACAGAGCAAAATACGGTGTTGCCAACTTCTTTGTCTCTTGTTGCCATGGGATATCAGGTAGCCTCACCTTCTGTGCACCATGTTGAAAACTATTAGTTATGCCTAAGTAATGTCCCGCTGTGGCAAGCGTGCAATTCACCTTGCTGGGTAAAACCAAAGAGAGCAACTTGCTGACTCGCAGAAATTCCATGAAGCTTTATAAGGTACAGGAATCACCAACTTTCTAAGGACTTATTTAATATAAATTAAGCATATTTCTGAGAAGAATAGCACAAACCTGATGATTACCACTCATCTCATATTTTTGACAGTATCATCATTTTTTTCTATTTTAAATGTTTATTATATTATTACTAACAACATGTTTCATATGGATACGTTATGTACCCTCTTTTGCCTCATCCCTGCCTCCATTCCATTGGTGACACTCCTCAGTGGGGGGTTGCAACTACTCCCCATGGAGTTGTAGTGTATGCCTTGTGGGAGCAGCAGTCAGTTATTTTGGGAAGGAGAGAATGCTTCTGGTCATGATGTCTCAACCTGCAGCTCTTACAATCCTTCTGCCCCCTCTTCCACAAAATTCCCTGAGCCATGGTGGGTGAGTTTTAAGTCTACTTCAGTGATGAGCTCTTAGGAGCCTCTGGATCTCTGCTCTCGTAGGTGGTGAGTATCCTCAGGGTCTGTCTCCTACACCCTGGTGCTGATTGTCAGGTTCAGCATAAAGGCAGCGCTTGGGCTCATCCCCCCATTCCTCTGTGGATTCAGCCCTGGCTTGGCTGAAGTGTGAGGAGTATCATCATTTTAATGTGATTCTTTGTGGAAGTGATTGTGTTTGTGCTCTGAGCCCCTGTGAGGCACTCAGACCGTTTAAATTTGCCATTACGTTGTCTTTCAGGTTTCTGCATTTTGCTAATCCTGTGGTAGATGGGGAGAAATGTATTTTCAATTACAAATCTATCACCTGGCTTTTTTTTGTGTGTGTGTGTGTTTGTGTGGTACTTTAAGGCAGGGTCTCACTCTAGCCCAGGCTGACCTGGAATTTACTGTGTAGTCTCAGGGTGGCATAGAACTATCAGCAATCCTCCTACCTCTGCCTCCAGAGTGCTGGGATTAAAAATGTGTGCCATCTCACTCAGCCTAAAGTTTTTTTTTTTTCAGAAACAAGTGTCAACTTTAAAAATTGCCTGATCCATAAATATAATATCTAAAGATAGTTACTAACAATGGCATGAGTAACAACAAATCCATCATATATCATTCTTCCATTTCAAGTTTATGAGTCACAAAGATATATTTAAAGCAAGATAAAGAATTAAAATATATTGGTTAGGAAGACAAAATAAAATTAAATTTTACTTTGATTAGACCTTGCTTAAAATTGCATCTTGGGGCTGGAGATATGGTTTAGCGGTTAAGCGCTTGCCTGTGAAGCCAAAGGACCCCAGTTTGAGGCTGGATTCCCCAGGACCCACGTTAGCCAGATGCACAAGGGGGCACACGCGTCTGGAGTTCGTTTGAGGTGGCTGGAGGCCCTGGCATGCCCATTCTCTCTGTCTACCTGCCTGTTTCTGTATCTCTCTCTCTCTATCAAATAAATAAATAAATAAATAAAATATTAAAAAAAGAATTGCACCTTGAGTGATGCCTTATATAAAAATTGAGGGTGGAAGCCGTGACTCCAGCCCCAAAAACACCATCAGCTGCTCCGGTACCGACCACAGCGGCTTCAGGGCAGCGAATCCAGCAGCGGAGGCTCCAGCGGCTTCAGCGGCTTCAGCGGCAGAGGCGGATCCCGCAGTGGCAGCACCAGCGGATCAGAGGCGGAGGACCCAGCAGCGGCAGCTCCAGCGGATCAGCGGGGGCAGACCCAGCAGCGGCATCTCCAGTGGCGGATCCAGCAGCAGTGGTCCCAGCAGCGGCAGCTCCAGCGGCAGCAGCGGGGATCCAGCATCAGGGGTGCCAATCTGCAGGGCCACAGTTGCCAGGCTTGGTTTGCCCCACAGGAAAAGCCAGTACCCAGTTCCAGAAAGCAGAACAGTGGCCCAACATCCCAGCCAGCAACTTGACTGAGACCAAAAGCATCCAAAGTGGTAACTGGGATTGAACCAGGGAAGGGTCTCACCTGGTCACAAGCTGACTTGGATCCCTCAACAGACCAGAAATCTTAACTTCTTTGTTGATAGAGGATCTGGTTTTTATACTACCTAATCTTGCATAAATGCTCGGTGCTGTTCTTGACTGAATGTGTATAGGGTTTAGTTAAATTTTAGAATATACCTGTATTTTATTCCACTCAACCTATTTGAATACTCCCATAGCAGGCAAACTTAACCCCTAGGACCACGTGTCTAGATACTCTGAGAGTGGTAAGAGCCACACCTAACATCTTAATCTCCTACATAGAAGATATACAATATCAGATCAATAGATACAGCAAAGGATACCCAGCTAACTGGAAAATCTAAGCAGTAACTTAATCCAAGATGCAAAAATATATACATTATAACACAAGAAACACCAAAAACCAAGGCAATATAAATCCACCAAAAAGCATCAATGCTTCAGAAATGACCTCTAGTAAAAACGAGTTAGAGAAAATGCCTGAGAAAGATTTCAAAAGAATGATTGTAAATATGTTCAATGAACTCAAAGAAGAAATCAAAGGAATCAGAGAAGATACAGGACACCAATTTAACGAAATAAAGAAATCAATACAAGATATAAATAAGGAAATAGAAATAATGAAGAAAAACCAGTCAGAATTACTAGCAATGAAGAACACAGTTAATGAAATAAAAAACTCTGTAGAAAATCTCACCAGTAGAATGGATGAAGGAGAGGACAGAATATCTAAGCTAGAAGACCAGGTGGCAGATCTAATACAATCCAACAAAGAGAAAGACAAACTAATAGAAAAGTATGAATGGGAATTTCAAGATATTCGGGACACTATGAAAAGATCAAATATAAGAATTCAGGATATAGTAGAAGGAGAAGAATTTCAATCCAAAGGTATAGTAGGCATCTTCAACAAAATCATAGAAGAAAACTTCCCCCAAATTGGGAAAGAGGTGCCAATGCAGATACAGGAAGCATTTAGAACACCAGCCAGACAAAACCTGGAAAGAACCTCTCCTCGCCATATCATAATCAAACTACCAAACACACAATCCAAAGAAAAAATACTGAAAGCAGTTAGAGAGAAAAATCAAGTTACCTACAAAGGCAAGCCCATCAGGATCACAGCAGATTACTCAACACAAACTTTCAAAGCCAGAAGGGCTTGGAGCGATGTATTCCAAACTCTGAAAGATAACAACTGTCAACCAAGGCTACTTTATCCTGCAAAACTATCCATTCAAATAGATGGAGAAATAAGGACATTCCATGACAAAAGCAGGCTAAAGGAGTATTTGAAGACAAAACCAGCTCTACACAAAATACTTGAAAGAATCCTCCATGCCGAAGAGAAAGAAAAACACACATATAAGGAACCTGGAAAACAACAAACAACACTCAAATACTAGTTAATATAAGAGAGCAAAGGTAGAACCAGAACCACAAAAAAAAAAAAAATGGCAAGCATAAATACACATCTTTCAATAATATCTCTTAATATCAATGGCCTCAATGCTCCAACCAAAAGACATAGATTTGCAGACTGGGTTAAAAAGCAGGACCCTACAATTTGTTGTCTCCAAGAAACTCACCTTTCTACAAAGGATGGACATTATCTTAGGGTGAAAGGTTGGAAAACGGTGTTTCAAGCAAATGGACCCAGAAAGCAAGCAGGGGTTGCTATCCTAATAGCTGACAAGGCAGACTTCACTCCAACATTAGTCAAGAAAGATAAGGAAGGTCACTTTATATTGATTAAGGGCACACTCCAACAGGAGGACATTACAATCCTAAACATATATGCACCTAACATGGGGGCTCCCAAATTCATCAAACAAACACTGTTAGAACTAAGATCACAGATAACACCAAACACAGTGGTAGTTGGTGACTTTAACACCCCACTCTCATCAATTGACAGGTCATCCCGGGAAAAAATAAACAGAGAGGCATCTGGACTAAACGAGGTCATAGAAGGAATGGACCTAACAGACATATACAGGACATTTCATCCAAATGCTGCAGAATATACATTCTTTTCAGCAGCACATGGATCATTCTCTAAAATAGACCATATATTAGGACACAAAGCAAATCTTAACAAATTCAGGAAAATTGAAATAATTCCTTGCATTCTATCTGACCACAATGGAATCAAACTACAAATCAATAGCAAGAAAGGATATAGAGCATACACAAAATCATGGAAACTAAACATTACATTACTAAATGATGAATGGGTCAATGAAGAAATCAAGAAGGAAATCAAAAAATTTATAGAGTCAAACAATAATGAGAACACAACATACCAAAATCTCTGGGACACAATGAAGGCAGTTCTAAGAGGTAAATTTATAGCTTTAAGTGCCTATATTAAGAAATTAGAAAGGTCGCAAATAAATGACCTAATGCTTCACCTTAAAGCCTTGGAAAAAGAAGAACAAGGCAAACCAAAAATCAGTAGACGGGAAGAAATAATAAAGATTAGGGCAGAAATTAATGAAATAGAAACCAAAAAAACAATACAAAGAATTAATGAAACAAAGAGCTGGTTCTTTGAAAGGATAAACAAGATTGATAAACCCTTAGCAAATCTGACCAAAAGAAAGAGAGAAGAGACACAAATTAATAAAATTAGAGATGATAAAGGTAACATCACGACAGATGCCAGAGAAATTCAAAAAATCATAGGGACATATTATAAAAACATATACTCCACAAAGTATGAAAATCTGAAAGAAATGGATGATTTCCTTGATTTATATGACCTACCTAAATTAAATCAAGATGAGATTAATCACTTAAATAGACCTATAACAAGCATGGAGATCCTAACAGTTATCAAAAATCTCCCAACTAAAAAAAGCCCAGGCCCAGATGGATTCACTGCTGAATTTTACCAGACCTTCAGGGAAGAGCTAACACCATTGCTTCTTAAGCTTTTCCATGAAATAGAAAAAGAAGGAATTCTACCAAACTCCTTCTATGAAGCCAGCATCACTCTGATACCAAAACCAGGCAAAGATAGAACAAAAAAGGAAAATTACAGACCAATCTCCCTCATGAACATAGATGCAAAAATTCTCAACAAAATATTGGCAAACAGAATACAAGAATACATTAGAAAGATCATTCACCCTGACCAAGTAGGCTTTATCCCAGAGATGCAGGGATGGTTCAACATACGCAAATCTATAAATGTTATACATTATATAAATGGGTTGAAGGACAAAAATCACATGATTATCTCATTAGACGCAGAGAAAGCATTCGACAAAATCCAACATCCCTTCATGATAAAAGTCCTACAGAGACTGGGAATAGAAGGAACATATCTCAATATAATAAAGGCTATTTATGATAAGCCTACAGCCAACATATTACTAAATGGGGAAAAACTGGATGCTTTTCCACTAAAATCAGGAACAAGACAAGGGTGTCCACTGTCCCCACTTTTATTTAATATAGTTCTGGAAGTCTTAGCCATAGCAATAAGGCAAGAGACATGCATAAAAGGGATACAAATCGGAAAGGAAGAGGTCAAGTTATCATTATTTGCAGATGACATGATTCTATATATAAAGGACCCTAAAGACTCTACTAGCAAACTGTTAGAGCTGATAAAAACCTACAGTCAGGTAGCAGGATACAAAATAAATACACAGAAATCAGTAGCCTTCATATATGCTAACAACAAACACACAGAGGATGAGATCAGAGAATCACTCCCATTCACAATTGCATCAAAAAAAATAAAGTACCTTGGAATAAACCTTACTAAGGAAGTAAAGAATCTATACAATGAGAAGTTTAAAATACTCAAGCGAGAAATTGCAGAAGACACTAGGAAGTGGAAAAACATCCCTTGTTCCTGGATTGGAAGAATCAATATTGTGAAAATGGCAATCTTACCAAAAGCAATCTACACATTTAACGCAATCCCCATCAAAATTCCAAAGGCATTCTTCACGGAAATAGAAAAAACAATCCAAAAATTCATTTGGAATCACAAAAAACCTCGAATATCTAAAATAATACTAAGCAACAAAAATAAGGCTGGTGGTATCACCATACCTGATTTTAACCTATACTACAGAGCCATAGTAACAAAAACAGCATGGTACTGGCACAAAAGCAGACTCGTAGATCAATGGAACAGAATAGAGGACCCAAATGTAACCCCATGTAGTTATAGCCACCTGATATTTGATAAAAATGCCAAAAATATTCATTGGAGAAAAGACAGCCTCTTCAGCAAATGGTGTTGGGAAAACTGGATATATATCTGTAGAAGGATGAAAATAGATTCTTCTCTTTCTCCGTGCACAAGAATTAAGTCCAAATGGATTAAGGACCTTAACATCAGACCTGAAACTCTGAAACTGCTAGAGGAAAAAGTAGGGGAAACCCTTCAACATATTGGTCTTGGCAAAGACTTTCTGAATACAACCCCAATTGCTCAGG
Source organism: Dipus sagitta (assembly GCA_036346955.1). NCBI lineage: Eukaryota > Metazoa > Chordata > Mammalia > Rodentia > Dipodidae > Dipus > Dipus sagitta. The sequence continues at coordinate 86,818,564 of CM070782.1, read as the reverse complement.
CAATAAAACCACAGATTAACCACTGGGACCTCATGAAAATACAAAGATTTTGCACTGCAAAGGACACGGTGAAGAAAGCAAAGAGGCAACCTACAGAATGGGAAAAAATCTTCACCAGCTATATATCTGATAAAGGATTAATATCTAAGATATACAAAGAACTCAAGAAGTTAAATAATAAGGAATCAAACAAACCAATCAAAAAATGGGAAATGGAGCTAAATAGAGAATTCTCAAAGGAAGAAATACGAATGGCATATACGCATCTAAAAAAATGTTCTACATCCCTAGTCATCAGGGAAATGCAGATTAAGACTACATTGAGATTCCATCTCACTCCTGTCAGATTGGCTACCATCATGAAAACAAATGATCATAAATGTTGGCGGGGATGTGGAAAAAGAGGAACCCTTCTACATTGTTGGTGGGAATGCAATCTGGTCCAGCCATTGTGGAAATCAGTGTGGAGGTTCCTAAAACAGCTAAAGATTGATCTACCATATGACCCAGCTATAGCTCTCCTAGGCATATATCCTAAGGACTCATCTCATTACCTTAGAGATACTTGCTCAACCATGTTTATTGCTGCTCAATTTATAACAGCTGGGAAATGGAACCAGCCTAGATGTCCCTCAACTGATGAGTGGATAATGAAGATATGGCACGTTTATACAATGGAGTTTTACTCAGCAGTAAAGAGAAATGAAGTTATGAAATTTGCAGAAAAGTGGATGGATCTGGAAAGAATTATACTAAGTGAGGTAACCCAGGCCCAGAAAGCCAAGCGCCACATGTTCTCCCTCATATGTGGATCTTAGCTAGAGACGATTGGGCTTCTGTGTGAGAAGGAAAAAACTCAGTAGCAGAGGCCAGTAAGTTAAAAAAGGAGATAGAAAGGGAAGAGAAAGAAAGGGAGGAGGGCTTTTATTAGGTTGGTATTGTATATATGTAAGTAGAAAGATTGAGATGGGGAGGGGATATGATGGAGAATGGAATTTCAAAGGGGAAAGGGGGGAGGGTAATACCATGGGATTTTTTTTGTTATCATGGAAAATATTAATAAAAATGGAGAAAAAAATAAATAAATAAAAAAAAAGAACCACATGATAATGTCAATAAAAAAAATAAATAAATAAATTGGTATCACCATAAAAAAATAAAAAAATAAAAAAAATAAAATAAAAATTGAAAGCTTTTGTTTCAAACCAAGCATCACTTCATGGTTTCCCTCCTTCATTCTTCACACTTGACCAGAAGTACTTAGCCAACAATAAAATGAGGCACCATTGGTAAAAGTTTCTCTAGCTTTTTTAACCTGTGAAAATATGCAGAAATGCTTAAAGAAATCATAGAAATATAAATTTGTTTCACGTTAGAAATAATAGCTTGGATCACCTAATGTCTCTCAGTCATGAGTGTTGGTTTCTATGTATTTTTTAATCTTAATTTGGTATTTATGGACAACATAACTGTCTTCTTATTTCTAAATATGTTATATTATTTTTATTGGAAAATGTATATTGTTGAATTTGTTTCCATTAAATGGTCATGCCATAAAACACAATGGAAACCTTTACTTTCTGTTGCATTTGTAATTTTGTTTCCATTTTATTGAGATTCCTGAACAATTTAGCCAGGGTTTCCTTTGACCTTTATGCTGTTTTATGGACTGAAGCTATGCATCTGCCACTTTCACTGCCAGGAGTACAATAAGCTATTTGTTTTTATTTGAACAACAAATCGACAACTAGTTTCCTGGCACCTGTGACTTGAGGACTTAACAAGGCCCTTACGGGGTGGTGAGGGATAGGGAAGGTGTGCGATGGAAGATACTTGAACAATACAAATGGACCAATAAGTCATGTAGCAAACTTAGCTTCATCACTGCTAATGTTGTATGATACAACATTATTTCATTCCCCTCTTTTGCCTGTTGCGTGAGAATGTCAGAATCCCCAATACCATTAATTATACCGTCAGTTATAAGACAACGGCACCTTAATTCCATGTTTTGGTTTTTAGGTTCATCTGTGCATATGCATATTGAAGGGACACAAGGTGCTTTTGTTTCCTAGTCATCATCATCTCCTCGAATATCAGGTTTTATTCTTCTTTCTTTCTGTTTAGTTTTGTACGTGGGTGTTTGTTTCACATTCTACCCTTAAGTATTTTTATTTTCTTTATTCACTCTGATAAAACATACTTTCCTAGTTGATAATGTGAATCATTTTGTACCATTTTCTCTGTTATGTAGTTAATAAAATTGCAATTATACCTACAAAGATTATAAATATACATTTGTACCAGTCACCTTAAACCACAACCACTTTATACTTTTGTATTAAACTATATTTTGCTTCTATTTTATTATTGTATCATATTATTATGTATTTTAATAAACTGCTCCAAAACCTTTATACTATTATATATATTATAAATATAAATAAGCTTTAATACACAGATACCTAAACTAGTGAATTCTAAAGAAAATTTTAAATTGAGATATGGGTGTAAAATGTGTACTTAAGAGACTGGAGAGATGGCTCAGGGGTTGAAGATGGTTGCTTGCAGAGCCTGATGGCCCAGGTTCAATTCCATTGTACCTACACAAAGCCAGATGCACAAAGTAGTGCATACATCTGGAGATTGTTTGCAGTGGCAAGCGGCCCTAAAGGATTATTTCTCTCTCTCTCTCTCTCTTGCTCTCTTTTTCTCTCACTTACTGTCTCTCTCTCTCTCCTACTGTGCAAATACATACAATTTTAAAAATATGCATATGTGCTGTAATGTCCATAAATCCAAGTATCAAAAATGATAATAATTAAAAAATGATAATAATGGTACCAAACTGACTGTATTTGCTGAATACAAAACTAACTAATAAAGAAAAAAAAAAGAAGTTTACAAATCTAGAAGTAATGACTTAGGGATGGCTGAAATTTATAGTTGGTGAGCAGCTAGAAGAAGGATGCAGTCAAGTCTGTCTGAGTGCACAGACTATATTCCTTATATATAATGTGACCAGTTTCTGACCATCATTAGATGTCTAAGCCCTATTCCTGTAGTATCTGCCCCAGTTAGGGAATTTTTATTCTAGTAGTTCACTATTTATTTTAGAAAATGCATTATTTTGAATAATCTTGCCTTTCCCTGAACAGTCTTCTTACTTAATAGGCCAAACTAACATCAGTAAATGGAAAAGCTAGCTTCATTTTTTTGTCTTCCGTATTACAACAATCAAATTACAAAATATATTTCACCAACTCCAGTCATCTGAATACAGCCACATATGCCAAATTATTTCCAATATTGCCTTGAATGCCACCTTATCACATACAGTATAGATGGCTCTAGAGTGCCTCTTAATGTTTACCTAGCTTTCAGAAGTCTTCTCTATCAGTCAACTTCTTAGTACTGGGACAAAATATCTGTCAAAAGTCAGTTTTCAGGCTGGAGGGGTGGCTTAGAAGTTAAGGCATTTGCCTGCAAAGCCAAAGGGTCCAGGTTAGATTCCCCAGGACCCACGTTAGCCAGATGCACAAGGGAGTACATGCGTCTGGAGTTCGTTTGCAGTGGCTGGAGGCCCTGGCTCGTTCACTCTCTCTCCCTCTTTCTCTGTCAAATTAATTAATTAATTAAAATAAAATATTTTTAAAAGTCAAAAAAATGATAATTAGATGAGAAGGGATTTTGAAATATTCAAAGAAAATATGATTTGTGACTTAAGGATTTTATACTTAAGACTCACTATTTTCAAATGGTTTCCAAAGAAAAATGAAACTAAAATAGCAAAAAAAAATTACATTTCCCTCCATTCATCTTTAAAAAAAATGTTATTCGTTATATATTTGCAAGCATGCAGAGAGAAAGATGAAGAATGTGAGCACACCCAGACCTCCTGGCACTGGGAATGAACTCCAGACACATGTTCCACCATGTGCATTTGGCTTATGTGGGTCCTCGGGAATCAAACTTTGGTCATTAGGTTTATCAGGCAAGCACTTGAACCGCTGAGCCCTCTCTCCAGCCTTGCCCCAATTCATCTTTATAATATTTTTAGAGAAATCATATTTTTCATGACCATAGCACTGTTTCTGACCTGGCTGTTTTTGGATGTGAAAACAGGACATAAATGAGGTCCAGAAAGATTCCATCTATGTATACTGGTTTCACGCTTTTACTGTTTGCACTTGAGTAAGCCCATGTCTTATTTACTTTCTGTACATTTTACTAAAAAAAATACATAAATTTTGTCCTTTATAATAATTTTAATACAAAGTCTCTCTCCCTTATACTCTCCTCCCTCTCCCTGCCCTCTTGCTCAATCTTCTTGAAGAATAGACAAGAAAATTTAAGACTAAACTGAGTGGTTATGAAGGAAGATGAATCCATGATTTCAAGGGAAAGAGAAAGTGGCATTTTTATGTAAGCTCTTTTGTTTCACCTCACTGTCTGCTAAAATGCATCACATAACTTCAGTATGATATGGTTTAAATAAATATGAATAAAATAGGCTTAGGTTGGATCAGCAGATCTTTTTTTTATAAATTAAATAATCCCTTTCAATTGCATGATTAAGTCTCCATAAGGAGTAATTCCCTTATCTCAACAATGAACATTATTTAAACAGATTTTTTAAAGCTCTTGTTTGATTTCTTTTTAATTCTTATGATATATGGCTAATGTCACTCCAAAGGCATGCCACATAAACAAGGTAATATCTATGTCAATTAAATGGAACCAGTGATGATATAACTCACTCTGGGCTAGCCAACATCATTGCATAGTTAAATAGCTTGTGGTAGTGAGCATTATTTTCTTATACCAAGATATACAGAGGAATGCTGTGCTGCATTTAATGAGATCTCTACTATCCAATATCTTTAGACATTGAAATACCATTCACTCCATTATTACTTTCATGCAAACAATCAATTTATTGAATGTATATTGCTAATCTTGTTTTGTGGTATATAAATAAACATTACTAGTCAGAAGGTTTTATTTCACAAACTGAGCACCAGGTAAACATTAAATATATATTCACTACTTTTTACACTCTCTCTCTCACACACATATTACACACACTGTGAGTGTGTGTGTGTGTGTGTGTGTGTGTGATTTTCTTTGTGTTTTGCTGGGGCATTAACTTCAGGCCCCACACATGAAAGATAAGTTCTCTATCACTGAGTTATTTCCCCAATAATTACCATTTGTTAATAATTTATGCACCTATACTGATATATTATTCCCTGAAGTCCATCTCAGAAGTTAGGTTTCAATCCTGGCATTATACATTGTATATGTACAGAGAAATGTATAATAGGTGCACAGTATTGAAATACTGTTTCATGCATAAGCAATACTCCAAAATTCCTCTGTAATTCATCTATTCACCCTTCCCTCCATCCTAGGTCCTAGGAAAGAAAAACTGATCTCTTCAATATCTTTTCTACTCCATAATGTTGTTTCCTTCATCTACCAATGTGTATTTGAATTTACTCATGTCTTTCATAACTTACTAATATATATATATATTACAATATGTAATATATAATATATAACATATATATATTATATATACACACACACACACACACACACACACACATACACATTCAACAAGCACTCTCTTGTCTATCTCTACCACCATTTACTTATCTCTTGCCCTACTGAAGGGCATTTATTTCTCTGCCATATTTTGGTAAGTAAACATAATGATGCTATCAATATCTCTTCATGGTTTTTTGTGTGGTTTCAAGTTTTCTAACTCTTCAGGGTAAATATCATTGTCCATGATATGGAAAGTATGATAAGACCATTGGATTCTGCTATACTGTCTTCTGTAAAGGCTGTAGCATTATCATTCCTACTAGCAATGAATGAATTACTCTTGCTCCATGTATTTTGCAGTCTGAGGTTTTGAACATCTAGGGAACATATAATAGTATTTCATTGTTTTAATTTGTATTTTCCTAATACAATATGATATGGAGCACGGTTTAGACATTTATTTGACAAATTTCTATTTTCTTTGATAAAGTTGTTTTTCAAACTTTGGCTCATTTTACATTTTTTTTCTTTTCTTTTTGCTATTGTGTTTCAAGTAGGTTTTCTCTGTAGATTTTAAAGAACTGTCCTTGATCAAGTATTTCTTTTGTTAATAATTCCTTCAAATCTGTGACTTATTTTTGCATTCTCTAGAAAGCATCTTTTGTAAAGCATAAGTGTTTATTAAAATATGACAAAGCCGAGCTGGGAATGGTTGTGCATGCCTTTAATCTCAGCACTTGGGAGGCAGAGGTAGGAGAATCACCGTGAGTTCAAGGCCACCCTGAGACTACATAGTTAATTCCAGGTCAGCCTGAGCTACAGTGAGATCCTTCCTCAAAACCAAACAAAACAAAACAAAACAAACATAAATACGAAAAATGCCTATTTATCAATTATTTGTCACATAGGCTATACCTTTGATGATGACTCTAAAAAATACATGTTTTATGTTATGTTTGTTATGTTATCTTGTGAGGTATCTATAATTTTCCATTTTCAATTTGTGTCTATGATTAACCCATTTGTGTTAATGTTTGAGAAATGTAAGGTCTGTGTGTAGTTTATGAACTAGTTTTGTTTTTGCATATGGACATCCAGTGGTTCTACCACCATCAGTTTAATACATACATACATATATATATATATATATATATATATATATATATATATATGTGTGTGTGTGTGTGTGTGTGTGTGTGTGTGTGTGTGTGTATGATATGTGTGTGTGTGTTTTCCCTATTGTAGTGCTTTTGCTCTTTTATTTCAAAAATCGGTTGGCTATACTTACTTGTATCATTCCCTGCTCTTTATTCTTCACTTGCAATATATGTATTCTCCTGTCTTAATAATACAGTTTGGATTATCTGGATTTGCAATAAGTATGTAAGTTAGTTAGGGCCAGTCCTCTGATTTTGTTACTGTTCAATATTTCTGTATTTTGGTGAGAATAGAAAAAACCCTGGTTGCAACATAGTGGAGGGAAACTGTGAATCATGTTGTGCATGAAATCAGATAGGAACAGAGAATGTGGTGTTCCATTGTGAATAAGAGGCAACTGTTTCCATCATGAAGGAATAGAAAAAGGTTTTAAAGCATTACATGCTATACTTACTTTAAACAGGTAAGTGGTCACTCTGCTCACTGGGTGTCAAATGGCAGATAAGGGCATAACTTGGACTGGGAGTACTATTAGATTGCACAATGTGGACAAAACTAAACTATCATTTGGATCAATTTGCAGCAATAAGTACGTTTAGTAGTAAATTTGGAAATGCTTTTGTGCTAGAATCAGCTGGATACTGGGAAGCTTTTCATATGGAATATTGGAAAATAAAGGAAATTATAAGTGATACCTCAGAAGAGGGTTAGTGAGATGGCTCAGTGGATTAAATATATGTATGTATCAATTATGAGGACTAGAGCTCAGATGCCAAGCACCCTTGAAATGCCAAGCAGGTATGATGACCTGCCTGTAATGTCAGTGCTCAGGAGACAGACAGAACATCCTAGGCACAAGCTGGCTTGCTAATTTAGCTAAACTGGTGAGTTACAGGTTTTAACAAGAAACTCTGTCAACAAATAAATAAAGAGAGTGATCACAGAAGATACTCAATGTCCACCTCTGGACGTATACACCTGCACAGCCACACACATGCGATCACATATATTCACACACATATTCATACATGCACATGCAACATTTTCACAAACACAAGGGGAAAATGACACCTTCTCTGTAACCTAAGTGCAGAGAGAAATTGAGTGACTTTTCTGTATTCTAAAGCCTGAGATGAGGGAGAGATTTCTGAAGCAGATATGTAATTTAAATGCTTATTAGTCATCCTAAAGATAAATGAGATTGAAAATAGTATACATAGAAGGAATCACTCATAGTTGAAAGTAGAGCCAAGATGTGAATAAAGGGCTAAGAACCAAGTTCCAGAGCATTCCTCTTGACAGCCAATGAAAGGGAAAGACCCCCCGGGAAAGGAAACAGAAAATTCTCCTAAGATGTGAAAGAAACAAGAAAGTTAACATTGGATACCCAGAGAAGTCAGCTTCTATGGTGTGACAGCAGTATGGGTAAAATGCCCCTGAGAATGATGATTGAGTCCAACTGAGAAATGTCTGCATTTGAGAAGAGAAAGCTATGAGAGAATTATTTTGAAGGTAATTTCTGTGAAATAGTTAGCTTTAAATTCAATTAGGACAGAAATTGAGTGAGACATGAAAGTAGAGGCAGAAAATATAGTTAGAGCTGTCAAGAATTTTGCTGTGTAAGGAGTCTGCATATGAATACTACAGCAGACAGTGTTACGAAAGGTGTTTACCTTTAAGTTAAAATTTGTCTGCTTTTTAAATTTGTGAAATTGTGTAGCATTAATTATGGAAGCAACTTTCATTAGCTGCATAATGGATTACACCAAAAAGAATAGTAGAGTTACTTTCAAATGTCCCCTACAGTGGAAGGTTCTCATATTTTTTTTCAAAACTATATAGGAAATTTACATGAACCGTAGTTATTTTGGCTTGTTCATATATGCATCCTCACTGTCTGACTGTATACAACAGAATACCAATATAACGTTTTTGTCCTCACTAATTAAAAAAAAAAAAAAAAAAAAACCCTGTAACAAGTGGTCAATAGAAAGGGTCCTTAATGTGATGCATGTGAGTTGGGACTTCAGACACTATGCATAACAATATTAGAAGGTCCAAGAAAAGAAAATTGGTCTCTTTTACTCTTTCAAAGTAAAAAGTATAAAAATAAAACAAAAAGATACAAGTAATTTTGCCTTACAATGGTTACCAAATTCCTGGATGACAATGTTTAGGTTTTTCAAAAGAAAATCTGAAAAAATATATTGAGAATCAAATAGTTTTGAGGGGAAGGAGTTTTAAACATTGTGAGAAAGGAGAAAACTGAGAAGAGTCTATGGAATATGCTGAAATAGTCTCCCATAGACAAATAACAATTACATTATACTGGCCAGCCTCATTGACAACTTCCCACAATCCATTGTGAAAGTTTCCCTCAAGACTTACTTATGGATGAATGAAGAATCTTTATTAATCTTCTCTTGCCTCTCATTGGTTGTCCTGTCCCACGTGGGCCATTTGTGTTCCAGGATACCATTAGTTTTAAGTAAACTAGAGTAGTATGGTGAGACGTTTGCAGCTTGCCCTTAACTGCTTGACTCATTGACCATTTATGGTTTTTCATTTTTCCCATGGGATTGAAATGATATACCAAACAATCAAAATTTATTTTTCTAGCTTTGTAGAGGAACATATTACATTGATGTATATTATATAAATAAAAGACTACATACATAATTTACCATAAAAATTTGGATAAGACTAAAGGAGAGGTAATGAGTTTGTCAGAGCAAATGAACATGCATTACAGCCATAGTTCTCATATGCTCCACGTGCATTTATGGTGATGTGGTGACAGGAGCCAACGTTACAACAGACATGGACAGATGAGCTGTTTCAGTGTGTTAACTAAACTTTACATATCAGCATAGTTTAAATTAACTGAAGTCATTTGGACATGTTTGTTGGATTTGAAGTTATATGAAAATAATCAATGGAGCCATCTTAAACAATTTTTGGTAAGGTAAGTTATAGATATCAGAGGTGTTCTCATATTCATTAAACCTGCTCAAAAAACAGTTCAAAACTAAGGCTAAATTAATTATGGAAATTGTTGTACAAAATAATCACAATGAACTATTTTAAACCACTGAATCTGATGAGTTATTTGCCTGTGAAACCCACCACAAGGGAGATTAATAATAGAAATTGGGAAAACTTTTTCCAGTGTAATAAAATTGACTGAATTTCAATCAGTGTTTCATTCAGTTTCAGAATCCTGCTCTCAATGACTCTTATTCATTGGATCTTTTTGTCTGTAAATTCTCATAATGCATTCAGAGAAACTATCTACTTAAACACTAAATAAACTAGGAAGCTAATTAACTTACAACAAAACACACTGAAAGCAATATAATATCTTGATATATGATATATATGGGGATTATATATATATATATCCAAGATAAAGTATATTAGCAGCCTTGGAAATGTTACCATGCATTTTAATTTCCTCTCAAAACCCCGAAAGGAATATAAACAAGAAAGTACTACTTACTAATTTATCTAATCAGGAAAATTACTACAGAGAATTTGGGGAAATGAGCAAGAGTACTGCTTTCTAGGTGAACCTTATATCAGCACAAAGGTGGAAGAGATAGACATTTAGGACACTCAACACCTACCAAACCAGAGATCCAGAGGCTCCTAAGTGCCCATCATGGAAGTAGACTTAAACACACCCAATATGGCTCAGGGAATTTTACAGAAGAGGGGGGCGGAAAGATTGTTAGAGTCACAAGTTGGGGCATTATGCACAGAGATACTGCCTTTCCCCCACAACTGACTGCTGTACCCATAATGCATGACCCCCCAATTCCCATGGGAATGACCTGCATCCCCCACAAGGAAGGTCCCTTCAGAAAAGGGGCAGGGATGAGGGAAAGATGGTACCAACATATGGTGTTTACATACTAAATATGTCCATAACTAACAAAAATTTGAAAAAAAATATAGTTAAGGGAATACAATAGTGCCCTAACTGAAAATATTCAAGAAAAAACATTTGTGATTGAGGACAAGAAGGAATGATGCATGATTGATTCTTTCATATTCTCATCATCTGGAATAATCTGCTGGACATTCAAAAACCACTTACCTAGATTCACAAAAGACTTGCTCATGTCTCTCAGTATTACCAGTTTGAAACATCCAGGTAACTACATAACAGGTGCATACGATAAAAGATCCCAAAATAATGAACTAGGCATTCACATGGTAACTTCTAAATGTAACTTTCATGGTAGCTCACACTTCTCAAGTTTGCTAGATGACTTTATTTTGTTTAACATTCTGAATATAATAGCTTCTTTAAGATAAACTTTTCTTAGAACTTTCTTCTTTTGGAAATACTCTGCCCAGCAACCCAAGCTCAGATATATACCATATAAATGAGTCAGTATGATTTAAAGTGCAAAATTCTGGGCTACAGAGATAGGTTAGCAATTTAAGTCATTTGCCTGAGAAGCTTAAGGACTCATGTTTGACTATCCAGAACCCATGTAAGCCAGGCACATAAAATGCATGCACACAAGGTGGCACATGCATCTGGAGTTCAATTGCTGTGGATGGAGGCCTTGGCACACCAGTTCTATCGGTCTCTCTTGCCTTTCTCTCTCTCTCTCTCTCTCTCTCTCTCTCTCTCTCTCTCTCTCTCTCCTCCCTCCCTCTATCTCTCATAAAACAAAAATACAAAATATCTGTTGCAATGCACCAGCTTCCTAGGCACTATGCATTCCCCTTTTGGAAATGGACCTATGCTTCATTTTAGATATGCATTGTCAATAAAACATCCAATTGTTTATTTTATATTCATTGTCCTTAGAAAAGAGTAGAAGAAAAATTCAAAAGACTTGCTTGCTGTTATAATCTGGAGTATGTAAACATTAGGAACAAAGAGTCTAAAATATATATTTAGAGACAGCAATTTACAGGTAATGTTACCATCCTTTCAGTCACAGCATAGAATTTATTATGACCTCACTATTCTTATTTCTCAAGCATATCTTGAAATCATCTAGGACTAGCAGTTTTATCTGTCTACCTTGCCCTCCATGTCTGTTGGTGTATTAATTCTCATCACAGAATTTTAAACAATTTCATGCCTCAAAGTGGCACAAGCATGCTCTGCTGTTATTGAAGCTAAAGATAGTTTGAGCTGATTTAAATGCTCCCACTGCAGTGGCTTCCTGTCTACTTTTAAGGATAACCCAAGAACATCCTTCACAGGCAAAGTGTCCCCAGCATTGATGGGTATTGAACCAGCACCGGAGATGGTCTCTTTAATTCCTTTGAACTACATTGCTGAAAGTGTCTCAACACAATGACCTAATAAATTAGGGTTAGAAATCTGCCCTCCTTCTTTAAATACTATCCACCTCAAAGGAAGCTGTGAGGTCTTATAAGAACCTGTCCCTGAATCATGTGTTAAGCAGGCAGATAAGTTCCTGTGTATATAGATTTCTGTGTGCACGCACATGTGTAGATTAGCATACTTTAAACTAGATCTTATAAGAATATAGTTTATACATAGAATCACTCAGCTTAAATATAATGGTTATCTTATTTTGTTACATGTATATTTTCTCTTTATGCTTGTGGAATCCTTGTCAGTACAAAGGCAGGAGGAGTGAATTTTATTATACACTGTAGGGCCTTTATACATCACTTATACTTTGACAGACTGACGCTGATGCAGGATATTTGGATCATAGAATGATTCCATAAAGATGAAGGAGATCCTATGCATGTGACCCGCAATGTTGAGGTCCTTATTTAATTTTGCTAAGAAACTTAAAAAGTGACTCAAGATTATTATGAATTATGTGGTTTATTTCTGGGAGAATTGGGATCCAGGGAGAGAGCAGCTTAAAGACTCAGCCGGAAGGAAATCCAACTCATTGCCCCATAGAAAGGGGCAAATGGGGAAATGACGTTCACGTAAGTGAACCACAGGGAGAGTGGGGAGCCACCTAAGAGTGTGGCTTCCGCGGCTGGGCCTGGCAAACAGTACCAGGGTGAAGGAGAGAGAGGCTGAGGATACTCCACACCTGCCGAAGCAGAGATCCAGAGGCTCCTGAGATCTCATCTCTGAAGTAGACTGAAAACACACCCACCAAGGCTTAGGGGATTTTGCGGTAGGGGGGCTGCAAAGATTGTAAGAGCCACATTTTGGGACATCATGCCCAGAGGCGCTGCTCTGCCCAATAAACTGACTGCTGCTCAGAAGACACATAACACACAACCTCACGGGGGATACCTGCAACTCCTGCTGAGGAGGGCCCTCAGCGGAAGGGGGACAGACAGGAGGGAAAAGATGCTCATGATATATCCATACAAAGTATGTTCTTAAATAAATAAAAGAAACATGCAAAAAAAAAAAATGTCCAAAGAGGTCTTGGCGCAGGGCAGGGGATGGATACAAACACCCTCACACAGAAGTCAAGAGATGAGTCCAAGCCAAAAGATCCCATTCACCGTTCATATAGAAGAAAGATAGAGGATGGAATATTAAGTTACTCGGGGCTTAAAGAGAAATCATACAAGTAAAAAAAAGTGAGAAGACACCCAAAAACAAGACAGGGAAGTGCCCGGACAAATAGAAATTCTCCTTGTTCCCACCTGGGAAGGGGAGTCGTCTACCAAAGCCGGGAGCAGAAGAGTCAGACACCAGCATGAATAGACAACAGAGAGCTGCGCATGCTTGCCAGGCCTAATTGCATGGGCCAGCAATCCAGTTAGGATGAGCCTTACCATCAGGCTCAGTGTGTAAGAGAGAGACCTGATTGGTTGGTGGACACATTAGGCTAAGGAGGGGCCAGCAGAGGAAGCAGAGGAAGAAAGTGGTTGTTGGCGAGTGTTGCTTGCAGCATTCTTGGACAAGACTGGATCAGATGCAGGTTCTAATCCTGCCAGGGAAGTTATGGTGGCATTCATTTTTTTTTTTTCTCTTGGGCCTTTGGCTCTGGCTGACTGCCTCTAAAAAGCTAAGTTTCTCCTGTTTTTCCTTCAAAGACATAGTAACATGCACATTTTTTCATGTTTGTACATTATATGACAGTTCTTGAGCTAGTAGGCAGAAATGAAAAACCTGGACAAAGAAGGGTAATTGTGAGTGCTGGAGAGATGGCTTAGCTAGTAAGGCACTTTCGTGTAAATCCTATCAACCCTGGTTCGATTCCCCAGTACCAGGTAAAGCCAGATGCATTTCATCGTGCATGTATCTGGGGGTGATTTGCAATGTCTGGGGGGCCCAGGCACACCCAGTCTCTCTGTCTCTCTTAGCTCTCTCTCTCTTTCTCTCTCTCTCACACTGCCTGAAAATATATAAATGAAAACATAAAAAGAGGAAATTATGAGATTTATTTTAGAGAGTTAAGGTAGGAGGGAAAGCAAATAATGGATGTACAAAGCCAAAGGAGTCCCCCCTTTCCCAGCACACATGGCTGGGAAGTGGGAGAGGGAAGCTTGAGCATCTCCGTCACGTAGGTGATCCTCTCTCTCTGTCCGGGAAGGAACCTGCTGGGGAAGAGAAGAGAAGGAAGAGCTGTACACAAGTGTTACAGGCCCATTTGTACGAACCGGACATCTGATTAGAATGAGCCTCACCACGAAGCTCAGGTCTGCATGGACAGACCTGATTGATTGATGGGCCCTAGAGGAACGTTGAATTAGGAAGGTCCCACCCAGGGAAGGCTAAACCTGAGAAATTTACGGAGGAGAAAAGAACAAGGTGTTATTGTTGAGAAGTTGTTGCCCTTCAGACATCTTTTATAAAAGTGAATTATCAATGCGTTCTAGTCCTGCCAGTGCAGACAAGGCAGCGTCCATGTTTCTGTGAGTCAGTTCCTGCAAGTCACCTAGTCCTTATCAGTACAATATGCAGCTTCAAATATCCATTCATGTTGCTGGCACTTAACTCCACTGGAAAATGTGGGAGCCACCTAATTTGATTCTTTCTTAGACTGTGTGTTTTCTATTGTATAAACTAGAAAGGCTTAAACACAGGTGAAATTTTCACAGTAAACTAGATAAGAAAATGAGAATCAACATAATTCTCATTTTTTGTTTATTTTTCTCTCAGTTTATTTATGGAGACTTACAGTTTTTCTATACCTTTGAAAAATATGTTTTTCTTTCAGAAGGTTCACATAAGAAAATAGCAAGTTAACAAACAGTATGTATTAGTGTTAGTAAATTGAACTGCTGAGGAACAGGACATCAAGGCATAGCATCTGGGAATTCCACACACTCCAGCAAGGACTGTGATCAATATCACAGGCATCGTTAACTTAAGCAATTAAGTCCAATGTCCTCATTTCTGTTGACAAGCGCCACTATTTTTAGAATTTTTCTTCACCACCATCCATTGCTCTTGCTCCTCAAGAGAGAAAGGAACCACACTTACTCAATTCATTTTAACATTCCCCACTGCAGCCAAAGGGTGATGAACACGGACTGTCACTGTAATTAAGTCAGTGTGCACCTCCTCAGGATGTTAGACTTAGAGAAAGCCGTTGCTATTATGTTAACTACAAACTGATCTTTAATTTCAGGACCACTTTTGGGAACCCGCTTAGTGATTATAAATCACTAAAATTGGTTTATAGCTACACTTATATTCTTAAAAATAACTTAGTAGAAATCATGGTTGAATAGCTTGTCAAAACGAGTCATTTTCTCCTTAACACAATAATTTTTAGCTAGTTACTACATAAGACAACATTATCTGTTGGATTTCAGTACAAGAATCTATATGTTTACATATATACGTGTGTGTGTGTGTGTGTGTGTGTGTGTGTGTGTGTGTTTGAGGAAGAGAGAGAGGGAATATTGGTGTGATTGGGCTTCTTGCTACTGCCAAACTTCAGCTATATGTGCCACTTTGTGTGTCCGGATTTATGTGGGTACTGGGAAATCAAACTCAGGTCAGCAGGCTTTGCAACCAAGTACATTAAACCAACCACTGACCCACCTCCCCAGCCCTGAACCTGTAGCTATTGACAGGAATTTAAAGCAAAGTCAATATTGCTTCTTATAAACAAAGAACAGTCCAAGAAATCTGAAGAAATCAAAGCTTGTAATAGGAAAAGCAGCTTTATGTTTTCCTTCTTCCAATACACAAAATACATTTTCCAGTTATTAATATTGAATAGGCAGATGTGGTGGTGTATGCCTTTAATCCAAGCACTCAGGAGGCAGAGGCAGAGCTAGGAGGATCTCTGAGTTCTAGGCCAGCCTGAGAATACACAGTGAATCCCAGGTCAGCCAGGGCTAGAGAAACCAAAAATAAAATTGTCTTAGTATTATAAATTACAACTATGGATTTCCTAACTTTATAAGAAACTAATAAAAGGCAGTGTTTACAAAGCTTTTCTGTTAGTAAGCACAGAGGTCAGGAGAGATGGCTGATGCTTTGCACTCAGTACTTCAGGTTATGTGCTTCAAATCTCTTCTGCATGAAAGCCGTGATTAAATGATAAACTTGTAAGAAAATAACATATTTTAAAAATGTTTTTAGCCAAGCGTGGTAGAACACGCCTTTAATCCCAGAACTCGGGAGGCAGAGGTAGGAGGATCACCATGAGTTCGAGGCTACCCTGAGACTCCACAGTAAATTCCAGGTCAGCCTGGGCTAGAGTGAGACCCTACATCAAACGAAAAACCAAAAAAAAAAAAAAAAAAAAAAGTTTTAGTTACTTTTCTGAGGCATGCAAAGCTGCTACCCATCCTGTGACACAGCAGGTCAAAACACCAGAGAGAGGGGGTGAACCAAACTCTAGCAAAGTTGTGTTGGCTGTGACACCCTAAGCCCACGGGCAACACCACGCCTCCTCCAGCAAGGCTCTCCTACTCAACTGGCCTCAGCTGGGAACCAAGCATTCAAACAACATGAGTTCATGGGGCATATCTGATTCGAAACATATTAAAACCCAGTAAAGTGACCTGGAAAAGGAACAAAGCAACAGAAAGCCAGTGAATATCATCTTTAGTGAATTTGGAGTCTCACTGAGTCACAAAGCCATTCCCCTAAACTGACTGCTCAACTCAAAGGCAATATCTCAGAGAGCTACAGGGTGTTAACATTGGGTTCAAGCCTTGATTGATAGGTGAGAAAAATCTTAGTTTATTATGTGTATCTGTAAAAGCCTAAAGAGAAGGTCCTTGACTTTTATTGTTACTGTAAAGGCCTGCATTACATCCATGAGGTATAGTATAGGTTCTAGCCATGTATATGATCCTGTGGAAACAGTTGGATTTTGAAATTCACCTGTTTTTTTCTCTCTTTTTTTCAGATTTAAAATGATCATAGAGCAAAAACAAGAAATACATGACATCACAAAGGGCTTCACCTTGTCTTTAGAGGGGGTCTTGAATAATTTTGCTAAGCAGGCAATGTCACTCACTTTGATTCATAAATGATCAGGACTTGTCATCAAGAGAGGTTTTTTTTTTACCAAATTTAGACATAATCTTTTTAACTCAAGAAAATTTGGCACATAGGGGTTTTAGACAAAAAAGTGCCTCACGTTACAGAGACTGAACACAGCAAAGCGGTATCAGTTTTAGAGTCAAGAGCTATGTGTCATTTTGTAGAACACTGAGCACTTCATCTCACACTTCACGTGCAAGTTCATCTCACACTTCATCTTCAAGTGAAGAGGCAGAAGCATGAAATGAAGAGGTTCTGGCACAATGCCAAAGCCGTGCAGCTGCTGCCTGTCCAGGTGGGACTTTATGGGCTTTGACAGGGGAACGTCACCTAAGTGCCTGACACCATTGTCTTCCCACCATGGGAGGTGAGATGTGGATGGCTCAGTGACTATGATAGCAGAGATCAATCCACTGGACAGAAATGACTATTCCATAGGACTCATTAGACACTTCTAAAAATACAAGCCTAAATACTAGAAAACAAATGACTTCCCTTGGAGACAGAGACAGAACATGTTCTTTCTTTTAATATGCTAATCCTACTAAAATGAGTGAGATCCTGTTTCATACCTTAACCGAGAATGTTTGAATGGGAGAATGAAAAGTTTGAGACAAAGGTATAAACACTTAATTAAAGCTTTGGATGTAATTATTTTGTATATAAATGCATACATACAATTGTGTCCAAGAAGCATTGCCATGTATTTCTTCATAAGATACATTTACTTAAAATTTTTGATGTTTATATTTTCCACTTTTAGGTCTTTATGATAAGTAAGAATTTTCTTGATGACTGACCTTCAGGAACTCCATGCCTGATTTTGGCTTTACACAACCATGCTATTCTTTAGAGTGCATAAGATAAAGGCATAGGTGAGCATAAGGGTGTAAGTTTTACCATCAGGACCCATGTAGGAGTACACAACGTGGTGCCACACGCTTGTAATCCCAGTGCTTGGGAGGCAGAGATAAAAGGACAACTGGTACCTGATGATCAGCTAGTCGCATCTAATTGGTGACTTCCAGTGAAAGACCGTGTTTCATGGACAGAGTTAAGCACATAATATAAAAAGTTGTCCTCTGGCTTCCACAGACATGTGCACACAGGCACCCAAACACACAGATATGCACATATATACATAATTTCTTTTTCAAAAATTGGTTACTTTGTATAGGTATTTACATTTAAATTTTATGGAGTAATTAACAACAATCATATATGATTTTTTGTTTGTAATGTATATAATTGTTCCTAAAGAATTATACATTTTGGATTTTATATGTGGATTTATTTCTTTAATGGATAGATTTTTTTAAGATTTTTGTTTCATTTTTTTTTTACTTATTTATTTGAGAATGACAGACACAGAGAGAAAGACAGACAGAGAGAGAGAGAGAGAGAGAGAGAGAGAGAGAGAGATGGGTGCACCAGGGCCTACAGCCACTGCAAACGTACTCCAGATATGTGCCCCACCCTTGTGCATCTGGCTAACGTGGGCTAACCTGGCCTCGAACCAGGGTCCTTAGGCTTCACAGGCAAGCGGTTAACCACTAAGCTATCTCTCCAGCCCTTTAATGGATAGATTTTCATACTAAAAGAAAATTTTAGAAGTCCTTTATACCACACAACTAGCAAAAGCAAAGACAGCTGACTTCCTTTTGTGTTTCCCATTCTTAAAAGATAATAATGTTTGTGAATAAATTTTAATTGTCAAAATGCTTTTTATTCACAATTAAACACAATAGTTGTGTGTGATGTTGTGTAGTTTTCTGATATACTTACTGACGAAGTGATAGAGGTTCTACTCTATGTGATTGTGTTTAATGATATGAGATAATTATCAAAAACATGGATATATACATATATATGCATCTATATATATATATATTCTTATGTATAGTGCATATTTATGTAACTTAAAATTACTGTGTATAGGAATAACACATATTTTTGTATGTCAATCAACACCTCTTTTGTAGCTCATTTGGAATATTGGCTTAAAAACAATAAATCACAGAAGAACATCTCATTGTCATTCAGAGGGGAAATAGTGCTGACAGTACGTATCAGGAGCTGGAGTGGATCTGGGCCAGGCGAGTAAATTAAATGGTATGATAGCAGTCTTAACATTTTACAAGGCAAGCAGTATGATCAAGTTGTTGAGCTGACATCATAAAATCATTTGGAACCAAGAATGAGTTCTGTTTCAGAGATACAGTTTTTATAACCTGGCTGCTCTGATTATAGGGTACAGCTCTGAAGTTTTGGCAAGCAGAGCATCTATTAAGATTGCATAGGTACAGGTCACCTGTTTGTCCACACACACTTTTACGTATAACCTCAAGGACAAATGAACATACTTCCTCTGGAATTGAGTTCTAACACCACCTCATTTATTTGGCCACTTATCTGTATCTAGTTTTATAAGCGTAACGTATTTACCAAAGCTCTGCCATGTGTTTTCATACATCAGGCTGACAGTGCAATGCCTGTGGACAAGCACAGGTGTTAATCTACTGTACTGCCTTACACAGGCAGATTTTTTACCACTCTTCTAAGGGAAATCTACACCATCTACCATTAACGCATTCCGTAACTCATTTACTAGCTGGAGGCTACAATGAGATGGATAGCATAGTCTTTTCTCAATAAGCAATCACTATTAAACAACTTATTTAAAATATTTTATTTATTTATGAGAGAGAGAGCATGTAAAGAGATAATGAGAATGAGAGAATGAGCACACTAGGGCCTCTTGCCACTGTCAATCCATTCCAAACACATGTACCATCTTGTACATCTGGCTTTACTCTGTTACTGGGCAATCAAACCTAGGCTGGCGGGCTTTACAAGTAATTCCCTTCAACCATTGAGCTATCTTTACAGCTCCTATTAAACAATTTCTTTGAGCTTATCCTCAGGCTTATTAATCAGCAGGCACAGCCTCTGTTCTGATTGAGCCATAATCAATGTAGCATCTCTTTCCTGTGCCACATCTTCAAAGGGTATTTTAAGTGTAATATTCACTCACCTATTCATTCAACAATATACACCTAGGTGTTTTACAAGAACATTGAAGTTATCGCAAATAATCCCAACATTCAGAGTGATTATTTACTCTTCTCTACAATGCAGTGACATCTTGTGTCTGCAAGTTCTACTTATATTTATTTTCAGATCACATATTCTAAAGCTATCCCATATCTACATCCATTAAGCATAGGTATTTTGTAAATGTTCTTGTAAGAAAAAAAAAAAAAGAAGAAAGCATAATAAACTGCCTTCACCAAAGGTATGTTGAGAAGTATATAATTGGACCAGTGATTCAAAAGTGACTATGTTATAGGGCTGTTCCCAGTAAGATTTGAACAACAACAACCACAACAATAAAATGTATCTATTTACTCCAGATAGGAAACAACAGCAGACCAGAGAATCAATTCTCTGCAAGTCTGGCTTGTTAGATTCACTGAGGAGCTGAAAATTTTGACCAAACAGGTACACAAAAGATATCCCTATGATAGAATTGCTAAAGTCTGGCACAATTACAAGAGAGAAAAAGATGTTGAGATTCCCTGAGAAGGAATCTAACAGGCCACCTCTGGCTACTGCCTAAGAAACTCCACAGCATTTCAAGATGGTTCTAACTGTCACACCTTCAAAGAGACACGACTACAACATGAGAGAATTGTTCATGGCTGTAGACCTCAATGGGGACCTAGAAGAGTTCATGCCTTTGTGCAACTTGAGGAATTTGAACATATGAAGGGGATTGTGAATTCGGAAAGAGGGAAGGACCTTGACAAGGATGGGATGGGTTTGTGAGCCCAGATGACTCCAGTGAAGAATTAGCTAGGTAAAAATTTTAAAGTAGTTCATATAAAAGTAGCAGGAGACCACACTGGAAAGGCCGAAAGTAGTTTGCAATTATTCAAGAGTAAAGCAGTGAGTTTCAGACATAGTTAAAGATGGTAATAAATGAAGAGAGAGAAACAGATATGTGCAGTGGGATAGACATAAAGTATTAATTTTATGTCTCCCAGCATACCACTTGTTATTTGCCGTGGAGCATGCTGCTGACAGTACCTTGGAAGAGGAAAGTGAGAAAGACCATCTAGAGTTTGGATCCCCGCCTATTACAAGTTGCCAAGCATCTAAGTATGCCAAAGGCAGCTCACTGGGAGGAATCCAGCCCAGGAAGTCAGGAGTGTCAATGCTGGTTGACTCTCCTAGAAACAGAATCCTAACCACAGCACTCATCTTAGGCTTTCCTTAAAGACTACAGCAGTGAGAACATCATGTCAAATTCCTTTCAGATTTAATAAACATCATGTATATTTACAGTTATTTTTCTTCTGTAGCAGTAGAATCAGATGTCTTCAAGAAATCCCCAATAAAAGATTTAGGATCATCATAATTTAGCAACATCCATTTCACTTACTTGTAGTTGGATAAAAATTAAGAAAAAAAAAACTTCTTTACAAATACACAATCCTATTACCTTTAAAGTGTGCTTGAGTTTGATGTGCATGTTACTAAAAGTTTCATCTGGCTCTAATGCCCATTTTCTATTAACAGCATAGTAAGAAAATGTCTATATCTCAAGGTCATAAGAGAAGGTACCTATTTGGTCTTCAGGATTCAGAAGTAAAAGCCCTCAGTGTGTCAGCTCTGATGGGGTCAGAGTCCAAGACTATGGTCTTTAATCTTTCTAATGAATTTTGAATATTCTTTTTAAAATGCAGTGTTATTGCTATAGGTCACACAAGAGGCCATTTACATCAGGCAACCCATTAAAAAAATAAAAAAAGAAATCTAAGGGGAGGTCTTTGTGCAGTCAAGTGGATTTAGAGCTAAGATAAGCAAGGGCATATGTAGCTTAAAGTTCACACAATTAACCTACAATATAAATAAACAAAAATAGTTCATGTTCCCACACAAATTAGCTTTTGGCCATTGGATGAGTGGCGTCAGCTCTTCACTATTAGCTAGGTACTCACCACACCCAAATTCAGATACATTATGTGTTATGTAAAGTTTCCAGAGAAAGTGGAACTATTTGGGGTGAGCAATCAGAACAGTAACCTTTTACCAAAGAAATAAATGAAAATAGGTATACAATACACTGATACACGTTATCACACTTCTCAGTAACTAAAGGTCAGGAGAACTGAAATTGTAGCAATTTCTAGTGTGTGGCAAGTAGAAAAGTCTTCAGGAATTTCTACCACCACTACTGTGAAAACTACCAAGAGCATGGGGCCAACATCCAGAGATGCAAACGTCTTTGGAACATACGCTGAATCTTAAGCACTATTTCAGCCTCTTTACATTAACTGTATTCACATGCTCAGTGGCCATGCAGTGGAGACTGACAGCCAGTTTGCACAAGTAAAGGAAACAAGATAAAGAATGAGGAGTTTTCTCATCCAAGGTCAGGACAAGTGGGAAGGAATGGAGCCAAAATGCACAGAAAGCTAAACTGATGTTTGGAATGAAGCTTTGTGTTTCCATGACCCCTGGCTGTGCTTAATGTACTCTTGCCATAATGTCTCTTGAGGACTAGTAAGAGGGGGTGCAGCACTCAAACGAGTCTAAAGAACATTCATTTTATAAATTTTCTCCTGGAAAACCAGAGAGCATCAGAACTCAAAGGCTTGCCAAGTAATAATTTTACATTCTAATTTAAAGAGTTCATAACTTTAAAAACTTTCTGGGCTGGAGAAATGGCTTAGTGGTTAAGGCACTTGTCTGCAATACCCAAGGACCCAGGTTCGACTCCCCAGAACCCCTGTAAGCCAGATGACCATGGTAGCGAATGCACTTGGAGTTTGCTTTTAGTGGCTTGAGGCCCTGGTGTGTCCATTATCTCTCCCCTGCGTCTCTCTCATAAATAAATAAATAAATGAAAATTCACATGTTCATTCTAGAGTGAAGCTTCATGATTCACAGTGTTCCAAACTCTTTCCTTATATACAGACTAGGTATATCAAGGTTTCATGTTTCAGGAGCTTTAGAACAGTGTCAGTAAGTAAAGGCCCTTGCTTGCAAAGCTTGATGGTTCTGATTCGATTACCCAGTATTCACATAAATTCCAATGCACAGCATGGCGTATGGATCTACTGTTCTTTGCAGTGGAAGAAGGCCAAAGAACACTCGCCTCTCTCTCTCTCTCTCTCTCTCTCTCTCTCTCGTGCCGGTCTCCCTCTTTCCTTCAAATAAATATTCTTAAAAGATTTAATATTTTAAATCTAAGTCTAATATTTATCAAATAAAACAATATAAGTATGGTAAAAGATAAAAAAAAAAATAGTATGCTGATACAGGTCATTTGCCATGAACAGAGCTTACAGGACTCTTCATGACTCAGTGCTGAGTAAAAATAAGGCCTTTTGTCACTGTACTGAGGCTAAACAACACTTAGTAGAAGTGATTTTTCCCTAATACACATTTTTTTAATTTTATTTACACTTTGCTTCAAACACAAATGGACTGCACAGATGGATAATATGCTTCATTTGCACCCTAATTCTAAAAGATTTTTGCTATTTTTATTTTTGTACTCCAACCATTTTTGTCAAAAATTAAGAACACATAATACTAGCCTTAGACACCCAGGGTATATGTATAATATCATGGCCTTTAACTTCAAATTTTGGCCCCTTGTAAAGTTCAAGGATAGCATCATGGAAATGTCATCGCTGTGGTAACATCCCCTTGGGAACAGTACCGGTGACCCTCCAGAGGCTCTTCTTCAGTTCTTCTCAGTTGTCTAGGGTGATTTGCTTCATTTATTTGTTTGCTTGATTCATGTTTTACCTTGCAAACATGGAGAAGGATGAATATTCTTCTGCTAAGGAAACCTTCTGGGTGTTGGGGTCCATTTCTAAAACCTTTCAGAGAGTGTTTTGAGGTCTCCTTAGCGCCTTCTTTGCCTCTCTGCAGCTCTGTGCTCTTGTCCCTGTCCTTGTCCACCCACAGGAACACTATTGTGTATGTGGCCCACCACCGACTGTCCACCCACAGGAACACTATTGTGTGTGTGGCCCATCACCGACTGTCCACCCACAGGAACACTATTGTGTATGTGGCCCACCACCGACTGTCCACCCACAGGAACACTATTGTGTATGTGGCCCATCACCGACTGCCCACCCACAGGAACACTATTGTGTATGTGGCCCATCACCGACTGTCCACCCACAGGAACACTATTGTGTATGTGGCCCATCACCGACTGCCCACCCACAGGAACACGATTGTGTATGTGGCCCATCACCGACTGTCCACCCACAGGAACACGATTGTGTATGTGGCCCATCACCAGCTGTCCACCCACAGGAACACTATTGTGTGTGTGGCCCATCACCGACTGCCCACCCACAGGAACACTATTGTGTATGTGGCCCATCACCGACTGCCCACCCACAGGAACACTATTGTGTATGTGGCCCATCACCGACTGTCCACCCACAGGAACACTATTGTGTATGTGGCCCATCACCGACTGTCCACCCACAGGAACACGATTGTGTATGTGGCCCATCACCAGCTGTCCACCCACAGGAACACTATTGTGTATGTGGCCCATCACCAGCTGTCCACCCACAGGAACACTATTGTGTGTGGCCCATCACCGACTGTCCACCCACAGGAACACTATTGTGTATGTGGCCCATCACCAGCTGTCCACCCACAGGAATTCTATTGTGTATGTGGCCCATCACCAGCTGTCCACCCACAGGAACACTATTGTGTGTGGCCCATCACCGACTGTCCACCCACAGGAACACTATTGTGTATGTGGCCCACCACCGACTGTCCACCCACAGGAACACTATTGTGTATGTGGCCCACCACCGACTGTCCACCCACAGGAACACTATTGTGTATGTGGCCCACCACCGACTGTCCACCCACAGGAACACTATTGTGTATGTGGCCCACCACCGACTGTCCACCCACAGGAACACTATTGTGTATGTGGCCCATCACCGACTGTCCACCCACAGGAACACTATTGTGTGTGTGGCCCATCACCGACTGTCCACCCACAGGAACACTATTGTGTGTGTGGTCCATCACCGACTGTCCACCCACAAGAACACTATTGTGTGTGTGGCCCACCACCGACTGTCCACCCACAGGAACACTATTGTTTATGTGGCCCATCACCAACTGCCCACCCACAGGAACACTATTGTGTATGTGGCCCGTCACCGACTGTCCACCCACAGGAACACTATTGTGTATGTGGCCCATCACCGACTGCCCACCCACAGGAACACTATTGTGTATGTGGCCCATCACCGACTGCCCACCCACAGGAACACTATTGTGTATGTGGCCCATCACCAACTGCCCACCCACAGGAACACTATTGTGTATGTGGCCCGTCACCGACTGTCCACCCACAGGAACACTATTGTGTATGTGGCCCATCACCGACTGCCCACCCACAGGAACACTATTGTGTATGTGGCCCATCACCAGCTGTCCACCCACAGGAACACTATTGTGTATGTGGCCCATCACCGACTGTCCACCCACAGGAACACTATTGTGTATGTGGCCCATCACCGACTGCCCACCCACAGGAACACTATTGTGTATGTGGCCCACCACCGACTGTCCACCCACAGGAACACTATTGTGTATGTGGCCCATCACCGACTGTCCACCCACAGGAACACTATTGTGTATGTGGCCCATCACCGACTGTCCACCCACAGGAACACTATTGTGTATGTGGCCCACCACCGACTGTCCACCCACAGGAACACTATTGTTTATGTGGCCCACCACCGACTGTCCACCCACAGGAACACTATTGTGTGTGTGGCCCATCACCGACTGTCCACCCACAGGAACACTATTGTGTATGTGGTCCACCACCGACTGTCCACCCACAGGAACACTATTGTGTGTGTGGCCCATCACCGACTGTCCACCCACAGGAACACTATTGTGTGTGTGGCCCATCACCGACTGCCCACCCACAGGAACACTATTGTGTATGTGGCCCATCACCGACTGCCCACCCACAGGAACACTATTGTGTATGTGGCCCATCACCGACTGCCCACCCACAGGAACACTATTGTGTATGTGGCCCATCTCCGACTGTCCACCCACAGGAACACTATTGTGTATGTGGCCCACCACCGACTGCCCACCCACAGGAACACTATTTTGTATTTGGTCCATCACTGACTGTTCACCCATGGGAATACTATTGTGCATGTGGTCAATCATTTGAATGAAAGGTTATGCTGCTGAACTGGATAATAAATTAATCTAGGGAAACGCTTAAATATTACCTAACGTTAAGTATGAAATCTTTTATTTAGTTAATATTTTCCTTCTGAAAAATCATCAATTACACCATATTCCAGAGGAACATTTCCCTTGGGGTTTCTCATGGAGGTTCTCCTGGGTCTATCACTGAATTCTAAACCAAAACTGTATCTCAGTACACGGAGGGGCTGGTTAGCTTTTCACCCATTTTGTTTATTATTTGTCAGTGTAAAGTTTCCTTAATGAATGATTTATTTACCTAAGAAGTGTACATGAAAACTAACATTAAATTTACTTGGAGAAAATTCTTGTTGGATTAAATAATGCTGTCAAAGTCAAATAGCAGGCCTTAGAAAGATCTTTGAGAAGGCTGGAAAGATAGCTCAGTGGTTAAGACACTTCCCTGCAAAGCCTAAAGACCTGGGTTTGATATCGCAGTACCCACTGAAAACCAGCTGCAAACAGTGGTGCACTCATCTGGTGTTCATTTACAATGGCAATGCTCCCTCCCTCTCTCTCTTCTTTTTCTCTCTCTTTCTCTTCTTGCAAATAGATAAATAAAACATTTTTTCAAGACCCCATAGAATAAAGTTCCCTCAAGTCTGGACCTTTGCTTTTCAACATTATAAGTTTCCCATTATGATTGATATATTATTGGGATCAAAACAATATACAGAAAAAGATCACTGACATGCCATAACTGTTTTTGTTTTGTTTTTGTATCTTGTTTGTTTTGTTTAAACTGGTCCAGGAAACTACTTTTGGTGCAGGAGTTCCTCCACCTTGGCATGGTTAACAAGATTCCGTGTCAGGAATATTTACTGCTCTTCTCTGCAGTATCTGTCAAATAACCCTTGGGTAGCCAAACCTCCACCAATTCAAAATCACTTGTGTGCAAAGAGAGGATCTTGAAAAGTTGTACTTGAATGAAGACAAAGGAAAGAGACAGAGAGAGAGCACAATAGTTGTAATCATCCATTTTCTTTGTTAAAATTTTATTAAACAAGACTGGAGAGATAGCTTAGCAGTTAAGGCATTTGCCTGCAAAGCCAAAGGACCCAAATTTGATTCCCCAGGACCTATATAAGACAGACACACAAGGGGCACATGAGTCTAGAGTTTGTTTGCAGTGGCTGCAGGCCCTTGTGTTCCCATTCTCTCTCTATCTTTCTTCTTTCTATCTCTCTTTGTGCTTACAAATAAATAAATAAAGTAAAAATAACTAAAAAATTATTAAATGTGTTTTCATCATATTTGAAAGTTAACATAGTGATTTTGCTTTGTATATATTTGGACTTGAAAATTTTTTACATTATTTCTTTTTACTCTATGTACTGCTATGTGTTAGTGAAGTAAGAGCCAAATACAAAATATGATTTGCCTATTGCTTAGTATTTAAAGTATTTGACTATTCACTTGTACAAAGAGATCACAATCTCTACAAACATACTGTCATAACTTTTCTAGCTCCTTAATTACAACTTTTACAACTTCATTAGTTATAAAACTTTCATGTTTTTTATTTCCAGGTTTTAATCACTTCTTGTTACTATCAGATCACATGTGAGGCTTTATTAACCAGAAATCAGCAAAAGCAAACAAACAAACAAAAAGTTAAGTGCAAGAAGAACTCAGCATACTATGTATTTAAAAGTCAGAGCTCAACACAGAGTGTGTTCTATGCTTCCCAATGGTGAAATTAAATCAAGGCTTCATTCAGAAGAAATTCAACTGGATTAGAAATAAGTAAAATAAGAGTTCAAATCACTTTTTAAAAAAGTCTCTAGAAAGCAAGCTTTAGAAAAGAATTTAGTGTTTCCTACTTAAAAATTTAGTTGAACTAATATTTTTTTCAAATGTTGCTGAATTTTTCACAGGTCACTGTATAAGGCCACAATATGTAATTTTCCTTCTGATCATCAGAACCGTGTGTCACAAGTGAAACTGTACTGCATTGCTACATGCAGCGCCACTCTCTCGTCAATAACGTTCCCCTTCGTGGACACAGCAGGCTATAGATCTGAAAGTCAGAGTGTAACACAGAGTGAGTTCTATGCTTCCCAGTGGTGAAATTGAATGAAGGTGTCATTCAGCAGAAACTTAGCTGAATTAGAAATCAGTAAAATAAGAGCTCAAATAACTAATTGGGAACCCATGCGATGTACACATCAATTAAATGATGAAAATTATTTTCCCTGGATATATGGTTTGGCTTCATCTAAATAACTTACTATTGGTTTGCAGAATGGAATAACAGATAAAAAATACAACTCATGGACTAGAAAGATGGCTTAGTGGTTAAGGCACTTGCCTGTAAAGGCTGACAACCCAGTTAAATTCCACAGTACATATGGAAAGCCGTATGTGCAAAGTGGCGCATCCATCTGAAGTTTGCAGTACCTAGAGGCCCTGACAGGTCTATTCTCTCTCTCTCTCTCTTTCTCTCTCTGTCTGTCTCGGTAGTTTGTATAGATGCCCCCAATACATTCAGGAGTTTATTAAAGCATGTACTTTACAAGCCTGGATGGAGGAGTTGTCACTGGGAACAGAGCTGAATTCCAGCCTAAGATATGCAAAGGGCTGGCCTCTGGAGTTCCTGGAGTGTGCTTACTTGTGATGCTGGTAGTAGTCTTTATTTCTGCTTGTGTCTGTGAATGACAGCCAACTTCTACTATTATGGAACTTCCCCTGAGCATTTAGGCTTCAATAAATCCCTTCCTCCTACAACTTGTGCCTGGTTTGGAAAAGTTTATCCCAACAACCAGAAGCTCTCTAGTTCTCTCTCTCTTTCTCTTGCTAAAAAATAAAGTAATAAAAAATATATTTAACAAATATAACTCATAACAGTGATTTTAACATGATTTAGCCTTGAGAACACATTTGATATATACATCAATTAAATAAGGTGAACATGTAATTGTCCTACCATAGGAATGTAAAATCTAAATTCAATATTTTTTAATATATCAAAATGTTTCTTCCTCTTTTTCTTCTGCTTATTCCTTATTTATTTTTGTGCAACTCTACGTGGCTTGTCTCTCAAAGCTCCTTGGACAGTGACTTAGATAGTGACTTAGATAGGCCTGCACTGTTAAGTACTGGAAAGATGCCCCTGATAGCTTCTATTCTCAGCACATCATATGAAGTTTAGCTCTGCCTGGGTTCCAAATGTCCAGAGATACCCATTGCAAAGCCTTTTGTCTTTGGAGTAACTGTGGAAGAGAATATAGAGATTTTGGGTCTAGCTTCTTCTCATAGGGAATTATAGTCCATCTCTTCTATTTTTGTTTCCTTACATTGGAGGTCACCATCCACCTCCATCCCAAAATGTCCTCTGGATTAATTGGTGTGATTTGGATTCAATTAAGCATCTACATCTGCAAACAACACAAATATTGTAGATGTCCTAAGTCTTCTTACAATTATGCCCTCTGCTTAATAAATGGCTAAATATTGTTCTTGACTTGCAATCTGTACAGTATGACCCCTGATGGTTTTGCTTCATCTATTAATTCACTATTGTTTTTTACAGAATGGAATAAGATATAAAAAAAAATAACTCATGTCCATGATTTTCACTGGAAATATCTGAGTATGTTTCATGGGAAATTTTCCCCCCATGGGGAAATGCATACATATAATCTATTCACCCAAGCTACAGCTCAGAGCAAAAACCAAAGCATGACTACTGCAAAAACAGTTTTGGTGAACCAATAGGACTATTTGGGTCACTTACAGAGCAGGTTTAGTGATTGTTTATGAGAGCATGGGTGACTAGAAGGCAGCTGCTTCACTGCAAAGCTCACCCCAGCATAGGTTAAGAATCACAGAAAGAGCATGGCTGGAGCACACTACATGACTTGCAGGCAGCTCAATCAGAAAGACACGTCTCCGAGAGTCATTTTTCCATTGATATATCCTGAGGGTGAGGTCCTGCAGCCTATTCTCCAGACTTGTCGATGTCCTGAATCTCCTGAGTTTCCTTCCTCAGCCAAGGAGGGAATGTTTCAATTCAGAGAAAATTGCTAACACTATGACTTAAAATAGAATATTTGAAAGATAACTGTGGTGATTTGATTCAGGTGTCTCCCATAAACTTAGGTGTTCTGAATGCTAGGTTCCCAGCTGATGGAGATTAGGGAATTAACGCCTCCTGGAGGCAGTGTATTCTTGGGGGTGGGCTTACAGATATTATAGCTAGTGTCTCCTTGCCAGTGTTTGGCACACTCTCCTGTTCCTATTGTCCACCTTATTATGGTGGCCGGGGGGTGATGTCCACACTCTGCTCATGCCATCATTATCCTCTGTCATCATGGAGCATTCCCTTGAGTTTGTAAGCCAAGATAACCTGCCCCCTTTTTTTTTTTCCTCCCAATAGCTGCTCTTGGTCGGGTGATTTCTTCCAGCAAAGCAAACCTGACTGCAACAGTAATGTTGGTACTGAGGAGTGGTGTCATTTGCTGCTAGATACCTTATGTGGCTTTGGCATTTAGGAGCTGATTTTCAAGAGGAATGTGAAAGGCCTAAGAGATGCCTTGCAGTGCTGTAAGTACAGCCTGATGGACTTTTCTGGTCAGACTTGAAAGACCTGAATGCAGTAAGAACTATGGACTGTGAGGTGTAGCTTATGAGGGTGAGAAAGAGCTTTGCCAGGACTGGGCTAGAAACAGTTTATGTGAGCGGATTGCTATTGTGCCTGGGTCATGAAAATTTGTGTGAGCAGAGGGATATGGCACAGAAATGAAATCTTTGGGCTGAAACTTCTGACTGTTCAGGTGCAATTATATGAAAGATTTGGTCAGCTGACTCGTTTGAAGGGGCCAGAGTGCTCAAGGAGTGTCCTGTTCTTCTAAGTCTGCTTTATTCCCACCTGGATTAACAAATTGGCACCTTACCTGATATTGTGGAGCATAAGAAATGCAGGAAAGAATCATTGAGTTTGCAACATGGAGTCTTGTATTTTGGAAATGGCCATGGGCAGTGTGAAACAGGCTTTGCTGGATGCCTACATGGAATCCTGACGGAGCAGTGAGGATGAACTGTGGGCTACACTGGAGACACAGTGGAGATCCCAAGACTATGAGATGGCTGCTAAGGAAAGCTGCTGAGCCCAGATGAAGTTTTCCAGGACTGTGAGTGGTCTATCTGGAGAGGCGGAATTGGAAATCCAGATAATTGTTGCTGGTTAGAATTACTGGATTTGGAGGTTTTTCACTGATTAGACTAGTTGGAATTGGCGCTAGAGAGTGTGGTGTTTGCCCTGGTTGTTTTAAATCTTGTGTTGGTTGAATATTTCTTTCCTATATCCAGTGCCATCTTTTGCAGTGTATATGTTTGTTCTGTGTCATTATGGGTTTTGGGGCAGATTTTTTTTTTTTTTTTTGTATCATGTCTCAGCTAAAAGACCTTGGATTATGGGAATGTTTGAACAACATCTTTAGGATTGATAAAAACTTAGGGGAATTTCAAAGTTGAACTGAATGCATTTTATTCTAAATCATGTATGGGTTTCAGTTTAAAGGGGCCAGGAGCAGAATATGATGGTTTGATTTAGGTGACCCACATAAACTTAGGTATTCTGAATGCTAGGTTTCCAGCTGATGGAGATTTTCAAATTAATGCCTCCTGTAGGGAGTGCTTTTTGGGGGCCAGGCTTATGGGTATTATAGCCAGTGTCCCCTTGCCAGTGTTTGGTACATTCTCCTGTTCCTGTTGTTCACTTTATGGTGAACAGAGGGTGATGTCTACCCTTTGCTCATGCCATAATTTCCCCATTCCATCTTGTCTGTAAGCCAAAATAAACCCTTTTTATTTTTCCCCAAAAGCTGCTCTTGCTGGGTGGGTTCTGCCAGAGATATGAAGTTGACTGCAACAATAACTGATTCCCATGCTAACTTAATATTATTTATAATATTAGCACAAGTTTAAACTTAGGAGTCCAGAGAGTAATTTTATCTTACTTAAGAAAAAAATTAAAAATTATAAAAATTAATTAAATTGTTACATAATATGCTTATCTGTTGATTAAAATATTGTTATTAATATATGAACCGTGGCATTTATAAACTGTTTCCAAATCCCAAGTGCTGGGATTAGAGGTCTGTGCTACCAAGGCTGAGTTCTGTGACTTTTTATAGGCATAAATATGTCTGTAAAATAACAGAATTATTTTAACGTTTGAATGGAATCATTTAATATGTATTTGCAGCACTAAATATATTACAATAGTAGAATTATTACATTTTTTATTCTTTGTACGCGCGCGTGTGTGTGTGTGTGTGTGTGTGGTTGTCATATTACTTTCATTTTTCAAATGTATTTTTTGGCATCATCAGTGTTCATTTTTTAGCCATTTCAGGAAAAATTCAATTTAAATTAAAGATAGCTATTATTGTTCACTTGAATTTGAATTACACTTTAAATCAAACTTAGCAAAGTGAACATTTTAATTAGGTAGAGATTTCTAGTGGACCACAATCCTTCAAAGTATATTGCTGTGCTTTCTATATAACATTAGGCATCTTGAAACTCTGCTCTTCAAAAACATCTGTATCTAATATATTTATTTAATATGCTTCAAGATAGTCTCATGTTTTTTCTTTCAAATTATTTTATATGAAACCTAGGTGGATATACATGCCAGATATATGAAAATCCAAAATTAAGACAAAATGATAAAATAATATATGTTCACATAAAAGCTTTTCTGTTACCTTTTTTTTTTTTCAATTCAACTTCCTGGAATAATGATGTTACTTTCTAAATGATATCTACATTACACCCTCATTCCTGCAATACTTATCCTTCAGAAGGTCTGACTTATTGTTCTGTGGATTGCATTTTATGTAAATCTGTTTTAAATTACATCTTCTATAATAATTTCTTACAGTGAAAGATGAATGGCAAGATTGTAAAGCAAAATTGTCAGTTGTTGCAATGGACTGAAAAATGTGCATCCTAACAGCTCAAATTCACTCCTTTAGTGCTGTGTTTTGCTTTTTAGTTGCCCTAGTGTGCTGCTCCCAGGATGTCCTCCAGGTGACGGCTCTGACAGGCGGAGGACTTGGAGTGCAGAGGAACTTTCTTGCTGGCTCTTTGCTGCCATTTCCTCCTGGAATAGAATGCTAACTTTGCTATAAAACACAGACCATTTTTGTTTTCTCCCTCATCAATTTTTTTAAATCTTTCATAGCAATGTGATAAATATACCCTGTCTGTCTTATGCCTTGCCTAAATTTAAAGGTCAGTGATAGTTTTAACATGTCTAGGAAAGTGGATTCCTGGAATTGAAATTGCCATTTTTTGTGTGTCTATAGTGAATCTGTGTCTGGATAAAATTAATATTTATATCAATGAATTGAGTAAAGCAAAATGTTCTTCCTGATGTCAGCATGGCTCTTCCTGTCTGGTAAATTCCTGAGCATAACAAAAATCCCTGCCCTCACCGTAAGACAGAATTCCTCCTTCCTGACTGCCTTAACTAGGGATGTTGTCTTTCTTTTCCTATCTGTAGACTGAAAGTGAAATGTCAGGGCTGAGGAGATGGCACTGAGCTGCAAAGCATATTGGTCCATGTTCAATCCCCTGGTACCTACATAAAGCCAGATGTAAAAAGTGTTAATTTGTCTGGAATTTGTTTGTATTGACAAACCCCTGGTATACCTAGGAGTGCCCATACTTGCTCCTGTTCTCTCTTCCTCTGTCTCTCTCTTTCTCTTTATCTCTTCACAAAGAAGCAAAGTGTTAAAAAAGAAAGTGAAATGTCAGTTCTTCCATGCTACTGAGCCTGTGAACATTCACACTTTAATTCCATCACGAGTCCTCCTGGTTTTCAGAGCTTCAGGCCATCTAGAAATATAGTATGCCTGTAATAACCATCACTCAATGTTGCAGTTCAGGAAAGTACAATGGCTTTACTATGAACAAAAAGATCCCTTACAGCCATCAAATTGTCAAAATCAATGCTATCTTCTTTTACCATACATTAGGACAGTGAAATGTTTAGGAATATGGGGATTCAGTTACCATTTATTTTTCTTTAATGATTATATATTATTAAAAATATACTGGGGACAGGACAGATGGCTTAGTGGTTGAGACATTTCCTGCAAAACCTAGGAACTCATGTTTGAAGCTCTAGGTCCCACATAGCCAGAGTCCCAGTGATGCAAGACAGCAATGTTGCACAAGCACACAAGTGGAGTTTGTTCACAGTAGCTGAAGGCCCTGGCATGCCCACTCTCTCCCTCTGTCTCTCTTTCTCACTCTCTCTGCCTCTTTCTCTAGCTCTCTCTAAAAATAACAGCAACAACAAAAACATCTGAATTTCACTATGTCATCTTCATATAGGACTATGACGTATTTTATTTATGCCCCCTTTAATACCTTCTCTCTTGCCTAGCAAATTTATGGTTGGTGTGGCTCACATAAGAAAGACAGAAATAAAATATTTCTTCTTGTACAGAGTTAAGCCATTGGACTGTTTATAATGGTGTTCCAATATGCGAAATATACATCCATCTATGTAAGTATAATACTTCTATCATAAATGAATGAACACTGGATCATCAAAATGAAGCAAAACAGTTTATACAAAAAAGAACTTTGATTGAAGAGGAGGCCAGTTTCCTTTGAGGAAGGACTGTAGAGGCTTGAAGAATGCTTATCTTTGTCTTCCAGTGTTCTCTCAAGAGCATTAAGCACTTGGGGCAGATGAATGTACATTAAAGAAGGAGAATTAGCAGGGCTTTTAGGAACCACTATAAACGTGTGTGAGTCAGGTGTCCCTCATAAACTTATATGTTCTGAATCCTTGAGATCCAGCTAATGGCAATTTGGGAGTTGGAACCTTATTGGAGGTGTGTTGCTGGGGGTGGGCTTATGGGTGTTATAATGAGCTTCCCCTTGCCAATGTTGGGCACAATCTCCTGCTGCTGTTGTTCTCCTGATGTTGACTAAGGGGTGATGTCCACCCTCTGCTCATGTCAGAGTTTTCCCTGCCATCATGGAGTTTTCCCCAGAGTCTGTAAGACATAATAAACAACTTTCCTTCCATTAGCTGTTGTAGACCGTTATTTGTGCCAGTAATGTGAAGCTGACTGCAAGGGCAATTTTGGTAAGACAGGAAGTGGGCTGTTGCTTCTAGAATTCTGATTCTGTGGCTTTTGGCCGTTTGGAACTGATTTGAAGGATGATGTGGACAAACTTGAAACCTTGGCCTAACCGACACCTTGCAGTACTGTAAGCTTTATGGTCCATGCTGTTCAGGGTTGAAAGACCTGAATGCAGTAAGAACTAGGGACTGTGGGCTTTGTCTTAAGAGGAAAATAAAGCTTTGTCCAAACTTAGAGGCTTGCTGTTATGCCCATGTACTTAGTACTTGTGCAGGGTATTGTTGTACAGAGAGTTATGGCATAGAAAGAAATTAAATCTTTGGCCTGAAAATGATGCTTGTTCAACTGAAGTTGTATGAGAGATTACAACTACTGAGATTGGTCCAACTAATCTGCATTGGGACAATAGGAAGAATGTTTATTCTTTTTAAAGTACTGGGACTAAATGCTAAATGAATGTCCTGTACTTCAAAATTGGCTTTATATTCTGCTAGTTTAATGACTTAGTAGCCCTCCTGGTACTATGGAGTTTAACAAATGCAGGAAAGGGAGGGCCATTGAGGACTGGAGAGATGGCTTAGTGGTTAAGGAGCTTGCCTACAAAACCTGAGGATCCAGATTTGATTCCCCAGTACCCACGAAAGGCCAGATGCACAAAGTTGCACATGCATCTGGGGTTTGTTTGCAGTGGCTAGAAGCCTGGTGTGGTCATTCTCTCTCTCTCTCTCTCTCTCTGCCTCTTTCTCCCTTTCAAATAAATAAATAAAATATAAAAACAAAAATTATAAAATAGAGGGTAATTGAATTTCCAACATGTTTTTGTTTGTTTTGTTTGTCTGTTTGTCTGTTTTTTGAAATGGCCATGAGATATGTGAAGCAGGCTTGTTGTATTACCTGTGTTGAGGTCCGATGGAGCCATGAGGATGAATTGCAGGTTGCAGTGGAGACCTAATGGATATTCCAGGATTATGGGATGACTACCAAAGAGAGCTCCTGGCACCAGATGGAGAATATGTGCAGCTGACCTGGAGGGATGTAATTGGAACTCCAGAGACTCTTATTGCTTAGAATTATCAGACTGTGGGACTTGTCACTGGTTAGAGTTGTTGGACTTGGAGTTAGAGTTTGATGTTTGTCCTGTTTGTTTTAAATGTTTTTTATTTATTTATTTGCAAGCACAAGGAGAAAGAGAGAATGGGCAATCCAGGGCCTCTAGTCACTGCTAACAAACTCCATATGCATGTACCACTGTTTTGCATCTGGCTTTACATGGGTAGTGGGAAATACAAACCCAGGTTGTCAGGCTTTTCAGTCAAGTGCCTTATCCGCTGAGCCACCTATTCAGCCTCCCTGTTTGTTTAAATGTTATATTGGTTCAACCTTTCTTTGCAGTGCACCATGACATCTATTGCAGTGTGAATGTTTATTCTGTGACATTAAGATTTTGTTGTTGTTGTTGTAATTGTTTACGAGTACCTCGGACTCTGGGAATATTTGAACAGGACTGTAATTGTTGGCCAGGATGAGATGCCCATCCTCTGCTCACACCACCTTTTCCCTTCCATCGTGGAGCATACTCTTGAGTCTGTAAGCTAAAATAAGCAATGCTCCTCCTGTAAGCTGCTTTTGGTCAGGTTTTATGTGCCAGTTACTAGAAGATGACTACAACAACAGGCTTAGAACTGACCCCAATTCTAAGAGACAAAAAAAAAATAGTGCTGTCCACCACTGAGGGACTTATGAAAATTAGGTTATTTATGGATTTTTCACTCAAGCCATTTCACAGTGAAAACAGTAGGTCCCTGAATTCCATGCAATCTTATTTCCATAGTTTTGCAATGCACAACTCGATAAAAGACATACACAGTAGATAATGAAATATTCACATTCGTTTCTTGACCAATGACTCAAGGGCTCACTATGACAGAAGAGAGCTGGTGTAAGCCACTAAAACAACCTTTGCCTCAGAAAACAGTACATCATTGATAATTTGGCAATTCTGGACGGATTATAAACATTATAGCCATAAGCAAGACTTTGGAAGACTGGGTTTAAGAATTTCCAATGTAATCTCAGGTAATTTGCCAGTATACCCCTGGAAGACTCATAGGTGATTAGCATACGCTTAACCAGGTGGAAACTTCAAATATACTTTTTGTACCCAAGTATTTTGATGCTTAGAAAGTTAACATATTCTGTTATTTACTTATTGATTAGGCTTATGCTTATTCTTCTTCATACTTGCCTAAATAGACCATACAAAGTACTTCACTTTTAGCTAGTATTGCCAGCAACAGAACTTTAACTGTCATATCTCAGGTAGATAACTACTTCCAGGCCTAGGTCATAATTTGAGTTTCAGGAAACTTGGCTACCTGTCCCTTGTACACAAAATAAGAATAGTTCATTACCTTAATGACAATTTTTTTTTTCTCATTAGATTGGTCTTTTTATTGAATAATAAGATCAACAATGAACCTTCAGACATTTCAATTATGATGTGACATTTGAATTTTTTCAGTGACTAAAACCCACATTAATATGAAGACAATTTCATATGTAAATTTCAGATTGCCAATAGACTGAAACATGATAGGCACTTAGTAAATTTGTTTTTACTTTGAGCAAAAAACATTATGAGGACCATGACTAGGAGCAAAGGTATGCTTTTCATATACTGCAAGGATTGAAAGTTTTACTAGAATTGGACTTGTATCAGAGACAGGAGAAAACCCCCTATGCCTATGGCACAATTGAATTTATAGAAACCTTATCATATTTATTTTCTTCTATCTAACATTTTTCTATCTTTCTAATGTAAGATTTGATTCATAGTCATCATTATATTATGAAGTCTACAATTTACAAGGAAATTACAATTTACTTCACATAGTCATACGTGTGCCATCTGGGCAGTGCCTGTAGTGCTGGAGTCCAGGTAAACTGTTGTGTAGTCCTTTCTGCCAAGAATACACAAATATAGCCTCTACATGTTTCCTTGAGGACAAGCTATGCCAGGATATAGCAAAAAGTAAAAAGGGGAAAAGCAAGGACAGGCAAGGGAAAGAAAGAAAAAGAAATGATTTAAAGAAAAACCTAGGAAGAGGAAAAAACAGTACAGTATAGCAGGGCAATAGCATATATATATATATATATATATATATATATATATATATATATATATCATGTGTCAAGACACCATATGTTAGACTGTTAAATTAATTGGTAACACTATTCTCAAGGTATACTGTTGTTTCTTTTTATGGGTGGGTTAACAGTTCACCTGGATTACTTGCCACTCTGTACCTAGATTAAGTTATGAACATGTGGTTTCCTGTGACATGTGAAATGTGTCCATGTGTATCCATTATCCATGCACATCCAGCAGGAAATGATGGCACTGTGTCACAGGGTATCCTCATCTGCAGGCCTCTGTTGCTTCGATGAACACTGGCTGACTCTGACTGGTATTATATTTTTGTATGTATATATACATATATATATATATATATATATATATACACAATATTTATAATATATTAAATATTATAAATGTTGTTATATATAACAATGTATAAAATATGAAGTACTTATAAATTGTCTCTATGATGTGAAATAGAGAGAAACAATGTTCATGTATAGTATGTGCACACCATATATTTCCATGTTGAAGCACATTTTTAGTAGCTGTCCATTTTAGTTGCTGTTCTAAGCAACTTTGTGTAATGCTGCACATGAGATTAATAATCAAGAGAAAATATGTACAAGCTGTTCTTTCCACGGGCAAAAATTATATTTAACTTAGAAATTAAAGGAAAAGTAATATCAAGGAACTAACATTGGATCTGAGACTTAAATGAATGGTAAAAATTTAAATACTTAAAGTTGTAAAAATAGCATAGAACAGTTAAAATAATAAAGCAGCATGAGACTAAGGTTAAAAGTATGGTTCACCTCAGCTGGACACACAGGCTAATGTAGTTATTCAAAGACAGTATTTAACGTCTTGAAAATATGATTGGTTTTCTAATCCAAGGACTATTTTCATACAAGTAGATTACATAGTGGGACAAGAATATTTAAGTAAATGGGCTCCCAAGAGTTGACAATGACTGAAAAGAAGTTATATGATGTAATCTATAACTGAAAAAATATATTTGGATTAAAATTTAAATATATGAGTAAAGATGCTAACAAAATCTTTAATACAATGAGGATTGAATTGTGCAAGAAAAAGTCCAAGGCAGGAAGAAGGACCTTGACCATAAGTGAGAGTCTAAGTTCAAAGCCTATTGTTTTTGATATTAGGGAAAATAAGTTGGGTGATACAGAGTGCAAAGGAAGAGAGAAAGAGTGAACATAGACACATACAAAAATTGCTTCCTTAGTTTTGTGCAGAATGAGTTCATAATAGCCCACGTTGAATTTTAATGAGTCATGGCATATTCACAGGATGATATCAGATAATGTACAGAAGACAGAAATATGAATATGTAAACCTTATGGAGCCTAGCCACATATAGAATCTCTTAGTGTAATTGCTAAATATATTATGAAAAGAAAGAAGCCACGTGTATAATATTTAAAAAAGAACTGCATATGCCACAAAATCTAACCTAGTACTTCCCTTTAAGAAAGGAGAAGTGAGAGCCAGGTGTTGTGGCGCATGTCTTTAATCCCAGCACTTGGGAGGCAGAGGTAGGAGGATCGCCGTGAGTTCGAGGCCACCCTGAGACTACATAGTGAATTCCAGGTCAGCCTGAGCTAGAATGAGACCGTGCCTCAAAAAAAAAAAAAAAAAAGAAAGAAAGAAAAAAAAAAGAAAGACAGACAGACAGACAGAAAGAAAGAAAGAAAGAAAGAGAAAGAAAGGAAGGAAGGAAGAAAGAAAGAAAGGAAAAGTGACACTAAGGCAGTCTCTGAAGTAGAAAAATGCAAAAGACAAAAAGAAAGAAAGGAGTCAAGAGGGGGATTGACAATGTGACTTGTCACTGAGATTCAAACAACCAGTGTTTTGGCTCAGTGGGAGCGATTTTCTACAGTACTGCTTGGCCATTTTTAGGTAAGTAGAATATTTTTCAATGAATTATATATTTATAATGAGTGTCATTAAAATTTTCCTTTTTTTTTTTCTTTCTAGCTTTAGTACCTGACTGGTCTCTTCTATCAGGGAGTATAATCAAGTTGGAAATCAATGACAGTCTCGTTTGTTAAAGGATGGTCGTCTTTTTAAAGGTAGGTGACAAGTCTTTTCAAGATCTGTGCTTTTAAGATCTCAATAAATATTCTAAAATACAGATTTCATTTAAATTATATTATTTTAAAATATTTTACTATAAATTTGAATATTCAAAATATTTGTAGAAAGTTGTCATAAGCAGGATAATTTCATAAAACTTAACCTTTTTTTTTTTACTGAGTCCATATGTTTTCTTGTTTATTGTACTTTTCTTATACTTCTCAATTGACATGGAGATTTGAGAGGACTTATTGGTTATGTGAAGCCTAAAGAACAGACATCAGTTTTCCCCTTTTATATTTTGTTTTATGGCACTTTCCCTACTGTCTAATAATTAGTGATAATACTTTGCTCAATTGAATGTGTCTTATTTTAAAGGCAGATATCAGTGGAAGCTTTCACAAAGGAACCAGGAAAAATCTCACATTTTCTTGTCTTTATTCATATTAATACAGCTCTGAAGCTCAATTGTCTCTCTCACTGGCAATCTTTGGCTATTTTACCTTTGTGGATGGCACGCAGCTACAACCTGATATTTAAGTACCCCTGGTTAATCATTGTGGACAAAGTAATTAGCATGCTGCTCTGACACCCCCCATCTGGTGACTGAGGAATCTATGCTTAGGTGCTAGTCCAAACAAGCTTGATATTCTAGGTTCCCAATTAGCGATCAATTAAAATGAGGCATCAAAGTTACAACTCAGAAAGGAAAGATTAGAGACAAGACAGGCAAGTAGTACAGCTAAGATGGCTTTAAGGATCTTGCTGTGATGTTTGTTCAAACGTTCCTGTGTCTTTATTTAATACGTACAAAACTGAAAACTTTCTATGTGTTCCTTTCATAAGATTAATATACTCAACATGTGGTTGCTTCCAACATGCTTTTCAAAAGTGTGGTCAAGTAGTTTCAAATGTGAGCTTGAATAGAAATTACATAGAAACATTTTTTTTTCCCAAGATAACATTAAATTTGAACCTGTCTTTATTTCCAGTATTGACATTTATCTTCTGTGGTCATCCACATTTTCCATTAGTGATTTTTCACCATTATTCAATGTATTATGCTCAAAATAAGAAACCTTTACATTATAAAGTCTTTACATTCTAGAAAATATGAATTTATTCTTATGTCTTTGATCATGTATTAATTATGGTATAAGAGTTTTATTCCAAGTTACATTTATAAATTATATATTATATATGTAATAAAAGAGAAAACTTACAATTTAATTCCTGTGAATGTTGTTACCCTTATTACAAAATCCATGACTGTTTCTGCCTAAATATTTTGCATGAAGCAAAATTAAAGATACAGTTATAAACATAATGTTAACTAGTTTAAATTGCTATAAGTATTATTTATTTATGGCGAGGGAGGTCAGAACCAGGGCCTCACAGATGGGCAAGTGGGCTACATGCCCAGCCTCACTCTGAATTTGAATATACCTCTTTATAGCTTAATAAAACATTAAGTCATGCAGAGTCTCAAATTAAAGAAGATAAACACAGTGTCTTTGGTTCACTATATGGTACCAATAAATTAAACAAAACAGAAATTTACAATCAGAAGTTCATAACTTATAGATATATGTAAAGAAATTGTTGGTTAATTTCTCTTCAATGAGTGTATATTTCACATTAATTCAGAAGATGTTTGGAGATAATGATTTGAAATTGCTTTTCTCTTCATGTAAAGGTTTACATAGAAATAATGTATTAAAATTAATCTGAAAATAACCTGTCTGGTAAACCCTAATACAATAATTTCCAAGAACATTGAACATATAATTGTGATGGCAATCAGTATTAAATCTTCTTTATTAATTTTTTGATCATTTTAGCTTAAAAAAGAGAATTATCTTGTGCCCATTTAAAATTCATTCATCTGTTCTAAATCATTTATTGAATAATAAGATAAATGGAAAACACTATAACATTTTATAGAACTTACTTATTGTACTTCTGACTTCACATCTATATTCATGTTAACTTAAAGGCACCTATGTTTATTAAATAGCATGACAAAATGAAAATAAGCATGATCAAACTGCACTTTTTTCTTATTTTTTTTGATTAAGTATATACTTTGTATGGACACATCATATGTTGGTGCGATTATTTCCTTCCTCCCTGCTCCTATTCCACTGAGGGCTCTCTTAGTGCGATTGCTTGTATTGATCATGGAGTTGTGGGTTATGAGTTGTGAGAGCAGTACTTAGTCATTGTGTGCGTCTGGGGGGCGGGTATGCCTCTCAACATACCCTCCCAGTCTATGGCTCTTACATTCTTTCCACTCCCTCTTCTGCAAAATTTCCTGAGCCAGGTTGGGTGTGTTTTAAGTCGACTTAGTGTTGTACTTTCAGCAGGTTCTCAATTTCTGCTTTTGTGAGTTTTGAATATCCTCAGTGTCTGTCTTCATGACCCTGGCACTGGGTGACAGCCTTGCCATTGAATCAGGACTTTCATTTATATCACCAATTACTCTGTGGTTTCACCTGGATGATGCGTGAGGATCGTTTATCTCCTAGGTTCTTGCTAGCTTATGAAATAGCAAAACAGATTCTCCAATGGAGAATGGGGTCAGCATAGGCTAAATGGGATAAACATTGTTAATTTAGAGACATTTTGAAGGATGCAGCCCCTCTTTTGGCCAAAGACGAGTGGTGGCTTGCCACTGGAGACCACAATCTTGGTCTCCATAGGGTTTTGACCCAGCTCCCAGTTCCAGCTATGGCTCCTTTCCATTGAATAGATCTCATGAACAATCAACGGGCCATTGGTTACTCACTTAGGCTGTGTGCCACCATTGCACCGGTGTGTACATCTTGTCATGTGGGTTGATTTCTTACAGCAGGGTCTCCTGTCTGCTCACAACCTTGTTGGCCACTTTCCTCCAGCACTATGTGGGCTAACCATCTGGGAACTTACTCACTTCCGGATTACAGCCCTATCTCTCAGTGTTCAGTGTTGGCAATGTGGTATCTTCAGCAATAGGGTCTTACCTGTTGCCTCAGGTGGGTAT
The DNA here is from genome assembly GCA_036346955.1 of Dipus sagitta. Classification (NCBI taxonomy): domain Eukaryota; kingdom Metazoa; phylum Chordata; class Mammalia; order Rodentia; family Dipodidae; genus Dipus; species Dipus sagitta. Next base: position 86,774,747 of record CM070782.1, on the reverse strand, counting down.
TCCAGCAAACTGCACTTGTTAGTCAATTACAAAATACCTGTATTTTCTGTATGGAAAATGCCTTTGAGATTGGCACTTCTTTTATCTGTGATGTTGGAAAGAGAAAAGAACACAGAAAAGATACAATTCAGCTTTCCTATAAATAGAAATGGAGAAAATATTTACAAAGTAGGTATATTAAAACAGTATGAAATTGTCTAATGCCATCCTACATTTCTTGAATTTTTAAACCATTTAAATAGCCATATAATTAAATGTACATTAAGTGTGAGAATACAAAGCTGATAAATGTGAAAGAGCAGACTTAGATGCCAGAACACCAAAGTAAAAATTAAAAAAAGAAAAAAGAAAAAAGAAAAATGAAAAAAGATCAGAACCATGCCTAGACTTTGGCTTTTGTGAGATATATATGACACATAGCTTTTTGTTGTTGTTGTTTCTTTTTAAATACAGAGAAATAACTTGATGATGATGATGATGATGATAATGATGATGATGATGTGTGTGTGTGTGTGTGTGTGTGTGTGTGTGTGTGATTGGCATGATAGTGGGAGAATTGTAGGGTAGTACCTGTGTGTGGTCTTTTGGAGGAACAAATTTAATTTTATGACATGTGTTCATTAAGTAGCGAAGACACTTCTTTATCTGAAGATATATTTATATAATAAACAGTTTTAACTGAAAATAATTCTTTTGCATCAATACTACATTTCTCAGCATATGTATGTGTTGTGGGCATGATGTGTGCTGTGATGTAGTGTATAGTGTATGCAGGTGTGAAGTCAGATGCACCTGACTTGTGTGCAGTCTTATAGAGGTTTTACATTCTCACTCATCTGCATGTTTGCCTGAGACAGAGTCTGTCAGTGAAGCTGGGGGGAACTGCTGTTTGTGGGCACACTGGACAGCCACTGAGACTGATCCATTGTACTGTCTCCACAACTCCTAGACTGGAATTGTGGGTGTGCATGCCCATGCCTGGCTTTTGACATGAGTTCTAGAAATTGAAACATTAAGTTTCAAGCCCTTTCAGGCCTGCATCCTGGTCTAGCAAGTTCCGTTGCTCTTACCTGCTGAGCCATTTTTCTGCCCAATACTGCATTTATAGATGAGAAGAAAATGTGTTTCACTGAGGAAAGTTTTGAAATAAGCTGTTGACTCACACAGATATAGAATACGTCTTTTAAAACACAATCTGTAGCATTGGCATGAATGGCAGTTCCTGACTGACCCTGTCAAATGCTAGCTGTGAGATGGCTGTGGAGTAAAAACCCTGAAGGAACCAAGAGGGCACAGCCATCGAGCTGAGCAGGCGAGGCAAGAGCTTGTCTGGTTCTAGTGCTCACAGCACCCTGCTGAGTCGACAACAGGACCCCAAAATGAATTTCAGAGCCATATTTTTTATTGTGCCTTATAAGACATAAGTAGAAATCATCTTACAAATTGTTAGTGCACTTTCCCCCAGACAGGATATTGTTAGGGCTGAAATTAGCACATCTGAAAAAAAACTAAATGGACGGAAATTTCTAATTTTGGCTGTCGTCAAAGGTTAATAACTTCAGTCATGCCTATTAGAATTTCACAACGGACTTGTCACGGGGAGTTATGATTCATCACCCACTCAGAACAACAAGAATGGGGAAGAAAGGAAAACTCAGAAGCAATTGACTGTTTCAACTTGGGGTCTGCCCGGCTTCTCGCTCAGTGAAGGATGTTGCATTTCCTCTCGCTGGCTGTAGCATATCTCCAGTGTCCTTAGAGCAAGTTTACTACAAGCAACATGAGCATGGAGAGTGGAATCTAAAACCGCTACCCCGCCTTCCATAAATTCTCTTTTCTATTTCTTTGTTCAGTGTTTAATTTCAAAAGTCATAGGCCACAAGATGGCATTAAAGTCTCCTGTAGTCAGAAACCAAGGGTCATTTACATGTGTTTCATTCCAAGGATCATATTTTCAATTAATTTTAAAGGTCACTTTCCTTCTGAAAGCCTGAAGATGCTATCCCTTTCATAAAAAAACATATATAAAATAATAATAATAATTTGTTTTTTCTTCATGTTTTTAAAGTAATCCTGTTTATATGGCATACTGTTTTGATATTGTGTGGCATGTCACAGTCCAGGATATGGTATAGCTATCACTCAGGTTAGTTTAAAATTTTCTTAGTACAGGAGTGATGAGTGCATATGTACTCTTTGTTCTAATCAAAAAAAATACTGCAGGCAAGATGAAGAGAATGCTTGGTTATGGTCTGTGGAACAACAATCCATAATTTACTCTGCAGATGTCTGTATAATTTAAGCAGCAAGCAGAACAGTCACACAGTTGTAGCCGCTCTAGGGAAAGGATACCAAGAGGCTCATAAATCATGGTAAGGATTAAAAGCAATGAGCATCCATCTTCCTAACCTCGTGAGGCAATATGGGAAAGCCAGCATCGAAACACACAGCACATAGAAGCTGTGCAGACGTGGAAAGTGTCAGAGATGTTAAGGCTGCTCTCAATTACTGCTGACCTCCCATTTGCAAGTCAGCAGAACATAATTTTAAAGTTGATTAAAAGGAGTCCTCTTATGCTCCAAATAAAGTTGAAGAAGAGACATGGCAGGTGTATTTCTGGCTGTTTGTAAGCAGCAAAGCCATATGGAAATGTTAATAATTTACTTATGTATTACTTCCTGGATAGCTTATAGAAAATTACCTCACCAAAAATACAGTGTATAGATTCTCATATTTATCCACCCTCATGAGAATATCCTAACTTCACAGTAGTCAATTGAGAGAGATGCAGGTATCTGGCTCTCTCTTATAAGATTTTGTAAATAAATAATCTGTTACTAATTGTGTTTGAAAAAATATATTTTTTAATCAAGTGGCTTTTGATGCAAATCAGTAAATCATACACATTGTGTGCTAAAGGTATGGACTTTAACCATACTCTAAAAAGTTTTTAAATAAAAGCAATTTGTTCACTTACCCAGTATTCTTTGAAATCAAGTTCCTGTTATATATACATTTTCTAATTTTATTTAAGTAATACTAGAATTCAGGGCAAAATGATATACTCACTTATTAAAGAGGAATCTTGAGACAGGGGAGACAGAGAGATTGTACTTTTTTGTATGCCCCAGGTTCACATCAAGTGATCCTTACCAATGAGTCTTTGTAAAAGTAACTGTTGTAGTCAACTCCATGGTGCTGAGATGAACAGCCATTCAGACCCAGCTTATGGGAGGAATGGGTTTATTTCAGCTTATAAGCCAAGGGGAAGTTCCATCTTTGGCAGAACTGGCTCCATCACACAGATCCAAGCAGAGATAAACCTACCAAACAGCTAGCAAACACCAAAAGCAAGCAGGAACCACCAGATCTCAAATTGCTGTCTGCATTCTTTGAGCTGGAATCAGATTCATCTGCAGTAACATGCTCCCACTGTAACAGAAGTCTGCCTGATAGGGACTGAAGTTGAAAACTCATCTCAATAATAACCTGCATCTATGATCTAATGGGATCATACATTTATACTATCATATTCAAGCTATCACAGAAACCAATAGTTATCTATTTTAGCTAAGCATATTTAAAGTTAAATTTTAGTTTATGCTCATAATTTTAAAATATTTTACCTGAATTTTAGAAAGTGACACTGCCCTCTCTGAAAGTAGCATGAATAATTTTCTTTTGGGCATTTTTAAGGGTATCTATACACCAGAGAGGAAGATTTACAGAGACTTTATTAGATTAAGAGAAGGAAAGAGATGAAACTCCAGGGAGCTATCCACCTGGTGAGGATGTATTTATAATGATATTGTGTTTTGCTGTACCTTGGGGCTACGATGAGTCGTAGATTTGATTGGTGTGGACTCAAGGAATGGGTCAGGAAGAGGACAAGTTTGGGGGTTGAGCTTAACCAACTTCAATGCCAGGGTAACATTCAAAGCTTAATTCTAGGAGAGAGGAACTCTTTCTCAGGGAGGGGCTCATGGAAAAACATAACCAAGGTGACTCCTTTAGTCAAGACATAAGGAAAAGAGGCATCTTGCTTCAATCTCTGTTGAAGAGGAGATTGTAAGTGCAGACTCAAGGACATTCCTGAGTTTTCCTTTTGGAAGCCAAGTCACCTTCACCTGTCTCAGTGCCCCCCTCTGAAGAAGCATCCTAACTCCTATTAGGGAATCCAGATGATTATTGAATTACTTCTTCAAGTTGAGTGGGATTGTTGGGTATGGCAGCTGGGAAAGAATGTGTCTGTCTAAGGAAACCTGAAAGTGCTTTGATAGAATGCAGGAAGTCAGTTCTTGAAGAAAATGTTGGGGAGAAAGAGTTAAAGTAACGAGTTAAGGAGTGGGCTCACAGCAAAAAGGGGCCTGTAAAGTTTTAAAAATGAGAATACAGTAGTCAGATAAACTATGTTATATGTAGTTTATTAGCCTTCTGAAATGTTCATTCATTTTTCAAATACTTCAGTAAAGTGGGTAACATTTTAAACAGATAAAAATTAACTTTCTTATTATTTTCTCTAGTTTACATGAAGCATGCTTTCAATTAACTCAGGGGTGACTTACTTAGGAATAATCTTTTTGATTATAGTCCACCTTTTAGTATGTGATCTCTTCTTTTATAGGTTGTGAATAAATTCAAGAAAAATGATCAATAATACTGATAATGTTGGTGTATATTTCACAAGATACAGAATAGTATATATTACTTAATTTATGGGTAAAATTTAAAAAAATCTTCACAATAATAATAATAAATTGCTAGGATGTTAATGTAATTATAGCAGAAAAGACAAAGATTATGATGAATTACAAATTTTGAAACATATTTAGAGATTATTTTCTTAGTAAAATAAATTTGTAAACACCTCACTGATATTCTGGGGAAAGAAAATCTTTCCAAGATCATATCACAAGTTCTAAGTCACCAACGTATAGCCTGCTATATGCAAACAGAAGCTAGCAGTAAGACAATGGTCCTCAATTGGGAAGAGGGGAGAGAAACATTGTGAGTAAAATTCCTGTGGACTGTAGGATCTTGGAGGGTGTGGAAGAAATTGTGCCTTTTCACCTGATTTGGAGTGGAAGTCACTCAATGGATTTGAGCAGTCCAGGGTTTTTTACATTTTGTCTCCTGAAAGGACTTAACTTTTTGTCTTGATAAACACTATAGAAAAACAGGACTGTAAGCATGCAACCCTTCTTGAGATATTCATAACTGTGCTTGTGAGCAATGACACTGGCATACACTGGGCCTCATGGTAAGAAGCCATGTGACTGAGGCGAAGATGACCAATCTGGTGATGGAAATGAGCTGGGCCTTGACAGTGGCCTGAACAGGAAGTCGGACAGTTTGTCACAGGCACCCGGTATGAAATCTGCATTACCATGAAAACCTTAAAAGACACACTGACTAGTTAGGTAGCTATACTCATATAAAATTCAGGGTTAAATGCACCCTTGTATGAAATTATTTGCTTTGACTTAATTTCATTGAGGAAACAAACATAGTACACTGTGTGTATTAAGCATTGCTATCGCCTTTTTGGATAGAATAGCCCATTTCATTAATCCTCCTCAGATTGGCATGAGAGAGGCACTATTAACATTATACTCATTTTGTAGATGAAGGACATGGGACTAAAATGATAAAAGGGATGTTTTACGAGATCTCCCAGTGGGTAAGTGGCAGAGCAGAGATTCAGACTCAGGAACAAAAAAGTGATCTAAAAAGCTTGCATAGGATTGGATACAAAGGGAACAATAGCAGAGAAGTCTCTTGGACATCACAGGGAGAAGGCTGAAGACATGAAGAAAATGTGCAGAGAAAAGTGTTCAGCAAGAAGGTGCTAGAAGATGGGTGACCTGAAATTCATTGGCGGGAATGTGTTGGTTGGCCCAAATGCAGTTTACATGAAGAGACAAAGACAGAAAAAGATCACTGGACCATGGTGTAGATTCACCTGCTTATAGCAACAAGAGTACTATTGATGGTTTAGTAAGCAAAGTTTTGATGAGAGAGCTGTGGAAATAAAAATAGTCTATTTTTAATATCAAGACAGAAACTTGTGAGGAAATTCTGAGAGATTTGGAATGTCTGTGGTATTTCAAAGTCTGTAGTGGCATACTTATGATTTACAGCTAAAATTTACACACAGGGATTGTAATGCACATTCCCAATGTGATCATAACCAGGGGACATAGATGAAAACTCATTCTCAATAGGTTTCATCAATGCACTATAAAGTCTCCGAACTAGAGACTTTACTAAGCTCCCAACTATATTATTAAATTATGAATGATATATACATAATTCACTAAAAATAATATAACACCCACCTAAGCCCCTTATATAATTATCTGGATAATTTACTTTCCAGTAGTCAGGCAGGAGTGTTCCATGTACAACTAATTACAAGCACATATTTTCTGTTGGATTTCAGAGATTCCACATGAGTTTAGTCAGGTAACAAAGGTATGACCTGGGGTAAAAAACTTCCCTCTATTCCTTCATTTACAGTGAAGAATACTGTAGGATTATGGGCAGCTTGAATTATATAGGCTAACAATAAGCACAGTGTGAAGTAATGTTTTCATTTACTAGGTTTAAATAGTATAATATCTGTCCCATAATAAATCTGTTCACATGATTTGCAAAAAAAAAAAAGTCATAATTTTTGTTATCCTCTGGGATGTGGAGGGAATAAAAGGCTTCCTTTATTTCCTTTTCTAATTCTAAGAATGTGAGTTTCACTACATTTAAAGGCAAGTTACTCCAAATGCAGACAATTTTCCCAGTAAAAAAATGTATCTAATGTATGTATAAATACATGTATATTTTTAATTGGCTATTCTTGAATTTCTAAATTTGCTTTAAATCATAATACTAATTACTTCATTATTCTATTAATGAGCTGTCTTAAATGATTATGCTTCTTATATGTGTTTGTAGATTCACATTTGACTATGATATATATATATATATATATATATATATATATATATATATAGACACTAGATATTTTAATATTCATACTTTATTATAAGGTATCACTCCCATACAGAAGCTGGTATTTAAACCAGGCAGATACAAAGTACTTGACTATAACATCTCATTCCTAGGAACAGATTCAGTTCCTTCTTCTTATAATTAAATTGATCTCTTTAAAAGTTATTATCATTTTCTCCCTCTCAATAATTCTTATTGCACACATGAGTGGACAGATAATATAACCGATATTCAAAATCTTCCACTGAGCAGTTTCTAAGGTATGTTTCCAGAAAGAGCAATGTGCTTATTTCAAAGTTTGCTATGTTTGGTGGAGCAGATGGAAAAATTCACTCCTTAAGTACGATATTTATTCTGTTTCACACCATGTTGTTAAAAATCCATTCTTTCTCCTGCCCCAAGGGATTCCCCCCTTATAAGAGCATACTGAAAACCAAATAGAAAGCATCTGTCCTGTATACCCCTTGGGTCTGACAAAAGTGATAAAATATTGGATAACTGTTTCTTCAGCTGTGGAAAGGAGTTTTCTCCTTGTGACTGGTACTTATTCCATAGTAAGAGCTATTATGATTGACCTTCTTCTAGTTAAATTGACTTTATTATGTTTTTTCTTTGAAACAATACAGGTAGTTTAAATTGAAACAGCATTACGTATCTGGGGCTTAGTTATGCTTTCAATCAGGTACTCCACTCTTATCACAGTAATCTGTGCTTGATGATTTACAGGAAAAAACTAATTGTAAGCTTATACTGACCTCCCATGTATTAACAGTATCTTTATGGTTTGATCCATATTTTGTCTTCTCTACTTAAAGCCATGCAGTACTATATGTTGTACAGCATTTCGTGTTTCTTGGCTGCAGCTGTCCTGTCCTGTGAGGGCTTCCTGTTCTCAAAGATTTCCCTCGCTAGTGTCTTACACTTCTTCTCCTCTACCCGAGTAACCACACTCCTAGCACCTGTGTTCTCTTTCTCTTCTGAACATCTCCATTATCTTCATATCCTTATTCGGGTGACTTGGAAGCATTTTATTTACTGAATGATTGATTTATGTTTAGTTATTATGTTTTTACAGCTTTTACGTTAAATTGTTGGTTTGTTTCAAGGTCCCAAGCATTTTCCCACTGTGCGAAATGACCCATTTTAGTACAATTTCTTTCTTTCATACTGGTCTTCTTTTGTTTTAGCCATTCCTGAGACCTCTTAGGGTTTTCTTGTTCTTTTCAGTAAACCTATAAGGTTCTTTCATACTTTAATTTAATCCCAATGTATATTTCTTCAAGGAAAAAAAAGTAACAAGAGGAAAACTATCATTTTCTATTGATTAAATTAGATACCATAAAGTTAATTATAAATAATGGTTGTATTGCGTGGTACCTTCATTTTGTAATGGCTGTGATCTTCACTGATTTAGAGACACAGAAAAATTAGATATGACTAAATATATGTTCATGAGACAATCACACTTTAACATTTATTTATTCATTTGAGAGAAAGAGAGACAGAGAGAGAGAGAGAGAGAGAGAGAGGCAGGTAGAGAGAGAATGAGCATGTGAGGGCTTCTAGCCACTGCAAAAAAAAAAAAACTCCAGACGCATGTGTCACCTTGTACATCTGGCTTACATAGGTAATGAGGAATCTAACCTAGGTCCTTAGATATTGCAGGGAAGTGCCTTAACCACTAAGTCATCTCTGAAGTCCTACAATCACACATTATGTGGGGTTAAAAATACCAATTTTAGCTGGGCATGGTTAATCCCAGCACTCAGGAGGCAGAAGTAGAATGATCACTGTGAATTGGATGCCATCTTGGCACTACAGAGTGAGTTCCAGGTCAGCCTGAGCTATAGTGACAGACCCTATCTCCAATACAAACAAACAAGTAAACAAAACTACCAACTGCACAAAATCTGCCTTTGCCTCATAGCAAAGCAAGAAAATCACAGATGACAATAACAATTCCCACTCATGTTCCACCTCATCATAATTCTGTCACAAGCACTAATGACACACTAAAGTTCCCAAAACCTCACTGTTGGCTGTAGGTCCTTCTCTATTTACTTCATTATAACCTCTTGCAATGCATCTTCTCTTTCAGCCTGACGATATGTTATGTCACTGCCATTTTTTGTTTTTTATTCTTATAAAGCAGGGTTGATCTACCATGCATTTGGAGATGACAGAAAAAAACAATGTTAATCAGGAAGCAATTTTTGAAATAGATAAACACATATACTTTTAAGGCTAGATGGGGAAGGGGTAGACCTCTGGCAAGTAGAGGCAGGAGATACTTGAGGACCTGATGGAAGACTTTGATCCTGGGCAACAGTAAGGTTAAAGTAAGGGTAAAGAGCAGCACAGGCTTTGGGACATAACAATCTCTGCGCAGTCAACACTTGACATCTAGGAGCATGAATAAAACAATACTGCAGGCTTTGTCCAATCAAGGTGAAGAAGGTATTTCTGGTTCCTTAGCAGGAGGTAATTGGCTTTTTTGAATAATCCTGAGGTTTACAGGCACTTTATATTTGCCTCTTAGAGATAATTAGGGCTGGAAAGACAGCTCAAGTGTTTTAAGAGTGCTGGCATGGTTGCACACACTTTTAATCCCGGTGCTGGGGAGACAGAGACAGATCCCTGGGTCTGGAAGTCCACAGAGTCTAATTTATTTGTTATTGAAACAGGAATTTTGGGGTTGCTGGCCATTTACACCAATATATACCAAATACCAATCATTTGGAGTATGTGTAGATTCTAATCTTATGAATTTAAAGAAATAAATCCAAGGGCCAGAGGGTGAGGTTTAGAGAAACTTTATTAGATTAAAAGAAGGTACAGAGAGCTCCTGCACTTGGAAGGTGGGGAGGATAAAGCCCACCATGTGACTAAATTGGGGTAATTTATAGATTGTGAGTGAGGGATGAGCTAACCAGACATGGTGCCATGCTTTTGAGCTGAGCTTAACCAACATTAATGCCAGGATCAGATTTAAACCTTCTGAATTTCAGGCAAGGGGAACTCTTTCTCAGGAAAGAACTCTGGTCATTTATGAAAAGATAGATCTAGGTAGCTACTTCAGGCAAGAGATAATGAGAGGCCAAGTCCTTCTCTGATTTCTAGCAAAATGGAGACTGCAAGGGCAAGCCCAAAGACATACCTCCTTTTTACTATTGTGAGCCCAGTCACCCTAAACTACCCCTTCATTATCCAGGACAGTGAGAAATTCTGTCTCCAAAATGGTGTATAATATCTGAGATGAGGGCCAACCGAGCTTCATGGCACCCAAGGTTGTCCTTTGGACCCCACATACATGTACACACTTTTATACCTGTATATACATGGAATATGCACACCCAAGTGAAAACATGCATCCATACATGAACATAAAAGACAAATGAGACAAAAATTATCAGGTTCTGTGTATAGCTCGCACTATGTGACTGTTCATACAGATGTGGAACCTGATCTGTGGAGAGACAATGCGTAGGAAAGCCATCTGCTGCTATACTGGAGGTTGTTGCAGTTCTCTCCAAAGGCCAAGCTTCAGATAGCATCAGGCCCTAATTTTAGGCCTTCTTGTACATAAGATGAAATGTTTTTAAACTACATATATAATATTAATATTATCAATTTTTATCAGAATAAGCATATTAATCATTATCAATAGTGGTTATTTGTATATAAATCATATAAATATGTGTTTTTTTGAGGTAGGGTCTAGCCCAGGCTTACCTGGAATTCACTGTATAGTCTCCAGTTGGCACTGAACTCATGGCAGTCCTCCACCTCTGCCTCCCAAGGTCTGGGATTAAAGGCACGTGTCACCACTCCAGGCTATTCTACATTTTAGTTTGATAAAGCCAATCTGTTACACACACACACACACACACACACACACACATTTGGGAGAGAGAGAGAATGGATACACCAGGGCCTTTTGCCACTGCACATGAGCCCCAGTAGCATGCACTACTTTGTGCATCTGGCTTTATATGGGTACTAGAGAATCAAACACAGATCACCAGGCTTTGCAAGCAAGACTTTCTAACCCTGAGCCATCTCTTTATAATATATAATGCATGAATTGAATGAAAAATTTAATTTATCTGTCATACCATCCAAAGTTCAAGTACTTAGTGGTTACCCATATGCATTCAGGGGCTACACGATAGATTGCCACTTTAGATAAAGTGTAGATTACCTACACAATATTGAACCATCAACATTTTAATAGAGATGAAGGAGGGATACAACAAAACAGAGGGAAAGACATAAAAATACAAAAGCAATATTCATAAACGTGTTCATTTGAGGAGAGATGGGTTGACGAAACAAAAGAAGGCAATGGGAGGAAATGATGATCAAAATACGTTAGGTTCATATATAAAATTGTCAATAAAAAGTTAAAATGGAAGCTCTTATATAAGGAAGAGAAGACTCTATGATTTTGCCCCAAACTTGCTGAGGTTATCAGCTGTATACCTTTTCTAGTTCCTACAAATAGCATGTAAGTAGAAGAGTGGACAGAGATACCACCATATAGAGAAAATACTGGAATTGGAGGGGACAAGCATATATATTTGCAATTCCAAGTTAACAATATAAGGAGATGACTTAGAAGAAAATTCAAGCCAAGACTTCTCTAATTACAACTTTTCAGTTTACTTTCAATTATAATAACATCTATAAATAATTCCCATTTCCTGTACTTTATGGCTATTACAAACCATGGTATCTTGTGCATATTCATACATATATATGCAATCACTTAGATCTACTCATACATTGCTTCATTCACCTCTTTAAAGTTTATCCCATTATTTTCCATATGCATTGATTTGGGTGCGTTGGAATAGACATACACCAAGCTAATTAATATATTGCTCTCCCACATTTTAAAATATAGCTTAGTGTGACAGAAAACCAGTATTTGAATAACTGATTTTTAAGAAATGACTAGTTATTCATAAAAATAATAAATGAAGAAGGTAATGTATTAAGGAGACTGAGAGTTCAATTCAACTGAAGCTGAAAGTCAAATTAAGTGTCAGAGGTAAAGTCATACACAGCAGAGTCTGAAAAGTCAGGAGGGATGTGTGATGAGATCAAAGGCCACAAAAGTAATCCATGGGAAGTAAGAACTGCTGGGAGGTGTATTGGGGCGATGAGCTTGGCAAACTTGAGACACAAGAATGAAAGAGTAGAGAGTGAGACAATAGTCTAACCCACTGGTCAGGCACCAAATACTTCATACCAAGCATGATGGGAAATGTGAATCTTCTATGTGATCTGTGACTCATGAAGAGTGTATTGAGCAAGGGGAAAAAATAGCCTCATGGTGAAGCGCAAAATTACTGTGATCTCTTATACAGGAAAAAAATAACAAGAGATAAGACAGTGATATCCGGGAAGGATTAGGCACTGAAATCAATCTTGTAGAATGTGGAATATTTGTTTTCAAAGTAAAAACAGTTACTGTGATGTAAGAGAAGACTTTGAATAATAGGAACAACAGGAATTGGAACATCCTTTAGTATATGTGGGATGCAGATGAAAAGTGGCATTTGACAACCAAGAAGTCTGAGATGGACAACTTCTTTCTGGGATGTCTGTTCCAGAGGACAATGAACCTGCTGCCTCTGCTGTGTGTGCCCCACTCGCTGATTCTGGGGATCATGATATGGCTGCTGTCTGTGCTTCTGCCAGGCTTAGCATGGCTCTGGAAATAATCCCGATTTTTTACAAAGTATGCTAGCATCGTGAGTTTTATTACTTCACATGAAACTAAGCATAAGGAATACAAAGAAATGAAGTAAAATAAGGCTGCAAAATCAACCCAAATCTAATATGACTTGCAACATATAAGAAGGGTTAATTGTGAGCATATGCAAAGAGAAGATACTGTGAAGACACAGGGAGAAGTCCGTCGTAAGCAGATGAGAGATATCCAACCGTCTCATGGTCCTCTGATCAATCAAGCATGCCACCACAGTTATCTGGAGGATTTCTTGCCAGTGAAATCATTTCAAAAGATTTATATTGTTAAAACATTTAGTTTCAGGCCTTAGTGCTTTGTTATGGTAAATCTAGCAAATTCATACACCTTCCCCAAGAACTTCTTTTCTTTTGCTAAATACTTATTTGATTGTTTATTTGCAAACAAAGGTGTGTGTTGGGGAGGGGGAGAGCTTGAAAGGACACATCAGGTTCTCTAGCTTCTGTAAACCAACTCCAGATGCATACACCACTTTACGCACCTGACTCTGCATGGGTCCTGGGGAATCAATCCAGGGGCCATTATTCTTTGCAATCATGCATCTTAGCCTCTGAGCCATCTCTCCAGCTCCCCACCCTCATGAACCTTTATAACACACAATTGGTTACTTGTTTAAATAGAAGACAGGTTGTTGCAAGACAAGGAAAATATGATGAAGCCAAAGTGTATTTGTTCCTCCCTGCCTCCCAAAGACAATGGCCATCCTTGATAAAGCAGGGACCTGTTTCTCTTTAACTCATATAAGGTTTATATACTGTTTAAACACACACACATGCACACACACACACACACACACACACACGAACATATACATTCATAAGTAGATTGTATTTGTAGCAGTAGTTATCAAGAAAAACATGTTTAAAGAAGCTTGTAGTTGAGTGAGGTTTATATTACATGTCTATCATTATTGTGAAAAACTGACAAGATATGCCTATATTTTAATTTTTAAAAACTACTGCCAAATCGTCAGATTCTCTGTCACTTTAGAAGTCGTTCTCATGGATTGTGCATATTTATAGGTATTTCTTAATTCTCTTTTTCTCTGACTAATGTGCTGCCTGTGAGGTTAGTATACAGACAGTTTTTGCTAGCACACCCATTGCCGATCAGTTTAGAAAAAGGCAGAGGATGTTAAGAATCTAGGCTACAGGGCATGCTTGGAATCTGGGGCAACACAATTGATATCACTAGAAAGCATTGCAGCACAATTTGATAGCATAAGAATGAAGTTTAAAACCTTCTTGCTATTACAATCAGGTTGCACTTGTAATTAGTAGTATAAATTTTTCTGGTAAGTATTGAACATAAAACATTACACCACTAAAACATCAATATTCTATGATTGGAAGTAGTTCTAAATATAATCAAATATAAAAATTAAAAATAATATGTTTAAATATGTCATTCTAGCCATCATGATTGTACTTACCATACATATAAATGAAAGCATAACTTAAAATCACACTTTATAAATCTCAAGAGATGAGCTCATACAAAATCAAGGAATGATATGAACTGCAATTTGAAATTAATTCCTTTGGCAACGGTTGTGGATAAATCATAATGAAGTCATTTTAAGATGTTGATCCTGGGGCTGTAGAGATGTCTCAGTTACAAAGCACTTACCACACAAGCGTGAGTGGCTGGATTGGGATCACTAGAACCCATGCAAAGTGGGGAACTGTAGTTGATCATCTGCTATTCCACTGTGCCTCAGGTGAGAAGAGAGGTGGAGCCAAGAGGAGTGCCTGGAAGCTACTGGAAGAGATAACCAGGCACACACAGTAGTGAACAAAGAGCAACCCGGCCTCAAAACAACAAGGAAGGTTAAAGGCCAGCAAGAGACTGTCCTCTGTCCTCCCTATCACCACCATGACGCATGCACGCCCACACTTACCCGTATGAATATATACATATATGTACATCTCTCACACACACGCATACACACACACATACACACAAACAATACAATGCTAGATTGCCATTAGTCCAAAAAATTGCTGCTTATCTAATAAAATAAAACCCAATAAAATCCTAAAATGCTTAGTATGCATATTTCAATATTTCTAATATCCAAATTACTATTAAAATTAGTTCAATAATAGAAGGGACACTAATTTTAATGTTTTGCATGAGTATGCACAACAAATATCCTTTATTTTTAAGAAATGGGAGGAAAATGAATATTTTATGGTACGTTGGATTTAAGAAATCAGATTATTATTGAACATATAGACATAAAACTGCTACAAATGAGGGCATTTATTCACATTGCCCTACATAGGATAGAGAAAGTATGCCATGTTATACAGGACCAACACTTGGAAGCATTAGGGTTAAGCATCAAAATTGGATGGCAAAAACAAACAAAGAAAAGATACTGTGATTTCAGGAGAAGGAACAGGTTCTAGGCCATGGGATTGTCCTCAGCGATTTTGACCCTGCCATTGAGTAGTTAAGACAGATGGGTGGTGGCCCAGAATTTGAGATTCAAGGAAACAAAAGAGTTGAAGTCTGCACTACGCAATGGTTAGCTTGGCCTGATGCTAGCTAATTCCTAGACAATGTCTCCAGTGTCCATAAGTCCCCTTGTAGTGAAAGTATGGGAGCATAAAAAATAAAAAAAGGCAAGGGACAATTTTACTTCCTGTGCAAAAGTTAAAGTTCAAATTTGTGTTTTCACATATTCATTACATAGAAAACTTAAGAAATCCAAATAATGGTATGGTAAATTCACTTACATGAGTTTTTTTTTAATTTTATTAAAATTTTGATAGAACACCACATTTTGTGATTTAAATTATGAAGTCATTTTTGCTGAATAATTTATAAGTAATGAAGGTGAAGCAGAAGAAAGTATTGTCATATTTTATCTGAAGTCTTAGTTAGCTGTCAGTCTCCTTGCTTTTCTAGATCAGATGTGTCAAATCGTGTTACATCAGAACACCACAATTTCATGTTTCTTTTTTTACAAAGTACTTTCCTCTCAGTTACACCATTCTCAATTCTAGAACATCTCACATAAATTTGCTTGTTATTAACACTTTACTGTGATGAATACTGTACCAAAATGCGTTATTGAAATCAAGTGACATTTGTACTGTAAAGCATGTCTCATATAAAACAAAGATTAAGGATTTATGTAATGAGTCAAGCACTGTTGTCATGTGCTCAGCCAACACGTCATGTTAGCATGATGTGTTTGTCAGAATTTGTACATCTTCTCACTGCATGTGGAGAAGTTTTGCTTCATGGGCCTGAGGAAAATATGGTTTGCTTTCCTGAATATTATTCCTTTACTCCCAGACCAATGAAGAATGTACATTTGCTTTTGCTTCTGTGTTTGGCTTGGTGTGGGTCTTGTGGAGTCATTACAAAGTCAGAGGAAGTGACAGATTAAACACAACTGCTGTTCTCCTTCTACTCTAAGAACCCCCACCAAGGAGATGATGGTGGAATCCTAGGAGACTCAAGACTCATCACAGCATAAAATCAGTGGCTACCGAGAGTTCAACACTAAAGGAGACTGCTAAGACTCTCCAATGCTCAGGGAACACTGTGGAATATAGGGCTGAAAGAATGTAAGAGCCATGGGTGGGAAGCTGCACTCTGAGGAATTGTCCCCACCTCCACAGTAACTGACAGATGCATTCATATTGGATGAGGAGGTCTGTCAGTGGAATGGGGGCAGGGGACATAACATAAGACCACAGCTGATGGGACTATGAGCAATGGTCAATATGTTTCTACGATGAAGTCCTTTATTAAAAAAAATAAACTTGGCAGGCAAGCTTTGCAAGTAAGTACCTTCACACACTAAGCCATCTCTCCAACCCCACGAGTAGACATTTATTGAGACTATTTTCATCCCTTATGTGCATCATTATGAAAACCTATACAAACCCTACACTCTGTCTGTGGCTCATCTTTTTGTTTAGATTTATATTTTTCATCTAATATTTGTATTCCATTTATGTGAACTGTGATTTACATTTTACCTCAATTTTCATCTTATTGTCTTCCACACATTTTAATAATCAACCTTTCTTTTGATGCTTAATAAACAATATATGCATGTTGGGGGCTGGGGAAATTTCTCAGTGGTTGGGGTGCTTGCCTACAAAGCCTAATGACCCGGGTTTGATTCCCCAGCACCCAGTTAAGCCAGATGCACAAAGTGGCACATACATCTGGAGTATCTGGAGTTCATTTGCAGTGGCTAGATGCCCTATTCTGTCTCTCTCTCTCTTTGCAAATAATTGAATAAAAATATAATACATGTATATATATATATATATGCATGTGCATATGTATATTTATTTATATTGGAGACATAACTCACGGGTAGTGTGATTACCTAGCAGGTCAAGACCCTGTTTCATCTATGGTAATGCAATATATAAACTTATACTTAACATACCTTTAATTTGAACCAGAACTCTTCATGGTTTGTCTACAAACATGACACTGATACGGGTCCATTTATTCTCTAACCTCACTAACTTTTAAGGTGTCCACGTGGAACCTGAAGACAGCAGTTCCCTTGCTGTGCAAGGCAGGACTCCATGTCATCATAATCACCCATGGTGATGGTCTAGTTTTAAAACAACACTAGGCATGTATGCAAAATATTGTTGGTGGACCCCAATTATAAGTTAGCAGTTCTTGTTTTCATTTGTGTGCCTCCCCCCCTCCGGATTTCAAGACTTATTTCCATTTGTTGTATTCATTTCATTTATGGCAAGAATGCTTTTTGTATAAACTCTAAATCTAGAGTACACTAATTACTATTAGATACTATATGATATCTTAATGTGACAATGTCTTAACAAAACTAGAGTAAGAGTAAGAATGAGGCATTTCTGGGAACTAGGATGACAATTAGATTTCAGAGAGAGGGGAGACTGGCTCAATGCAGCTATGTTGATGGGACACCATGGAACTGAAGCAGAATTGTGAGTCTCTAGGGTCACTGCTTGGCAGAGCTGTCATGCAGAGAGGGAGAAGGTGGGCCCTGTGCAGCAGCTGTGTGAAGCTAGCAGAGATGAGACTCCATGTTTGCCACCCTGGGGACTGAGCACGTGCAAATGCTTCCTGCCCGCAGGCTGTGGGCTTGAAGATGATAAGCAAGGCATAAGTGAGTCATCTCAGTGCTCCTGAGTTATTTGATCATGTTATTATGTCTCTTAACAAATGTTACATATATATATATATTCATATATATATATATATTATAATATATATTATATAAATGTATAATATATAGTATTTTTAATTATATTATATATGTATTATATTTAATTATATATAATTATAATTGTGTATATATATAAATCAAAATGATGAGAATGCAGTTCTCAACTTAACTAGTTTACTGTTATTCATTTGCTTCATGTAGCTAGGTACCTTCATCTATTTCTAGAAAATCATAAAAATGACTTCTTGCATGTTTAGAGGTCTGCCAAGGTAAAGATGAAATAAAATCAATTAGACAATTTATTTATTCATATTTTAAACTTATAATCAAATACATGATGAGAGAGATGGAATATTATCATAATTGCTTTTTTTCCTTGCTATGGAAAACAAACAACAAAAAGAAAACATTTGCCGCTAACTATTTTGCACATCTTTACATCTCACCTGAGGATAAAATGCAAGTCCTCATGTGTGTAAGACAGACAAATATTTTAAACACTGGGCTATGTTCCCAGCCTATTGTTTTGTTAATTTTTCAGTGTAGCAAAATTTTAGCCTATTTAGTGAAATCATCAGTTACATGAACAATTCCTTGTAATGTGAAAATGTTTGTTTTAGAAACTTGTTCCTCATGTTGAATGGCTCCATACATTTTCTGCCAAGCTCCTTCCCTCTCAGTTTCTATCATAAGCTCTTGCCTGATTCTGAACAGCTGCCAGATGATTCTACCTACGAACCTTGAGGTCTGGTTCCTGTTAACTTTCCCTTAGATAGTCACGAAGATCATTGTCTCTCTGTATCTGGATGACTGCTCAGACTCCCCTTCATCACACCTATCTCCAGTCTTAGATAACCCACCTAGGCGCTGACCCTACAGTCCACGCACCTTTGGTTCTGCTATGGTCTGAAACCTACACGGATCCCATTGGATCATGTGTGAGCACTCAGTCTCACAGTTTTAGCAGGTAGCACTCTCAAGAAGGCCATGGGCAGCTAGGAAATGGAATATGGTGGGTGAAAATTTAACAGTGAGTCTTTGAAGGTTATACCTGACTCCGGATCCAGTCTCCTTTCTCTCTGCTTCCTGGTCTGTTGCCATGAAAATAGTCTCCATCATACAATTGCATTGTTATTATGTGCCTTTCCAACCAGGACATACTAACATCATCCTAAAACCATAAGAGAAAAATCGACCCTTTCTCCCTTGATTGGCTGGCATTTGGTCCTCTACACTCTTTCCTTAGCTTGTCACTTCTTTACTTCCTTTACATTATTTTTTTTGCTTGAATTACAATAGTATAGGATAAAATCACAAAAAAGGGGGCAAATACTAGGTCACTTCTGTGTCATCAATAGTTACTGGCACCGAGTGGATATTCAATAAAGACTTGTTGAAAGATTAAAAAGAGATGTTTGTGTATATGTCAATTTCCTTTATTAAGGTTTAACAAAATTAAGGTAGTTGTACATCACCTCACAAATTTGATATAATGACTTAAAATGGAAAAATTTGGAATAGTCTTGATCAAAATTTAATTCTCAGATGTTTTCTTTTTTCTCATTTTGCTTTACAAGATAATGACTTAATATGAAATTATATACATATATATATATATATATATATATATATATACATACATATATATTTCAACCTCCATGCTCCATTATATTCTCTTGTGTACTCTTCAAAGCCTGTTGACCATTTGTTACTATAGTTATTAATTAAAAAAATAAAACAAACTTTCATCGCATTTTTGAAAGAAAGAGAGGAAAAAGAGCATTAGTTGATTATATATGCCTTCCAGCACACTCGCTGAAAGTCACTGGTTAATTGTATAGAAAGTTGAGTGAAGGACCAGCCTAGCAAATGAAGCGTTACTTTGTCAGAGGGTAGCAATCACTGTGGGAATAATCAGTCCATGTGGATGAATTGACTGAATTAGTTTGGACATTTTACGATGGACATATATCATTTCATAATCTTGCAAGGTGAATGGTATTTGTTGGGAATATCCCTGACACCCCCATATTTATTACTTGTTATAACCTCGATGATGGCATATAAGCTTAACATAGGACAGAGAGCAAAAGACTGCAAGGCATGTTCAGAAAAATGAGTTTCAAAGTCCTGGTAAAGGACAAATTGTACTATACTCGCATGGCAAAATATTTAGTTTGCTTTCAAAATGTTTGTTTCCCATTTTAGCTAGGTATGCTCCATATAAAGGCATATCAAAAGTCATACTCTTTTGTGAAGTGAAATTTGGTAGTTTTTGACAATGAATCTAGACAATGTGGAAGCAGGAAAGCAAATGACTCCCGAAGATGTGCAGCATGGGCTGATATATGCTACAGTGTCACACTGTGGGCAGAGAGGACTGACTTATCTCACATGCAATGAAGTTTTCTGGTGCTGAATCAATGATCCTAGTTTTTGCCGAAATGATTCCTCATCAGAACTATGAAAGTTTTCTCAGTGACACAATTTTCTTACTCTACCTCTCACAGGCTGTTCACCTAGTGGTCATATTCATAATACATATGGATGATATTTATAAAATCTGTATTAGCATCATTGATTATTTTCTGTTTTCTTGGCCCATCCACATTTATTTATATATTTAACAGCTGTATTGATATATAATTTATGTTTAACAATCTGTTCATATTTATTGTGACAAGATGATGAATACCATATCCCCCAAGCTTCAAGTTTCCTCATGTTCCTTTGCTTGTTTGTGATGAAAGCATTTATATGAGTTCTACTTTTTACAGAAGCGCTGAGGACAAAACACAGCGCTGTTACTTGCAGGAACAGCACACGTTCTCTCTCGGGGTATTAAAAGTTGCATTGTTCACACTATCTATCCACCGTTTCCTTCTTCTACCAGCCCCTGGCAACTGTCATTATATTCTCTATTTATATGTGTTACCATGCCGGATATTTTACATGAGGAGTATTTTCAGTGTTCATCTTTCTGTGACTGGCTTTTATTAACAGAATATCTACAAAGTTGCTAATGGCAGAATTTCCTTTGTATTTTTTTTTAACAGAATGATATTCCAGAGTCTGTGTATAATGCCTCTACAGGACACATTTCCTTCTACCCAGCCGTCAGCTGATTGATAAACATTAATTGTTGTTGCAAAGGTTGTAAAAACATACATATATCATGGGGTTCTTGATTTCAACGTCTTTAATTAAACTGAAGAAATTGTTTTGGACCACATTTTAATTCTATTATATTCTATTCAAAGTTTACTGAGAAATCTCTATACTATCTTCTATGGTTGCTGTCTTCTAACCTAGAGAACGGGGGCTTCTATTTGACCTTTCCTGTGCCAATATTTGGCATTGCATGCAACTTATGTTGCAGTCCTTACATATGCAAAGTTATCACTCATTGTAGATTATTATTATTTTTTATTTTGTTTTGTTTTTGAGGTAGGGTCTTGCCCTAGCCCAAGTTGACCTGGAATTCACTATGCGGTATCAGATAGCCTCAAACTCACAGCAATCCTCTTACCTCTGCCTCCAGAGCGCTAGGATTAAAGGCATGCGCCAACATGCCCAGCTCTTCATTGCAGTTTTAATTTGTAACTTGGTTTGTTCAACTTATGAATGTGATATTTTATTTTTACTTATGAGAGAGGGAGAAGGGGAGACAATGGGCACACCAGGGCCTCCAGCCACTGCAAAGGAACTCCAGATGCTTATGCCACTTTCTACATCTGGCTTAAGTGAGTCTTGGGAAAATAGAACCTGGCTTTGCCAGCAAGCACCTTAACCAACACGCCACCTCTCCAGCAATAATTGGTGAATTTAAATAGATACAAAACAGTGACAACTCCTACTATTTGGGAGGCTGAGTTATGGGAATGACTATGAGTTTGAGGCAAGCCTGGAGCTACAGAGTGAGTTTCCAGGTCATCCTGCACAGGAGAAAGGCCCTACCTTGAAAAAAACAAGGCAAAACAAAACAAAACAACAACAACAAAAACAGTGACAAAATATGATCATAAGGGCTACCCAATAGAGACTATGAAGATTGCTCAGTGGTTAGAAAAGCATGCTGTATAAGCATAATGAGGAGACACACAATCCCCATCACCCGTGTATAAATCCCCACACATGCCTGTAATCCCAATGTGTGCAATGGGAGACGGAACTACAACAATCCCAAAGTGTGTCAGTCAGTTAGTCTGGTGTTCCCAATAGCCAAACAATAAGAAGCCCTCTGTCACCAGCAGAGTAGAAGAAAACCTCAGGTCCTGAGGTCCTCTTGCCCCCACATGTGCCACAACACACTTAAACCTATGCATAAACAAATATTATCCACGTACATATATGTAGGTCCCTGGATCCTCAGGGCCGCGGTTCCCCGAAGGCGTCCAGGTAATTGTGGTGAGCGTGACTGAAGAACCACTTTCGTGAGACAGTTTCTGTGAATGGTTCTTATACTTGTTAGGGAAATGGGTTTATAAGCAGTTGAGAGTGGGAAGAGGGTCCTAAGGGGATTGCTGGGTTCAAAGGCTGCTAACGGATGTCTAGGGATGCTCATTCCAACATAGGGAGACAGTCAGGTGTTCTACATAGTGGTGGGAAGAAAGTCACAGGGGAACGGGCTGTGTGAAGGCTGCTGGCTGATAAGGAGTTTCCTAGGCAACTGGCCAAAGGTCACAGGAGTATGGGCAAAGCCTAAGTTCAGATGTGCCAGGCTTGGAGAGTGTGTGGCCTCCTGTAGCCCGGGGGTCCTTAGCCATGCCTGGCAGCTCAGGCTCTTCCCCTGAAGGCTACAGCCTATGCCTGGCACTGCCCGACACATATACACACAAAACAATAAATAAAAAAATATATATAAATGTCAGCTAATGTAACCTGAGACATCATAACAAAACTGCTTCCATTTTTATAATAACGGATAATCAACAAATGTGTCTTGGATAACAAAAATTAATTAAGGCTGGGGAGAGGCCTCAGTGGTTAAAACATTTGTTTGCAAACCCCACCAGCTGGCCCGAGTTTAATTTCACAGCACCAAGGAAAGCGGGTGCTGGCTGAGTGGTCTAATGCAAAGGGATGCAAGGCAGCTTGAGCGGTGGGAGGCAGGGGAGGAGCATGCCAGTGAGTCTTTGGTTCATTTGCAGCCTAGGAGTTGGTTTACAGCAGCAAGAGCCCCTGTCCAAAGAAGGTGGCACACAAGAACCTTGATGTTCCCTCTGTCTTCCTCTTGGGCACCATGGCACAAGGACCCACACAAAGGCATGCCAGGCATGCTTGCATAAGACTCGAATTTTATATGATATTATATTCCAGAAGAATGTGTACATTCAAATACTCCCATTAAAGGAGAACACAAATGAGACTCAAGTCTCCGCTGTCCCTCTCTGACGTTCTCCCTGCCCTCTTGGCCCGGCAGGTTGGCACTGGCCCCGGGCACACCCTGGCACTAAGGATAACTGACAGCCGCATTAGTAACAGTTGTTTTATGTGAAGCGTAGGTGAGCTTGTTAAGATTAAGACTGTGGACTCTGGAAAACAATCCTTAACTGCCATCACTCTGAGATGCATATTGGAAGTATTTTTTATGATTCTGGTAAAAATCATTTAGATAATAAAACAGGGTTTTTTTTGTTCATTTTGTTTTTCTTTCTAATAATGCAACCATGCTGCCAGAAAACTAACTTTAAAAAGATAGACAAGTTAATAATATAATTTCAAGGTATATTTTCGTCTTCGATCTAACTTGTGTATACAACAGACCAGTAAAAATATATAAAGGAAAAAAAGTTGATGCAAAATTTGCTCCTGACTTAAAGGCCTGCCATTTTAAGCACCTTTTTAAATTGGTAGAGTCAGTAACTCTCCTTATTCATTTTCATTTTCTTGAACAAAATCTAGTATTTTTTTTAACTTTCAATTAAGATCATTGAAGACTTTGTAACTATTGTGTAGATAGTCCAGGCAAGCCAAGGTTGACTAAGTTTTGATACATTGGTTTGTTTGTTATTGTCTTTGCTGTTATTATCAAAATGGGTACATTTTAATTCTCTTCAAATTACTTGGTAGGCAAGAAACCCCCTCGAACCCCCAAAAATGAAGAAAACAATGAGAAAGTAAACACATGTGCATTCTTCTGAGTATCATCTTACAGAAGTGAAAGTATTGTTTTCAGTTTTATTGAAATTGACTTCTATTTCTTACTGGGAGGGCTCACACTATTATTCATTTTCTAACAGAGTCCTATCTAGAGGTCATTTGGAAAGTCTGTGATTAGATCAATAGATTTTTGGTTGACACGAACAGTGTGTTTGGGTTGTCAATTTAAGAAGACACCCTTACGGATGATCTCTCTCTTCAAATTCCATGACTGATGTCCTTCAAGCAATCATTCCTGACACACTTCCCCTGGGAACATCCCTGCACTGTACAATGGATGGGTCCCTCGGAGTGTGTGTTTTCTATGCAGTATTCATTTTCTTTCATCCTTTACATCTACTGTTCCAAGTGGGAAGTTAACTCCATTTTCTCAGAGACTATGATGTTGTGCTTCATGAGGTAATCAGAGTAGCATCTGATAAACAGGGCCTTAATCATGAAATTTGGTTATAATATACCAGAGGGTGTTTTTGAACTTGAGAAAGCAAAGGTTGCAGCCACCAGATTTTTGTTTTGTATCGTGGGGGATAATATATGAGAATATAAACTTTAGGTCTGGGGACGTGGTTTATCTGGTTAAGAGTGCTTGTTGCACAAGCACAAGGGTCTGAAAGGGCCTGACTTCCCTAAATTTGTTTCCGCGAGCATCCACATAATCAACTGTGCAGAGATGCAAGGGCCCGGGTCCCTAGGTCTGTGAGGAGCATGTGGCAGAAGGGCTGGAGCAGTTTGACTGGAAATTGTCAGTGTATGTTCAACGAGAGACTCAGTCTCCACAGAGTAACACGGAGGGGTATAGATGGAGGCACTGGGCATCAGCCAACGTCCTCAGCATGCACGTGCAAGGGATGCACACATGTGCTCACATGTCACACATAGTATGAACACACATGCCAAAAATAGAATTTGAATTAAAAAATAAGCTAAAGAAAGCCTTGATGTTATGAAATGTTAAATAACTACTGATAATTTGGCACTAAGCATCAGCTGAGTTGGTGGGAAAGGTGTATAATCATGAACAAAACAATAAGTGAAGTAAATAATATGCCATCTTATGTAGCATATATTTAACAGTACTATACTATCACCAAAAGTCTAATCTTAAATTAGAAAGAAAACATTTTAAAAACCCTCCTTAATAATACCAGAACTCATACAATCCATTGTATGTTGGTGTTTCAAATTTGAACATGTGTTGTTTATTTCCATTCTGTTTTCATACATACAGATTGTGGCCTGCAAATTATTCACTGGATAATCTAACTTAAAGCAAACAGTTTGCAAGACTTTGAAATATTTCTGTACTTGATAGACTTTATAATATTATCTATCATCATATGTCAAAAGAAAACCTTTTTATGCTGTTTCATTCTTCATTTGCACTGCAAAATGGCTTTCAATAGCATGTAAGTGATATTATTTTGAAGAAAAAGAAAATAATTTTCCAGATCAGAATATTTGATGGATTGGATTTAATTTTATTAGTGAGTGATGCAGTTTGTGACTTTAAGCCCACAATTAATAACGAATGGGGTTTGTTTTCCTATCAGTTCAACACGTCTACTTAGTAACTATTCCTGGAAGAGCAGCTCTTTTGAGTCCTGAAGGCATGTCAATGAACCATCATAATATGTTTACTTTCCATGTTATTTATTTGAATACTTCCACAGAAGCAGCTAAGTTTGCACTCATCTATGTGAATATGCCTCTGTCTTTCAGTTACCTGGTATACTGAGAATCTGTATTATTAACTGACTAGAAATTATTTTTCACCTTGACCACTTAGAGTAACCAGTGAAATTCTATTTTTATTTACAATTTACAAATATTAAACATAACATTTGCATTTTAATGGAATTGTTCCATTCTTGTGAACAAGTTGCAAATAATACTGAGTTTTCATGATACTGTTTCATGATATTGTTTTTGTTGTTTGAGGTAGGGTCTCACTGTAGCCACTGCTGAGCTGGAATTCACTCTGTAGTCTCAGGGAACCTTGAACTCACAGTGATCCTCCCACCTCTGCCCCCCACCCCCAGTAATGGGATTAAAGGTATGTGCCTAGAATTTGATCCACATAAAATCCACCATTTAGATTAAAAGTGCCTTTTAGTCTCTAATTTCTTGATCGAACCCCACAAGAAACATTTGTGGCTGAAAGGCTAATTACTTTCACCATTTTCCAAAAGCTAAATTTTACCACATAAACAGGCTTGTGAATGTGTTACTTAAGATGGGAACTTTCAGCATCAATTATCTATCATATCCAGTGTGGGTGAGATGTGAAACCCTCAGGCCCTCCTGCCCAAGAATTTATGAATGTTTCCTTATTGACTTACAGCTTGTTTTGTATTTTAATTGTTCTAAGAATAGTTTTGTTGTCTGTGTGTGAGGAATATATATGTAAAATGACTGAAATCTGTTGATAAAGTTTCAATTATCAATATTCTCAATTATCAATATCACAATTACCAAGTTTTGGGTGAACTGTTTTATGGGAAGAAACCAATAAATGCTTGCTCCCCAGGCAGACGGTCCCTTCCGAATTAATAACCAATTCCACCAAACTTTACCTTGCATTGCTGCCAGGTTTGCATTGCTGCCAGAAACCATCTGATCAAGAGCAACTTGTGGGGGAAATAAAGAAAAAAAGTTTCTTTTGGCTTACAGACTCAAGGGGAAGCTCTGTGATGGCAGGGGAAAATGATGACATGATCAGAGGGTGGACATTACCTCCTGCCTAATGTCATGTGGACAACAGCAGTTTGAAAGCATGCCAAACACTGGCATGGGGACACTGGCTATAGCACCCTTAAGCCTGCCCCCAGGTAGCGTTAATTCCTAAATCTCCATCAGCTGGGAACCTAGCACTCATAAAACCTAAATTTATGGGGGACACCTGAATCAAACCAGCACATCATGGTAACCAATGAGATTTTTTTTTTTGTCGGGGTGGTTCTGACAGAACATTGGCAAGGGATTACTAACACTGGGAGCTAGGAGCCCCCAAAAGTGCTGCAGTGGAAGGTCTCCTCAGTGCATGGAGAATGAGCTCCACATGGATGGATGGCTGGATCAGTAGTGACAGAGTTCCTTCCTCTTCCTTCCACCCTTTGTCCCCCCTCCCCACCCCTCCACCCTCCAGAGCATCACTGCACACAGGAGGTGTGAGCTTTACATGAGAACTCTGTAAGGGTATGACTATTTTTCTTCCATCCCCTCTCCTTCTATGGGGTAATACCTAGGTGTCGCTGATTCTTATAAAGATGGCAATACCATTTTTTAAATTTTTTAAAGGAAAATGTCATACAACACTCCAGCCCTTCAAATGGCTCCTACATTCTTTCCCATTCTTCTTCTGTAGTTTTTCCTGAGCCTTGGAGTTAGTATTAAGATAATAGCCTATCTTCTTCACTGATGGCTGAGTACTGGGTCATGTCACAGCAGCAGTCAGAGTCAGGAGTTTATGTGGCCATCAGTCTTTGCGCTGCCTTCCCATCACAGCAAACATTTCTTGTCCTACTGAAGTTGTCAGCTGCAGTGACCTGTGTGAACAGAAAAAAATGGAAATGGATTCCCCACAGGATCTATGTCCTCCCCAACCTCCAGCCATAGATTTTTTTCTCCTGGCCTATAGTGCTAGACATACATTCTCTCCCATAGAGTGGGTGTGACATCTATTCAGAAAACTGTTGCCTCTACCCAAACCACTGTGCCACTATCTAAATCAATGGACACATCTAGTCTGGAATTCTTATAGGGCAGTTTGCAGGGTCCACTGCTGAAAAGGACTGTTGGTGAAAATTCTTCCATAGTGGCCTGGATGTCACCCTCCTCACAGGCTCACAGGAATGGAACCTCCAGCTCAGTCCCAGTCTGACTTCTCTATATTTTGTGACCCAAGTGTGCATGTGCTGTCTTCAGTGACGGGGTCTTGGCATCTAGTTATGACTTGCGTCTAATAGTGCAACAGCCATTACCATTTGAAGGTCTTCTCAACAACTCAGAGTGGTTACTCACAGTGACACTGGGATTCTCAAGTCATTAGGCTATGGCTTGGGCCATCCATGCACCAGGGATCTATGGGGAGAAATGGAGAACCTTCCTTGACTTTTTTTTTTTTTTTTTTTTTTTTTTTTTTTTTTTTTTTTTTTTTTTTTTTTTTTTGGCGAGGCAATGATCACTAGGCCTGCACACATTGCTCCACATTGCTCCTGATACCTTTGCAGAGTTTGACTATGTGCCAGCACTTTATGGACAGACTGACTTCACTGACCCCCAGGCAGACCTAGTAATGCATTTCATGTGCTGTAATTCTCTGTCTTTCTCTTTATTTTATAACTGTGCTTGGTCCTTTCACCTTGTAGGGTTTGACATCTCACTTATGATTTTTCAGGTGCACTTATATGTCTCACATATGAGCTTCCAAATCTGTAAAACATTCAAACTGTTACACCATACCATCCTTGTTATAAAATATTATGACAGAAACTGGACAGGATCACGGAAGGCTCTTTCTTATCCATATCAAGCTGCTACCAGACTCCAGAGTCAGCAATGCTATTGTTTGATGGTAATTTGGATGAGGAAGATAATAATCCAAATTAATTATTTTATCAAGAAATAAAGCTCATTCATTCTATGTTGTGAATTGAAATTCAAAGTTTGGTTAATCTGTTAAAAAAAAACAAGCTAAATACTTCTTCTAGTGACAACTAAACAACTTTACTTGGTTTTACCTAAAGATATACTTATTTTTTGTTAAGAAAAAATAATCAGATTCCCAGAAAAGGTAAACAGGTAGCTGAGAGTCACACTGCTAAATACATAATTTTAACTTTATTATAGCTCAAATTTACCTCACGATAGATATGTAAAATAGTTACAGGAATGGACAAATGATATAGAAAGCAGCCAAATACTTAATTTTCGTCATAAAATACACTAGCTATATATTTAACATTTAAAATAGAACTGGTTATTTTCATTACATTTTTATTAATATGTCAGTGGCTGAGAAGAAACTGTTCTCTGGTTAAATTTATGAATGATTATAAAATCTTATTTTTTCCAGGGTAGGTAAATTACTGCTATTACAAGTTCTAGTGTTTGAAACTGATTTGAAATTTACATTCAGAATAGCTTGTTTCTTGGCAAATACTCGTCTATGAACATATTTTCTTTAAACTATAATATATATGTTTAAAGATTAAAATGCAATTTCACAATTTTGGCATGGAAAGATTTTAGGACAACTGAATGAAAAGTTTAAAGGGCTGAATTAATAAGTTTAACCTCATCTGAATGTTAATTTCAATCATAGTGTTTACACTATCAAATATAAACTATATATTTGTTATTAATTGCAGTTATTACATAGAATTTTAGTACAAATATCTCTATATTAACATATAATTATATGTAACTCTTCATATTCATCCTTGTGATATGATTTGTAATATGCTCATATTTTTCAGGTAACACTAAATTAGTTTTTCAGAGATTATATTAAATATTTTCCTAGCAATAGGTGTATTAGTTTCCATTTATTGATGGTTAAAAAGGCATTAGCCAAAGCCATGAAGTAATTTCTTGAAGAATATTGAAATGGAATGGCTGAAGAGATAGGCCAGTGGGCAAAGGCACCAGCTTGCCAAGTGTGGCAGCCCAAGTTCAATTTCCAACACTGACGTAAAGCCAGCGTCAAAGAATGGTACATGAATCTGGAGTGTATTTGCAGTGGCAAGAGATTCTGGTCCATACACACACACAAATTAAATAAATGAATGCATGAGTGAATCAATCAATTATATAATAATATTACCTAATTGTAGGTGTTAGCCTAATTGTAGTTAAGGTAACCCAATTGTAGGTCATATTTCAAAAGTGAAAATATTGACAGTTTTGTTATGTTTACGTGCTTTTATTTATTTATTTTTTTTCGAGGTAGGGTCCCACTCTAGCTCAGGCTGACCTGGAATTCCCTATGTAGTCTCAGGGTGGCTTCAAACTAAAGGTGATCCTCCTACCTCTGCCTCCCGAGTGCTGAGATTTAAGGCATGCGCCACCATGCCTGGCTTTACATGCTTTTATTTTGATCAACATGATTGTCTATCTTCATAGCTCTGCCAACTTGTTTCCAATCTTGGCCTTGGCCTTTACTCATCTTACTACAAGTTTCCAAACTTCCATGACATTTTCATGCTTGTTTTCCTATAATTACATATCATTACTTAAGCATTTCCTGTGTACCTTATTTAAATTACAGTTGAACTTGCCATTTTTTTATCATATCACCCTGGTAAAAATCAATTTCTTCAGTTTATTTCATTAGGGTTCCTTATTTAGATGTCTTAATAGTATGACTACTCTTTGGCCAGTCTGTGTGTCTTGATTAAGAGCCTTCATCATTTCTGAGTATAGTCACCAGTTTCTCCATTATGACACTTCCTTTTTAATGAAATATCTTTTGCATGCTCATGTATTTAATGTATAGTGTCCTACTGCTGGGTGCATTTGGAGGTAATTTAGGAGGTAGAACCATGTAACAAGTGAGTCAAAATAAAATGTTTTCTCATTTATGCATATGTCAAGTCTCCCAAAATGCAGTAATAGCCTTGGTTACATTTCTGTAATCATGATTCTTTCAATTTTTACCAAATTATATCAATAACCTATGGCAAGACCATCAATACTTTCATAGCTTTCTCCATTATTTAAGTTATGGCTACAAAGAAAAATAAATAATCATGAAACACTGAGATATAATAGTTAAGGTCAAAATTTAATTTTAGTATGAATTTTATTCAGGAATCCAGGCAATGTTAAATATTATGTTACTTATGTGAAAAGAGATTACTAGAGTGGCTGGAAGAATCTATTAACTGAAAACACAGGCAAATGTGGTGTAGATGACCAATATGATAAACCAGATAAGAGTGAAGTATTGTGGATCTGCATTAATTTAGGTAGGTAAAATTTTGTCTCTATTTTGAAGAGAAAGGTACCAGATGGATTAGGAGAGAAAATAAAATAAATATATCAAAAATAATGCTAAAATGTTATCTTGACATTTCAACATCAAAGACATTGTAGAAATCTGAGGGTAGATGTGTAAGCATTGACAAGTGAATTTCTATACATAATTCAAATATATATTTCTAATTGGGTATTGTTTTAAATACTATTATCTATATTTATTTATTTGAGACAGAGAAAGAGAAAGAGAGAGAGAGAGAGAGAAAGGAAGCAAATTCCAGGGCCTCTAGACACTGAAAACAAACTGCAGATACCTGTGCTATTTGTGTATCTGGCAGAAGTGGGCCCTGGGGAGTCAAACCTGGGTCCTTTGGCTTTGCAGGCAAGTATCTAAACCACTAAGCCACCTCTCAAGCCCTCTGATCGGGTATTCTTATTTGAAATTCATGGTACATATTCAATTCCAAATGTTAAAAAAATAGTCAATAGAACAATGTAACTTTTGCTAGCAATGATCTACTGAATTATGTTTATATGGAGCAGGAAAAGAGGAAGGGGCTCTATAACAAAAGCCCACCTCATTCTAAAATTCAATATGATTAAAAAAGCAGTGGCACCCCATGCATGCTGTTTCTAAGATTACATTTTCTTTAGTTATGTTGTTTTTGTGTGTGTGTGTTTGTATGGACTTTGGATTCCATGTCTTATATTTACTTCAGTCTGTTCAGTTTCAGCAACAATTCCCTTCAGCTAGTTTAGCAAGGATCTCTGAAACTTGAAATGTGATCATGTTCCTAAATGCTCCACCTTAGTAAGTATGTAATTGTTTCTTTTTATTATTAAAATTTTTCGTAATTATAGACAATAAAATATGATAATTAAGGGCTGGAGAGATGGCTTAGGGGTTAAGTGCTTGCCTGAGAAGCCTAAGGACCCCTGGTTCGAGGCTCGATTCCCCAGGTCCCACGTTAGCCAGATGCAAAAGGGGGCACTCCCATCTGGAGTTCGTTTGCAGTGGCTGGAGGCCCTGGCGTGCCCATTCTCTCTCTCTCTCTCTCTCTCTCTCTCTCTCTCTCTGCCTCTTTCTCTCTGTGTGTCTGTCCTTCTCAAATAAATAAATAAAAATAAACAAAAAAATTTAAAAAACAGATGCACGAGGCGATTCATGCATCTGGAGTTCCTTAAAAAATGATAATTAATTTCACCCCTCATTTTCCCCTTCACAACTCCACTTTTCATTGTATCCCCTCCCCTTGATCATTTTGATGCCATCATCGTTTCTTCCTATTATGATGGCCAGGCACTGTGAGGTCATGGACATACAGGTCATATTGTGTCAGGAACAGTGCATTGTAAGGAGTCCACCTTGACTTTGGCTCTTACATTCTTTCTGTCACATCTTCCTCAATAGACCCCCAAGCCTCAGAGAGGTGTGATAGAGATATTTCAGGGCTGAGCACTCCTCTGTCACTTCTCAGCACTATGGTGCCTTTTAAATCATCCCAGATGTTACCACAAATGAATAGAGAAGCTTCTCTAACCAAAAGTGAGAGTAGCATTAATATATGGGTATGAACATTAAAAGAAGTGCTTACCAAGCAGTTTGGTGAGCATAATATGGGCATTTAGTCAGATAGCAGGAGGAATAACAACCATAGGACTCATGACTTTCCCCATCAGAGGTTTTCAGTATCAGGCATGTGTTCCCTCCCATGGAACAGGCCTCCAGTCAAATTAGAGAACAGTTGTTTTTTCTTCATAACAGACGTACCACTATTGTACCAGTTGGCTCATTTGGCCCAGCTGGCCAAACTTAAGGCTTACAGTGTCCACTGCTGTTTATCTCCACTGATAACTTCTCTCTCTCCCATGGAGCTGCATGCAGCCTAGTTCTTTCCAGGTTTCTGTCAGCTGTTCTACATGAAGGATATTTTCAGCTCAGCCCCAGCAAGATTTCTCAGTTACCTTGCAGCCCAATCATATGGAGTCACCAGCAATAGGGTCTTACCATTTTTTTCTGGAAGGAAACCAAGAGATTCAGCCATTGCCTATAATGTTTTGGGAACATCAGGGACCTCCCTGGTCAATAACACATTAGAAGGTATCCCATTCATCTCACTGAAAATTTCACAGTAACTAGCTATGGCTTCAGGGTGAACTATTGTCCAAAAAATAGGTTTCCATAGTTCATACCCACTTAAATTTTAATAATTATATAAATTTTCACAGTCCTTTAGCAAGCATCTCAATATTTCACCAGAATTTCCCACTATTCTTATACAGACTGAGGGCTGGTCCTTTCGGTGACTCTTCAGTATGCTGTTGAATGTAATCCCTAGGTGCTTGTGTTGGTGACAATTCAACATGATATCTGTCCCTTACATCAGTTTTTGTAAATAGTACATTTCTTACCATTTTAAGAGGAGAAAAACTATTCTTTTTCTATAACAGATACAGCAGCAAAGCCTAAAGCAGGCCCGGAGAGATGGATTAGTGGATAAGATGCTTGCCTGCAAAGTCAAAGAACCCAGGTTCAGTTCTTCAGAACCCACATAAGCCAGATGCGCAAGGGGACACATGCATCTTGAGTTTGTGTGCAGCAGCTGGAGGCCCTGGCATACCCATTTTCTCTCTCTCTCTCTCTCTCTCTCTCTCTGCCTATCTATTTCTCTCTGTCTCTCTCTCTATACACACACACACACACACACACACGAAAAGCTAAAGCAGTCCAGAAAGGAGGAAAAATAAAGAAAAATATGCTCTAGAAACTGACATCCTGGAAACTAAACGAATAAGCAAACAATCTTGAGAAAATAGTGAGTGATTTATGTCATGTGATGCTGTTTGGGAAAGATAATCGCCCCCACCTGATGGCTTTATGAAATCACTTGCAGCCTTGACCAGATCCAAACCTGAAGGAATAGGTAGAAATACTATTTAGAACTTCATTTGGAGAAACTAGCAAAAGATGAATGTAAACAGAAGACATATAATTCCTCCCATAGGAGTTTTATCAATATTTGAGCAAGTAGTTTTGCATGAAAAGTATATTGTGGGAATAAAGGAATATTTTTCTTAGGATAAAATTCAGTATTGATAGTGATTCTGTAGACAGTTTGATAACTATGAATGATATGGTGCTGCAGTCAGGTTTGCATTGCTGGTAGAAATCACCAACCAAGAGCAGCTTAAGGGAAAAAAGAGGTTTACTTTGGTTTACAGGCTCCAATGGGGAAGCTTCATGATGGCAGGGAAAATGATGATATGGACAGAAGGTGGACATGACTCACTGGCCAACATCAGGTGGACAATAGGAACAGGATAGTGTTCCAAACACTAGCAAGGAGGAGCTGGTATAACACTAATAAGCCCGCACCCAACAATACACTGCCTCCTAGAGGTGTTAATTCCCAAATCTCCATCCGCTGGAAACCTAGCATTCAGAACACCTAACTTTATAGGGGGACACCTGAATCAAACCACCACATTCTGCCACTGGCCTCCACAAACTGATAACCATACATGATGTAAAATGCAATGTATACATCCATCTTTAAAATTCTCCATAGTTTTATCAATTCCAATTATGTTCATACATCCTTATAGTCCAAGATCTTTTTAATTGAGCCATAATAGCGAAAACTAACCTCAAAAAACCCATAATGGCACAGAATAAACATGCACACTACAAAAGATGCCATTGGGCATAGTAAAGAAATACTTAAGCAATACATGATTTAAACAGGGCAAACACCAAACTCTGTAGCTCCAAGTCCAACAGCTCTAGTCAGTGACAAGTCTCCAAGTCTGATAATTCTAACCAGCTACAAGTCTCTGGTATTCTGGTTCCGCCCCTCCATCTAGGCTAATCAGAGTCCTGCAGCTCTTCCTGGCAGCCTTCTTGTGGTCCCAGCATCTCTACTGGATCTCTACTGAAACCTGGCTTTCATGCTCATGGCCCCATGGGGTCTCCGTGCAGGCATCCAGCAAACCTGCTTCACACTGCCCATGGCCATTTCCAAAACACAAGACCGTGTTGCAAACTCAATGACCCCATCTTTCCTGCATTTCTTATACTCCATAATACCAGGTGGGATGACAATTTGCTAATTAGGGGGGAGGGCTAAGACAGACTTTGAAGAACAGGAGACTCCTTAAGCACTCAGGCACCTTCAAAAGAGTCTACATTCTTCCTGTTGCCCCAGTGCAAGTCAGCTGGCCCAATCTCAAAGGTTATAATTTCATACAATTGCAGCTGAACAGGAGAAATTTTGGCTCAAAGATTTCATTTTTTTCTATGTCATATCTCTGCTCACACCAGTCCCTTTCTATGCAAAGCAAATCTGTATAAGTTCTCAGGGCACTGGGCATAGCAGCAAGTGCTCACACAAACTGCTAGCCCAGTCCAAGCAAAGCTCTTTCTCACCCTCATAAGCTAAACCTCACAGTCCATAGTTCTTACTGCATTCAGGTCTTTCAACTCTGACCAGAATAGTCTATCAAGCTGTACTTACAGCATTGCAAGGCATCTCTCACACCAAGGGTTCGAATCCTTCCACATTCCTCTTGAAAATCAGCTTCAAAAGGCCAAAGACACATAGTCAGGTGTCTAACAGCAATCCCACTCCTCAGTGCTACTATGTCGTCAGAGTCTTCACATTACTGGTAGAAATCTCCCAAACAAGAGCAGCTTGAGTGAGAAAAGGAGGTTTATTTTGGGTTACATGCTCGAGGGGGAAGCTCCATGATGGCAGGGAAAACAATGGCATGGGCACAGGGTGGACATCACTCCCTGGCCAACATTAGGTGGACAACAGGAACAGGAGAGTGTGCCAAACACTGGCTATAACACCCATAAGCCCCCCCCCTACAATGAACTGCCTCCTGGAGGTGTTAATTCCCAAATCTCCATCAGCTGGGAACCTAGCATTCAGAATACCTAAGTGTATGGGAGCCACCTGAATCAAACCAAACACGGGCAGATTAATGCATGGTGGCTCCAAGTGACTGAGGCTATAAGCTCCCCAGCACAGAGCCAGAGAGGTTGGGATTATAGAACATTTTGAATATTTATTCCATTTTAATTGAAATTGGCACAGAGAAATTCATAATAATCCTTAGTGAAGGACAGCTGCAGATTGGGTGTTGGGGAAACATGTATGTCATTTCTCTTGATCTGTTATCTAGGGAAATAAAGAGAAGGTCATCGACTGAGATCTTAATTGCCATTTTACCTTGGGGAGTGACAGAAATAATGGGCTAGGAAAGTTTAGATGAATTTCAGGTGCTGATAAAGACCCATTTCAGAGATAGACTCATGGGTTATTAGTACACTTTTTTTCTCCTAAATTTAATGTTTTGTTCTGATACAACTGATGTGTTAGATAAAATTGCAATGTTTACTAGAAAGGAGAAATGAAGAGGAGTCTGAAGGGTTAGGAACATATTGCGCTGAAGAGCTTTACTGTGCGAACCTGATCACAATTACCTGAAAACTGGAAAATATTTGTGAAAATGGAGGGAGATAAGAGTAAACGTTTTAAAACACCTGTAATAGGCTTGCAACCAACTTAAGGTGGCCAAGATAGCCAATAAACATAATCCATTCTCCTGTGCAGTGAATATGACAAACACTCCACCCTTCAATTATATGAACCACAAGATGCTTAGTAGATTCAGAGTCCTATAGCATTTCGAGGCTGACGCACCACACCTTGTCAGTGTTGCAGGCTTCAGAGCCGCGGATAGCACTCTCCCGCGTTCATCTATTATTCATCACCACAAAGCTTCCATGCCAGACACTGTCTTGTCTTTGACCCTTTCACCTCCGCCACGGTTAACCCAGCAGCTTTCATTCTCAGTCTGAAGAGTCACTACTTTTTTTCTTAAATGAAGAAGAAGAAAAAGAAGTGAACACAGAATCACTTGTTTATGTCAAATTGTGAAGGAAAAAGCTTCCCAGGCTGCAAGGAATTAACCCAACTCTAAAATTTTGGCAGAACTAAATTGAAATTTCTCTGTTATCACACAGTAAGGATTTTTGTGCTCTCTGTTCAAGAATGTATGTGTGAACATTAACTTTGGTTACAGTTTAGCTTGGGAGTGTGATTCCCTCATGCAAATGAGAAAATGAATCATAAATATATAAAAGCTGACTATAGATTCTTAATAC
This sequence comes from Dipus sagitta, assembly GCA_036346955.1. Lineage (NCBI taxonomy): Eukaryota > Metazoa > Chordata > Mammalia > Rodentia > Dipodidae > Dipus > Dipus sagitta. The sequence goes on along the minus strand of CM070782.1, from coordinate 86,737,451 downwards.
TGACATACAATTATTTTCCATTTTGCTAAATGCTACAGAATTCTCCACCTTCCACATCTGCATATGTCAATGTCCTAAGGACACAGTGCCTCAGTATATTATCTTACTTGTTGGTAAGGTTTTTTTTTTTTTTTTAACAATATTATTGAGTCTAACAAAGTCAGTCTGGTTGAGACTTAATACAATATAGCTAAGTGCTTATAAAAAGATAAGATTTGGACACATGCATGCATAAAATGAAGATACTTTAAGATTCTATACAGAAGAATTAGCTTATACAGATCTGTCAGGGGGGCTTGGAGCACATCCTTCCTGTGCAGTCTTCAAAAAGTCAATCCTGCTGGCACTTGAATTTTGAACATCTGGCTGCCACAATTCTGAAACAGTAAATTTTTGTTGTTTCACCTGACTCGTGTGTGCAACTTTGTTTTGGCACATTGGCACAAATGGTTGAGAAGCATATGTTTGCCTTTAGCCTTATGTGAGCGTATGCTGATGTATGAGAGGTGCTGGCTATCAGAAAGTATAAATAATAAACCCCCATCAAGCCATTAAAGCAGGTCTGTGCTAAGAGGAAGCTAGTGCTGAGTATAGATATGGAGGAGAGTCAACATTCTTTATTCTTTATATTTATTTATTTAAGAAGACAGACACACACAGAGAGAGAGAGCGAGAGAGAGAGAGAGAGAGAGAGAGGAGGGGGCATTCCAGGGTCTCTAGCCATTGCAAATGAACTCCAGATGCATGCACCACCTTGTGCATCTGGCTTATGTGGATCCTAGAGAATCAAATCTGAGTGTTTTGGCTTTTTCAGACAAGTGCCTTAACCACTAATCCATCTCTCCAGCCCGATACCTGGTATATTAAGGCACTTCTCACATAATTTCATATATTCAATTTTACTTATTTGCTGTCTTTTTACAAATTTTTAAAATTATTTTGTACATAAAGAGAGAGAGAGAGAGAGAGAGAGAGAGAGAGCATGCCAAGTCCTCTAGCCTTTGCAAACAAACTCCAGAGGCATATGTCACTTTGTGCATCTGGCTTACGGGGCTAGACAGGCAATGAAGAAATCAGATTCTTGCTGTCCATAAAATTTTTGGAAGGTAAATGATCACTCATTGACTGTATAGGAATGGGAACATGAAAATGTGAGGCTAATTCACTCAGTGTTGAACTGTCAGATAAATGAATTTTTCTCTTCAAAAAACAAATGTAGGGGCTGGGGAGGTGGATCAGTGGGTAACAGTGCCTGCTACTCAAGTATGAGGGACTGCGAGGGTCTGAGACAGCCTAAGTGCTTCCTCAGCACTCTAGTAAAAGGCTGGGTGTAGCCATGCACACTTGCACCCCCAGGCCCAAAGGGATCAGGGACTTGGAGAATCATGTGGCTTGCTGGTCACCTCACTAGGCTGAAAATGGCAACTCTGGGTCCAGACCAAGATTTAACCTCAATTTGGATGAGCAATATGGGAGTACACATGATACTGTTCGCTGGCCCCTGCAGATAAATGGGGTGGTACATCTACATACATGTGCATATCCCACACACAGCACAACATATATGCTATAAACACACACATGCAGAAAATAAAATATTTCAAAAAATTGAATAGATGTGAAGCAAGGCAAGCATGGCACAGCTGTAGGAACTCTGATACCTGAAAGAAGAAGACAGATTTATTTAAAGAAACATCAGTCTAGTCATGAGTGCTAATATGAAGAGAAGGGGGGGGTCAATCAAGGACCTTTTCTTTAAGACAACTGCGAGCTGAAGGTGAGGAAGAATAAGAGCTGATGAACAGATTCAATGGGACATGAAAAGCCACTGAAAATGCCATAGGCACATACTCGCCCTTTAGTGTCACAGAATATTATAATCTAACTATTAAAGAAACTTACAGGTTTGAGAAGGGACCTAATATTTAGGAAGTTAGCAAACATGTTTACGCTTGTCAAGACTATTCCTCCTGGGGCTGCGGGGCTGGCTCTGTGGCTTAGTGAGCTTGCTGCACAAGCATGAGGGCTAACGGGGCCTCAGATGGCCCAAGTGCAAATCTCCAGATGCGCCACATAAACAGCTTGCTGTGGCCACTTGTGCCTGTAACCCCAGCCTCACAGGACAGCAGAGACCCAAGAATCATCAGAGCCCAGCAAGCACTACAATGTATTAAGAGACTCCAGTTCAAAATATGATCCCGGGGGAAAGTGCTGGAGTGCTACACCCCACGTTCCGTTCTGGCCAGTGCTGGGGAGAGTCCCAAGCTTATGGGTCACCACACCGCACGATGCACGTGTGGACACACACCACACACACACCACCTCATGCACACTACAGTATACACACATATCACGTTACACACATATGGACAATCAATAAAAAAGAGTATGCTTTCAGAATAAAACTGGAAAAATTAAGTCCTTGTTATAGGTATAAATAATGCATTTTATACTTATAATAAAATTGTACATATTGTATTTCTTTTAATTTCTTAATGTATTAGTAATCCAATAAAGTGATTTATAATTCAGATTTTACCTTGAAAATTTCAGCATTTTAATATCTTATCCATACCTGAAAAATAGTATTTAAGTCTTCCTATATTAAGTAACATCATTTCCTTTTATTGTAGTTTTTGTTGTTTTGTTTTGTTTTTTGAGATGGGGTCTCACTCTACCCAGGCTGACCTGGAATTCACTACATAGTCTCAGGTGGCCTCAGACACATGGCAATCCTCCTACCTCTGCCTCCTGAATGCTGGGATTAAAGGTGTGTGCCACCACACTCGGCTCATTATTTCCTTTTTATATTGACAACCATTATTTTTTCCATTTGCTCATGTCCTTAACAAATGAAGGATTTACTTCATAGCATTAGGCTTGCATTAAGTGTTCTTATACATTTTCCACATATGTTGTTTTTCAGAAAAGCACTGTAATTTACTGCATAATGTTTAGGTAATTTGGCTCCATATGATAATGTGCCAAAATACATATACATTAAAGCATTATTAATGCATTTTAAATTTTAAGATATTTTACATTCACCATGACTTTCATTAAGTAGACTTTCAAAAATAAATGACGAAATCATCAATTAAGGCTGGGCATACATGCCAATTCTAACAGTGCTTGTTAAGCATCCACAGCACATTAAGTTTGATCTCCAGTAACATATAAAACCACATGTGGTGGACTGTGTCGAAATTCCCACCATGTGGAAGGAGATAAGAAGTTCTTGGTCAATGCTGGACAGATGGCTTAGGTAAGTATATCACCTGGATTTATGTGGGTACTGGAGAATCAAACTCAACTATCAGTTACTGTAAGCAACCAACTTTATCTCTCCAGACTTTGTTTGAACATTTTTCATAACTTCCCATTATTTTTTACTGATATGTGTGTGGTATTTGTTCATGGGAAAGAAATATAGTTGTGGCTCATTCTTCTACACTTAATGATATATTGTTCTGTTTACATATCTAATAAAACAGAAGTTCAACCATAGATTTTGAATATTATTTTCAAAAATCCATAGCAATTATGCAATTAACTCTGGTTAATTGAAATGAATTTATAAACAAGGGCTTGGATATTTTTCTTATGTGCTTAACCCATTCTTATTGTTAAGTTTCTTCATGACTTTCTTATACCATGGGGCTCAGTTTGAGTGTGTGTTGTGGTCTTTAGGAGATTTCCAGGTGATCTATGCTTACAAAATTCTTATAGGAAGTCATTGCTTTTTAAAGATGCATCTAATGACTGATATTGGTGCTAGACTAATTTCGCTTTAGTTTTCCTGATAATTATATATTTTTTTAAATTGGAATAAGTACTCCTTGAATTTTCTTCAATGACTGTTTTCTTTCTCAAGGCCTCAGGCACGCAGCCAGTAGACAGCATGATTCCAGTACATACTTCTGGGATGGAAGATAGAGTTTGTAGATCTTTATTTCCCTTTGAAGTACTTCTCTCCCTCCTCTCTCTCTCTCTCTCTCTCTCTCTCTTCCTCACTCAATTCTCTCGTGTATGTGCATGTATATTTGTGTGTTCATGGGTGTGTGCACCCATGTGACTTCTTGGGTTTGGATTCCAGATCTTGACAGGAGATGTCAAACATTTGTAACTCTCCATAATATTATTTGATGCAGGAGCTCTCGCTGAACTTGAGGCTCACTGATTTGACTAGGGGAATTAGGCTGGGAGCCTTCTAGATTTCTTTTCACTGCTTCCCCTTTCCTGGGAACACAGACAAGAACCCATATACACACAATTTTACGTGGGTATGGGGATCTGATGTCAGGTCCTCATGCATTGGTGGCAAGCACTTTCTCCTCAGCCTCAGAAAATAGCTCTTTATTAAGAGTTTAGAAATAGAGATCCAGAGCCTCAGAGGCCCCCAACACCTCATCACTGAAGCAGACCAGAAATGAACCCAACATGGCTCAGGGAATTTTTGCGGAAGAGGGGGCAGAAAGAATGTCAGAGCCACATGTTGGGTCATGATATGCAGAGACATTTATCTTACACATAACTGTGGGCTAACTCCACAATGCATGACCCATATACCTCAACAAGGAGGGGCCAAGGGGAGGGGGTAGGTCACGGATGAGCCTAATAATGGTACCAAAGTGACTGTATTTGCTGAATATAAAACTAACTATTAAAGAAAAAAATAAAAAAAATTAAAAAAAAACATTTTATATACATGCTATTATTAAAAAAAAAAATCACAATTCCATTCCTGCCCTTAAACATTGATAGGGTAGCAATTCAAACATTTCTTCCCTGGCTCTGAGTGTATATCCAGTCCTGGGTTTAACTGTTCTTTCCCCATTTTTTTATTTTTTCTCTCTGGCTTCAATGCACTTATTTTGTTTCTAATGTTTTTTCTTTTCACTCAGTCTTATCTATCTATATCAACTATATCTATATCTAATTTATATCATCATCTATATCTCTATCTATCTTTCTATCTATCAAATTTGTATTACATCTTGTCAGAGTTGTTGATATGTAATTTCCACATAAAATTATTAATAAATTCATTCTTTGAAGATCATAGATATTTTGTCATTCTTATAAGTCAGATAAGGTACAGAAGTTCTTACTCTTCCAGTAATGGAATACCATGCACTAACATATATCTCAACTTCTCGTATATGATATTGAGACCTATCTAGAATCAACGAGCATGCAATATGAAGTAACTTTTACAATGTGTTTCATTTCAACTACATACCTTTTTGAAGACCATCAAGTGGAGAAGGATGGGACATGTCTGTAATTCTCCTGCTCAAGAAAGGCTGGGGAAAATGTCTCAGAATTTAAAGTAACTTGTTTGCAAAGTCTACTGGTTCAGGTTGTGTTCAGTTCCCCAGTCACCCCAGTAAAGCTGGATAAGTGCATACACATGCAAAATACAGATTAATTTTTTTAAGGAGGAAACTGTGCCATAAGGAGTGAGAAATTAAAATAAGCTTGAACTGTACTATGAATCTTAAGACAAAATGGGCTAAAATTGAGACTGTCCAAAAATAGAAGAAAAGTTGAATTAAAAAATACTAAATGCATTTTTCTGTATTCTTTCCTACGCTATTCATAAGCTGATAAATGATCAATAGATTTATAAAAAGAATAGACATAAATTAAATAAGAATGGAAACAATCATCAAAGTGATCTCCCACATAAACTCATTTGAAATCAGTTAATGAAAAATAATGAGCGTAGAAACACCTGAGTTATTGAAGGCAAAGTAAATGGAGGGAAAATGAAATCTCCCCATTACCCTCTACACACATCTCTTTTAAAAGTTTATATATGTTCCAGGCATGGTGGCATATTCCTTTAATCCTAGCTCTCAGGAGGCAGAGGCAGAGGCAGAGGCAGGAGGATCGTTGTGAGCTCAAAGCTACCATAAGACTGCATAGTGAATTCCAGGTCAGCCTGGGATAGAGTAAGACCATACTTCTAAGATGTGTATAAATGTTATTGGTAGCCAATTGTAAATATTTTCACAAATGTAACCATGCTAACAGCATTGCTTTATATGTTAATATGGCCATGACCATGTCTTATCATATAGTGTTTCATGGTTTAGGAAAATCCCCTACTTTTTCTTCTGTACTTTAAAAATTTTAGTACACTCACAGTTTATTTAGCTGATTGATCTCACTTGATTTTTGGTTTTCTCAGTACTTATAAAAATGATAGGGCGTTTACAACTAATTATGACTACAACAAAAATCTTGCTGAAATATTGGCAGGCATTCTCAATTTCTCTTTAGAAAAGTTACATCATTCAAAACACTAATCAAAAGATTCCCATTTTATGTCCCCTTAATGCTACTTAATAATATTTCACTGCATAATGTCTCATTTCAATCTTCCAAAGTAGGGTTTTATTGTGATTTTTACTTAATAATGAACAATTATTTTGTCCCACAATTCCAACATATTAATTGAGTCAAATAATATTATGCCACACTTATTGGTTTTATTCATATTTGTTGTTTCTGTTCTTTTTATATTTTTTGTTTCCCGACTGGTTACAGATATAGAGAAGGGAACGTTAACCAGGACCTGTGGGGCTGGGGAAGGAGGAGGAAGTTTGTCACAGAGTACAGACTTTCACTCAGAGGAATAATTGTTCTTTGGGAAGGGATTATGTACAGCTTGTTGACTACAATTAACAAAATTGTAGGGCTGGGGAGATGGCTTAGTGGTTAAGGTGCTTGCCTGCAAAGCCAAAGCACTTAGGTTTGATTCTCTAGGACGCACATAAGCCAGAATCACAAGGTGATGCAAGCATCTGGAGTTCATTTGTAGTGGCTGGAGGCCCTGGTACACTCTCTCACTCTCTCTCTCTATCTGCCCCTTTCTCTCCCTCAAAAAAGAGAAAAAAATGAATTAATAAAGTAAAACTTGGGCTGGAGAGATGGCTTAACGGTTAACCGCTTGCCTGTGAAGCCTAAGGTCCCCGGTTCGAGGCTTGATTCCCCAGGACCCACGTTAGCCAGATGCATAAGGTGACACACGCATCTTGAGTTCATTTGCAGTGCCTGGAGGCCCTGGCATGCCCATTCTCTCTCTCTCTCTCTCTCTCTCTCTCTCTGCCTTTTTCTCTCTCTGTCACTCTTAAATAAACAAATAAATAAATAAATAAAGTAAAACTGTAGTGTTTGGTGAAAGAAAGCCAGAAGAAAAAAAAAAAAAAAAACACAAAACACAAAACACAAAAACCAAAACAAAAACAGAAACTTAAAATTTCCAGTAGTTTTTCCTAGAATTTTGATAGTTTATCCTGATATTTCTAACTGCTTTTTAATTTTTATTTGCAAATTTCTTGTGCTTATCTTTATCTGTTCCTAACTTTATTTAGACAGGCATTGATTTATTAATTAAAACTTAATATATTTCACTTTATTTAGTAAGATATTTTGTTGTAATTCATTATTTTTAATCTAATTATATTATTGTGCTTTACTGAAATTTAACTTTTCCTCTATATGCTGCTGTTTATGGCAAAGCACTTTTTATGTATATTTTTAACAGAGGTAGGTGAGTGTCAGTCATTCAAATCGTGTGAACTGGCACTGGCCCTCAGTCCTTTTCTGGTTCTATCATATTCCTCCTTGTTTCCTTAAATAAATGAACTGTTTGGAAATATTCTGTAGAGCTTTCAATTTATTATCTTACTAAAATATGATCACACACAGTTATTGAATCTCAATTGTATAAAATTTAAATATAGCAATTGGAATCTCAATGTTGGAATTTAGAAGAATAAAATTCTACTGGAATGATAATTAGAGTAATTTTAAGATATATTTTAAAAAAAAGCAAGGCGTGGTTGTGGTGGTTGTGCATGCCTTTAATCCCAGCACTTGGGAGGCAAAGGTAGGAGGATCACCATGAGTTCGAGGTCACCCTGAGACTACATAGTGAATTCCAGGTCAGCCTGGGCTAGAGTGATACTCTACCTTGAAAAACCAAATCAAACAAACAAACAAAATGTTATATTGATAGCATCCATATTCATCGCTTGAAAAACAAACAGCTGGTAGATTTAATGATTTGATATGATGTTGTATATTTTAATAGATAAAACTAACAGGGGCTATAGATAATTACATTTTAAGTTACAAAGGAGTGGATCCTGTATTGAGAAAATTCTTACAGAGATCTGGACACTGTGTTCCTGAGGGTACAGCTTAACCTCCAACAATGATTATAGCAATAAAGTTAATGATCTCATTAAGGCAAACCAACATTTTATTGAGGTAGTAAATGGATATACTTTTTCAAGGTGCATGAAAGATAGCATATTTTAGTTTTGTTTCTGACATCTATATACATTTTAAGTAAAATTACCAGGAAGCATGATTAATTATAAAGACAATGGTTAAAAGGTATTTAAAAGAAAATTTGGATGTCATGTTTAATATATAATATCTTTAAAACTTTTTATTATTTATTGCTTTTTAATAAAAATCTTGTAATCTTAGACTCCCTTACTCCCACCCCAATTCTGTTGAAGGTCTTTTTGGTGGGGTTATTGGTATTCATTGTGGGGACCAAAAAGTCTTAGTAATTTACCATATAATGTAGCACTGAAACATAGTTGTATAGTAATAAAATACTAAGCTGTCTGAAATGACAAAGTGCATATTTCAAAATCATATAATATTTTCATTATTTTGAGAAAACAACTTGCAAGCCGGGTGTGGTAGCACATGTTTTTAATCTTAGAACTCTGGAGGCAGAAGAAATAGGAGGATCTCTGTGAGTTTGAGGCAGGACTCAGACTACATATTGAATTCCAGGTCAGCCTAGGTTAGAGCAAGACCCTACCTTGCCAAAAGAAAAGAAAAAAAAAAACTTGCTCCATGTAAATAAAGTCATAGTGTGTGGCAGAGATATCATGTCACATAGCTATTGGTCCTGAGAACACTGGTGAAAATTTTATGTATTTTCTCTTAACTATAATAGCTTTACTGAACATAAATTCTGTCCACATACATCTTTATACTAGCCAACACTCCTCTCTTTGTCTTATTTCCACAAACTGTCATAATGGTTATTCACTGCTCTTGTGAGGTCAAATTTTTATCTCCTATATACACGAGATAACATGCAGCATCTCTCCTCTATGACTGCATTATTTCACTTATAAAGATGTCATGTTAGTTCCACACATGTTTTTAAAAATGACAGAATTGCATTCTAGTTATGGCTGAATATGGTTCAATTGTGTAAATATTTCATATTCCATTAACCATTCATCCATTTGTAGTCATACAGTTTGACTGGGTATTTTCACCTGGGTAATGTGTAGTACATGTGTATATGTGTTCATGTGATGGGTACATATGAGTATATATTTATGAATTTGGAGTTCATGGGTGGATTTCAGGGCTCTCACTTGATCCCTCTCAATCTTATTTACTGTGTTTGGGGCTCTCACTTGAACCCAGGGCTCACTAGTTTGGGCTAATCTTTATTAGCCATCTTGTCCCTGTGATCACCTGTCTGATTGTTTGCAGCACTGGGATTAAAGGCTGGTCACCACACCTGGCTAGCATTTTGGTAACTGGTGTTCAAAACTTAAGTCCTCACACTTGTATTGCAAACACTTTACAGATAGCCATTTTCCCAGCCATTCTGCAATTAGAGTATTCTATTTTTTTTCTTGTAGTATTGTAATTTGGGAGTTTTGAATCTTACATTGAAGTTTTTGATCCATTTGGAATTGACTTTTTTCACCTGGTGTGAGATGGGGGTCTTGTGTATTATTTCTTGGTACTGATGCCAATGCTCCCAGAGTAAGTTATTGAGTAAGATTATTTTTCTCCCATGAATGTTGTTGAAGATTGCTCAATGCATGGAATCATTTTTAGATTCAACCATATTTTTCTATTTGTCTGCTTTTATGAAAGTTCCATGCAGTGTTTACTTCTATAGTTTGTTTACAAGTTGTTTACTATAATGTCTAAGGCTCTGTTCTCTTTGTACCGTATTTATTTATTTAGCATCAATTTTCATTATCTAATGTACAATATTTTTGTTTCACATTTGATGACCAATTCTAACTGGAATGTGATACCAGAAAGCCCACATTAATGGGTCCTAATATGTAAAATACAATCACTGAACCCAACAGAAGGACACTTAATTAAATGGACCAGGTATAATAAGATGCTAAACAAAAAGGCTTTGGGAAATGGAAATTTAGTATTACAGATCTTCCATGTGGTACAGCCATGTGATTTAGGATTTCATGGAGAAAGAGTTGGCGCAGGAAGATGAGAAGTATGCATTAGCAAATAATCTTATTCAGGCTAAGGACTAGTTGATCATCTCAGTTGTTCTTTGCAAGGTGTTTTCAAAGAAGTCCTGACCACTTGAGGGTGTATCCTATTGTCCAGCAGATCATTGATCCAGAGTATGAGCTGTGTAGCCAGTCATCATGAGGTGAGATGTCTCTGTGACTCTATCCATCTTGAAATGTAAGATGACTACATGTTTAGGATAATAATAAGCATTTTTTGGAGTATCTGCAAAGGGACTTTGTAAAGACTAACTGCAGGACTGGAGAGATGGCTCAGCAGTTAAGGCACTTGCCTGGTTCGATTCTCCAATGTCCATGTAAAGCCAGATGCACAAAGTGATACATCATTTGTAGCAGCTCGAGACCCTGGCACACCCACTCATTCTCCCTCTCTATCTCTCTCACATACACATATGCTCTCTGCAAATAAATAAAATATTAAAATGCAAACAATCAAAAATATTTAAAGAAAACTAATTGTAAAATTTGTCAGATACACTTGTCTTTGCACCCATATCCTTCATAAATTAGGTTGTGTAAAAGAAAACCATGAGCATACCTACATGTAGAATTAGAGAAGGCTCTAATCCAAAGTAAAGGAGGGAAAATCAATGTGATGCTAGTTATTTAGGTTTTTATTCTGATTTTAATTCATTTGTGAACCTAAGAGAGGAGTCAGTGATTTTTGGCAAAACTATTTCTAAGAGCCTGTCATGGTATGTCATTGGCATGTGATAGGGATTGCATTGATTCTATACAAGTCTTTAGGTAAAATGGACATTGAAATAACATTAATTTTCCTAACCCATGAGAACATAGTACATGTTCAGTGTATGGGTGTGTGGGATGTCCACCTCAATGCCTTTCCTCAGTGTTTCCTTATTTCCATGATAGATGACATTGATTTCCTCTGTTTATTCTATTCTAAGTAGTTCATTTATTTAACTTCATTATTCTTTGACAGAAGATTCCTTTGGTGTATAAAAAGACAACTAATGTTTATAAGTTGATTTTATATCCTGAAACTTTTCATTCCTTCCATGCCATTCGTATGAAGCCTTTTTTTTTTTTTATTTTGTAGAAGTGTTCAATTTATCACAAGATTTTTTGGGGCATATATTGAGTTGATCATGTGATTTTTGTTCCTTCCTTTGGTGTGATGTGACTGTTTATGGATTTGCATGTTTTCAGCATCATTGCAGCACTGTGATGAATTTCATTTGTCCTATCTCTTTATAGATCTTTTTTATTGTCTCCGTATTTTTCAATGTATCAAATTATGTGTGGTAGTAAAAATAATTTAAAGGCTTCCTTTCTGATTTGAGTATTGCATGATTTTGCCTCATTTCTCCAGGTGCTATGTCATATATGCAGCACCTAAATATTCTGCAGATGTTGATTTTTTTTCTTTCCTGGGTTGGAGAGATGGCTTAGTGGTTAAGGTGGTTGTCTGCAAAGCCTGCATGTGTTTCTTCTTCCTAATATTTGAGGGATGGTTTTAGGTTTTTACTAACCATTCTAATATCAGCAGTGGGGTGGCCTTGTTTAGTCTTTGTTGACTACAGGAGAAATTTATACTTATCTTGGAAGTATTTTTGTTTATTTTATTTTACTTCCTTAATTGTATATGACTGGTCAATTTAAAAAAAATATTTTCTAACTATATTGAGTGTATTGTGAAGATTGTATGATGTGTTCCACTGTGGTTTTTGATTTCCATGCATTGATTCATCTTTATAAAACTGTGTTAAAGTCCATTTAAAACTGGTATGTCATTTTTTAGGCATGATACTGGATTCATTTTGTTAGTATTTACTTGTAGGGTTTTTGGTTTTTTAACTTAGGTGATTTATCAATTTTTTTTTCCCAAAGACTTATGTATCCATGCACATATACAGTTATGTTTATCTATGTGAATGAATGAATGAATGAATGAATGAATTTTGTAGCTGTATCCTTTCCTGGCTTGAATGCTGAAATAATGTTGCCATTTTTGTAATTGTTTTTTTCTGTTTTAGTACTTTGGAATAGTGTGTCATTATTAACATTAGGTTTTTTGTTGTTGTTGTTGTTTGTACTTTGTAGTTTGGGTACATTTCCTTTTATTCCAATTCTGGAATTCATGTTCCACTAGTTTATTGGCTTGGTCATTTGAATCAGTATTGCTGTGTCACAGGCTCACAGTTCTTGCTAGTGGTGGCCAGTGACCCTCTGTGAAGGACATCTGAGTCAGGCATGAGCCAGGCTAACAAACACCTGTGTGCAGGTTGGGTGAACATTGTCTTCATTTCTCTGGGGCAAGTGCTGTGGGTTCACTGCTGGGTCATGGTATTTCATGTTTGTTTAAGAAATCGCCAACCATGGGAAAGGACAGAGGGAGTGAGTATGGCTAAGGTAATATGTGTCTATGGGTGGAAATGGGAAACATATATGTGTTTATAATAAAAAGTTAAAAAAAAAACAAAAAAGTGATGTTGCTTAATTTTCATATATTTTTATAGTTTTTTTGGTATTCACAATTCTTATTGTGGAATTTACTAAATGAATAAATAACAGAAATGCTACAAAACCATAATTTCCATGGCCATACATATTTAAATTCAAATACAGTGAAAATTTCTATTTCTGAAAAATCTTAGTTTTTGCCAACCTGAATTATGAAACTGGATTATTAATAATCAATTTAATATTATGGCTTTTCAGAATTGAGGAACCTTTAAATCATGCTTTATTCAAGTTCATTCCAATTAATATTACAGGCAGCACTCTTACAACTCAAGAAAGCACATTTGCAGTCAATGTTTTCAATAGTGTATGTGTAGTCCATAGATGGATTTAAAAATGTATAAGAAAGTACAGGTCTGTAAGTTTGGGGAAGATAATGTCCTTGTCCTACAAACGTGAGGGCCTGAGTCCAGATTCCCAGAATCCACATAGAACATGAAAGTGAAGTGTCATGGTCTGTCGTCCCAGTACATCTCAAGTGAGAAGGGAAGCAGAGGTAGGAGAATCTCCCATCACCTCACAGGCCGATTAACCTGGGGAAAGTAGTAGTGAATATGAGAAGCTCTGCTTCAAGCGAGGTACAAGGCAAGGACGAAATCTTAAAGTTATTATTTGACTTTCACATGTGTTCCCTGGCTCACACATAAACATGCACAAACACATGTACATCACAAAATCTCACACATGAAAAGCACTACCTCCATTAACAAATGAAAGCAGAAAACCTAATTATAGTAGCCTCTATAGGAAAAGAGCTGGTTTCATTTTTTTTTAATAAAATGATTTGGATGTATCATCTCAAGTATCTAAAAAAATGGAATAATCAACGCTGTCTTGGGACTGGAGGAGACTTGGGCAGCAATGAAGTCAGTGAGTCCCAGCTGCTTCCTGAAGGCATGGGGAGTTGGGCAGGGCCACCACAACTTCACCTTTTCTTTCTTTCTTTTTTTTTTTTTTTCTTAATTTTAAACAATTCAGGGCTCCCTGTTTGCTTGTTTCTTGGTGATGATTGTTGGCAGGCAGATCTCTGGGTTATTCGCACCCCAGCAGCAGGAGGGGAGGGATGTCCCTCTGTTCTCTGGTACCCTTTACATGTCCATGTATATCCAGAGAGGACAAGGTTCCCGGGTGTCCTCTGGGTGCATGGGAAGTTGTAATGATACATGGCTGGCCCACCATGCTGGAATGGCCACAGATAGCTGCCAGGGTGCTTCCTGAAAACCGCCTCGGCAGGCTGTAAAGCAGGAGTCTTTGCAGAGAGGAGCACAGTGTAGTCTTCACTCTTCACTCCTCTCCAGTGGCAATGCAATGAGTGGAAGTCCAGGGCCTTCTCAGACTGGGCTCAGGTCAAATGCAAGCTGCAGCTTTCTTCTGCAGCACTGGTGGAGTGCACTCGGTAACCTGCTGCTTACTGACTCCTACTGAGCATTGTTTTTAGCTCATGGTTGATCCTGAGGGACAGGAGGCAGATGTGCTGGGACAGGTCTTCTTCATAAGGTCCTCAAGGGTCCCAAACCTCTCCAGCAAATATATTGTACTCCATTATTGTAACCACTGTTTCTTGGGCTGTTTCCATCACTCCCGTGAAGTAGTTACTATATATATAGTTTTTATATCTGTTTGGAGAGAGTCTTACCATGTACCTCTACTCTCCCATCCTATTTATATCACTCATTGTGATATTAATTTCAAAATGTAAACATATTAATTAGGTACTAAAAATCAGGTCACAATTACATTACCAATAGTTGTTGGCCTACTAGCTAAAACTCACAATGCCTTTAGAGGTAGAATGCTTTCTTTCTAAGATTATGACCAGAGTTAAATTAGATCCTTCCCAAAGTTATGTTGTCATCATAACCTCTGAGACCTCTGAATGTGAATGTTTTTTATAAGCTCTTAGTACAGACAAAGAAGTTATGATCTGGGCTGGAGAGATGGCTCAGTGTTTAATACACATGCCTGCAAAGCCAAAAGCCCAAGATTCAATTCCCCAGGACCCATGTAAGCCAGATGCAAAGGTGGTGCATGTGTCTGGACTTCATTTGCAGTGGCAAGGGCCAGAAGCCCTGGCATGCCCATTTTCTCTCTCTTTCTCTCTCTCTCTCTCTCTCTCTCTCTCTCTCTCTTTCTCTAACAAATAAAAGTTTAAAAAAAGTAAAAATAAATAAATAGTGGGATAATTCTGACTTAAAAAAAAAGAAGTTAAGATTCCTTAAGTAGGATGTGCTATATATACTGATGTAACCTGTGTCTTTATAAAAAATGTGAAAGATACAGAGGAAGAAGATATGATGGAGACAAGGAGTTGATGAATGATATTCATGGGTCAAGGAATAAGAATTGTCAGCAAGGCAGCAACAGTGAAGAGAAAGGAGGAAATGATTTTCTCTTGCAGATTCCTGAGGCAACATGGCCCTACTGACACATTGATTTTAGACTGCTAACCTTGAAAATTATGTGAAAACTGATGTCAGTAGCTTTAATGCATGTAGCTTACAGTGTTTTGTCATACCAGTCCTCAGAAACTGAAATAGGCATAGAGAGGTAGTAATGCTCCTCTGCGCAATTATAGTGGCATGTGCTGAGTAACAGAAAAGAACAGGTTAGCGCTGTGTGAATGAAAGTCAGGCTCAATGTTTCAGAATGAATTGAGGTCAATTTCTGGAGTCTGATGATTTTGACATTGTGGAAGGTACTTAGTATCTTTAGGAAAGAAACTATTTTCTTTTAACTTAGCCCCAAATCATTTAAATTTATTTAAAGTAATTGATGAATAATTCCATTAAGATTCAACCAGAAATATGTTCAGCATTACTCAAGGCAGGTGTGCATCCTCCAGATCTCAGGTTTGATGGGAACTGCAGGTACCTATGAGCCTGTAAATCCACCTGGAAGTCACTATGCAGAGCACTTATGCTTCCCAGAATATTTATATTGATCTGAAGAAAACATGTCAGGATTTTGTCTAAATTATGTCGCATTTGAAACTTACATGAGAAAGTTATTCCATATCATGTATGTACATCCAATAAAATTTAAGTTTTGAAATTTTCATAATTATAAATCTATTCAAATATTTTTTCTATTGATTTTATAAGAAGGCTATGGACATAATAAAACTCAATATATTTTGTAGCATTTAAGATATACATCCCAAAATGCACTATAATTCCCTGTTTTTGATATCTTAGAATTATTTAAAAAATAAGGTCTATATGATGCCGAAAAATCTTATTTTAAATCTCAGTGTTTCAATTGCTTTCAGGAATGTGAGCATTTTGCCTTATGAGATTGGCCTATTTAATTCCCAGGAAATTTGCAAGGCTTAGTTGTGAAGCAAAGGCATTCTTAAAAATCAATAAAATATTCATACATACAATTAAATATTTATTATATATAAAAGAATTGGTAAGGGATTTTCAAAATTTACTTTTCTTTTGAATTACCTTATGACATCTTGCAATTTTCCATGTTTCCCAGTTGTCTCATATTTATTGTATTGACTCGTAGGAAATACTGCACTGTGGGTTGGTATGACATGCATACAACTCTGCACTCCATCCAATTATGTGAGGTTGCTATCCTGGAATCCACCATGCTGTGAGCATGCAGAAAGGGAATTAGAAACATAACTTAGCGGTTGTTTGTGTCTCCCCAGATAGACAACTGATCACTGTTGGTACCCAGTTTAACATGTGCCAAATTTCCTAACCTCATGTATTTCTCTCAAAAGGTCTCTGACCTTTACTTCTATGATTTCTCCCCTGGCCGTTCATTTATACCACCTCTTCTTTAGTCACTGGAAATGTTTATACATGCATATAACGCATTTTGATTATAATACCCTCCTTTCACCTTTTCTTGACTCCCCACCCCCACCAATCTCCTAGTTCCAAACCCCTTCTTCTTCCAAACTTGTCATTTTCCCCCCCCAATTAAAGGTCTCTTTTTTTTTTTTTTTTCTTGCCTTGGGAATGTAACCCAGTGGATATAATTTGGATTGTATGCATGGGCACAGTTGGAGTATGATTTAACAGTTTACTTGACTCTTACAAATTCCAGCCACCATTGGCTGCTTCTACCCCTTTGGTTAGGGATTAGGATTTTATTCCCTCCACAATCACTCATGAAAAAGAAAGTTAGTGAGCCCAATATTAAGTAGGTCTTGCGCAGGTTATGACAGTCCTTGGAGGATCATAAATTCAACGGTCTTGCCATGGAAATGAGCACTCACTCCCATCTTAGGAACCTTCATCATTTCTGCCCCCCTTCAGGCTTGGTCCCTGAGCCTTGGAGTGGCTATTGTAGGTGACACCGCTCTTAGCAGTGAGCACTCTAGTATAAATAGCTCTCTACCATTTGATGAGTTGGGTCTCCTTATTAGTCACTACCATCTGTGATGAGCAGGTTCTCTAACCAAAGATAATAACCACACTCACTGATCTTTGAAGTAAGACATATATCTTTAGGGGGCACACAACGTATCTATTTATCCCAAAACACAACAGTAACCATTACCTTCCCTTTTAGAGCTTATGACATTCTAAGCTATTGGCTTTTAATAAGGTTTTCAGCATCAGCCATGAATTCCGTCTTTCAGAGCAGGCTTCAAAAGCAATCAGGGCACAGTTGATTACCCTCTTAGCTCTCAAGAGTCCACCACTGTACCATCAGTAGTTACTTTGTGCCTGCCTGAGAGATTGTGCAGCTCACAGGAACAACTTCTGGGTAAGATTGTTGATGACTTTGCTCCTCTAGCAGCCTAACTAGAAACTCCCAACATTTTGACAGCTAATCAACAGGTAGAAACATTCTAGCTCATTTAAACCTTCTTGATTGGACAGATGGCTCACCAGTTGAGGCACTTGCCTGCAAAACCTGACAACCAGAGGCCAATTCCCCAGTACACAGGTAAAGCCAAATGCACAAAGTCGCACATGCATCTGGAATTAATGTGCATTGACAGGAGACCCTGGTGTGACAATTCTCTTTCTCTTCCTCTCTCCCTGCCCCTCTCTCCATTTTGCTTATTTCTCTCTCTTTCTCAAATAAATTTACATACACACACACACACACACACACACACACACATATATATATATGTATTTTTTTTTCTTTTCAAGTTTCATTTCTCAGGATCTTGCAGACAAAAAAACATGTGCCTTCACCAACAGGGTTGCACTCTCTGGTTCTTGTGTACAACTGAGGTTTCGTTTTCTGTTTGGTAAAGTCTTGTGTTGTTTTTAGCAGGTCAGGGGCTTCACTGAATAACAACTCACTGAAAGATATCCTACCCCTGTTCTCTGCATTGATGTAGGTTTCTGGGAGCAACATTGTCCATTCAAGCAGACTACTTGTGTTCAAACTCTTTTGGTAAATTATATTTTTAACTGGTTAACAAAGACAAAGAGAAAAAAGTTTCTTTCTTTCTTTTTTTTTTTTTTTTGAGGTAGGTTCTCACTCTAGCCCAGGCTGACCTGGAATTCACTATGGAGTCTCAGGGTGGCCTTGAACTCACAGCGATCCTTCTACCTCTGCCTGCAGAGTGCTGGATTAAAGGTGTGCACCTCCATGCCTGGCCTGTATGGCTTTTCTACTAGTCTTTATTATGCGTAACCCTCCTCCTTGCTGTCCTCCTTTCCCCAACTGCTATCACAAGTTAAACTTTTCCATCTCAGTATTGCAGCCCTATACTTTCATATTACAAGTTTTCTAATGTCTCCTCTTTTTAAACCCTGCCCCTGGGTACTCTTGGCTCACATTTAGCTGCCTGGCATCCATTTATTCTCACTCATGTTAGACATATTTCTAAAAATTTGAAGCTGGGATATAGAGATGAGAAAGAATCTTCCTTTGCTTGAGAGACCTCACTAAGTTTAAGCTTTTTCAGATCCAACTACTTTCCTACAGGTATTGTTGCTTTATTTTTATTTTCAACTGCACATAGCCCCACTGTGTATGTAAACTGCATCTTTATGATTGGCTCACTGGTTGATGGGTGTGTAAGCTAATCCTATTCCCTAGCTATTGCGAATGCAGCAGCAATGAACATATGAGCAAGTATGTCTGTAGTAGAATGTAGTGTCCTCAAAGCATCTACTCAGGGGTTGGATAGCAGGTTCATACGGTAGGTACATTTTTAATATTTTGAGAAAAGTAAAAAGTTATTTCCATAGCGTTTGCACCGGTTTGCATTTTCACCAACACCAGTGAGAGTTTCTTTTTCACTCATCGTCACCAGCATCTTTTGATATTTATTTTCTTGATGATATCCATTTTGATTGAATTAAAATGGAAATTTAAAGCTTTTTCTTATGAGTTACTTACATACTCTGTTTGTAAATAGCACATGTTGGTACCATTCTTACCCTCTTCACTGCCCCTCCTGTTGGGGATGCCAGTTATCCCCATGGGGAATGTGGGCAATGCATTGTGGGGGTTGTCATCAGTTAAGGGGAAAAGGCAATGTCTCTGTGTAATGTCCCAATTTATGACTGTAACAATCTTTCCACCCCCTTTTCCATGAATTCTCGGAGCCATGTTGGGTTTGTTTTACATCTACTTCAGTGATAAGCTCTATGGCCAAGGTTGTTGAACACTTTTCAAAAATATTTTCTAAGCATTGGTATTTATTCTTTTGAGATCTCTCTTTAGTTCCATAGTTTGCTTTATGATGAGGCTACTAATTTCTGTACATTACGTGCTTGTATCACTGTGCCTCTGGCTACATGGACCTGGGAATCTGAACATGAGTTCTTAGGCTTGGCAGGCAAGCACCTTAACTGCTAAGCTGTCTCTCCATCCCCTTGCACTCAAGTTCATAGATGATGCTTGATGATCCAAAGACCATATTTAAATGTTGTTTTTCTCCTCCTGACCTCCCTTATTGTATACCAGGCAAGAGTTTGACAACTGAGCTATGGCCCAGGAGCTTTCTCACTGTATTTATTTATTTAATTAATTATTTTTTTAATTTTTGAGATAGGATCTCACTATGTATTCCATAGTGGCCTTGAAATCACTCTATAACCAAGTCAAGCTATTTCAGGAACTGTTTACCCCATTGGGCTGACTTGAGCAAACATCTGGCCTCCCAAGATAAGATAGGACATTAATTAATAAACATTTATCAACAGACGACTTAAGTAACAATAATTTCAAATACTCATTAAACTTAAAGTTTTTAAAAAATATTTTTCTTTATATGCAAGCAGAGAGAGATAGAAAAGAGACGGAGAATGGGCACTTTAGTGCATCCAGCTCTACCACTGCAAATACACCATAGACGCATGTCCCTGTCTGTGCATCCGGCTTTGTGGGAACTGGGAAATTGAACCTGGGACATCAGGTTTTGCAGACAAGCACCTTCACTACTGAGCCATCTCTCCAGCCCACTTAAAGTTTTTTCTTTTTTTAAATCCAAAATTAATTTTATACAGAGCTAAAAAGTTAAAAAAAAAACCAAAAAACACAAGCAATAATAGAAATGCTGGCTAATTTAACACCTAGACCCTGTAGGGCAGAATTTTCAGTAGTATGCCTGCCCTGTATTTGAGAGGAACATTGGAAAGATACAGCTTTGTATTTATAAGCCTGGGAGCCATTGATAGCATTTGTCATCATAGCATGACCTAGACTATCTTAACTGATGTGAAGATAGCCATGGGTGACCTAGATAGAGTCTTGAGAATAACAAGGAAAAAGAGACCAAAATATGAATTATGTCTGGTGAAAAATTATATGTATCTTTGAAAGATATACAATATCTATTTTTGACCATATGATATGTTTTTGTTATCAAGTCTTCCATATAAAAATGTTTAGTGTGCTGAGAAGTATGTGTGAGAATGCGTAATGTACTTGATTTCAAAGAGGTCCACTGAAGAAGTAAAATGATATTCTTTATTTCTATTGTAATTAGTTTATGTAATGGTAGTAATAGTAATATAGTTTAGTAATATAGTTTAATTAGTTATTATTATCTATTCTGTAGACAATAATAAATTTATTTTGATAAATAAGCAGAGATTAGTTAATCCAAACTATATTTAATATAATTTTCATTTTAATAAAAGTAGATATTTTATTATTTAAATCATCTATTCATCTGTTTCCCTATGAATACTAGAGTATTGGATATCTAGCATATCTTAAATGCCACTGTCACTACTGAAGATAATGGAGTAACCTGTATTCATGAATATTTAAAAAGAAAATATTACAATTTATAATAATAGAAATGCATAAGATAAGAATAAGCAATCTAATAAGTACTAATTTGTAACTAAATGGAGAACGAGAAGGTTTTTTTAACAAATAAATTATTCTCATGATTTATTATAAGGGTATAATTATAAGTCTCACACTGTGTATATATTCTTAAATAGGAAATTTTGGGGCTGAGAATGAGAGGTATTTAAAAAATAAATAATACATGGATTTTTATATTTAAATGACCAAAGGACACTGACATGTTAAACTTGGACAATGAACTATTGTATTTAGTAAAAAAAAAAAAAAAAAAAAAAAAAAAAGAAAAAAGTTTATTTATAAATGCTAACATAGAAAGAAACTTGTTATTTATGGCCCTACTAAAATGACTAAGAAGAATTTGACAGTCCCACTGTTTAACAGGTCTTATGGTCATAAGATTACTCAATCAGATATTTTTATTAAGCATATTAATTTGAATTTGAAATTGAATGAGAACCCATGGGTAGTGAATATGGAAAAAAAATCATACAATGTACCTTTAAAAGATTAGTTTTAACATGTGATTCTGTGATAACCAGTGCCAGGGTGAAGGAGACTGACACTGAGGACACTCAACACCTATCAAAACAGAGATCTAGAAGCAGATTAGAGCTCATCACTTAAGTAGACTTAAAACACACTCAACATGGCTCAGGGAATTTTGTAGAAGAGGGGCAGAAAGACTGTTAGAGCCACAAGCAGGGACATTATGCAGACATATTTCCACTCCCCTATAACTGATGGCTGCCCCCACCATGCATGACCCACAATCCCCATGAGGATGACCTGTATCCCCTAAGAGGAGGGGCCCCTCAGAAAGGGGACAGGGATAAGGGAAAGGGTGGTACTAACATGTGATGTTGCCACACTATGTCCATAATCAATAAAAAAATTTAAAAGGTAAAAACAGGGAAAGATTTAAGCAAGACAGAAAGTTTAATCTGAATGAAAGTTATATAGTGTACAAAGATAGGAAAAATGGAGAAAAATTTTCATGTAAAATTGAAAAATATGTTGGAGCCAGTCAATGTGAGGAACAAGAGAAGATGAGAAAAATATTTGTCTTCATTTAAAAGGCAAGGGTGGGGAGCTGGAGAGATGGCTTAGGGGTTCAGGCCTTTGCCTGCAAAGCCAAAGGGTTCCTGTTCAACTCTCCAGAACTCACCTAAGCCGGATGCACAAGGGGGCGCAGGCATCTGGAGTTCGCTTGCAGTGGCTGGAGGCCCTGGCGCTCCCATTCTTCCATTATTTCTCTGCTTTCTCTCTCTCAAATATATATATATATATATATATATATATATATATATATATACACACACACACACACACATATGTGTGTGTGTGTATTAAAAAAGACAAGGGGTGTTTCTTTTGTCAAAATGAAGTAGCTTTTAAAAACCAGACTTCAGAACTATGCTAGGTGCATATTTAAGTTCTGTTTGTGAAAATTCTAAACATTTAAGGGTTTATCCATTTGGAAATTTTAAACATAAAAGAAACATTGATGTGTGGTGAGGCTATTCTAAATATTGTCAAGTCAGGAACTGTGAAGGTCACTTAACTTGAAAGAGCTGTAAAATAATTCAGTGTGTGCCTGCGAAATTATCATACACCGATTTCAAAGTGTTATGAAAGAAGTTAAAACTATTGAAAGAAGAGATATTAGAATATATAGAAATGTTAGTAATGCACTATCACTACATATTTTCTATAAATATAAATGTAGTTGATTAAGGATGTTTGTCCATCCTATTTTTGAAATGATTTCTATTATGATTTTACTGTTTTATAAAATGCCTGCTTGGTGCACATTTTGAACATCAACAGGTAACAAACAGGACTAATATAAGAAAACGAATAGGGAAGCGCCAGTAAGGTAAGATTGCAGCACTTCGTATCAGAGACTGACACTAAGGGGGCCTGGCAGGATTTTAGGGATTCCATGCAGTGTTGTGTCCTCTACAGTATGGTCCTGACAAAAGGTTTTGTTTTGCAGAAGCAACTTATGTCTTGATGCCCGTGGAGAATTGAGGGAGGTATGGCCGTAGCTCTCATGCAAAGATCCACACTTTGTGTTTAACCAGTTGAGAGTAGAGTTATTTTCAATCAAATTCCTGATCACCTCATTTGAATGTGATATATCATTTCATTTTCAAAGTTATATTGTGATTATGAATCTTTTATTTTCAAGTAGAAATTACCACTGAGAGGGGCTGGAGAGATGGCCTAGTAATTAACGTGCTTCCCTGCAAAGCCAAATGACCCAGGTTAGATTCCCAGTACCCACGTAATGCTAGACGCACAAGGTGGCACATGTGTCTGGAGTTCTTTTGTAGTGGCTGGAGGCCCTGGCACCAATTCTTAATCTGCCTCTTTCTCATTCTCATTCTCTCTCACAAAACACACATATGAAATTATGAGTTAAAGTCTTTGATGACAGTCTCATGCTTTCAATTGTAGCATATCTGAAACCAGCAAAGACAAGATGTTGAATCCTTCCAAGGTCCATATGTATCTTTTGTAAAAGAAGGAGAAATACTGCGACATGGGCACAAATGAGATGAGCTTCAATGACCGTTTCCAGTCAAGGCGTTTCAGATATCCTTCACAGGTATTTGAAAGTGCATATCTGTTCTCAAGGGTTCCTAGACACAGCCTTCTGTTGTGGGAGTGACACTTGACACAAGCACATTGCTGTGATTGTTCTCCCTCCTACTCCCTACCTCCTTGTGCCCATTTCCCCACTGGAAACTTTCTCCCCATTGTAGTCTCTTTCAGTTTA
This sequence comes from Dipus sagitta, assembly GCA_036346955.1. Taxonomy (NCBI): domain Eukaryota; kingdom Metazoa; phylum Chordata; class Mammalia; order Rodentia; family Dipodidae; genus Dipus; species Dipus sagitta. The sequence goes on along the minus strand of CM070782.1, from coordinate 86,713,577 downwards.
AGATTTCATATGTTCTATTTCCTTCCCACTTCCTCCCTTAAGGCCTCTTTATTTCAGGTTTATTTTTTTAATTTGTGATGTTTCAGTTTATATTTTTATTTAATTTTATTTTAATAGCAATATATAAAGCCATTTGAAAGGAATATGGATTATTTTTGTCTACTAAAGTAATTGTATTGGCATGGTTCAAAAGAATCATAGACTATTTACATGTTCTTTATTTTGGATGTTGTTGTATAGTAGGAACATTAAGAAAAAAAAAACTTTCTTACATAGTATTTATTTATTTACTTTTATTTTTGGTTTCTCCAGGTAGGGTCTCACTGTAGCCCAGGCTAACCTGGAATTCACTATGTAGTCTCAGGGTGGCCTTGAAGTCAGGGCGATCTTCCTACCTCTGCTTCCTGAGTGCTGGGATTAAAGCATGTGCCACCACACCCGGCCCTTATATAGTATTTATTGATACCAAAAGAAATTAGCCTGTATACTTTTGCATTAGAAGAAAAAAAATAGGGCTGGAGAGATGAAACAGTGGTTAAGCACTTGCCTATGAGGCCTAAGCACCCAGGTTCCAGGCTCAAGTCCTCAGGACCCACATTAGCCAAATGCACTAGGTGGCGCACGCGTATGTAGCTCATTTGCAGTGTCTGGAGGCCCTGGAGCGCCCATTCTCCCTCTCTCTATATCTGCCTCTTTCTCTCTCTCTGTCACTCTCAAATAAATAAATATATAAATAAATATTTTTTTAAAAAAAGAAAGCATTCATTCAGAAGATTTTTCTTGTAACTTCTCATTAGTTTTAGCTCATTCTGTCCTTACCTGGAACCACATGATCCAAACATCGGTCTTGGTGGCCTAGTCCAATAATATAATCTGAGCACTTGGAAGGTAGAGACAAGTAGTAGTTCAGGAACTCAAGGACAGCCTTTGCATGCATACCAAATTTTAGGCCAGCCTGTACGATGTACAGTCTTGTCTCAAAAACAGAGAGGGAGAGAGAGAAAGATAAAGTTAGTTTAATTTCTTTAGGCAAATTTGTAATTAAATCCTTGTTATTGCTGTGCATTATTAAAATGTACCTTATCATAAAATGGCCTAGGGATTTATGCTTTATTTAACTTCATCTCTGTTGCATGTTTTTTAGAGAAGCATTATTCTCACTATTGTCTGATTATAGCTGAGAATACGCCCAAATATTTTTATACACTGCAATTTTAAAACTTGAGGCTGTAAACATTTACATAATTAATATTTTTATTTTTCTCCTTTTCATTTAATTCATATTATTTTCTGTATGCTCTGTTTTGAGAGACCCAGAACTTATAGTTGGTTAAAGCATTCTGCCTTTCAACTACAGCCCCATCCCTTAAAACAAACAAAAAAAATCTAATACAATAACAGTTGAATATCTATAATTACAAACTCAAGAACTCAGAATTTGTCTATACACATTAAATTTAATCCAAGCATTTACATTTTAATATATGAATTATAAGTTTATTTTTTCTGTCATAATCTCCACTTATTAATTATATTTGATATTCTTGTCATTCCAGAATTTTAAAATGAGTTGAAGTTAGTTTTCTGAGAGGCTTCATAATATGCTCATGATGATTTTCAAAGCTTGATGTAGTTACTAAGAGTGACAAGGTTACTTTTTCTGAGTATAGTTTATATCTCCCCATCTGGGTTTTCCCACTACTTAAGTATCAATTTTTTTAAATGGTCATGCCAAAATAATTAATTGCGTATGATAACATAATAAAAGATATTTTGTCCCTGTTATAGCAAAAAAAAAAGTTTGAGGAGAAAAAGCATCAAAGCATAAGCAATTTAGTATCCTAATCAGTTGAAACTAGGGATTCATAAAAGATAAGTTTGTGAGACTTTATTATACTGGTATACAGCAATGTAAGAGAATAAACATTGCTATAATGTATAGATAAAGAAAGGCACATTTTGGCAAATATATTTATTATACTAATGCAGCAAGAGAGTATTGGCTGCATTTGCATTTATTTCTGCTGATAGTAAGGAACACACTCACTGTTATGAAGAACTCATCTCCGTGATTACCATACAATCAATATATACTCAACTATTTGTAATTCAATCTGGGTATGCCAAGAAATTGCTATACAAAATTGGTATAGTTGATGAATAAATTTTGGAAATCTGTATATATTGATATGCATGGAAATCATTTGAGTATAAGCAATATGAAAATACACAATTTGAATAAGTAAATCATTGATAATCATTGCCATATTCAGCAAAGCCAAAAGGTTATGTTAATTTTTGCTTAATCATAATATTGACTAAACATTTTATTATTTCTACATTTGATCAGTGTCTAAATCCAGAACATCAGGGAAGAACTGACATTGGAAAAAATATTTTTCCTGTTTTTTTGTCTGTTTGCTTATAAAGTTTCTATGTGAGTTGTATAAAAAAAATGGAACACAAAATATATGAGTGAGTAAATATTTCCGTCTCATTTTTGATTGAAGGTATTACAAACATGGTATGTGCCACTTTCAGAGTGCTGTGGCAAAATATTGGACAGACAATCAGCTGAAGGGAGAAGGGATCATTTTAGCTTCCAGTTTCAGTTTATAGTCCACCATGACAGGGAAGGCATTCTATGTCACTTTCAACCTGTGATAAAGAAAAAGAGAGATGGATGCTGGTGCTCAGCCTGCTATCTTCTGTTTACATAGTCCAGGATGCCTACCCGATTTCATGTGATCAGGATCATCCCTTACAAGTGAATCTAGGACCTGCCAAGTTGGCAATCAGCATAAAATATCACGGCAACTTATCCGTATATTACTAAGTATGACTAACCAAAAACGTTGCTTAATTCTAGTTTTGAAATGTGGGGCACAATTTATTGAACATTTCCAAAGATTAGAAGTTAAAAATTGTATCTCTATACTTGAGCTTGGGCCCAGATCCTGACAGAAGGTTGAAAGCACTACTACTGATTTGTAGCAATGTAGGAAAGAGAAGGCACATTGCTACAAAAGCATTATCAAGTCTACAAAGGAAAGTTTCAGGGTGTCTGCTTAGAAAAATGATATGTCTCCAAACATTGAGAACACAGTGAAGATCTCAGACATCAATTAAAACAACTCAAGAGCTAAACATTATAACAGATATCCATTCCATGAAGAGAGTAATAGAGGTTACTCAAGTGGGTCTGCCTCCTTGTTCAGTTTTTCTCAGGACAATGAAAAAAGGAATGTTATCCAAGGGATTTTTGAGAAAATTACATCCTGGAGCAATTATGAGAGGGGAGGAAGCACTCATGAAAAAGATGCAAGCCTGTCCAATGAGCTACTCTGAGAGTTATAAACTAACTACAAGCAGCATATTTGTCTGTTGTAACTGCAGAGAGAAATTTGGGTAATATATTCTCAGGATGGTAGAATGGAGGAGAAAATCTGAAAATTAATATCGTTTCCTTAATAAATGAATGTGTTTCAAACTACGGCCATACTAATAGGATATTATCCTGCAAATTCCCCAGACAGCACTTCTTAAAGAGACTTTTATGTCATTCACTGTCCTCTCTGAAGCTGTGATAGCCTTAGTCATCATAGGATGACTAGAGGTGATAAGAGAAATCTGAACATAGGAAGGAGGTTTAAGTTTGAACAGACAATCTTTCTTTTACTATATAACTAGGAATATTTTCAAAAAATAAGGAACAAGACTGAAAATCCTCTTCCATATATCAAACAGCATATTAAATCACCCTAAAGAGATGACAGAAATATTATAGTATGACATGGATTTTCTCCAAAATGAAGGAAATATTAAATTTTATACAAAGGTTATAACTGGACAATGTGAGGGGTAGGAAAGGGAGAGTATAACTTTTTTCCTAATGATATATTTTGTATATCATATATTCATCTGAGTGAAGCTTATTATTCACTCTAAGTTATTTCTTAAAATATTTCTTTGAGAGGACTTCTGGCCAAGATGGCGACAGCCTAGCTGCGCTGCAAATCCCGGGGAAAGAAAGATCGATGTAGATCCTAAGGAGAGAGCCACCCCATCATAACTCAAAAGGGCCCCGGCTGCAACTAAGAACAACTGACAAAACAAGCAAGGGTGCTGTTTTCCTGATGAAGCGGATACCAGCACAAGGGGGAAGGAGATCAACACAGAGAAAAATCAACTCCTACCAAATCAGTGAGCCAGAGCCTCAGAGGCCCCCAACACCTCATCACTGAAGCAGACCAAAAATGAACACAACATGGCTCAGGGAAATTTTGTGGAAGAGGGGGTGGAAAGAATGTCAGAGCCACATGTTGGGTCATGATATGCAGAGACATTTATCTTACCCATATCTCTGGGCTAACTCCACAATGCATGACCCATATACCTCAACAAGGAGGGGGTAGGTCACAGATGAGCCTAACAATGGTACCAAACTGACTGTATTTGCTGAATACAAAACTAACTAATAAAGAAAAAAAGAGAAAAAAAATATTTCTTTGAGGGGGATGTTATCTGTTCCTATGCCCAAAATAAAGTAGTTTGATACATGAGAAATATGAGATAATTCTTTGTGCTTGCAATTACTTGGTTTCATTCCATATTTAATAGACAAGAAAATTCACAAAGCATTTTCATCATGAATCAGAAATGTCTTATACCTTTTTGAAGCTAATTAACATACCCACATTTCATAGTACATGTTAATTTAGTTTTTCCTTAAGACAGAGTTGTAGTTTCTCTGACCAAACCTGAAATGTTTAAAATTGAACTTCTTTATATTACATCTTACCTTTCAAAATGAAACATTTGGAAGAGGAATGCCATCTTCAGGAGAATATGGTCTTTTTTATGTTTATCGAGGCAGGGTCTCACACTAGCCCAGGTGGACTTGGAACTCAGTATGTAGCCTTAAGTTGGACTCGAACGCAGGGTAATCCTCCTATATCTGCCTCCTGAGGGCTGGAGAATATGGTCTTTATATCATATCAATATAGTGCCCTGTGAAATGTTATGTGTAACTATTAATGAATGACTGAGCAAAAAGCTTTTCTGCATATTGGGAACTAGAAAACCATAAAGCAACGTGGATAGCTAATGAAAGTATGACATAAGTTTTATTTCTTACATTGTTACAGAAGAGTCATGACGGCTTCTTCCCTTCTGGTGACGTACTCACACTGTGCCTAGAGGAGATGTCATGGGTCAATCGGATTTCTCTTCCAATAAAATTCTTTCCGTTTTCAAAGAAATAGTTGATGATATTCAGAAGTTTATATAACTTATATCTACTTTATTTACTATGTGAAATATACCTGGAAAGGAATTTGCTTCCAGTCATGCACTTGTTTAAAATTCCTAAACTATATAGCTGAGTTCAGCAACTAAAGAAAATAGGGCATTGTGGAGTTACAGGTTATTCCCATTTTACCCAAGTCATGTTTCTCAAGGAAGATTAAAAGCTGTCCTTAAACCAGGTAAACACTTTCAGAAGTTTTACTGGAAAAAAAAATGACTTTAAAAACTGTATGACAGTATCAGCAACTTTGATCTCCACAGTTTTAGGAGGAAAGTAGCCTGGCAAAATTCCACCTCTCCTATCACTCAGCCCCTCTGAGAAGAATAAAGATTTCATGGAGGTGGTAAACACTGTCCTGAATAATATAAGCTTAATTACATAAACACAAACACAAAGAAAAGTGTCCAGAAGACATTCCTTTTCTTATGAGAATAGTGTCCATGGAAGCAGTTAAGGAGAAATAAAATATGATGCAATAAAATTTTGCATGTGCTTACCTATGGAGGAGTGTGCACATATATATTCACAGAAAAGTAACTACCTGGAAAGTCATATAGTATTTGGGGTGCAGTGACATTCTACAGTGAATATATTTTGAGATGGAGTCACAAGTTCATTCTGATTTTCTTTTCTTTTAATTTATTTTTTGAGGTAGGGTCTCACTCTAACTCAGTCTGACCTGGAATTCACTGTGTAGTCTCAGGGTGGCCTTGAACTCATGCGATCCTCCTATCTCTGCCTCCCAAATGCTGGGATTAAATGCATGCGCCACAACGCCTGGCTTTCTTTTACATTTGGTCCTCACATGTTGTATCATTTTAAGTGGATATTTTAATTGAAAACAACATTATTTTAGCTTTCATGGCTGCCAATTTGCTTTTACAACTGATGCAACTTATCTTTTATTAATTGTGTACATTTTCATGAAATTATTCAAGCCTTATATTTTACTTTCATGTATGTCATGTTCCTTATTTGCGTTTAAAAAGCATGTACCCACAGGTTGGAGAGCTTGCTCAGTGTTTAAAGGCACTTGCTAGCAAATCCTGGGGGCCCAAGTTTGATTCCCCAGTACCCATGTAAAGACAGATGCAAAATGTAGTCTATGAGTCTGTAGTTCATTTTAAGTAGCAAGAGGCCCTGATACATCCATCTGCTACACGTGATCCCCCATCTTTTGCTCTCAAAATAAATAAATATTTTAATAAAAATTGAACAAATTAAATAAATATACTTATCCAATGACCAGAAATGTCTATACACATACTAATAATTTGCCTATATGTGTGGTTTTGTATGTATATGTGTAGTTATAAAATAAAAGTGTTAAGGAAAAGGTAATTTCAGTATTTTTTGATTCAAAATTTTGGATAGAATGTGGACTGCCAGTATATTCATGCCTTGCTCATTAGCAGATGATTATTCTCTATTTAACATATTTTGGTCAGGTTGCAGGCTTTCTCAGAACCAGTGAATAATAACAAGATGGTTGTGGGAGAATTTGTGTTAAAGATTAAAATCATTTGCTTCTATATTTTACATCACATGCAATTGTGAAATAAAATTCCCTTTGAATTTTCTGGCCCATGATATGGAATTTGAATAAATTAATAATGCCCATAATTTAAAATTTTGATATGGTCAACATGTCACTTAATTGACAGCTGCTACCCAAGGCTCCTGAAGTATTAGCTCTAACAAATTTTGTTAGCTACTTTTCAATTTCTTAATCATTTTAGGCTTTAACAAGTCACCTTGGGCTCATTTTACATATGAAATTCCATGCCTTGGAGTTAAATAACGTTGTTAATTAGGCAACTTTGTACTTTCATAAGGGACTACCTGAATGTGTGGACTATGAATATTTAGTGTCCATGTCATTAGTCAGAAAGTAAGGTATGGAAATAGATAGTTCAAGGAAATATTTTGAAATTAAAGAGTTAGTGTTAGCTTGAATTCCATGTCAAATATGAAGCTTGTAGCTGTAGCTATATATGGAATATTCACTAAACTTAATTTTGAAAGCATGGACATTGATTCAACAAGACAAAGACTCCAGATTAAGATTGTGTTTCTTGATGAATGGACATGAGAAACCTTGGCTAATGCAATACCTAAGCCATCATCACACATTGAGGAACAAGGTCAAGAAAATCTCTCATCTACAAAATGTTACTTTGTAATTTCATCTATGAATTTTATATCACAACTTGAAATCATTATATTTATTTTTAAGTTATGTTATGTTCTAGTCAAATAGGTAAAAGCAATGTAGCATTGCTCTGTCTACAGTACCCTTAAACTCTTTCAGACGGTTATAGGAGAATTCCATAAGACTTGCTGATTCTCAACACATCGGACATTCTATGTGGATTATCCTCATACCACTCTCACTAGCGGTTGAAAAGCCAGTGATATCAACAGAATAGAAAGCAGGAAGTATGTCAACAGTAGCCAGTGTCATAATTCAAAACTAACACTTAGAAATAAAAAAGGTCCATCCCTTGCAGAATTGACATTAACTCTTAAATATACAAGAACTTAAAAGTTAAGGGCTCTAGAGTGGATAAATGGGTAAGATAGAGAAATCAACAGGACACCTGTTAAATACTACTGTTTTATTTCTGCTCCTGTTCTTCATATTAAAACTTCTTATCCACAATGAAGTGGTCTCTCTCCTCAGATTGAGATTATGCCATCATGAGTAGCATTTCATGAGAAAAAGATGTGACATTTTATATTTGTTCTTTGAATTCACCGTTTAATTCCAGATTAAGCACAATAGCTATTCTCTCTAGTTTCAGACTTCATAGGAGAAAAAAAAACCTACATTTTCACTTTATTTTATTTTATTACCATAAAACAGAGGTTCTAACTGCTTAACAATAGTAAAGAGTTATAAATTTAAAATATTTCTATTTTTAATCTCACAGTTATGGGTCATGGATACTGGAGAATTTCTGAAATGCATAGATATGGGAAACTCTGGCATCACTGAGAGATTCACATTGACTGAGCAATGGAGAGGAGACACGATTCTCCCATCCAAGTACCAACCAGGCAAACCCTGCTTAACTCCTGAGATCAGATGAGACTGGGTGCACTCAGGGTGCTACGGCCACAGACAGGACACCCTGTTCTCTTTTTTCTTTCACGTGCTTACAGGGTGCATGACTGCACATATACACATAATACACACACACACATCACAAACACAAATAAAATATTTATTCATTTATTTTACTTATTTTTCATCCTACACTTACTTTAATGTGCAAATATTTTATAAAAGAACACATGATAAGAGAATTTCTACCTCAGTATATTATTTGAAGATAAGATCAGTGCTAGAAAGCCAGGAAATGTTGTGCTGATAGTCTGTAGTGGAAATTCACAGGAAAATAAACAGAGGTGACAGTTGGGTTCTAGACAGAGAGATGGAAAATAAACTATGTGCAAATTTAATGATCATCAATTTGGAGTGATTTTAGAACATGGGGATGAATGTCTTAGAAGTGGACTGGAGAGATGACTTAGCCTTTAAGGCACTTGCCTCTAAAGCCTAAGGAGCCAGGTTTGATATCCCAGAACCGATGTAAGCCTGATGCACCTTGTGGTACATGAGCCCGGAGTTTGTTTTCAGTGGCTAGAGGGCCTGTCATGCCCATTCTGTCTCTCTTTTTCTCATGGAGAAATAAATAAAATTTGTGCCTAATCCAGTTTTGCTTAGTGAAACAAAAACCCCATCCTTAAATAATTAGAATGCTCTTAAAATATTTTAAGCAATTTTATATCATTAAAGCACATTTCATCAATTGTATTCACAGGTATTTTAACAATTATGTGCAATATGTATATGAAAATACTATCAATGAAAAATTATGTAATTTCCCTTTTAGAATATTCTTTCAGTACTGTGAGTATCTATTTATACAACAAGACAAAAATGTTCGTAGTAGATATAATTACTTTAAGGATGTCATTGGGAGAAGTTATCTTTCATTATTCAAGTGGATCTGATATATTCAAAATTGCCCTAATTAGAAGTCAGACATCAGAAAGATGAAAGTCATAGGTCATGCAAATTTGGAAACACCTAGTAAGAGTGTTGGTTGTAACTTAAACCAAAAAAACAGAGGAAATGTTTCTTTATTGCTTAATAAAGGCAGTAAACCATCAACAGCCTATAGACCATGGAAAGGAAAGTGGTTTTGCTGGCATGCAGTCTGGTAGAACTCAGTTTGAAACTCTGTTCTCCACAACTACATAATACTAAACTTATACCTTTCTTGTGGCAATACAGAAATAACTCAAACTTAGAGAAATGACCCAGATGAATGGACTCATAAAATCAACTTTTCTGTTTCAGTGATGTATGGAGAATATCAATTCAGTATATTGTCTTAACAGTCAATACAATTAGATTAAATGAAAGGCAGCTTTAAAATTAATTCATGTTGAACTTTATGGTGAATGTCAACCAAGGAATATTTCAGTTTTCATATTCAACATGGAACTGGAATGTCCTTGAAAATTTATGAAATGGAAAGTATAATGGTGTTGGTGTTTCATTTAGTAAATTGTGTGTCTAATATATTTATTTGTTTTAAATAACATCATGTTAAATTATTAGGAACAAATACTGGGCTGAACTTTTTTTATCTCATATAAATTTTAACATTAGCACAGAGAAATGCCCTTCATCAATACTATCATGAAAGATTAATACAAGTAATTATCATTTTGCTGGTAACAGTAATACATACAAATAGAAAAAATGATGCAAGAAACTACTGAGAACTTTTGTGAACATCAGGATATGTTCATTGAAGAGATAAGCTTAATGTTCTCTGAAAGCATCCACACTGCACTGTCTCACTCAGCACACACTTAAAATAATTAAATTATTCCAAAATCCTCATTTTGATATGTCCATGGACAATCTTCTTTTCCAACTATTCTAAATGCATTTGAAAAATATTAATTTTTCTGCTTCCTAACCCAATATCTGAAACTTTAAAAAAAATGGCTGATTTCCGGAGCATTTTTGGAAAGCCATAGATTCTACAAATTTCCCAAAATAACACTTCTGAAACATGATCAGGACTTATATCTCCTTGAGATACATTTCTGATTATATCTTAATATTTTCAAATATTAACTGTCAAAATTCTTATTTAGAAGTCAATTGTTTTCATATTTTATGTATCAAGAAAATATTTGCATATGTAGCAAAACTTATCATGTAGAAACTTAGAAGTTAATGACAATAATTCTTTATCATTACCTGAAACTGTGTAATTTTGCAAAGAGACTAAACAACTTTCACAACTTAAACATATTTTCACTATATATTTTAAAAGCATATTGAACAAAAGAGAAAAAATAATTCTTAACAGTTGAATTGTAATGTAATTTTTTAATGAAGAGACTATATTTTTTGCATCAATTCTGGGTTATGCCCAGGTAAAGTATCAGGTTTTACCCTTGTATACAAGCTATCTCATATCACTTCATGCTTTCCAAATGGCCTTGGTTTTGATTCTAGTTATTATGCAATACTTTATATTATCAAGAAAATTGAGTTGATTTACATATTTCAAATCAATATTGGTGCTCTTAATGTATTTCTACATTATTTCTCCTCAATGATCCAATTAACCTGATATCCATTACATTGTGCTTTGTAGACACAGGCAATGTCAAATTAGCTGTCTTAATTAAATCTGTACTATCAAAAGCTACCTAATTCCCTATCATCTGTCATCAGTAAGAAGTCAGTGTTACCAAGTGGTTATTTTTAAGACGTACGTTAATGCTACTAAGTTATTGCTTACTTTTATTTTTTTTATTTTTTATTTTTTTGGTTTTTCGAGGTAGGGTTTCACTCTAGCCCAGGCTGACCTGGAATTCACTATGGAGTCTCAGGGTGGCCTCGAACTCATGGCGATCCTCTTACCTCTGCCTCCCGAGTGCTGGGATTAAAGGCGTGAGCCACCACGCCCGGCTATTGCTTATTTTTCAAGTGCTATTGTTTAGTTGTGATTTTTTTTAAAAAAATATCTATCTGAAAGAATAAAAGTTCCAACTTAGGTGCCATAGTAGATATAAGTTATATTTAACTTTTGTGAGTAAACTAATGTATTGCTTTTCCTACAATAAAACCAAATTTCTTGGCAAAGTTCAAAATATTCTTCTGTATTGCCTGGTACACTAGTCATTAGTGATTTAAGACCTAAGAATTAGATATACAGAGAGTATAAATAAAGCCCTACATTGTTAATTATAATTAATTCAAGCAGAACTCAAATTTAGATAACCATAACCACTATGTGCCCACCATTTTTCTTTTTTTTTTTTTTTTTTTTTTTGGTTTTATGAAGCAGGGTCTCATTCTAGCTCAGGCTGACCTAGAATTCACTATGTGGCCTTGAACTCACAGTGTGGCCTTGAACTCACAGGGATCCTCCTACCTCTGTCTCCTGAATGCTGAGATTAAAGGCATGTGCCACCACGCCCAGCTTGTGCCCACCATATTTAAAAGTATAATTGTAAGAAAGTAACTCTGGGCTGTCCCTTGGTTGAAGAACTTTCTGAACTTTTCTCTTGGCAATATTACTGTCACTTGTCTGAAAATCTCCTCAAGCACTGTTCCTGGGGCCCTGCAGAACCTGGAGAACCACTTTACAATGTGATGTGCTTTCAGTAACTTTGTCACAACTGGTGCTTTGTCCTACTTATGTAGGAAAGTAATATTTATAATGCTTCAAATAGTAGTTCAGTAGAAATTGTGTCAGGGACACTGGATAAAAACAACAAAGTCCAGTGAAGTTCTCTTTGAGGGCAGAGAAGATGAGATGATAATGATAATCCTATTTTAAAATGGAGGTTAAGACATTTTTAATTAAGGTATACATACAAATTTACTAATGACTTGGTTGTGATATATATTCAAATATAGTTTCCCACAGATAAAACTTATAAGGAAAAAAAAAGAAATTGAGCTATAATCAATCCCAAGTAATGCGTCATTAGGGAATTCTTTTGCAATAAAACATCATTTTGTTTTTATATGTATTTGGAAAAAAATGTGTTCAGAATAAACTTCTATGTGGTTAGCTGTTATGAAACCACAGTTATTGGGGATAATTAATAACACTTTAATTATGTTAGTAATTAGTGTATGATAGATTATGAGAATGTCTAAATTAAAAATAATTTTCCTGTGGGCTGAGGAGACATTTCAGTGGTTAAAACCACTTGCTTGCAAAGCCTGTTAGCCTGGGTTCAACTCCTCTATGCCCACATAGAGGTAGATGTACAAAATAGTGCATGTGTCTGGAGTTTGTTTGCAATGGCAAGAGACCCTGGTTCCCTCATGCTCATCCTCTCTCACTGAATTAAATTACTTTTTTCTTTTGATTTTTTTTTTTTTTTTGAGGTAGGGTTTCACTTTAGCCCAGGCTGACCTGACCTCTGCCTCCCGAGTGCTCGGATTAAAGGCGTGCACCACCACTCCTGGCTTCACCTTTTTTTTTTTATTAACAACTTCCATGATTATAAAAAATATCCCTTGGTAATACCCTCCTTTCCCCCACTTTCCCCTTTGAAACTCCATTCTCCATCATATGCCTCCCCCTCTCATGGTTGAGCAAGTATCTCCAAGGTAATGAGATGATTCCTTAGGATATTATTAAAAATATATTTATTGGGCTTGAGAAATGGCTTATTGATTAAGGTGTTTGTCTGTAAATCCAAAGGACAGAGGCTCCATTCCCTAGTACTCATGTAAGCCAGATTCACAAGGTGGCATATGTGTCTGGAATTCATTTGCAGCAACAGGAACTCTGGTTGTACTCATTCTCTCTACATCTGCCTATTTCCTTCTTTCTCTCTCTCTCTCTCATCAATAAATTTAAAAAAAAATCTTTTTTTTTAGAAAAAACAAAGGATTATTGGCCTGGAAATTTGGCTTAGCAGTTAAGGCATTTGCCTGCAAAGCCTAAGAAGGACCCATGTTTAAACTATCTCCAGATCCCACATAAACCAGACACACAAATATGACACAACTGCAAGGTCATACATGCCCCCAAGTTGCACAAGTTTCTGGAGTTCAATTTAAGGCCTGAAGCCCAGGTGCGCAAATTCTCTCTCACTTGCTAGCTCTCTCAAAACAAAATAAAATACAATTATTTTCCTAAAGTTTGACAGCCATAAAATATGTTCATTCTCGTACATCTTTTTCTCTTTTTGCTCATTCATGTTCTCATCCACCTGTTGAAAAACAACAGCAACACAGCTTCCAGCAACATCACCAAGTATGTGAGATACTGTGCTTTTAATTTCAGTTATATTCATTATAAAATCATATTTTAGTGTGTTTAATTCAGCATTAGTTTAGTTTCATTTCCTTGTTTATTTTAAGATTGTTAATTTGCTCAGTGTTGTTCGAATATGTCAGTGACTACACGGGTTTTTCTCTAATTTAAAAGCTAAATTGAAAACATGAACACAACATGTTCTGGTTTAACTGAAAATTTCCTTTGCACAAAAGAGAGACTGATTGAGAGGGGGAGGGGATATGATTGAGAATGGAGTTTCAATGGTGAAAGTGGGGAGGGAGGGCATTACCATGGGATATTGTTCACAATCATGGAAGTTGATAATAAAAAATAATAATAAATAAATAAAAATTTCCTTTGCAATAACATTATGATCTAGTAAAACAGACTTTTATTTATTTTTAAATTACTAGGTAATGTATAATCTACATGAAAATTTTTGTAATTATTTCCAATATATTTTGATTTAGGGAATAATGTGATTAAATGTGCCCATTCAACCAGAAGGGGGAAAAATATTTTTGGCTTTTTGATTTAGGATCTCACTCTAGCCTATACTGACCTGGAATTAAGTATGTATTCTCAGGCTGGCTTGAATTCACAGTGATCCTCCTACCTCCACCTCCCCAGTGCTGGGATTAAAGTCATGCACCACCATACTTAGTATTTTAATAGCTAAAATACGTTATGTATTATAATAGTCAAAGATCAATTAAAAGACAATAAATTTTTGTCCCGCCACACAAAAAAAGGTAGCCTTAAAAAAAAAAAAACTAGATTAACTAACTAGAAAAACTAGATAACTTTACTATTATATAATTTTGTTACATTAAAACTAAAGGGAGAAAATTCTTTGATAATTTTCCAAAATTATAATATTTGATTCACGTAGAAATGACTTGAAGTACACTCGCATGTGGAATAACAATGCATTCTAGCTGTGCATCAACCCACATGTCTCTAACTCCAGGACCGAAGAACAGAGGAAGAAGGAATGCCTGCTTAGTGCATAAATGGGGAGCTCAAGGCTCGCTGAGGGACTCTCGGGAAACAAGGCAGGTTAGTAGAGGATACCAATATCCTTCTCCGCCTTCTACAGCCATCTGAACACATGCACCATGTGATGCACCACCACCCACTCAATGCATACTCAACATACTACACACACACACACACACACAAAGTTCATTCTATTTATTGATGAGAAAGATTTGTACATTATTTATTTTTAAAACATTTTTATTATTTATTGAAAGTGAGATAAAGAAGCAGAGTGAGAGAAAGACAGAGAGAGAATTGGTGTGCCAGGGCATCCAGCCACTCCAGATGCATGTGCCACCTTGTGCAGCTGGCTTACGTGGGTCCTGGGGAATTGAACCTGGGCACTTTAGCTTTGCAGGCAAGCACCTTAACGGCCAAGTCATCTCTCCAGCCTGGATTTGTACTTTAAATAGGTACTCAATGAACATATTTTATGCAGTTTTAATATATTTTTTTTCTGTATGATGATCAACTAGTTGTTAAAATTAGGGTCTATTGTTCATTATTGCTTGTTTTCAAGAAAATAAAAAAAATAAAGTTATAATTGAAATATGTTCATGTAATGATTTTTTTGTATTGGATGGGAAGTTATTTCTTCTCTTTTCATTTATTACAATCTATGTTCTGTACTTATATACTTCCACTTGCTGTATATGTGATAAAAATGCTTATGGGTATTAAATAATTTCTTCATTCATCTTACTAAATTGTAATTTCCCACACTTGGAAGAGATGCAATGTTCTGTCATTGTCTGTGAAGGCAAGGCACCCGTAGGAAATACTATGAGCGAATCATGGAGACGGCCTAGTTTGCTAGCACCAACACTGGCAGCAGCAACAATGGTTGGCCTACTTTTCCCCTTCAAGGCATAAGCTAATGGCTCTATTAATGTGGACAATTTTGATGGGAAAAAGAAAAGTGGCGAAGACTAGCATAAAAATTTCATATTTTGTAACTGCTGGGATAATCTGACATAGAGAAAGAAAAATAAATGTCATCGTCTTGAAATATGTGATTTGAAGAATATGATTAGATGATTGACTTTGTGTTTAAATGACATGTAAAACACAAGACTTTTAGCTCATATGACAAGACGCAAGGGATATGAAAGGAAAATATTACAACGGATTGGGTTGGTGATTATCCTTTTTGCTGAGAATTGATGAAGAGGGTCACTTGAGGAAGGAATATGATGGGCTACATATTTTATACAATTTAGTTCATACTCGTATGACTGTCTTCAGCAACAGTATCTGGAAAGTCAATGCAAAAGAGAGTGAATTTCAGACTAGATAGGAAAAAATAGAGGAAAATTGTGAGTATTGATTCCAAGAGTGGATGGTGTGCAACTAGGTATTTATCAGGTGCTCCTGGTAAACATTAAGCTGTAAGACATGAATATTGTAATAGTTTGAGTGTCAAATTCTTCTCAAGTGAGTTTCTGTCTTTCTCTTTTTCAAATTCAACCTCTACTTGCTGTGTAGCATGTTATTTAAAACAATATTACAGGCTCTTGACACTACAAATCAAGGCTCAACCGGTTTTATCAGGGTAGCTGGGAACTAAATGAAAGATCTATGTATCTATCTATCAACTATCTATGTGATATCTATCGATCTGTTAAACACAAGTGTCAATCTAGAGATTCAAAGAGATACCTAGGGATATAGATATGTTATCTATCTTTATAATATCTATATAATATAATATTATATTATATTATAATATAATATTCTCTCTCTCCATATATATATATATATATATGTATATATATATATATGGAGAGAGAGAGAGAGAATTATAAATTCTATCCTTCAGTGAAAATGTTATGGCAACATAAACAAGTATTAATCCTGTAGGTAAATAGGAAACAATCTCAAATAAAGATAAGAATGTAGCTTGTGGTTTAAGAACAGAATGATGTTGTCTGGAGAGATGGCTCATGATTAAAAGAACTTGCTTACAAAGCCTGATGGCCGGAGTTGGATTCCCCAGGTGCACAAAGTGGAACATGCATCTAGAATTTGCAGTGGCAGGTGGCTCTGATACCCCAATCCTCTCTCTCTTCTTTTTTTCTCTTATAACATATTTAGAAGAGGATGTAGCTGAGGCAAATTAATAACACTGCTCAAGATTTTCTTGGGTGTCCTATCTTGGTCAGGTTTTGCCAAGATCTGTTGATCTTGCCCTTCCTTGATTCATGGTCATTCCTGGAAAACTAGGGAATAGAGAATTTCTTTCCAAGCAGAGATCCATGCATTTGTTCCCCAGTTTGTTTTTATATAATGTGAGTAGACAATGGTCTATAGTCACCCACTTGTCTCAAATCATGGAGGGATTAGCTACTATAATATCTCTAAAATTCTGCTCACTTAAGTTTCTAATAGTCAGGATATGCAAGTAATACATATTTTTTGAAAATATTTGTCAAATTCTACCTTGAAATATGAAGTGAAAATTAGACAATAGGGAAACAATATTTGATATTATCAAAAAATTTAGAAACTTTATCTAACAGATGGTCCAGGAAAGGAAAGATGAATAATTTGTGAAGATCACTATGTCGATAATTGTTAATTCTATTTTGCTTTAAGTGTGATAGGTGGGCATGACTATATTCCCACTATTTGGTTGGCTAGGGGGGCATAGGTTTCAAGGCGTGCCTCAGCAACATAGTTTGAGGCCAGCCTGGGCTAACTGAGAGACTGTGTAAAAGTTGATATGGTCATGTGTGCATTTACAAACAATGATAAGAATTTAAATAATGTTTGCTAATTCAATAGATGAGTTCATATTTACATTCAAAGCTAAACATTTTAATAAATATACCTTATTTTAATGAATTAATAATTTTAGTATTATATGGCTGCCCATTATTTTAGGTTTTAATTGAGAATGGAAAAGAATTGAAACAACTGTGCTATTTGTGTGACTTGTAGACACGTCAATAAAGTACACTGCAAGCATAGGAGCACAAAAGTCTATCCTAATTTAAAATGCTTGATCATGTAGATAGGGCACACTATGATATGCCTGGCAAATGTTTACATTTTATTCTCTTACTTGAAATAAAATCAACAAAGCAGTACAATGAAATCTCTGAAGAGATTTTAACCTTAGAAGCTAGAGGTGAGCTATGTGTCTACAACAAAAACATCACTTCTAATTTTAGCGGCTTGGCAATTAAAAGAAAGTAAATCACCACACGTTCTTCCACTATATACAAGGCTGCACATTTCCAAAATGTATGCTATTTCCTTTAAGATTCCAAATCACTAGGTAACAATTTGTTACCACATACCTATACAGGCACAGCATTTTCAGGAGAGAGTAAATAAAAGAGACATATTTTATTCAATTACCTCAGTAGTATTTGAAAAGAAAATAAATGTGAAAAATTGATTGGTTCTAAACAATATATATTTGTTTTAATTAGACAAATTATCTATCTTATACCTACATATTTCTCAAATAAAATGTCCCAGGCCCTCATATTTATAGATAATCATTTATTTCTTCTCCTTCTTCCTCCTTTCCCTCTCCCTCCCCCATCTTCATCTCCCTTCTCTTCCCTCCACCTCCCCTTCTTCCTCCTTGGTGCAACCCCCTCCCTTCCCTCTTCCTCTTCTTCTTCCTCTCCCGTTCCTCCACCTCCTCCTTCTCTTCCTTGAATAGGTAGCCCCTTAGTTCCATCTTCCCTTCCCCTGAGAGACGTGTCACTATTTTCATTTTTTTTTGAAGCAAGCCCAACAGACTGGTCTTTTTTATGTGAGAGATGGAGTGCAAGAGCAAGAGAGTGAGAGAGAAAGAGAGAGAGAGAGAGTTGACATTCCAGGGTTTCCAACCACTGCAATGGAACTCCAGAGTTGTGAACCACCTTGTGTACACGTGTGACCTTGTGCACCTGCATCACCCTGTGTGTCTGGCCTACTAGGATCTGAAGAGTCAACCATGGGTCCTTAGGCTTCGCAGGGAAGCACCTTCACCACTAAGCCATCTCTCCAGCCCAAAATGTTCTTTTACAGTTCCCTTGCCTACGGCACAAGTCTCCCGGATCTCAGGAGGTGAGTATCTTCTTCATCACTGCCGAAAGGTGTTACTAATTCCGAGGCTTCAAATAGCTGTGCTTTCTGGAGCATGCAAAGAGCACACTGCAAGCCTTTCGGCAATAAATGAGCAAGCCAATTTAGCAGAAAAATCACTGTTTCAGTAGAACTACAAGCATTTGAGGTATTTCTTTAAGTACTAACATGGTCTGGGAAGTATTTATAAGTGGAAAAATAATCTTGAACATGAAACTGGCAGGTACTGTAATCACTACCACACTACCCTGCAGTAATTCTGGAGCCAACTTTACAGTAAGTGTGTATGTGTCTCTTTCATTCTTGGATCAACATCAATTACATTCATCTTTCCTGCAAAGAGGCTATGACCTTGAGAAGGCCAATTGTTTGTTGAGAGTGCATTGGCTCAATGTCAAAACTACTTAAAACTTGTGAACTGCTAAAGTTGTCATGAAAGCTTTTTGCTTATTTTACTAAGATCCCAAAAGTGGATGGATGTCACTGTAGATAACTTAACTGGAGGCATATCCACTAAAAAAATAAATAATCAGCACAGATTGATGATCATCTTAACTCACATAGTCTGTTGACAGCTTATGAAGAACTGAAACAAGATTAGACATGTGTGTGTTATAACAGAAAGGACAGAATGGCAGTGTGAATAGAGATTAGGAAGCAAAGTAAGAAAATAGAAAGCATTATAGAAGATACACAAAGGAGGGCTACGGAAAAAAAATCGTTTAAAGTGAGATTTACCTATGGGTGTGAGTTCTGAAGAAATACTGTGAAAGAGAGAGCGATGCTGATTGACAGTGAAATTTTGACAACTCAGGAAAATCAGTTGCTTCATAATTATGATAATGATAAATACAATGAAGTTCAGTGAGAAGTTGGTTATTTTGTTTGTTTGTTTGTTTCCTAATGCATGAAGTTTCAACCAGGAAAGCAAGCTGGAGTGTGCATTTATAAGTTTTGAAGATTATGTGATTTTTTTTGAGGGGGTAAATAGACTACAAAAAACATTTATAAAGTTATTTTGCCATTACAAAAGCAGATTTCATTAATGCTGATATGTGCATATCATAGAAGAAAAAACATTTTAACTTAATACCAACTAATATACGTCCCTGCCTGTGGAACTTCCAAGCTATTCTTTTAAAGTTTATTTTTATTTTTGCGGTATCTATTTTTTTGTTTCATTTTATAATGACTTTAAACAAGGCAAAGAGATTCTCTTTCTCGTATATATCTAGCATATTTGATTTAATCACATGATAAATAGTCTATTTTGAGTATGTGGATGACTGTGATATGACTAACTCTAATGTGAAAGAGTCTACTTTTAATGATAAAGAGCAATTTTTCACCTATATTTCATGATTTATAATTAACTTTTGCTCACTTTCATTGCCAGTGTGCACAGATTAGCTGCACTAAATAACTCCAGGAATTTATCCACAATCTAGTTAAGGTCCACATATTTTGAAGGTAACAAATATATACAATATTGCCAGTCATTTTCATATTTTAGGTATTGTAGATAATTTTCTCATCCAGGAAGTCATATGCTCAGGTAGTTATAAACACAAAAGAATTAAAACTGAGAGTAGACCTGATTCAATATTGCATTTATAAGTAGTTTATACAAATTTGTTTTTCATTAATTACAAGCAAGTAGAGTAACATGTAAAAGCAAGTAGGTATCAAGAAACGGAAGGATCAAATTGTATAATACAGTAAATAAAATAGAATCGTCCAGGTATGTCATAAATTGTAACATTACAAATCAGTTTAAAGTATGCAAGATGAATTTTTGGGGTTTTTTTTCGAGGTAGGGTCTCACTGTAGCCCAGGCTGACCTGGAATTCTCTATGGAGTCTCAGGCTGGCCTCAAACTCACAGCGATCCTCCTATCTCTGGCTTCCAAGTGCTGGGATTAAAGGCATGCACCACCATGCCCAGCTGGTAAAATGAATTGTTTTTAATATGTAAATAATATTTTACTAAAATATTGGAGTCCATGAACTAATACTTTGTTAATGCTTGGCCAAAAAATTTTATAACATAATTTGTACTCTGTCGGTGCAGGGAATGGTAAGATATCTTTTCAAGGTAATTTGAGCTTATGTGGTGAATACATGAGCTCTCTCTCTCTGGGTAATGCATTGTTTCTTCTACTACTCTATATTCCTCTACCTTTAATTAAGCATACCTAGAAGAATTGTGAGACAAAAAAGACAAAAAATGAATAATAAAACAAAACATATAGAAATATGATAAATTTCATAAATGCTTTCACATACAAGTATTCCATATAAAGAAATTCATGAGGCATGGTGATACACACTTTAATTCCAGCACTCATAATGATAAGGCATGAAAATTTCAAATGCAAAACCAGTCTGAGATAATTGAAAGCCTCCTTGTCCTACATAGAAAGTCCCTTCTCAAAATAAATAAACTAGCAAATTACAAAATAAAATAATTAAAAATGAGAGAAATTATTCTCTGTATGAAAAGTCCACAATATATCTTTGACTAATGTGCTTTAGAAAGGCTAGATACACAATGCAAAATGAGAAATGTAGTTGTCTTCAGAAACTGAAGGCATATTTTCTACAATTGTTCCTGATATCATATCTAAAATACTTATGAATATTTTTCATAAACATATCCTATTTCAACATGCAGTTTCTGCCATGTATTTGCTTGTCAGTCTTTCACTTACTTAACAACTACATTATTTATGGTTATGTTATGGTTATAGACAAATCATAATGAATTTCCCACATAATAGAACAAAGAAGAAAGAACACTGTAGAGAATTGAACTAATGTTCCCATATAAGGCAAAACAAGCCATAGAATGATGCAAAAATAGGGCACCTCACGAGCACAGAACAACACAATTATTTAGAAAGAACAGCGAACATTTTCTGAAAGAACATACAGTCTGTAATAGTGAACTTTGATTGAGCAAACAAGTAACATTCATTTAAGCTTAGGTCTGAGGTTTGGCCATTTGACTGGGCTCAGCTAGGCAGTTATTTCCTTGTGAATTCTCACACCCCTCCAGTTTCTTAGTGAGTTGCCTCCCAGTTGGGTTAAGAGGCTTCAACTCAGATCCTGAGGAATGCCCAAACATGCAGATTTCATCCTCCAAACTTCTACTGTGGGACATTCTACATGGTGATGTTTATGTTCTTAGGCACCACAACGAGGCAAGCTTCACATAGGGAATAGTTTTACATTTTCTACTTAAATCCTGTTCATCTGAGGGCTCAAGCACCCACACACAAAAAGATACCATTAACAGACTTACAACAACATGGATTACAGGAAGGAAGACTTCGTGTGCAATTTTATAATCTAGAGCATCTGTTCCCCCATCCAAAACTTGTTATGGATCCCTAGCAAACATAGCACACACCCTCTTTAATTTTACCAAGCAAGTCGTCAACCCAGCATCACATGTAAAGTCTGGGGAATCTCATAATCACTACAATAATCTCCTCTTCTCCATTATATGACTATGAATATAAAAGGAAAATTGATGTTCATATCTTTTGCAGTGGCCTTCACATTGCTGGGACAAACACCCAGCCAGAAGCAGCGTACTGGAGGGGATGATCTATTTCAGGTTTCAAATTGAGGAGAAGTTCATCATAATGGAAGAGGCTGGCTCTGTTCATCACAAATGCATAACAGCCTGCACCTCCATTGAATGCCTTCTTCTTTCCAATTAGCATTCCTTTTATGTTGATGCCTTCATTTGTTTTTCTCCTTACATGGATGACTTATCTACATAGCGTTGGGCACTGTAAGATCATGATTATCGAAGCCATTTTGTGTCGGGAAAACATCATTGTAAGCAGCACTGCCCTTTCTTTAGCTATTAGATTCACATAGTTCCAGCCACCTCTTCCTCAATGGACTCTGAACCTTGCAGGGTGTAATAGAGATGTTTCACTTAGTGCTGAACACGCTGTGACTTCTCACCACTATGGTGAGTAATGAGTCACCACTGAGGGGTTCTCGGTCACTACATGGTAAACAAGTACAGCTGAACCTCCTTTATGAAGGTGTAGAATATTATAATTATGACATTTGGATCCTGGGGAACACACCATTTGTGTATACAATTCCAAGCAAAAGAGGAACTCAGTAAGACTTCCAGAAACAAACTGCAGCCTGACACTTACAGCACAGAAAAGCATACAATAATTGATTTTCTGGGCTGGAGAGATGGCTTAGTGGTTAAGCGCTTGCCTGTGAAGCCTAAGGACCCCGGTTCGAGGTTCAACTCCCCAGGACCCACGTTAGCCAGATGCACAAGGGGGCGCACGCGTCTGGAGTTCGTTTGCAGTGGCTGGAGGCCCTGGCCCGCCCATTCTCTCTGTGTCTCTCTCTCTGCCTCTTTCTCGCTCTGTCTGTCGCTCTTAAATAAATAAATAACAAAAAAAAATTAAAAAAAATAATTGATTTTCTAACTGAATATGAACATTTTCCCCACTGAAAGCTGATTGTTATTTGATAGGATAATTGACACACTATGGAGATTAAGGATTTTTTTTTTTTGCTCATTTTCCTTATGAAATGATTCAGATTTATAGTTGAAGAGCTTTGTCAAGGACAGAGAGATAAAAATATAGACACTTGTCTAAAATGTTGAACCAAGTCCCTTTCAATTCAAGGTGCCAGAACAACTTTAAATATTTTTTAAAAAATATTGGTTTATGTAAATATATATAAGTACCACATTCACATTTGTTTGTAACATGTTTGTCTTTATTTTGGAGTAAAAAGCCTTGAATAAGTTGTTTCCTTAGTTATATATGTACATTAAGTGAATATGAATTATTGTTTGGACATTAGAAATAAATTTAATCATATGGCTGATGATATTTTTCATTAAAATGTCTGGTAGCTAAAAGGTACAAATTTATTTTTTTTACTTATTTATCTATTGGAGAGAAAAGAGAGACATACAAAGAAAAAGAGGCAGATAGAGGAGAGAATGGATGCACCAGGGCCTCCAGCACTGTAGATGTACACCAGAGTATGCACCACCTTGTGCATCTGCCATACATGGGTACTGGGGAATCAAACCTGGGTCCAAAAGGCTTCACAGGCAAGCATCTTAATTGCTAAACCCTCTTTCCAGCCCGTCATTTTTTTTTTCAAGGTAGGGTCTCACTCTAGCCCAGGCTGACCTGGAATTCACTATGGAGTCTCAGGGTGGCCTCGAACTCACGGTGATCCTCCTATCTCTGCCTCCCGAGTGCTGGGATTAAAGGCATGCGCCACCATGCCTGGCTCCGTCATTTTTTAATAAGAAAGAAAATTAGCATTCAACATAAGAATTAGAATTTGGAATTGTTTTTTTTTCAAAGTAATGATATTCTTATTATGATTCTTTATTATTAGTGCATCAAATTTTTTTGAGGAATAAAAGCAAATCAAAACAAATTTAACGAAAAATCTAAATATAAAGATGTTCTCAGCTGGGCATGGTGTCACGTGTCTTTAATTCCATCACTTGGGAGGCAGAGGTAGGCGGATTGCTGTTCAAGTTCAAGGCCAGCCTGAGACTACATACCCTAAGCTAGAGTGAGACCCTATCTCATCAACAACAAAAAGCACTGGATACATAAAAGGTAATATGATATGATTCTTTGCAGACTTATGCATGTCTCTAGGTTATGCTAACATAAAGAAACACTATTATAAAATACAGCTTTGTCTTACACCCCAAAATGGCATTTTTTTGGCAACTTCCGCAAATAGTTTTCTTGAAACAGAAGAATGAAAATTTGTGTCTGCATACTTAATGCTCAGTTAGTTACTTTCTAAAGAATATATATTATTTCAACCTAACTTTACACTCAGAGTTTTGCACCAAATAACTCATGGCACTCATGTTTGTATAATGAATCTTCTATTTTGTCTTTTATTTTAGAATTTGATCACATTTTCTCTTTGAAATACTTGATTCTAATATTTTTCCAAACATTCTCTTGCAGTTTTTCTTGTAAAATTTCTAGGCAGTTATTCAACTTTTATGGCTGTGTTCTTAAGTTATAGTGCACATTGAACTCAACCATTTCTCTCTCAGACTTATGTGGCATATATAGTATATAGGAAAAAAAATTCTCACATATCATAAAGAATACCTAAAATTTTATAAATCTATATCTTTATTTTTTGATTTTACTAATATACAATTACAAACTGGATAATTGTAGTAGAGTTAACCTAATTACTTTAAAATAGCAAGACTCTCTAATGAATTTAGTAGTTTTCATAGATTAAAGAAATGTTTAGCCAGGCGTGGTGGAGCACGCTTTTAATCCCAGCACTTGGGAGGCAGAGGTAAGAAGATCACTGTGAGTTCAAGACCACCCTGAGACTACAGAGTGAATTCCAGGTCAGCCTTCACTAGAGTGAGACCCTACCTCGAAAAAAAAAAAAAAGAAAAAAGAAAGAAATGTTTAACTTTTTCTATACATGTTCAAACAGTGATTCATTGATTTATTCCATTCTTTTTGTAAACTTTTTTTTCCTTTTGCCTAATTGTTTAATCTAACATTCTCAGCTCTATGTGAACATGATTTATGAGTGTGAAAAAACCTTGTCTTGTTCCTAATGGTAATGAATCTATTGAGAAAGAAATCATGAAAGCAATCTCATTCCACACTGTATGTGTGTGAGAGAGAGAGAAAGGAAGAGTGATAAACTTACCTAAGGAAGAAGAATCTCTCTACAATAGAAATTACCAAACACAAACTAAATAAATTGAGGAAACCATAAATTGTTGAAAACCACCCATATTTATGGATTGAATATGCACAGTAGGTACACTGCTCATACTATCCATAGTGATATGAAGATTAAATGTTTTCCCATCAAATGCCCTTGGTATTTTTATGAAATTAGAAATAAAATCTAAAAATTCATATGAAAGTGTATAAAGTTCTGAATAGTCACAGGAATTTTGAGCAATCTTTAAAAAGCTGGAGACAGCAAAAATAGTTAATTATAAGAAAGGCTACAAGAAGTATGGCAACAAAATATTACAGTGCTACCTCCAATGGAGATCTATAAAGAACCTGTAAATAAATACCTGACTCTATAAATCAGTTGGTTTTTATATAATTAATTTTTATTTATTTGCAAGAAGTGAGAGAGAAACAAAGAGAGAGAGAGAGAGAGAGAGATTGAGAATGGGGTTCTCTATCCATTTTGAAAGGACTCGAGATGCATGTGCTACTTTATGCATCTGGCTTTAAATGTGTATTGAGTAATCCAACAGGGTTGTTAGGTTTTGCAGACAAGCATCCTAACCCCTCAGCAATCTCTCCAGCCCCAACAACTACTTTCTAACAATATGTCACAACCATACATGGGACACAGATTACCTTATTCAACCAATTTTGCTGAGTCAACTCATTGTCTCTGTGCAGGAGATTAAACCTTAAGCCCTAGCTCCATGATGTACAAATATCACCTAGACATGGATAAATGACATTTATATAAGGCAGGAACATCTGAGACTCAAAGAAAACACTAAAAACAGAGGACACAAAATAAAAACTGACAAATAAATCTACATCATATTAAAGAGCTTCTGGACAGCAAAGGAAATGATCAAGAGTGAAGAGAAAATTGAAAGAATGGGAGAAATATTTGCCAACTATGGGATTGACAGAGTATTATCTGAATGGATACTTCTTAATAGAATAAATTTAATTACTAATTAATGTATAAAATACTCAATATTACAATGAATGATCAGAAGAGTGCAATCAAAATTTCATGCAGATACCATCTCACCCTAAGCAAGTGCTACCAAGGATGTATAAAAAACAAAAATCTTATTACTTTACTATGCAAGGCGCTGAATTATATAATTTCAAATGCAATAAGCCAAATACAGAATGACACATGCCTCATATTGTCACTAATATATGGAGAAAAATAAATACATTCTGAAAGTACAATAATGTTTTTTGAGTTCTAGGAATAGTTCCAGGATATGACCTATGCACACTGTGTGCATAGATGGAAAATTACTCAATCTCTCTCTGCCTCAATCTCTCTCTCTCTCTCTCTCTCTCTCTCTATATATATATATATATATATATATATATATATATATTTGCACATACATATACATATATATATATACATATATATATATATTATACACATTAGTAATAATATGGAAGAAAGT
This sequence comes from Dipus sagitta, assembly GCA_036346955.1. Lineage (NCBI taxonomy): Eukaryota > Metazoa > Chordata > Mammalia > Rodentia > Dipodidae > Dipus > Dipus sagitta. The sequence goes on along the minus strand of CM070782.1, from coordinate 86,686,589 downwards.
TGTAAGTGATGGGATTCTCTTTGTGTTTTATGATCTACCACTAATAAAAGATAACTTACAATGATTCCTAGATAGGTGAAAGATTCACAGATAATTATTTTGATGATAGATGAATATTCAAATTTTAACATTTTGAATCAGAGAGTAGAGAGAGGAATCTATTAAAATATAATAGATGTGGTTTCACATTGAGCAAAATCATAGCAGAAGGAGAAAATATCAGAAATATAAAGCTCCTGTTCACAAATTAAAATTTCCATCCACATAGAAATGAACTTCATTTCCCTAAAGACTGAGAGGTAGGCATATGATGATGGTTGGTACAGGGTTTATATTATAGTCCAAATGTAAGCATGTTTTTTTCAACTCTTTATTTACTGATTAACCTAGTCCATAGAACCATCCACAAAAACCTATGTAAAAGATGCAAAAACTTACTTATTGTTTTATCATTGTTCTTTGATTTGTTCATTTTTTTCCCATTTTAAATTGCTGTTAGTATATAGTAACTGTACAGAATAACGAACCTCCCTCTGACATTGACATGTGTGGAAGTAATGAGCATTGGTCACGGCAATCCACCCTTACTTCCCTCCTTTATTTCCCCATCTATGTCCAAAATTGATTGTTTATGAGAAATATATTACCCATTACATTTTTGAGTATAAAAATATTTTCAAAATTTTGTCTTAAGTTTCTCTCTGTCTCCCACGTGCACGTGCATGCATGTGTGTGTGTGTGTTATACTGTCTTGGATAGAACCCAGAGCTATTTTCAGAGTAAGCCAGTATGCTATCAGTTACCATAGGACAATATTATCAGGCCTAGCATACATTTTGACATAGCTTTTTCCATTCACCATATAATCTTGATGTGGTACATTCCTATTCAGATTTTTATAAAGACAGTATGCATAAGCCAACATCACTTTAATAAGGATATTTACCAAATATTTGTAATTTTAAGACAGACTCCAATTTCTCTAGATACATATGCTAAATTAATAGTTAACTGTAATGATAACTTTCTGTGATCCTACAGAAAATATTGAAAAAAGTCATACCTATTTTTGGATTGCAATAAACTTAAATTCTTATTCCATTGGGTTTTACTTTATAGATCCAGGCTGAGTTCTGGACATGTTTTAATAATAAAAATATATAAATATTAAGATCAATATCCATTTGAAAACTCAGTAGCATGTTTTTATTCCTATTGGAAATAGAGTGGTGGAAATAAAGAGATTCTCATGCATGATAAATTGGGAACAAAGATCAAGGGAATATGGATATTTCTTTGAAACATGAAGAAAGCACACCATGTTGACGTCTGCCTACCCATGAGCCTGAAGGAAGACATCAGGATTAAACATAATTTGTGCATTTATTCAAGGAGAGTAGTGAGGGGAAGGATAGAGAAAAGTATCCAACAGGTAGTGAGGCACAGTTGGGAAAGAACATGCAGTTTTAGAGTGTTGTGCCTGCAGTTCTCTGTGGCCTAGGCACAGTGACAATAGACTGTGTACTGTGGAAATCTGGAGGAATGGCAAGGAGGACTGAAAATGTTCACCAAAAAGCAACAATAAATATGTGATTTGAACTAGAGTATTACACAATGTAGACATGTGTCACAATATATTGTACAGAGCTCCACGAATAGGTATATTTTCATAATTTTATGTATTAAAGGGAGATTTATTAAGTATATATGTGCACAATATGTAATATATGTGTATATATATATATATATATATATATATATATATATGGCAAGAGAGAGCACAAAACCCACACACTACATTTGACAAACTAACATTTGCTTCTGTAGAAAGCTTGATGAGGTGATCTCTGAATCCTTTGTGAAAATTTATATAATTCTATCTTCTATTGTCATTATTCCCTGAAGGTTTCTTTGTAAGAACCATATTTTTTTTGTATAGATGAAAACAATAATGATCTGCATTTCTAACATGCTAGATACTATAAGGGTATTTTCACAGAATAATAATTGATTTTTTGAAAATTTCTACCTATGTAAAACATTATTGTTCAATACATATTTTTCAGTAAAGCTATACATAGACTTGGTATAAAATTTTATTGTTGGCAATCCAAGACAATGAAGGATTATTTTAGGAATTAATGTTAAAAATCTGTCAAACATACTAGAAACTTATTTCTAAGTCGCAGAATTGAAAAACTTGGCACTGTATGAACTCAATGAAAAGTACTGTAATTTTAACTCCTCAATTTTTGATGCATGTATGTGCTTGTTTAATGTGGCACAATGTCCTTTCTGTGTAACCTTCTCAATAAGGTAAGCCCACATTTCCTTTTTCAGAGTGACACATATTCCAGATGATACCTTTGCTCTGACAATTGCATCTATGGCAGCAGTCAGAGCCACTTTTCTTTTGGTTTCCCATCTATTCCCTTTTTTTTTATATTCCTTGGACATGTGGCAAATTATGCAGAACAGCCATATGCACAGTCTCTACACACAATGCTGCTCTATCCCCACATTTCTTTCATTCTGCTGCTGAATCTTAGAAAACTCTACCAGTATTTGGACACAAAATATCTAACACAGCACATCTCCTTTGGAACCAAAATGTCTCTTTTCATTATTATGTTACCTTCTTCATTACAATGATACAAACATTTTTGCTATTAATTTCATTATTTGGTATATAATTTAAATCCCTACCTTTGTTCAATCAGGGATAGAAATTTTTAAACTGTTGATTTACCTCATTATCATATTTTCAAAGTTAGTAATGATTACTCTATACAAGTCACTGATATAAGCAACTTTCTCCTATAAAAATTAACACTAATTGACCAGACACTGTCTCCCAGAATTGTTCTCATCTCTGGTCCCAATTTTGAGTAGACCTCGCTCCAGATGATCACTAGAAATGTTTATAAAGGAACAGAGGAGGTGGCCCAGTGGTTCAGTTAAAGGTGCTTGTTTGCTAAGCTGCTGACCTAGGACCATTTCCCCAGTACTCACATGAAGCCAGAGGCACAAAGTGAGGCATGCATCTGGAGTTTGTTTGCAGCTTCAAGAGCCTCTGGTGTACCCATACATTCACTCATTCTCTCTCCTTTCTCTCTGATCATAACTAAATTAATAAAGACAATTCTAAAATTCTGGAAGAAGTAAGAAATATTTAACATTTTATTAAATCAGGTAAATTTTGCTTATGTCATAGATGAAAACTTGTATCATAGTATTCTGCTGGCACATGGCAGAAAGTCTTACCAGCAATAAAGTAGAAGAACCTCACTTTTGGCCATGAACATGAATTTCTATTGCAAGAAAAAGAAAACAGAGTTACAAGAGTTAGAGATAAGAGAGAGAGAGAGAGAGAGAGAAGGGAAGTGAGGGAGGGAAGATGTAGAAGATTAAGGTTAGTCTTGATCTTACCCTCTCCAGTGTCTTGTGGTTCAGGTGTTCCCTGTAAGGGCCTGGTGAGGGATTAGCCATTTGGTCTGTCTTTTAGTAAGTAGAAAATTATGGTACCATCATGGGGCTGTCATCCACAATGAGCTTTTGATCAGAAAGACCTACAAGGTTTCCTAAAAGACAGACAGATTTCTGTCAGAGTACTTGATGACTCACCAAAGGCTAGTGGTAAGACCCTATTGCTGAAGACACCTTATGTGATTGACATGCAAATTTGAATGGCATGGCTGGAAATTGGAAGAGAGTCAGTCCCCAGACAGTCAGCGTGTCTAGTGCCAGAAGGTGCTACATGGGCGACTGGGGGAAAATGACCAATATCTGTCAAAGCAACGTATGGTCTAACCTACTTAGCAGCAAATAACTTGGTGTGATGCCCACACAAGTGCAGTGGTGGCACACAGCCATGGTGGGGAACCAACTGCTCTCAATTTGGCTAACTGATCCCCTCAGTGGTATGGCACCCATAGCTGGAGCTGGGAAACAAGTCAGAACCATATCCAAACATAAGCCCACTCTCCAATATCAAGCTACCATCAATTGTGGGCTACAAGAGGGCCTACACCTATTAAATTCTCTATATAAAAAAAAAATTAAGGATTTTCTCATTTGTCCTGGTGCTAACTTACTCTCTGGTGGAGAATCTGCTTCTCTTTTTCAGATAGATGTAGATCCTAAGGAGAGAGCCCCCCACCCCCCATCATACCTCAAAAGGGCCCCAGCTGAAACTAAGAAAAATTGGAGAAACAAGCAAGGGGGCTATTTTCCTGATGAACCGGATACCAGCACAAGGGGGAAGGAGATCAGCACAGAGAAAAATCAACTCCTACCAAATCAGAGAGCCAGAGCCTCAGAGGCCCCCAACACCTCATCACTGAAGCAGACCAAAAATGAACCCAACATGGCTCAGGGAAATTTTGCGGAAGAGGGGTCGGAAAGAATGTCAGAGCCACATGTTGGGTCATGATATGCAGAGACATTTAGCTTACCTATAACTGTAGGCTAACTCCACAATGCATGACCCGTATACCTCAACAAGGAGGGGCCAAGGGGAGGGGGTAGGTCATGGATGAGCCTAATAATGGTACCAAACTGGCCGTATTTGCTGAATACAAAACTGACTAATAAAGAAAAAAAAAGAAGAAAAGAGGCATAATTCTCATACTATATATATATTTTTTTCAATTCAGTAAAACGTAATATTCATACCAAATAAATGTCAATCTTCTATTTAAAAAATAGGTTACTTTTCAGCCAGTTTCAAACTGGGAACATATAGGAATAAATCATAGTGTATAGTTCTCATACATATTTTATTTTTCTTTATTTGTAGGACCTTTTATATATGTGGCTACATCCTAGGATCATGCTGGAGAGCAGTGTGTGCCTCAGAAAATCAGAATTAAAAGCACACATGCAACAGTATGGAAAATGTTTCTCTAAGATTAGAAAACAAAAAAGACTACAGTTTTGGCTGCCAGAAAAGTATTTAATAATATGAGTAGATTTTAAGATTATACTATAACTATTTAAAAGCATTTTTTTTGATATTTCAAGTTAGGGTCCCACTCTAGCTCAAGCTGACCTAGAATTCACTATGTTGTATCAGGTTGGCCTAGAACAGTGATCCTCCAATTCTTCCTCCCAAGTGCTGGGATTAAAGATATGTGTCACCATGCCTGGCTATTTCAAAAACATTCCATTCACTTTTTTTTCTTGCACAAAATAACATGAAATGTGTAAGGAATCCTTGTAAATATATTTTATTTCTTCTATGCATGTGTAGTTTGCATTAAAATAATAAGTTAACTATTGTAGTCCATAGCATATGGTTTAATACGTTCTGTGATAACTACATCAGTAAGGCAGGGTACAGGACACTGATGAGTGACATTCTCAGAAAAGTGTTAATCGCCAGGCGTGGTGGCGCACGCCTTTAATCCCAGTGCTTGGGACGCAGAGGTAGGAGGATTGCTGTGAGTTAGAGGCCACCCTGAGACAACATAGTGAATTCCAGGTCAGCCTGGGCTAGAGTGAGACTCTACCTTGAAAAAAAAAAAACTAAAAAAAAAGAAAAAGTGTTATTCATTACAAAAATCACTATATCATTTTAAAAGCAAGATTGTATTAATTTATTTACTAAAGATAAAACAAAGATAGAAGAACCAATTTTCATGTGAAGTTGGTCAGAATTTTAGAAGTTATTCAGAACATAAAAGAATCTTCTAATATATTTACAATGAGTTAATTGAGTATAGTTTGGTAATTTGCACTGTGATGCAGTTAAACACGTGTATATGTACACACAGGTTTTGTCTATAATATTACACATAAAATTCAAAAAATATTCTGATACATATAATAGAATAAGTGAACGTATGAATCATATATAGTATTTACCATTTGTGCATATATCCTGTGCATATAATGTACCATTTAATTCTCAGTACTTAGGGAATTAAACTTTTCAAAGTGACTTCTGTTTCAGGTCAAAAAATTACTAATTTATTTATTTAGTTTTAGAGAGACAGTAAAAGCAAGAGGGAGGGAGGGAGGGAGGGAGAGAGAGAGAGAGAGAGAGAGAGAGAGAGAGAAAGAGAGAGAGAGAGAGAGAGAGAGAAAGAGAGAATTGATGAGCCAGCATCTCAGCCACTGCAAATGAACTCCCGATGCTTGAGACACCTAGTGGGCATGTGTGACCTTGTGCTCACCTCACCTTTGTGCGTCTGGCCCACATGGGATTGGGAAAGCAGAATACGGGTCCTTAGGCTTCACAGACAAGCACTTTAACTGGTAAGTCATCTCTCTAGCCAGATTTTTTTTTTTTTTTTTTGAGAATCTATGTAACAGGAAAAGAAAGGTCATGGAGTAGCACGTGACGAAGTTATCTTAATCGTAGCTTCTAGGGTCCTGGAGACATTACAGAGGAACTGTCAGATTAAATATGAGTGCTGCTCTAGCTGCTAGCCTAAGAACCTCCTCAGACACTGAGGAGACTCAAAACTCATCATAGCTGACTGGGGCTGTAGCACAGTGATAGAAGATGTAAACAGCACATATGATACTCTAACTGAATTGCCAGTACCAAAATAAATTAATATAAACAAATATAATAAACAAATAATAATTAAGGGCTGGAGAGATGGCTTAGCAATTGAGGCACTTGCATCAAAGCCAAAGGTCCCAGGTTCGATTCCCCAGGACCTATATAAGCCAGGTGCACATGCTAGCACATGCATCTGGAGCTCGTTTTCAGTGGCTGGAGGTCCTGGTATGCCCAATCTCTCTCTCTCTCTCTATCTGCCTTTTCTATCTGAAAAAATAAAATTTAAAAATACAAAAAATAATAAGTGAATAAGTAAATAAATGAATGTTGGGGTAAGACTATAGCTCGGTTTTGCAGTACAAGACCCTGGACTCAATCCCTTACCCACAGAGAAAGAAATAGAAGAGGAAATCACTTGAAGAAGAAAATATTAAAGCTGGACAAAATTTTATTACATTAAAACTAATAAGCTTTCAATTTAGATCCTGCTACTTAACTGATAAATTAAATGTTAATTAGGTGAAAAATTATATGATTATAGTATTAACTGACAATGGAAGTTTGATGGGAAAGAAGAGGGAAAAATCATTTGAGAACACTGAATATAGAATTTAGTGATAACTCTGTCTGACAGAGGAGAAATCAAAAGAACGCTAAGGATTGTGTCTTCAGAAAGGGTTAAAGGTCTGCCCTCAGATGCTCAATCCTAAGGGCAAATATTCAGAACAGATGGGGTGGTTAATTAGTTCAGTTATAATTTTAAAGTTCATTGAGATGCCAGTGATTCATTCAAGAGGAAATAGCATGTGGCTGAATAGAATATGTGCACTGATTTAAAGTACAACTGCTGGCCATGGTGGTGAACGCCTTTAATCCCAGCACTTGGAAGGCAGAATTAGAAGAAATGAAGTAAATTCAAGGCAATGTAAGATTACATAGTGAATTACAGGTCAGCCTGGGCTAGAGCTAGATCCTACCCCCAAAATAAAGTAAATAAATAAATAAGTGAATGAATGATTAAATAGACAAATAAATAAAAGACTGCTTAATAGAGACAGGATGACCTCATTTTCCCTAATGTTAGCCATCAAAACAGAAATAGGTGAAACTGACATTTCCAATTTCTCATTATTCATATTATGCAATGATCATAGCCCTGCAGGAATAAAATTGTGATATTTTATCTGTATTAGTTTTCAAATGCATTTATTGACACCTGTATTTGTTTCCCAACATGAGTTGGTATAAATATTTTGTTTATTTTTTTTCTTTCTACTATTCATTATAGATATGGATTTAATTATTTTTTATTAGTTATATATGCAGTGTGTATACAGTCATGTTGGTACCATAGTCAGCCTCCTTCCTGCACCCCTGTGGAGAGGGACCCTCCTCATTAGAGAATATGGGTTGTTCATTATGGTGTTAGCCATCAGTTACAGGTAAGAGGCAATGTCTCTGTGCATAATGACCCAACTTTTGGCTCTAACAATCTTTCCACCTCCTCTTCCTCAAATTTCCCTGAGCCATGTTGGATTCCTTTTAGGTTTACTTCAGTGATGAGGTCTTGGGAGCCTCTGTGTCTCTGGATATCTGGTTTGGTAGGAGTTGAGTGTTCTCTGCATCTGTCTCCTTCACCCTTGTGCTGGTACCAGCTTCACCAAGAAAGTAGCAGTCTTGCTCATTTCCCCAATTACTCTTGGTTTCAGCTGGGGCCCTGGTGAGGTGTGATGAGCTGATTCTCTCCTCAGGTTCAGGGTCCATCAAAAAAAGAGAAGCAAATTCTATGGGGAGTGAAGTCAGAACCAGATAAATGGGATAACTATTGATATTTTAGAGAGAATTTAATATGATTTATTTATTTATTTATTTATTTATTTATTTATGGAAGGGTCTCACCCCAGGCCAGGCTTACCTGGAACTCACTTGGTAGCTCTACACTAGCCTTGAACTTCTCGTATTAAAGGTATGAACCACAACACCCAGATATATGTGGAGTCTTTTAACTAGAGTACATTGTTTCTTTAAATATATGTTATAAAGGATTATTTGTTAAGTAATCTATGCTCATATCTCCATATTCCCATGCATATTACTACTTTTTATTTGCAGTTTTGTTCAAAATTTTCTAAATACAAGTTTTTAAATATTTTTTACATAAAGCTTACTTTGTTTTAATCCATTACCTTTTAGTGGAAATAATTTTATTAATGTTAATTTCTGTGTATTCTTTACAAATTCTTGAGTCAGGACAACTTTTAGAGAAGAATACTTACATTAGTTCACCATTTTGTAGGTTTCAGTCCATAACCTTTCATTCTATTGGTCTAGACTGATGGCACACAACAGAGAATTACAACTGAAACCCCTTCACATCATAGCTGGAAGAGAAAGATGGTAGACACAGGGAGAAAGACAGAGGGAGAGAGAGAGAGAGGCATTTTGTTTCTCACCCAGCTGTAAGAGATCACCCTCATGGCAAAACAAAAACTATTCCACTTGTGGAAAGTCTTCACCCCTTTCTAATAGAACCAATGTGAATTCACTCGCCTTAACCTCAGTACTATGTGGAGAAAGCGAGAACACATTTATTTTGTCAGCTAAAACCAAAATCCTCATACCAAACTGTCAAAATTGTTATGATTTGGAGAGTATATTTATGTAAAGTACTAGTCAGCAATCTACAGTTAATCAATTCACCTTGAATATCATGCAGGCGATCATGCTTGAGATGGACCTATTGATCTTGTCCATCACTGCACATGATAGTGTTAAAAGCTTACTGAACTGCTAAGGTGCAGTACTGAGTAATACATCTCATCTCATGCCATTATATTTGATCAAAGTGTTCATTGGACTATACTACTCCCCACCCATTTCTCTTTTTTATTAACTTAAAAACTGATAAAAGGAAGAAGTAAGCTCTGAATTTCCTCCCCCCAAAGTAAAGCTGTCCATAATAAACTTAAAAAAATAAGATAATTTGTGTAGATGTATTTTGTAACCTGTGACCACTAGGCACATACAAGGAATGTATCCCAACATTGGCTTTGCTCCTTTTTGGGTCTCAGCGTCATTCAAGTTTATTTGAGGAACACAGTTGACTCCAGTCTGTCATATTAAGTCTCAATGAGCGATTGTGATTAGAACATTTTACTTATATGTAATTTCAGGGAATTCTGATTTTGATTTGAGCTACTTCATTTTCAATGTATTCCCATCTTTGGACTAAAATAATTTAGGTTTAAGACTGTTCCTTATTTCTGAATGGATAATGTATGAGAATTTTCAAGGTTTCATACAGATCAACGAAAACTATCCAATAGTGGTCAATCCTTTTTAAATTGATTCTAGAGGGTTTGGGGCCTTTAGAAAATATTGTTTACCTGTTATTTTTCTCTCTCTCACTATTATTGCCAAGTGCTGCCAAATCATGTTACTAGTGAAGGAATAACAGTACTGGTAGTAAAATAATAAGCTCATCCCTGAAAATAAATTAGTATTTCCTTGTATATAAATTCAGATACGGCCGATATACTATAAACTAATAAAATTGGTTAACTTTAAAACATCTCTCACAGATTAGATTGCATTTTCATACTTAACAGTTTAGGAAGTTCTGCACTTGTTATAACTCCCTGGTTTACCTCTGATACTTCACAGAACAAATACAGAACTATTGGCATCATTGGATATGGGCCTCTAATTGCAAAAGTTTTCTCAAATATATGCTTCCTTCATCATCATTCTTTCCTAGCTAGTTCCACAGGTATGTCGTACAATATATCATGTTAAATGTCTAGTCGTTACCTTGATGCATGAGACTCATTTCAGTGGTTAGTAAAGCATAGCTGTTAAAGCCGTTTTAATCAAATAAATAATTTAAGGAAGAATGTGAAAACATTTTCTATCCACTAATGTACATCTATAAAGATCTGTCTATGTATTTTGGGTATTGAAACAAATAGGAGAAAACAAACTGATTCTTTACAAGGATAAAGTGAATAAAGAAGTAGAAATCCAAATTACAATTTCTGTACTGATAAACTGACCACTAAGTTTTGCAGCATGTAAAATTTATACAGATTTTAGGTTATATTAAAAAGATCTGAAGCCGGGCATGGTGACGCACACCTTTAATCCCAGCACTCGGGAGACAGAGGTACCATCATGAGTTCGAGGCCAGCCTGAGACTACATAGTGAATTCCAGGTCAGCTTGAATTAGAGTGAGACTCTACCTCAAAAAACAAACCAACAAACAAACAGCAACAAAAAAAAAAAACTGGAAAGAGAATCATAAAACTTTATTCTATATGAATTTTACCACAATATTGATCCATGAATTCCCATTCATGGGTACACTTGAGTTAATTTTATTTGTAAGCATTTTATTAATTTACTTGCAAGAAGAGAGGGAGGAGAGAGGAAAGAGAGAAAGAGAGAGAGAGGATGGGCATGTGTGCCAGGGCCTTTTGCTGCTACAAATGAACTCCAGATGCATGTGTTATTTTGAGCCTGGGGAAGTTAAGCATTGCAAGAAAGTGCTTTAAACCACACCCTGAGTTGAACTTCCTGAGCTCATAGTCAAGAATTTATATAAAAATTTCAGGTTGGGAGGTAGCTTATCAGTTAAGGTACTTGACTGTGAAGCCTAAGGGCCCAAGTTCAATTCCCTATTCTCTCTCTTTCTCTCTAATAAACAACAACATAAGTAATAAAAAAATTAAATATGTAACCAAGTCTCCAACATTATTTAATCATGATATATACATATACACACATTATAATTTTATACATGTACAATGTATATATATATATATATATATGTAATTTAAAGAGTAGTGAAATATATTTTGTTTTTATTTTTATTTTATGCTATTTTGTTTTATTTATTTGAAAGCAGAAGACAGAGATAGACAGAAGAGAGACAAAGATAATAGGCATAGCAGGTCTTTCAGCTGCTTCAAACTACAAATGCATGTGCTACTTTGTGCATCTGGTTTTATGTGAGTACTAGGGAATTGAACCTCCTTCGTTATGCTTTGCAGGCAAGCACTTTAAAGCCACTGAGCCTGACCTTAAGTATATTTATTTTCTGATATTTTGTAGCATATTGATACTACTTGCAGATATGTTTCAAAAATTTCTTTAAATAGGTAAGCAGAGATGTCTCAGCAATTGATTATAGACGCTTGCAAGTCCTGATGTACTGGGTTCAATTCTTCAGCACCCACATAAAGCCAGATGTAAAAAGTGATACATGCACCTGTAGTTCATTTGAAGTGACAAGAGGCCCTGGCATACCCATTCTTTCTCTCTTTTCTTTCAACTAAATAATAAATAAATAAAATGTTCCTAACATTTTTATTTTTATTTTTATTTTTGTTTAATAACTTGAGAGACAAAGGCAGAGAGAGAGAGAGACAGACAGACAGAGAGAGAGAGAGAGAGAGAGGGAAACTGAAGGGGGGACAGAATGGGTAAACCAAGGCCTGTAGCTATGGCAAATGAACTCCAGATGCACATGCCACCTTGTGCATCTTGTTAGTGTGGGTACTGCGGAATTAAACCTGTGTCCTTAGTTTTTGAAGACAAGTGCCTTAACTGTTAAGTCATCTCTCTAGCCCTATTCTTATAATTATTTTTTTGAAAGTAACTGTGATATAATTTTTTATTCTTAAATTTCTTTGCTCATTTTTTTTTTTTTTTTGGAGGTTGGGTCTCGTTCTAGCCCAGGCTGACGGGAATTAACTATGTAGTCTCTGGGTGGCCTCAAACTCACGGCAATCCTCCTACCTCTGCCTCCCGAGTGCTGGGATTAAAGGTATGTGCTACCACATCCAGCTAAAAATTCCTTTACTCTTGAATTCCCCTACCAAAAGGACTTCACAGTACCACATTAATGAAACATTATCATAATAGTATAATATAGTAAGAAAATTTCAAATATTGTATTTTGACATGTAATATTTAATAGTATTCATTATCTTATAATAATAGTGATTTTAAAAATTACCATGAGATATCATTTAAACAGCTCAAAGATTAATTGAACCAACTTCAGGAGACTCAGTGTCATACAGATCAGTTTCCTATGGTTACCATAATAAGTTGCTACAGCTGGGTAGCTTAAAGCAGTCGAGCCTTATTATCCAACAGATTTAGAGGATAGATAGACATTTGAAATCTTCATGTCAATAAGATCAATTCCTTTAAGAGGTGGCACAGGAAAATGCCTTCGATTCCTCTTTCTACAATATGAAACGCTGGCAGTGTCTCCTTCACTCTTGTTACCATTCCAAGTTTATTTGAAAGCTTATAGCTATAGCATTCTGGGAGCATCAGAAAACCTAGAAGTTCCATGTTTGTCCTTCCATTACACCGTTTTCATTCTGAGTCTTTGTTATCAGTGTTTTCACTGATGTGAACTTCTCTCACAAACATCAGATTTCCTGTCTGTGATAATGGTCATTTCATTAGAAGGCAGAACACACGCTTTAAAAATGATACCTTATCTTCTGCTGGCTTTTTAAATATTTTTTATTGGTTATGTACACAGTGTGTATACAGCCATGTTGGTACCATGCTTATACTCCTTCCCTGTCCTCCCCCCTCTTCAGGGACCCTCCTCATTGGGAAATGTGGGTCATGCATTGTGGATTAGCCATCAGTTATGGGTGAGAGGCAATGTCTCTGTGCACAATGCCCCAACATGTGGCTCTAGCAATCTTTTTGTCCCCCTCTTCCCTGAAATTCCCTGAGCCATGTGGGGTTCTCTTTAGGTCTACCTCAGTGATGAGGTATTGGGAGCCTCTGTGTCTCTGGATATCTGGTTTGGTAGGAGTTGAGTGTTCTCTGTGTCTATCTCCTTCACCCTTGTGCTGGTAACAGGTTCACCAAGAAAGCAGCACTCTTGCTCATTTCCCCCATTAGTCTATGGTTTCGGCTGGGGCCCTGGTGAGGTGTGATGGGCTGACTATCTCTTCAGGTTCTGCATCCATCTGAAAAAGGGAAGCGTATTCTCCAATGGAGAGTGAAGCTAACACCAGGTAAATGGGATAACCATCATTATTTTAGAATTAATTTAATAGGTGTAGGCCTCTTGTAGCCCATGATTGGTGGGAGCTTGATAATTGACAGAGTGATTTTTTTTTTTTTTTTCTTGACAAGATGGTTGATTGCATCCATGGTTCGCACCTAATCTGTTGGGAAGCCACATGCTGAATTCTCTCTTCTGAGTATGGACTTTCAATATATACTTTTTTTCCCCTAATTTTAAGACCCTTTGTGGTCTAGACAGCATGAGATTCTCCCACATGATCAAAAGCAGGCAAATTTTTTTTACAAAAAAAATGGTGAATCACTGTTTTTTTTTTTTTTTTTTCAGGGTGTAAGGGTTATGTTTTGTTGTCAACTTGATCTATTTCTGGATCCATCCACAGACATCCCTCTTGGATGGGTCTCTGATTTTGCTTCCAAGAAGGATTGACTGAAGGAGGAATTCCTTCCCCCAAAATGAGTCTTTCCCCCACAGGGGGCAGCCCCTCTCTGAAGGGGCTTCATCTAATGAAGCTCTGTGAGAAAAGAATCTTTTCCTTCCACCTGGCTGCTTGTTTCATTTGCTGCCTTCCAGCATGGACTGAAGACCAGTGAGGACAGAAGAGCAGCCGCTCTCCAGGACGCCTTCCGGCCTTCAGTGCTGGATTGGGACTGCTGAGGCATCCATCCACATGCACTGAGCAGCTACTGGGATCCTTGTCTCTTGAGCCTGCAGATTGTTAGTTTTGGACTGCCATAAACTGGTTCAATAAATTCTCTGTATGATACAATTCATCCTATCTGATCTGTTTCTCTAGAGAACCCTGACTATTACATAGGGTGAATTGAGACAGCAGGCCGGAAAATCACATTGTTCTCCCAAATGTTCCTTCTTGGTGTGAGGAGTAGAGGCACGAACCACCATGCCTGCTTCCATCTTCATGGTGACTATTTCTTACTCATCCCATAAGCAGCAGGTAGAAAGCCTTCTGAACGTTCAAAACCGTGTTTGAAAATTTATCAGCTAAGAAGTCAAGTTCTTTATTGAAAAAGAATCACACTTTACATTAAACACTAAAACACAGTTCAACTAGATAATGTTTGATTCTTCATCGGGTCTCAACTCTTCTTTCATTTATAATCATGTTCCTAAATATTTTTTTCTTTTTTTTTCGAGGTAGGGTCTCACTCGAGCCCAGGCTGACCTGGAATTCACTATGGAGTCTCAGGGTGGCCTCGAACTCACAGCGATCCTCCTACCTCTGCCTCCCAAGTGCTGGGATTAAAGGCGTGCGCCACCATGCCCGGCTATGTTCCTAAATTTTTATCTGAAATTTCACGTGTCATCTTCAGTGGCTATATGACCAAGGAATGTTCTTGCTCTCAGCTATTCTCTGAAGTAATAAACGAGTTTTCTGTCATCGTCTCTGCTTCTTTCTGTGCCTTCTTCAGAATGCTCTTTGTTATCTGTGTCCTACCAATTATCTCCTCATGGTAGTCTACGTGTTTTTTTTTTTTTTCATAGTTATTTCCATGTTGCTGGGACAAAATACCCAACAAGATGTAAGTGATGGGAAGGCTTATAGTCTTAAGGGGAGAGTCAACATGGCAAGGAAAGGGTGGCAGAGCAGTGGCTCATCATCACTTCTTGCCACAACAACTGGCAGAGAGCAGAATTAAAAAACAAATAAAACAATGAGATGAGCTCTGACAAGAAGGAGATGACCGTAATACCACTAAGCCCACCCGTAGTGCCACACTGACCCCAGCAAGGCTGCATGTCAAAAATTACAACCAGCTGAGGACCAGGTATTCAAAACGCATAAGTCGGTGAGGGATTTTATATTAACACCACTACAGTCGCTTATGTGCCCCTAAAGTTATTTAATCTAATACTAAAACTCAAGATTAATTATGTATTTGTAGGTATAGCTGATCACTTTTATATGTAAATAACATGTTCATGGATTTAACTAATGACAAATTAAAATGTAGTTAGGACTATCATGGCTGTGTCTGTACTGAACATGTCTATAACTTTTTTTAGATTATATTTCCTTAAAAGTACATTATAACACTATTTAAATAGCAACAATTTTGTAAGGGCCATTATGGCATAGGCAAGTGAGAAAAAATTATTCAACATATAGGAGGATGTACAAAGATTATATTGCAATTTTATCCATTTAGCGGATTTTGGAATTTCTGGAAATCTAGAAAATAATTGCTGATGAGCTTTAAAAATGTTCCTGCATTAGCTACAACAGCAGCTTGCTTCCTGGGTACTAGACACGTATTTATGGCAACCATAATAAATTGCCAGAATTGGGTGTTTTGCAACAAAATAAATTAGTTCTCTCACGCCTCTGGAGATCAGAAATATAGAATACAAAATTAGTAGACTTGGCACTTTTTGGAGACTGAAGGAGAAACTTCGGTGTACCTTTCTCCTGTCTTCCAGAGGCTCTGGAACCTTTGATATTCCCGATCTTCCAGACTCACAGCTCTAGTCTTGCTCTCAGCTCCACATGGCCTTTCCCTTTGCGTTCCTTGTGTCTCCTTATCTGTCCCTCACCAGAATGCTTCGTAGCTGCAGATCCCACCCTAATTCCGAATCACCTCACTTGAGATTTCTACTTTAATTTTATATGAACAGATTCAAATAATTCAACTAATGTCTCTAATGGACATAATGTTTGGGTCCTCATTTCACTGCACATGCTACTATTAATTATACTTTCTTAGAATTTTAAAAGTAAGCACAATATTATTTTTCATATTATCCAAACCACATTAAATGGGAATTATAATTATATTTTCAACTTAATGTAGCACAACAGCCCTAGAATATCTCAAAAGCATATAACAATGAAATATGAAATTACTGTAATATATAGTTTACTGTTATAAGGTTAAAAAGATGCATAAAAGGCATCATATAGACAATAAATGCTGAAGGAAGAGAAAGAAGATGTCAGTGCTACATGACTGCCTTTGGGTCAGTGATTACATTATTAATCATGTGCTCAGTAGTTTTCAAGAATGATGAAACATGTATAATGATTACAGAGGAGTGTTCAAAGATTAAGGAACTAGATGGGCATTACATATGCAATTATGAATTTATTTTATTTAAATTTTATCTATTTCAGAGAGAAAGACAGAATGGGCACACCATAGTCTCTAGCCCCTGCAAACTAACTCCATATGCATGTGCCAGCTTGTGCTTATGTTGAGTCCTGGGGAATTGAACCTGGGTCTTTTGGCTTTCCAGACAACTGCTTTATTCACTAAGCCATCTCTCTAGTCTGTGATTATACATTTTTGATTATGGTATTGAATATATTTTACACATAAAGCACTTTGGGTTGGGTTCAAAATGAAAGAAAGTTAAAACATTTGTCTGCAGGGCTATCTACTTAATAGTTTAGTTTGGCAAAACTACTAGCTATGATGAACTAAAAATCACAAGGGTTACGTATTTATAAAACAGATTTAAACACTGAATTTTATATCTTTCATTAAGAAATTTTGATAGTTATACCCAAATAAAACATCATGCTCAAGTCCTCACTGCATACTAAATTAACATTCTCTTATTCCAAGTTAGAAGGCTCCATTTCCAAAGTCAATTGCCTTGTAAGACAGACAATTCAACTCAGACTTCTTATTTTCATTCCATTTTCCAGGAAAGAACATTTTTTAAAGGACAATAGTTGCTTGCTATCAATCATCTAAAGACTGGTTCTAGAAGCTGTTTGATCCCCAACTTGGTCTATGGGTCAGAACTGTTTTCTACATAGTTACACCAAACAGGAAATTCTATAAATGCTTCACGAACAAAAAAAAAAAAATCTGAAATTCTAGATTAAAAAAATATATTCTAGGTTTTTGTTAAGAATTGTTGGTTAAGGGCTGGAGAGATGGCTTGGCGGTTAGGCGCTTGCCTGTGAAGCCTAAGGACTCCGGTTCAAGGCTCAATTCCCCAGGACCCACGTTAGCCAGATGCACAAGGGGGCGCACGCATCTGGAGTTCGTTTACAGAGGCTGGAAACTCTGGCGCGCCCATTCTCTCTCTCTCTCTCTCTCTCTCTCTCTCTCTCTCTCTCTGCGTCCTTCTCTCTGTCGCTCTCAAATAAATAAATAAACCAAAAAATAAAAAAAAAAAGAATTGTTGGTTAAATTATTTAAAAGAATGAGATATAACATTCTGTATCTTTTAGCACACTAAATCATGCTGCTCATAGAAAAATATCCCAAAGTCTCAATGCTTACTTGATACCACATAAAACCCAAGATACAAGTTGCAGGTCCTTCTTATATAACAATACTGTCTCTAGTACTTTTCAAATATATTTTTACATTGTATTTATTTATTTATTTGAGAGGGTGCGAGAGAGAGAGAGAGAGAGCCAGAGGCAGATAGAGAGATAATGGGCATGCCAGGGCCTTTAGACACTGCAAACGAACTCCAGAAACATGTGCCACCTTGCGAACTAATTTATGTGGGAACTGGGGAATTGAACTTGGGTCCTTAGTATTTTTGGCAAGTGCCTTAAGCACTGAGCTATCCCTCCAGCCCTTAAATATAAGTTTTTTGAAGGACCAGAAATAAACTATGGTGTGTAACTTTGCATGCAAAGGGAGACACCAGTAAATAACGATCACTGAGTGGATCACTCAGTTCATATCAGGGGTGTGAAAGTGCTAAAAAGGGTAGAAAGTATGTCCTATTATTGCTTTAATTTAGGCTGGAGAAAATTGCAAAGTAGCTCCCTAGTAGGATGGAATACATAAGCTTAGGAATCTGCACATGATTCATTAAGACAGAATCCATTGTTCATTGGGCAAGGCCATAAACTTGTGTTATATTTGGCTCTCTGAAACATCAATATATGTCTAATTGCTACAATGATTATGATAAAATGCAATGTTTGTTTTTTTTTTTCCTAAATATTGTCTATATCAATACCTCTATAGGAAGAAAATGCACTTTACATCTGTAATTTAAAAGTTAAGCTATGTATTGCCAATATATTCAGTACACAATTGTACTGAGGTAATGTGTTACCCATTTGAAAACCACATTCAGAAAAAAAGACAGGATAGGAAACACAAGGCAGTCATTAGTGTAGGAAGGAATCGAAGGTTCCTTATACTGGCAGTGCAGTTAATTCCTGTTAGACCATCTGTTAGTGGCTGGATTTGCTTTCTGGCAAGAATTACATTTTCATTGTTCTCTGTGGCCTCTGGATCCTTATTTCTGGAAAGCTTATTTTTGTCCATTATGTGCTCTGTCCACATGTGAAGCTGGCAATGAAACAGATGTCATTTTCAGGGCCTGAAAGGCTATAAAATGACATTCAAATTGATGGAGGTTGGTTTGGCTGAAGTCTTTCCTGCTAAGCTTGAAATGTTTTTATCAATGTATTTTTTGGTCTTGTCTTTATGTTTTGGTGGTATATTTCCAAAAGGAAATTCTTGGGAGGACGCAAGCATTTGCGAAGTCTGAAGCTGAAAAGAGTTTGAAATGTCACCCTACTTACTGGTAGATAATATAGATAGGCAAATAGATGGTGATGGTAGTGACAGATGATAAGTAGATAGGTAGATGGTAGATATATAGATGATAGATTGATAATAAATAGACACACAATAGAAACGGAAACTATGTGCACATGCAAAATCATACATAAATATAGCCTGGTTGGATCAGTAGGTGAAAATGCATATTAAGAGATACGTAAACACATGCATTAGCAGGAACAGTGCAAACTGGTCATGAATATTTACAGACACCTTAGTTTCAACACACCGCCTTAGTGGTGCCGCTAGCTACTTCTCCTACACTCTTCCATAAGACTGGGTAATAAAGATAAAAGCTACTTTGTGTGTATAAAATAATCTACAATGCAGTAGGAAAACTCCACAATTGCGAATTTTACATTTTATGGAGGAGCTGATAGACCAATATCGAGTTCATAGAAAGTGCTAATATATATTTTTTTATGTCACAAATGTCAGACTTACAGAAAAAATTTAAAAACAAAACAATTGCACTTCCCTTATCCTATACCCTCAAATATTCACATTTTGGTAAGTTGCTTTACCTTTGTCTTTTGTGTTTTCAGGTTGATCCAAAGGAAACCGCTTCTGTAAATACTTCAGTGAGTCTTTCCCAAACAATTTTCAAACTGAAAGTTTCTTACATAACTACAAAACTCAAAAGTTGAACATAAAAGCAATAATATCAACTAATCTACATAGCTTGAGATCTCTGTCAATGTTCTAGTAATCTCTTTTTCAATAAAAGAAAATCCAAGATCATGTGTTTGTTCAGTTGTCTTTTCTCTCTAGTCTCTGATCCATAGCAGTTCCTAATCCTTGTTGTGTGTGCATTTTATCATATTGATATTTTTATAATTTATTTATTTTTATTAATTATTTTTGTACTCAGTGAATACAGTCAAGTTGGTAGCATTGTTAAGCTCATCTGTTTCCTACCCCCTCCCCCTGGCACCTCTTTGTTGAGGTATATGGGTCCTGTATTGTGGAGTTTGCCCACAGTTATGGGTAGGAGAAATGTCTCTGCGTATCATGACCCAAAGTGTGGCTCTGACATTCTTTCCACCCCCTCTTCCACAAATATTTATTGTAGAATATAAGTAGACTTTAGCTTTGGGAGAGAAGAAATTCTATGGTCAATATTTTAACTATTATGTCACAGAAATATAGGAAAATCTTCACTTTTCTTTAATAAAGAACTGATATTTTTGGTGAAAGAAGACAAGAAACTACATATCTGCCCATACTCAGACCACAAAGAGTAGGAGGCGAGAGAACAAGCCATTTGCTGCCACTATGAAAGTATAAGTTACGTTGCTTTGAAGGTCAAGAAAGTCCAAGAGTCTTGGAGAACTGCTTCTTGACCGCTTCAGTCATTGTAGTAGATGAACAACCATGTCTTGAGATTCAGATGTTTGAAAATCCATTCTCATCTACATGCTTGCTGATCTTGGTATTCATAACTAGAAATGCTGCTAAAAGGATGAGACCCCAGGAAGCAGTATTTCACATTGTCTGTTTGACCCAGGATGATTTGCACTGGTGGGTTGAGAGCTCATGAAGATGCATTGTGTGGGAAGACTTCAGCTCTCACATCTTGCTAAGCATCAACCTCAGAGCCCTTCTCCTTGAGGATCAGCAGCTTCCAGGCCTACCCCGCAGTGCGCCATACTGCTTCAGTGCGAGGACTGAACTGGCGCCTGGTCTCTGTAGTGAGGCCTTCCTTATTGCCGTTGCAGCCAGTCATTATATTTGTATTATGCTGCTTCTTTAGAAAGCTCCATGTGTGAGTTGAGTGATTAAAATACCTTATATTTTCTTTTAGTTAGGAATTGATAACCCAGAATTTCAAGATTAAGATGTTAGCAGGCATCCTATTCCCTTTTTCTACAAATGAGCTTTCTTCGATGTGTATCTATGGCCTAGTTTC
This sequence comes from Dipus sagitta, assembly GCA_036346955.1. Lineage (NCBI taxonomy): Eukaryota > Metazoa > Chordata > Mammalia > Rodentia > Dipodidae > Dipus > Dipus sagitta. Next base: position 86,665,544 of record CM070782.1, on the reverse strand, counting down.
CTCCTCTTATGAGGACAGTGGCTGTTTTACTTTAGGGTTCTACATATGATCATGTATTTACAGTTTAGTTACCTCTGTGTGAACACTATATTTGATTGTATTCTGATATTTCAGATTTCAAAATATTGTTTTGGAGAAACACAACTGAAGTCATAGAAATCTAATGACTTATTGCTTCGCAACGGCAACACTAATGGATTGGCCTTATGAGAGGAAACAGGAGACAGTTTGGTTATATTTTGCTACAGTAAAGTGAATCCATGCTATATATTGTGGACAAATTCCATTAAACCAAAGACACATATTCCATTAATTACAGCAAGATAGTTGATGCTCAAAAAGTTGCATTACTTGATAGTAGTTTTAAATGTAAATAACAACCTCAACACAAAACATTGCTAATGACATGTTTAATTATCACTTAAAGGTTGATAATAGGGGCACTAGGCTGTAAATGCTGTGGCATTAGATCTCAAGGGACAGAGATCCTTTTTAGTATGTTACTTCTGTATTGGAGGTTCAATTTCAGAAGCTGGAACTATGCCTGAATTCCAGACATTGGGAATGAATGGATAATAATGAGAGCTTTGATGTTATTCTTTTACAGAATATTTGTGAAACTGCCACAAATTCTACATGCACTTCATTAGCCATATTGTAGTGAGGAAGTCACATACAGCTGCTAGGAGAGAAAGAGGGCACCCCTCTTTTCTCAGGAGCAACTACTCATCTGAAGAAGAGGGTGAATACTGAAAATGGCAATGTGACTCACAGGCTCTGCTACGCCAACATATACATATAATTATGCATGTAAAGAAGAGAAACAAATGTCCCAGATTAGAGTCTCACATTGATCCAACATTTCAAGTCATCTAAAAAGACAGAAACTGGGGCTGGAGAGAGGGCTTAGTGGTTAAGGCACTTTCCTGAAAGGCTAGGTACCCAGGTTTGGTTCCCCAGGACCCATGTAAGCCAGATCCACAAGGTGGCTTATGTGTGTGCAGGTTGTTTGCAGTGGCAATAAAGATTTTATTTATTTATTTATTTATTTATTTATTTATTTATTTACTTGAGAGCAACAGACGGAGAGAGAGAGAGAGAGAGAGAGAGAGAGAGAGAGAGAGAGAGAGAATATGAATGGGCATACCAGGGCCTCCAGCCACTGCAAATGAACTCCAGATGTGTGCGCCGCCTTGTGCTTCTGGCTAATGTGGGTCCTGGGGAATCGAGCCTCAAACTAGGGTTCTTAGGCTTCACAGGCAAGCGCTTAACTGCTAAGCCATTTCTCCAGCCAAATAAAAATATTTTTGAAAAAGATAGAAGCCATTGAGATGTTTTATAATGCATGTCTGAGAAGGTTTAGGACTAGGGAAGTTTTGATTCAATCAGATTTCCAGTCTTGACTAGTCTCTATCAGTTCTCCATATCATACCTTTTATATAATTTTCTTTGCATTTTGGACACTAGAAGTATTGCACCAAAAAAATGATTCTTTGCTTCTTTTTTTAAGAATATCATTGTCGTTCTTTTGTTTGTAGGAATTTAAATATATTTATTTAAAATTTCAGCTTAAAATTCATAGAAAATGCACAAAAATATCATCATTAGTATGAAGCAAGTTGTCTGTCAGCATGAGTCTTAACTTCTGTGTAATACAAGAAGTAATTGACCAAGGAAAGCTGGGGCAGGAGCAGATGAACGAAGTTAAAGATGGGACTGGAGTTGAGGAGGATTTGGCAGAAAACTACAGGTGCTAGCTAATTCCTCTTCAGAATCTTCCAGGTGAATTTCCTCTCCCTTCTCAATATGTGCAATGCTGGCATCCTATAAGATTTGGCTTAACCATCCCTTGGTACTTATTTGAAAGGTTTTTAGTTTTAGTTATCTGAGTATCTCAAAACAGCATCTAGATTTCAATGAATCCCTCCTTTATTTCTTCAGAAGTGTCATTTCTGATATCTATGAACCCATTTAACAAGCTGTCTATAAGTGAGACTTGAATTTGAATATATTACAATATCTTATATTCAATGTGTTTGAAAGTACATAAAATGATTCTCCTCCCCAAACAATGAAACAATTCTGAGTTTTCATAAAGCATGCACTGTAGAGAAACAGAGCCAGGAGATGATTAAATGTGAAAAGATTGTATTAGGGTATATTAGTTTCTCTGGATGCCATAACAAATTACCACAAACTGGGTAGTTTAAAGCAAAACCAATTTGTTTTCATCCCTTATTGAAGAAGGAAGAAGTTAATGAAGGTATTGAGGGTCTTGCTGCCTCCCAGGGCTGGGCAGGGATTTTCATGTCTTGTCGTTTCCAGCTTCTGGTGGTCATTAACATCTCTTGGCTTGTCACATTACACCCATCTCTGTCTTCCTGGTGACATTCATCCTCTTCCCTAAGTCTTTCCCATTACGGACAGTTTCAGAACTTTCTCTCCCTATCCTAAATAATGCCACTTTCTGGGGGAATTATTTTCTCCCCAAAACAAACCAGGATGGAGTCTTAAACTGAAAACCTGTACGTGTCACATGCATTCCACATCCTAATAGTCCTGGAAATTCCATCATCTTAGAACAAGAATTCTGATTCCACAAACTCAACTATATATCATTGGCTCAAAATTTACCATCTCCTCATTTAATACACATATAGGTAACACTACATGGGGCCATCCTGGGACAAAATCATAAAAATGTTTGCTGCTGAGTAGCTTAGACTTTGAGTTGCTTGGACAGATGTTGGTCATTTCCACCCAGTAGCTTATGTAGCACCTTCTGGCACTAGACAGGCTGTCTAGGGACTAACTCTCTTCCAGATTCCAGAGAGATCTCTCCCTGTTTTGTACCAACAGCATGCGGTGTCCTTGGCAGGAGGGTCTTACCATTAACCTTTGATGGGTCATCAAGTGATCTCACTGAAGTCTGTCTGTTTTGTTTTGGGAAACCTCATAGTTCTCTATGATCAATGGCTCATTGTGGTTATTAACCAAATCCTGGTACTGGAAGTTATTGGCCAGCACCAAAAGAAAAGAAGGAAGAAAAAGATAGATAATTTAAAAAGAAAGAGAGTGAAGAGGGCTGGAGAGATGGCTTAGCAGTTAAGCGCTTGCCTGTGAAGCCTAAGGACCCCGGTTCGAGGCTCAATTCTTCAGGACCCACGTTAGCCAGATGCACAAGGGGGCACACACATCTGGAGTTCGTTTACAGAGGCTGGAAGCTCTGGCGTGCCCATTCTCTCTCTCTCTCTCTCTCTCTCTCTCTCTCTCTCTCTCTCCCTCCTTCTCTCTGTCACTGTCAAATAAATAAATAAACAAACAAAAAAATTAAAAAAAGAAAGAGAGTAAAGAGAGAGAGAGAAACAGGAGAAGGTTAAGTTTGGTCTTCATCATACCCTCTCCAGGGTCCTTGGATTCAGTTGTTCCCTCTAAGGACCTGAAGAAGGTTCAATCTTTTAGACTTTCTTTCAGTTTATAGGATTTTATGGTACCAGTTCTATTTGGGCCCATAGCACTATATTTATATGTAAATAAAAAGTTAACTGATGAATTAAAGTTGACTCTATATTCAATTTAAGACTTTTATGTGTACACACACACACAATTTTCTATTCTTAGTCAAATTTTCTTCATTTTATTGACCATGATATTTATGAGTTAATTCAGGTTCCTGAATTTCTTAGTTTCATCTCTGAACTACAAAGAGAAAGTCCATCACTTCTTAAGGAATAATTTTATCATTACTAAAATATGTATAGTTTAGGAGTATGTTAAGTCCATTCTGTGTGCATTATATTTAGTATATTCATAAAATTAGTATGACTTTATTATGCATACATTAACCTAGGGCATGAAAATGAAGACTGTAAAAGAGACACTTGCATGACTGAGTAAAGATAAGAGGAAGTATAATGATCAGTGAAGTTTGCTGCACATATGCTGTGTGAAACTCTTTTCCCCCTGGGGAGACATGCACACATGTCTATTCAGGCCAGAGAGGGCAAAAATGAGAGGACAAAATGTAATTGCACCAAAATGCAAATTTGGTGATGCAATGAGTTTATTGAGGCACTTGAAGGGTATGAGGGAGAGGCTGTCCTCAGGAGCATGGATAACTCAGTGATAGTTACATCACCAAATTGACCACCACAGACTCAGAGACAACTCAGGTAGGCTGCAGCTCTGGAGGCAAGTTGACTTGTCTGTGAGCCTGTCCCTATTTGACAGGACTTAGGGGCCTGTACAGTTTGCACAGCCTTGGCCATTGTCCCTCAGTCACATCAAGCTGCCCAGATAGCCTCAAGATAGGTGAGCAATTCCCTCCCTTAGCTTACCAGTTGGCTAGAAAGAAATCTACACAGCTCATTCAGGGGGAGCTTATTTCTCTGCTTTTGGCACAAGGTTCATCTTTTGTAAGTGCAGTAGTTTATCATGTATGCTTTCTGACAGGTGGGCTTTTGGATTTAAACCTTCCAGAGTTTTGTTATTGTTGCTGTTGTTTTGTATTGTTTTGCTTTTACTATTTTTTTCTTTATTAGTTATGTACATACTCAACATGTAAACAGCACATGTAAGTACCATCCTTACCCTCATCTCTGCCTCCCCCACCCTCCGAAGGGACTCTCCTTATTGCAAATACCAGTTATCCAAATGGGGATTTTGGGTCATGCATTGTGAGGGTAGCCATCAGTTATGTGCAGAGGATTTTATGGTACCAGTTCCATTTGGGTCCAGTTTTATGTTCCCCCCCCACACACACCCTTACCGTCCCCTCCAACACCACCCTTCCTATGGCCTGATCCTTGAAATGCCTAGTAGGTACGTAAGCATCTTGGACATATCCAGGTTAGGAACCACAGGTGAGTGAGATCATGTGATGATTGTTTTATGTGATTGAATGAGTTCACTGAGAATGATCTCTTTCAAATTTCCTTCAATTTCATTGTGTCATTTTTCCTCACTGCTGTGTAGAATTCCATCATGTAGATATACCACATTTTGTTTATCCATTCATCTAATGATGGGCATCTGGGTTGATTTCAGTTGTTAGCTATTATGAATTGAACAGCTATAAACATGGTTCAGCAAATCTCTCTGAACTGAGGCATGGAGCTTTTAGGGTAAATGCCCAGAAAGGGAATAATTGGGTCTGTTGGTAACTCTATAGCCAACATTATTAGGGGCCTCCATATTGTTTCAAATAGTGGATATACCATCTTACATTCCTTCCATATTGTTTTCATTCGATTTTTTAATGTTTGCTATCCATACTGGGGAAAGGTGGAATCTCATAGTTGTTTTAATTTGCATTTCCCTGATGGGTAGGAATGTTGAACATTTTCTTAAGTGTGTATTTGCCATTTGTATTTCTTCCTCTGAGAACTCCCTGTTCAGTTCTCTGTCCCATTTTGTGAGTGGGTTGTTTGATTTTTTTTTTTTATTGTTTAGGTTTGTGAATTCTTTTCAGATTGTAGAAATTAGGCCTCTGTCAGTTGTATACTCAGCAAAGATTTTCTCCCATGCTGTAGGTAGTCTATTAATTATGCTTATTGTATGTTTGTTTGTGAAAAAAACCACTTCATGTTCATGAGATCCCAATTGTTGAGCAATCATTCCTGAGCTACTGGGGTTTTGTTCAGGAATTATTTTCAGATTCCTATATCATGGAAAGTTCCTCCTATTTTTTCTTCTAGTAGTAGCACAGTTTCTGGTTTTATATTGAAGTCTTTGATCCTTTTGGACTTGCCTTCTGTGCATGATGAGATATGTGGACTAGTTTCACTGTCCTGCATATGATTATCCAGTTTATCCAGCACCATTTCTTGAAGAAGATACATTTTTTCCAGCATACATTGCTAGGGCCTTTGTCGAGTATCAGGTAGCTGTAGTTACTTGACCCAAATTCCAGATCCACTATTGTGTTCCATTTATGTATAATCCTGTTTTTATGCCAGTACCATGTTGTTTTTGTTACCATGACTTTGTGATATAGCTTTAGATAAGGTATGGTGAAGCTTCCAGAGGTGTTTCTTTTTGCTGAGGATGTGTCTGGATATCTGAGGCTTTATGTCATTCCATATGATTTTTAAGATCATTTTTTTCTATCTTTGTGAAGAAAAATGCTGGGATTTTTAATTTGTATTGCAGTAAATATTGCTTTTGGTAAGATTTTCATGTTCACATGTTAATTCTGCCTATCTAGGAGCATGGGAGGTCCTCCTCAATTTCTTTCTTTAGTGATTTTATGTTTTCATTATATAAGTCTTTCATACCCTTAGTTAATGTTATCCCAAGGTATTTTGTTGTTGTTGTTGTTGCTATTGAAAATGGGGCAATGTTGCTAATTTCTTTCTCTTTATTTTTGTCTTTTGGATATATTGTTTGAAGTCTATTTTATCTGATATTAGTGTAGCAACACCTATGTGTTTCTTATTTCCATTTGCTTGGAATATTGTTTTTCACCCTTTCACCCTGAGGAGTTGTCTGTCTTTTGTGGTGAGGGGGATTTCGTGAAGGCAACAGATTGAGGGGTCTAATTTTCTGATCTGCCCTATTAGCTTATGTCTCTTGATGGGTGAAGTAAGATCATTAATGTTTAGGGTAATAAATGTAAGGTTTGATTTAATGCCTGACATATTGTAGTGGTTTATGTGGTTTAGTGTTTTCTTGGACCTTGTAGTTTTTTGCACCTTCTCTGAGTTTGGTAATTGTGATCTGCTTCTTGTAGGCACTCAAGGTTGATTATTTGACTCATCTTTCTGGAGTATTCCCTGAAATAATCTCTTTAGGTTTGGCTTTGTGTTCATATAGTTGTAGAGCTGACTTATATTATAGAATTCTTTTTTTCTGTCACCATCTATTATGAGGGATAGTTTTGCTGGGTAGAGTAGGTTGGGTTGGAAGCCATAGGTTCTTAGACTTAGCAATGTCCTATTCCAGGCCCTTCTGGCTTTCAGGCTTTCCATGGAGAAGTCTGAAGTAATTCCGATGGGGTTACCTTCATATGTAATGTCTTGTTTCTCCCTAGTTGCTTCTAGAACTTTCTCTTTGTTATTGATGTTTAGAGTCTCAATTATAATTTGGAGAATTTCTCCTTTGCTCCAGTCTGTTTTGAGTTCTGATAGCACCTTGTAACTTGATGGGGCTTTCTTTTGAGAAGGTGGGAAAGTTTTCCTCAATAATTTTGTTGACTAAGTCCTCCATGATTTTGGTCTGAATTTCTTCCTGTTCTGGTATTCCCATGATCCAAATGTTGGGATGTTTAAGGGTATCCCACAGTTACCTTATGTTTTGTTCACAAAAATTATTGAACTTATTCAAATGTTTGGACTCATGAACTGTTTCTTATGTTTTGTCTTACAGTTTTGAGTTTCTATCCTCCATATGACTGACTCTATTCTTGAGAGCTTCCATACATCTTTGGACTTTTTCAATTTGGTTTGTATTTTCTACTGCCTTTTTATGTATAGTATCCATCCTTCTGTTGAGTGTTCTTCTTAGTGCTTCTTGAAATTCATCCTTTCATCCTTGCATTTCTTTATGTCTTCATTGAACTTAGCCAGTTTATTATTGAAGTCCTTTTTTTTTTTTTTTTTTTTTTGTTTTGTTTTTTCACGCTCCTTCAGGCCATTTAACTGTCATTGGAACCCTTCCTAGTTCTTTTCTATTAGGTCTAATCTAGCGAGGACAGCATTCATACCATTATTGGCCCTTTGATTATTTTTTGCAAGTTCTGCTAATTGCTTAGCCAGGGTTGCACAGCTTCTGTCTTCATTTTGGGGTTCTGATCCTGTTGTCTCTTCTATGTTTTGGTTAGAGACTTCCATTGTGGGACTGAGCAATCTTGTTGGATTAACTTCTATTTGATTTTTCATGTAATTCATTTTGTGATGTGGTCTGCCCATCACAGTGTAGTAATCTTATTTAATTCAGGAGAAAGATTTAGTTTACCCTTGAAGTGTATTCAGTGATTATTCCTTTTTATGTTTGCTTTGATTAGGCTTCTGATGGCAATGGGGCCTCTCTGCTCAGACAGAGGAGCTCAGGAAGTTCCTGTGGGGGCCAGAGGACCTGGTGAAGGGGCTTGTTGTAGGATGGTTCAGGGTATGGGGCTGCATGGTCAGATGACCCAAGGAGACAGTGGGTAGGGGGTAATGAGACAAAGCTGACTTCTGTGGTGGTGGGTCAGGGGAGGTGGGGAAGATGGGATTGCCTGGTTCTGTGATGTTGAGGGGTGAGCAGATGGGACAGTGGGATCTCTTGGGACTGCATAGCAGGGGGTAAATGTGACTGCAGGGTCCTGTGACACAGCAGGGTTGGATGATGACACTTCTGGGGGTCAGGTGATGTGGCACACGGGGTATGGATGGCATCCTGGTGGCAGTGGCCTGGGTCCTAGTAGCCTGCAGAAAGTGCAGGAGGACCTGGTCCATGCAGGGTGGTCACGGCCAGGATGGAGGTCCCGGTGGGTGCTGGAAATACCCAGGGAGGGAGGGGGGAATATTATCGTGCTGCCCTGGGTCCAAGTAGCCTACAAGTAGTACAGGAGGCACCTGGTGGTTCAGTGGCTGGGATGGTGGCTGGGACTGTGACTGGGATGTCTGCCTAAGGGGCTTGGGGGACTGGTGGGCTACCCGAGAGCATGTGAATAAGAAGATTCTCTACTTTGCTCCTCTGCGTCCTCCCACTGGAGGTCTGCTACCACCTGCAGACCCTAAAAACCCCAAAGATTTTGCCTTTCCTTCCCCACAAGGTGAAGTGTGGTTAGGTGCCAGCTTTCAGCACTGCATTTGACTGTCCGTCAAGTTCTTCCTTATGAAGTCCAACTGAAGACAAATCTCACCACGTTTGCTTTCGGGTACCCTGCACAGACCCCTTTGATAGCTTGGTCCTTCTTTCTCCTCCAGATTGCTTCTCCATGCAATGTATGTCATTTACATGCTGGTCTAAATCATTGCCATCCGGCAAAGCTTCTCCTCCCTCAGAGAGATCATGCCCATCAAGGGACTCTACAGCCCCATGCCAGTCCTGACGTCTCTGCTGGATTACCTTCCTTCTGAACTCTTGTGTGATCTCAGCTCTATCACAGGTGAACTGGCTATCACACACCGCTTTGCTCATTCCCACTTCCCTCAGTAAAGCCTGTCCTTTCTCACTTATCTTCCAGTCCTTGATATTCATGGGAGCCTCAGCTAGTGAAAATCATACCACCAGTCTATCAGGAACTTATGTCCCTGTCCCTTTAGGCTATACAGCCTTCCTCTCAATCTCAGATTCTCAGGTCCTACAGCATTCAGAATGAGCACCCATATCTCACAGACTCACAAACCAGGCCCTCAGACGCTCTTTGACATCTTGTTTAAAAGTTCGTCCTTACTCAAGAGTCCAGAGGTAGAATACCCCCTGACTACCATGGTTCCTTGGGTTGGGCCATGATTAAAACCTTCATCTCTGTGTTGTATCATGGATCATACTTTTCTATCTATTAAGGTTCAGATCTGAGGGGCATCTTCCATCGAGTTCATCTATAACCTCCCTCTTTATTGTACATTTTTTCCTGTGAGCTTTAATTTTTTGGTGTCATGAAGGCTCTTCTTCATAAATCTAATTTGAGCTATTTCCTTATTGACCTCCTAGCCATAGAGATGGTAATATAACACCTCTATCTCATCCTGTCCTTCATCCAGGTGACCTTCCAATACAAGCAAAAAATGCTAGTCTCATGTCATTTTTTTTTCCTGTTCTAACTCATTTTTTACGTAAATAAGTTATCTCTGGGTATCCATCTCAGATCACAGTGTGTATCGTTTTACCCATCCCAGCAGCCATTCAACCTCTGCAATGGCTTGTTAGAAATTTTATCTATTTGGGATACTCTCATGGACTACAAGGCATTTTGAGTCCTTCAAATGCTTTGAGGGCATCCTGGTACTCTCACAAGAAATCTCACTCATCAAGTATGAATGCCACTTAGGAAACTGGCCTGGCATGACAGCACCTAAGTTGGTCACTATTACAGAAAAAGAACATGCAATGGTCTGTTTGTATACTACCATATACGGGCTCTGGCGTTTGAATTAAATGGACCCCATAGGCTCATGTGTTTTGCATACTTGGTCCCTGGCTGGTGACAACTTGATAAAGTCATGGGGCCTTTCCATTTTGGAGCCTTGCTGGATGAGGTTGTGTCACTAGGGACAGGCCTTGGGATCTTACCATTGAACCCACCTTACTTTCAATAACTAGCACTTCATTTAGTTCACTCTGCTGTTGTGTCTCAAAAGTGCTAAAGATCTACAGTCTTGGCAAATGAGTCCTGAGCCTGCATCAGTGATACCCATGTTCCCTAAGCAAAGACTATCCTATACTTCTTTAGTAACTTCTGGGCCAATATATCTTCAGGTATATTCAGCAATGGCTTAGATGATGTATATATAACTCAAGAGATGTCAGAATAAGTATGATTCAAAAATTACACATGCATATATATTTATATGTTTACATATTCTGGACACATTACTCATCAAATCTCATAAAATACTTTTGTGGAGGTTTTTTAAAGGTAAGTCATCTTTACACAAATAGAATATGATTTTATATACTCACTTAAATTTTATTTTTACACAAAATGTATTTGTATCATTAACTTAGTATTTCAATTTCACAATTACTTGAATGAATTATTTTTAAAACAATAAAATCAATAAGAACTCTTCTTCAAACTAAAGTTAGATCTTTAATATATTCTAGAATCCTGATTATATATGAATTTCTAAGTATTATATGTCTATATATTGTACATGCATATGAAACTTCCAAGATATAAACTATTATAAGCCAGATTGTGATCATCCCATTAGATCATTATTTTTCTTATTTGAAAAGCAAAATGGAATTTAAAAAGCTGGTATTGTTAAACTGTTAAGGACATATTAATCTATAATAAATTAGCTTTTAATGTTCTAAATATTAAGTCCACCCCAAAATCTCATCACTCTTCATTGTATGCATGCAGGTAAATGATTCTGGGAGACAGATAGCCACCTAGGAAGCCATCACTCTTCAATGCCCACATGTAACATAAAGGGAATGGACATTAGTTGGAGCTTACAGTAATCTCAGAGGATCTTTATAGGTATTGGCTTAGTCATAAATTGACAAAGAACCTTGTTTGCCCTCAGCTGTCAAGAGCCATAAGAAAAGATGTTAAAAATGTTTTGAAAAACTAATAGATGACCATTTGTTTAAACTCCTACAGTGGTACATTACTTGTATTATTTTTTTTCTTGGAAGCATTACAAAAATGAGCTTTAACCTTTCAACTGTAGACTTTCAAAACAATTTAATATTTCATCCATAACTTTAAATATTTATCAAATTACACTTACGAGTTTTCAGAAGAGTTCTATTTAAGACATTTAACTTCACCTTTAGATTCATTTCCAAGAGGTTTTACTGTTATGTGGTGATAGTCTATGTAAAAATAATACTGTTCTTATTTTAGATTTTTAAAAACTACCCCTAGTTTTTAAATAGACTGCTCTTTATAATGTGCCATAGTTTGAATTTCCTTAGAAACTTCTCATTTTGTGTTGGGAGAAAGTTAGTGGTCCAGAAATAATGAACCAGATATTGTAAGATATTTTAAGTGATTGTCTTAAAATTTGTAATGTTTATCAATGTCCTTATCTGAACTTAATAATAATAACTTCTCTGTATTGATCTCTAAATCAGGTAATTTTATTATGTGTTGGCTTTGAACAAGTGAAATTTCTTGTCATCTGTAATAACTAACCACCCTTAAAATGGTGTATTTTGTTCCCTAATAATAAGTAATAATCTGGGGGCTGGAGAGATTGCCTAGTAGTTAAGTTGCTTGTCTATGAAGCCAAGAGACCTAGTTTCGATTCCCCAGTGCCCATGTTAGCCAGAAGCACAAGGTGGCACATGCAGCTGGAGTTCATTTGCAGTGGTTAAAGGCTCTGGCATTCATGTTCTCTCTCTCTCTCTCTTTCTCTCTCTGTCATTTGCCTCTCTCAGATAAATAAATATTTAAAAAAAACATCGTATAAGGTCATACAATTTAATTTTCTACCCTTTAACCTACATTAGGCTGACTGACACATTAATAATTAATTTTGAATTTTATGTAATGTTACGTGTGTGAGGTGTGTATGTACATATGCACACATCCTGAGCACATGCTCTTGAGGCCACAGGATGTGCTGAATTTCCTTTCCTATCACTCTGCCTGAGAGACTCTCTCACTAGTCTTGGAGATCGCTGAGATTTTGTTAGGCTGGCTGACATCAACCTGACTCAACACACTCCGCACGCAGGGTTATATGCATGTGATGGGTGGTCATGCCTGTCTTCTTATGGGAGTGCTGGGCACCAAACTCAGATCCTTATGTTTGAACATGAAGTGCTCTTTCCCAGCCACCATATTTCTTATTTGTAAGACCAAACTGTCATCTCCTATACGTTTGCCAAATTTCTTTCCAATGTTAATGTGAAAACCCGAGACAAGATGTTTCTTTAGATGCATATAGCTTTAAGGCTTCAACAGTCAAATAATCTAGCTCGACTTTATTAAAAATTACTTTCTTATAGAAAAGTACCAGCTTCATTTGTATGATGTCTTCAAATGGAGGAATGAGGAAAACGTGTCTACACTCTGGCATTTGGAGAATGGTATTGTGAAACTGGCAATTATGTGGGATAGGAGGAATTTTTCACAAATCATCTTCTGATTTTGGGGGCCAGGTTTGTGGTTAGTTTTGAAGAACGTTGTGGAACAAGTTGTTAGTCTGGGTAAGCTCTTCCATTGGTTTGTACCATAAATTGTAAGGACCTGTGTTTCTTTAAGTTAAACAAGGATACTTTTTAACTGGTCTTAACATAGTAACACATGGGTACTAGGCAAATGGTTATTAGTTCTGGTCTGTTTCATTTCTCATTGGCTTTTGTTCAAAGCTCTATATAAATTACAGTGAAAGGTGATCAGTAACAATCTCTCTCTCTCTCTCTCTCTCTCTCCCTCTCTCTGTTTGCATGTTCATGTGTAGTGTGCCAGCAAGTGTGCACGGGAGCTCACAAGTGTGTGCAGGTGTGCGTATTTGCGTACATGCATGCCTTAGTGCACAATTCAGGGCTGGGCATATATCTCAGTCACTCTGCACCTCATTTTTAGAAAGAGACTTGCACTCAACACAGAGCTCATGAATATGGCAAATCTAGCTTGTCAGCGAGCCCCAGGGACACTTCTGTCTCCACCTCCTCTGCCCTGGAATTGCAACCACACTTCCACACCTGGCTTTTATTTGGGCATTGAGATATGGACTCACATTCTTTCGCTTGCATGGCAAGTGCTTTAACAACTGAGCCATTTCTCCATGTTCTCTGCAGCCGCCGCTATTACGCTGTTACCACGACCACATAGCATCCAATGTGGACATGTCATTGTTCCCCTTTCCATGGCAGCTGTTCTCCCCGGGAGATCATGCGCGGGATCTCCTCTTGCAGAGAGACTATCAAACTCATCATTAGGGAAGCTCATGGGGCTGGATGGGAAATGATCCAAACATTACTAGCATAGAAATAATACTTGAGGCCAAACCTATGCTAATTCAACATAAAATTATTTTATTTACATCCTATAATAAGAGTTACAAAAAAAGCTGCTAAATATTTCAAAAATGAAAAAGGAGGACTGGAGAAATAGCTCAGGGGTTAAAAGTACTTGTTTGAAAGGCTGACCACATGGGTTCAATACCCCCAGTACACACGTAAAAACACATGTACAAAGTGATGAGTGCAAGTATAGTTGGCTTGCAGAGACTAGCGGGCCTAGCACACCCATTCTCATTCTCTCTCTCCTTTGAATTATGTGTGTGTGTATATATATATGTGTATATATATATCAAATATATATATATATATTTGGTTTTTTAAAATTTTTTTTCAAATGAGCTCTCTAGCTGGAATGGGAATCCTCCTGTAGCACTGAGGCTGGGTGCTGGGAGCTCCGCGCTATGTCAAGCACATTTTATTTCCATCATGATGCTACATAATCTTACCACACAGGCCAGGGTCATGCTTCTTGGATGCTGGCAAGGACTCTGGTGGTTCCAGAGTTCACTAGTTAATTGGCCTGTGCAGCGATGTTTTATACCCTTACCCTTTCCTTCTTTCAAATCAAGTGATTCATTTCTTCCAAACTTTACTTACCCCACACACCCAATGAAAATTATCATTTTTATTGATGCTGCTTTTTTTGGCTTTGAAGTCTATAAACTCTGTCAAACCAAATGCATTGTCTTATTTGTGTATTTTTTTTATTTTAAATGACAGTTTAATGGATATTTGTTTGACTTTAAATTTCTCCTTAATCGAATCTAAATAAAATGTTACTTACAGAGTAAATAAATAAAATTTAAAATATCCTTTTTTTAGTTATTTGAGAGAAAGAGGGAGAGAGAAATAGAGAGAGAATGGGTGGCCTCCAGCCACTGCAATCAATTCCAGATGCATGTGCCTCCTTGTGCATCTGGCTTAGTGGGTCCTGGAAAACTGAGCATAAAGGAGGATCACAATCTCTGCAGCCCATTATTATTATTATTATTATTATTATTATTATTATTTTGTGGTAGGGTCTCTCTCTAGCCCAGGCTGACCTGGAATTCTCTATGTAGTCTCAGGGTCACCCCAAACTCATGGTGATCCTCCTTACTCTGCCTCTCAGAATCCTGGGATGTGTGCCACCATGTCTGGCCTGATAATATATATATATATTTTTTAAACTGGAAATTTTATTAATATCCTTGAGTCATTGTCTGTGTTATGTGGGTTAGTGTTTGAAATATGCTCTTGTATTCTATTTTAGCCATCAGGGGTTGGGCCTTATAAATACTGTGTATATTGGAGTACTTAAATGAGTGACTTTAAAAGAATTCAATGTTTCATCTTAGTTGATGTCCTAGTCAACTGCCCTACACAGTGGGGTAGAGGTTTGAAATGCCAAAGTGACTTAAGAGCCGCATCCTGGAGGATATTGAGAAAGATGGTTAATGTGATTAGGTCACATGTTCTTGCTAATTGGTGTTAATAGATGTTAAGCTCTTCTCTGTCCCAGTGATCTAGATGGAATGGTTCTGTCTCTCTTGGTAATTACTTTTCAAAGGAAAGTAAACTTGACAAGAAGCTCAAAGGTTTAGATAGCAAAGTGATATTGCTGTAAACCAGACCTCATCTTGGAGAAAGATGGAAAGAATAAATTTACATAAAATAACAGCATCAGGCTTGTATGTAAAATAAGAAACAAGTGTAACTTATAATTATATTGGGTCCCCAGTTTTTAAAGCTTTCCCTTACTTGGAAACCATCCAAGTATCTAAAAATTCATTTAAATTATTTTTAGTTTAAGATTGTAAGTCACAATGAATATCTTAAAATAACAGTTGAGCCCCATATAATACACCATTATTCATTGTGACAATGTAAGAAGTCACAAGATTTCTCCATATTAAAAGACATCTATCAATTAAAATATTTCAGCTTAATTTATTTTAATTATTTTTATTGGTTTTATGATGATGGTTTTTGAAATAATCTCAACATTGATGTAAAAGAATCAAATCACTGGGAAATACTCTGCATCTTATATTAGCTAACATGGTGTAGTATCACTATCATAACATTTTGCTATGGTAAAGTAGAAGAAATAGTATCAAAGAGTGTCATCTTAAGGCTAAACTTGAGTGATTAAATTTGTTACAGAATATTACATTTTAATCAGAACTACTGCTTGAACCCTTTTTGTCTGGGGCGGGGAGGGAGAGGGGGATGCAGTTGAAGTAGGGTCTCACTCTAGCCCAGGCTGATCTGGCACTCACTCTGTGGTCCCAGGTGGACCTCTAACTCGTGACAATCCTCCTCCCTCTATCTCTCAAGTATGGCGATTAAATACATATCCCACCACACCTGCATGAACTCTTTTTAATATAAAAAAGTCTCTGTGCCCATATATCAACTTGTTGAAAATTTGTGAATTCATGTAAAAAGCTCAGAGAGCCAGTTTATCTATATACTGACTCAAAAAGACTATTGTCAAAAACACAGCAATTTTTTCTTCTGAGAAATTCTGAGTATTCAGATTCGACCAAAAATAAGATTTTTCAAAAGCATTTTACTCTGTCTTTTTCAAATTCTTTAATATTTCTCATTCAGTTTTGGATGCTCACATCTTCAATCTTAGCATTCACGAGGGTGATAGAGGAAAATGGCCCTAAGTTTGAAGCCAGCCTTGGCTACACAATTAAATCTATAAACCTATGAATGCATAAAATATACTCTTGTAGGTTAGATTGCAAATACATTTCACATGTATTAAAAATGTTCCTTAGAGAAAGGGCATATTAGAACTAATAATTTTCTTCTGATATATACAAAATAATTATCATGAAAGTATAATTTCATTTACAATCCAGGTTAGGAAGATAATTAAAGTTCAGGGAATTACCTTTCAATATCTACAAAGAAAAGTTATTATATGTGGTTTCAACAACAGCATAGGCCCATAGCAACCCCTTTAAATTATATGATTAAAACACTACTGCTTAGACATAGGATAATAAAACAAAGAAGGACGGTTAAATACATTGTAAAACAATTTACAGGACTGAAGAGATGGCTTAGAGATTAAGGCATTTGCCTGCAAAGAAAAGGAACCCCAGTTGGATTCCCCAGGACTCAAATAAGCCAGATGCTCAATGGGGTGCATGTGACTGGAGTTCATTTGCAATGGCTGGAGGCCCTGATGGGCCCCTTATCTTTCTCTCTCTATCTGCCTCTCTCTCTCTCTCTCTCTCTCTCTCTCTCTCTCTCTCTCAAATAAACAAATAAATGAAATATAAAAAAGAATTTAGAGAGCAAAGAGATACTGGTAGTAGAAAGCATAGAGAGCTTGGGACTAGCCTACAAAACTAGAAGTGTCCAAAGTGCAGGAGGTTGGTAAAAAGGCTGCTGAATGTTCCGTTCCAGAAACAATGAATTTCCCTACATTTGCCAATATAGAGAGCATTGTATTTAAAGATGGCATGTAGTATCTGCAACTACTGTTTACTACTGTTGTCTACAAAACCCTAACATGTCACCCTCAGTAATGTTATGACCATGAAAAGCAAATGTCTCAAGTACCAAGTGCTGCCTCTGGATATAGCAAAGAGGTGTGAATAAGCCACATGACATTTGTGTTGATGCAACATCTTTGTTAGAGGAATTGCTCAGTGATTGGTGACTTTGGAAATTTTTGGCAAGAAAGTGGCAGTGCAATTAATTTAAGAATAATTTTCAAGGATAGATACAACATATAATGATACACACACACATATATACATATAATGATATATGATGTTTGTGTTTAATCGTGATATATTACACGTTCATTGAAAATTATGAGAATAGGAAAGTAAAGAGTGTGTAACCAAGAACATATCTTTTATTTTAGGAAATCTTTTTTTTATATTTTATTTTTATTTATTCATTTGAGAGGGAAAGTGGCATGGAGAGAGACACACACACACAATACGCACACCCCAGGGCATCCAGCCACTGCAAACAAACTCCAGACACATGTGCCACATTGTGCATATGGCTTATGTGGGCCCTGGGGGAATCGAACTTGGGTCCTTTGGCTTTGCAGGCAAGAGCCGTTATCACTAAGCCATATCCCCAACCTTATTTTAGGAAATCTTGTTAGGTAGCTGTACAATGCTGTCCATTCTGGATTTGAAACTGTGGGCTTGAAAGGCAGAATTTTTAATTGACCTCAGCTTAGCATTTGATGAGTGTATGACATCATCTAGATTCTATGGTAGGAGTGTCACTAAGTATATTTTTATCCCAATTAAGTATTGAATATATATGTAATTATGATACTTAACCCCAACAGAAAGGATAGATTGCATTTGCAATCAACGACATTAATTTTCATTCTCTTATAAATATCCTTCACCTTCTGTATATTCAAATAAACATTGTCATAATTTTCTTCTTTTTTTTTGGCTTTTTGAGGTAGGGTCTCACTCTGGCCCAGGCTGACCTGTAATTCACTATGTAGTCTCAGGCTGGCCTCAAAATCAAAGTGATCCTCCTACCTCTGCCTCACAGGTTCTGGGATTAAAGGCATGTGCCACCACACCCGGCTCCTGATGCTTTTATGACATAGCAAAGGAGCAACTCAGTATCATATCTTGTAACATTTCTTATATAAATCTTTTTAAATCTCATTTGCATTCCTATGAATATATTTACTATGATGAGAGTCAATTATCTGGGGTTTTCTAAGTTGCTCAAGGCAGCAAGCCTGAATTCTTATAAGTTTTAAAAATATTCATTTTGACAGTTAAGAGCTTTTGAGGTTTCTGTATTAATTACTCTGTTTACATAAAGATGAGCCTTACATCATTTGCTCATTCTTATTACACATATTCTCAAGATTACAGAACAATTGCATGCATTGCTAAAACAGTAAGTGATAACTATTCTAATTTAAAATAATGCAAGTACATAATGACTCATATGTCATAAAATAGACTAGTCTTAGAAATTATAGTTAATGACTCTAGAAGTTAGACACCCTAAATATATGTAAGAACCAGCAAATGTT
This sequence comes from Dipus sagitta, assembly GCA_036346955.1. NCBI lineage: Eukaryota > Metazoa > Chordata > Mammalia > Rodentia > Dipodidae > Dipus > Dipus sagitta. The sequence goes on along the minus strand of CM070782.1, from coordinate 86,646,874 downwards.
AATTGCATAATTAAAATATGTAATACTTATTTTGACAAACTCAAGTATAGCATATTATTATTAATAAAATATCATAATAAGTTTAAAGTACAAAGGCCAGTAAATTAGAAAATACTGAATTAGATAAAATTGTGGTAGGAGAAAGATGTTAGAGAAGTGTTTAATGTTTACTCTTATCAGCTATTTCTCCTGGAAAGAAATAACAAAACAGCATTTGAGAATAAATAATTTAAGAGAGGCAAATTAATTTTTCTGTGGTAAGTTTTAAGAAGAAATAGTGTCATATATGCTTAAAAGTCCCCACAGCTTGTTTTTTTGTTGTTGTTCAGTTGCTGTTAATTAATTTTTTAGTGTTGCTTAAATAGTAATAATGTTGCTGCTTTCTAAGTCTGCCAGCTCAAAAGTCCCTGCCTCAGCACTTCTGTGTGTTTATCTTTCCGTGCCTTCATCAAGCAGCATGCAGCCACTGTTTTCAAAGATTACATTGGTGTTATCATTGCAGTTAAATGAACATTTATAAAATGTGAGTGGGCTTCACAGCTTACTCAAAAGTAACATACATTCTACACATAGATCATCAAAAATAATCCTTGCAGTTTTGTGTTTTTACAAAAAAAATCATTATGGTATTGAATCAAGACCATAAATTTTGACTGTAAATCAAAATATCTATTACATCATGTACCAATCCATTAAGTTTGATTTATGAAAATTTTATTTTATTATGTCATTAATAGTAACCTGTTCGTGTCAAAGACCTATTTATTTCTTAACTGATACACCATCCAAATATGGAATATGGCACACATATGGACACTTGAGACATGGAATTGGGACATTTAATTTGTTTTTCATCCTTTCTAAGTTGAGACCTCTACATGTACTGACTATACCACCCTTTTCCATATTCCAGGACACATAGCAAAAAAAAATTAATAAAATAAATTCTAACCCAAAGTAACTCATCTTTCAGCCTGAGGTATATCTATCATATTTTGTGATATCTTTGCAATTATTTACAGTACCACAGTCGGCAATCATAGTAGGTGGTTCTTAAAATCTTCCTGTTCCCCCTTCCCTTTATGATATTTTTTTTAAAAAAAATTATTTATTTATCTGAGAGAGAGAAACAAACAGAGTGAGGAAGAGAGAATGAGGATGAGTGCACCAGAACTTCCTGCCACTCCAAAGCAACTCCAGATGTATGTACCACTTTGCACATCTAGCTTTATGTGTATACTTGGGAATTGAACCTGGACTTCAGGCTTTGCAAAAGTGTGTCTTTAACCACTTAGCTATCTCTCCAGCCCTCTTTATTTCATTTTATTTATTTGAGAAAGAGAGAAGATAGAGAGAAAGAGTGAGGAGAGACACAGAAAGAGAGACAGAAAGACAGAGAGGATAGTTGGGCACACTAAGGCCTCCTGTCTCTGCAAATGAACTCCAGATGCACACACCACGTAGTGCATCTGACTTTACGTGGGTACTGGGGAATCAAACCCAGGTCATCAAACTCTACAAGCAAGTGTCTTTAAATACTGAGTCATCACACCAGTTCCACTTTATGACATTTTTTTATTTATTTAATTTTTATTTATCCATTTTGAGAGAGCAAGTGAGAGACAAAGGCAGATAGAGAGAGAGAGAGAGAGAATGGGTGTGCCAGGGCCTCCAGCTACTGCAAATGAACTCCAGATGCATGTGCCCCCTTGTGCTTCTGGCTTACCTGGGTCTTGGAGATACGAACTGGGATACTTTGACCTTGCCGGCACATGGCTTAACCGCTAAGCCTTCTCTCCAGCCCTTTATGACATTCTTAATGAAAGTTCTTTAGTTGCAAGTTTTAGTATGTTTATGAATGTGTGGTGTGCATTCATGTGTGCATGTGTGTTGGCCAACATGTGAGTGTGTGCACATACATGTTTGCATATGTGTAGAAGGTAAAGATTGGCGTCAAGTGTCTTACCTGATCTCTTTCTACCTTACATTTTGAGATAAGATTGATACTGAGCACACTGCTCACTGCTTTTGCTAAACTAGGTAGACAGGGATTCCCCTCTGGGTTATAACACTTTACCTCTATGGACTGCATTCACATGAGCCTGGGGACCCACCTCCATAAACTTACAAGTGAGCCACCTTTCCATATTCCTTTAATTCAAATTCCTTTACCTTGGTTGTATATCTTATGATAAGTTATACAGGAAAAAAAATGAAAAGAAAAAGGATGTTTAGTTTTTTTTTTGTTTTTTTTTGGTTTTTTTTTAATCTTAATGAAACATTCCAAATAATGTTGCCATTAACATTTTTTTTTAAGTTTCGTTAAGATTTGTGGTCCATACAAGAAGATTAAATTCAGAGACATCAAAAAGAAAAATATTTGTGTTGAGAAGGTGAGTTAGCAGTTGAGGGTGCTTGCTTCTAAACCTGCCAGCTCAGGTTTGGCCTGGGTTCCATTACCAAGCTATCCACATATGCTAGATAGGAAAAGTGGAGCGAGTGTCTGGTGTTTGTTTGAGACTCTGGCTTACCCCTGTGCCTAACAAAAATATGGAAATAAATTAATTAATTAAAAAATTAACAAAGGAAAAAGTGTAGCATGCTCACTGGCATGTAAATATGGGTAAGATCATTTTTCTTTTTTTTTAGAGAGGGAGAGAGAAAGCGTAGATGGAGAACTGGTACACCGTGGCTTCAGTGGCTGTAATCTAACTTCAGAAGCTTGTGCTATCTAGTGGGCATGTGCGACCTTGTGCTTCCCTTATCATTCTGTGTCTGCCTAATGTGGAATCTGTAGAGTAGAAGGTGGTTCTTAGGCTTTACAGGCAAGCACTTTAACTGCTAAGCCATTTCTCCAGCACTTTTTTTTTTCTTTTTCAGAAATTATACTAGTGGTCATTTCAGATGAGTTAAATCCTAATTCATAAGTATGTACATCTCTCAGAAACAAAAGTTTGTATTGCATCCAACTATACGATTTTATTTATCTCAACCGCCTTTCCTACACATGTCTTCTGTGGGTGACTTATAAGACTGCCTCTTCTGCTAATGGCAGCATTCCAAACCATTCATCATTAACCAAACGAAAAATTACTACATAAATATTTGCAAGGAAATAGTTTTTTGTCAGACTGCAGTAGTATATGTGATTTATATTTATCACAGGAAAACTATGAATTTTAAGAATGAGGCAAAAGTCCTTCAGCTCATTCACTTCCAAGACATGCATACAGTTTGTTCAGAGTTTCGATAGCATCTGGAATACCAACTGACTCTGTATTTGCACATAGTTGATTTGCCTGCCCATGTTACAACAGCTTCATTATGGGATAACAATGTTTATCACTTAACCTAAAATTATTAAAATATCATCTTTAAGCATAGCTTTCAGTTTAAATTGTGATGAAATATCAAGGGCTACTTGTCATAAGATCACTCGTCACATTTTAAAACAATGCTATATCCCTAAAACATTTTCTTTATGGGAGTGAAATACTCTTATCCTGTCATTTAACTCTTACAAACTTTCAAATATATTTTTGCTAATTAGCAATTTAGAACTGTATGAATTTGTGGATAGATTCCGTAACATTTTGTTTTTGTTATTATAGACATTAAAATAAGAGAATATTAGTGAGCTTCTAGGATTAGGAGTTTAAGATATAATTCACCATTTTCCTTTATGTTTTAAGGACAAATAATAAAAGTGTCTTTTGCTTTTTTTTTCCCCCAAGGTAGGGTCTAACTCTAGCTCAGGATGATTTGGAGTTCACTTTGTAGTTTCAGGGTGGCCTCATATCCACAGCAATCCTCCTACCTCTGCCTCCTGAGTGCTTGGATTAAAGGCATGTGCCACCACACCTGGCTAAAAAGTGTCTTTTGAATATGAGAAATAAAATACTTAACTATGGTCACTGGAAGTGACTTGTGCAAAAGGTAAGTTTTACTGAAATAAAGAAGCATACTGGGGTAAAACCAAAGTACAGGGTTCTACTTTACATTGATGAGATGATTATTTCAAGTACTTCAAAGAATGTAAAGATCCTGACAAGCTGTCTCTGCTGCCCCAGTGCTCTCAGGAGCTGGATGCAAATGAGGCTGCACTTGGCCTTACTGTGCTGGAAGCCGTCCTGTTCCACCAGGGAACCACATTTTAGACCAAGGCTGGCACTCTTCGTGACAGGGTACAGAAAACGTATGTCACTGGCGACCTTGTTAAGCTAATGAATTTTAGAAACTTTTGTAAACTCTGTACTCATCCACTGATATTTTATTTTCTTGATCCAAGGAATACCATTTACCATGGAAGTTTATACACACAAGGGAAGTCAGTTTATTGAACATGAAAAATTGTTGACATGACAGAGAAAAGCTAAAGATTCTGCCTGTGTCCTTGTTTCTACTGAATTAGTACATGATCTCAAACAGATGCCCACATATTCTTTCCGGATGACACTAAATTCCATACAACTACAAGGAAGCTACTCAGGGGATTTTTACAAGTTATAATTTATATCTACTTATTCCTTTCAATAAGGTCCCCTAATATGTATAATGCAAAATCTTAATATCTTAGTTTGACCCAAGCCAGTATCATCATCTCAGGACAGAATTACTCATAAAAGCCTTAGTTTTTTTTTTTTAATTTTTGGTTTATTTTTATTTATTTATTTATTTGAGAGTGACAGACAGAGAGAGAAAGAGGCAGAGAGAGAGAGAGAGAGAGAGAGAGAGAGAGAATGGGCACGCCAGGGCTTCTAGCCACTGCAAACGAACTCCAGACACGTGCACCCCCTTGTGCATCTGGCTAGCATGGGTCCTGGGGAGTTGAGCCTCGAACCAGGGTCCTTAGGCTTCACAGGCAAGCGTTTAACTGCTAAGCCATCTCTCCAGCCCGAAAGCCTTAGTTTTTAACTTGCCCTAAACTTGTTTCTTACATAAAATAAATCCAAGACCTATTTTATGAATATAAATACCATATTTCATATTTATCTAGCCCAAAGGTTTTCAAAATATTGAAAGATGAAGGACAAAATATTTTAACTTAATAAAAGTTATATATATTCTGGTTCAGATTTACATCTAACCTTTTTATGTACTTCCCCATATGCTTTCTCCCAATTTCTTATGGAACTTTGCCTTCTGTTATATTAGATACTTAGCTCATACAATTCCTCAGCCCAATGGTCTTCCAACTGAGCTATTTTCATTCCTAAGCCCGTATACAATTGTGTATGTCTTCCATAAGTTGCAGTCCTTCTAAGACAGTTCATTCATACAATGCAGAGAAGAAAGTGATGCTCATTTTTAGAGAGTAATGCATGTGTTACCTAGCTTAGCAAATAGAATCCTAAAATCCCTGATTATAGACATACCCAACTTACTTGTACTTAACGATTATTGCTTAAAATCACATAATTATCTGCCTCTGTCTCCCCAGTCCTGGGTTTACAGGCTCCTCTGCCACTCTGAGTGTTCACTTGGTGCTTGAATCAGGTTCACATGCTCACTTCACCCACTGAGCTGCCTCCCAAGACACACTGATATTGTTTTACAGACCAAATGAATCAAGTTAAAACATCAGAAAAAAGGGTTGCCTCCTCACTCTTTAGTCTATATGTCAGAAATTATCCGTTATACTCGTAAGGATTCTGATCTAATTCAGGCCAATAGCTGAAGGTTGCTTTTAAAGCTTCAAGTTAAATATGCACTTAATCCAAGTTGTAATTTATGGCCCAAGAGATAGCATTGACAATAGAATCTATCGTAGAATGAACTAAGAAACTTTCTGATAAAGGAAATCGACCAGAGAATATGAAAGTTGAAAGTAGTGTTTTCAAAGTAAGGTGGGTAACTTTATTTATAGATTTATTTATTTATTTTGACCTATACTTCTTTTGGGTTTTTTGTTGTTGTTGTTGTTTCTTTGTCTTTTCTGATTGTGTTGTTGTTTTTGTTTTTTTCTGGTGGTATCGTGGTTGTTGTTGTGCGTGTGTCTTACTAAACCTGGTGACGCCATGTTTCTGGCCGAGTTGACTGACCAGTGAGAACAGCCCCGCTGCTTGCTCACAGGGGTGCTGAGGACTCAAACCCACGGTGAATTGCAGTACCTCAGGGCCTCGTGGTTGTCTGTCAAGTGCTCTTCTCTGTTGAGCTATCTACATAGTGCCAAGGCTCAAATGGTTTAAGGCAGGTATTAAAAGTGAGGTGCGATAAATAAAAATAAAATGAATTTTAAAAGGGCTGGAGAGATGGCTTAGCAGTTAGTGTGCTTGCCTGCAAATCCTAAGCACTCAGGTTTAATTCTCCCATTCCCACATAAGCCAGATACCCAAGGTGACACATGTGTCTGGAGTTTGTTTGCAGTGGCTAGAGGCCCTGGCATGCCCATTCTCTCTCTCTCTCTCTCTCTCTCAAATAATAATTAAAAAATCAAAATAAATATATTTTTTAATGAGGAGCATATGTGGAACGAGCAGAGTTTCTATCAATACTGTGTGGAAGGAAATACTAATAATCAACTTGAAATGTTTATTAAGGAACTAATAAGTTAAAGAGTAGAGAACACAGCATGGAAATGGTATATGTTAACCATGGTATCTACACGTACAGTCTAAAGGATTCAGAAGTTGAAACTGGAGTATTGCCAGCTGAACTTCAGTTTGTGCTACATATTAAAGTTAAGGCTAGCCTTTACGATGAGGGGTGGCGGGTGCGCTTGTCTTTACAGGCCATGATGCAACCAATCCACGTGCAAGATATCTGAGCAAAAGTTTTGAGCATCTCAAAATTAACATTAAATCATTTTGGTCATGGTTTATGTCTTCTGAACATATCTAGATTGACAATTTTAAGAGAATAGGATTCATAAATTTCATTTGATCTATTCACTATCTTACTTTATGAAAATAGGCATTTCACACATTTATACAGGTAAATTGAAGGATTTCTGATGTTTGAGATTATAAGAAAAGTCAAAATATTGAGCTTATGTTTTCATATTTCCATTTAATTTTGTGATCACCTCCAGGAGGCCGATGACTGGAAGATGTACGCAAGCCGTCACCACTCCGGGGCTGTGATTGCCTGGTGTCACTGCTTCTCTCTGGTGATGCCAGTGTCTGTAGCTAAACTTATGCTAGGAGTCTGTGAACCCAATGGCACTACTTCTTGGAGAACAGAAATATTAAAAGCATACGTTAATTTCATTTTCTGTTCATACTTTTAAAAATCTAATTCTATTATGCAGAAAATTAAATGTGGTGCACTTTCCAATGTGATGCCTTTATGGCTGTTTATGAGTGAAAAAAAAAACCCATATGGTGCAGAAAGAAAACTGATTTGCATGCACTTTAAAATAGTAATTACTTTTTCTGAGTCCTTAGCAAATTGTTCTCTGTGAATTCTACAGTCATTAAAATAATATGATATTTTGTAATAAAATATAGACAAAATATGTCTTTTTGTCATTTTCTAGTATAGAAAGAACCAGAGAATGTTTTCCTCTCTCCCATGTAGTGATGTAGGCTTAAGGAGTGGGACATTACAAATAAATAAAAACTTCAAACAACTACATCACCTAATAATCTATAAAAATTTGAATCCATATATCTTAAAATTGTTAAAAGATAATCACATACTTATTAATGAGCATAGTTAGTTTTATGTTAATTTTATTTTTACAAATTTAGAGCAATTTGTTTAACATATTTCTCATTTTGGTTTAGTTTTTAATATTTTATTTATTTATTTTTCTTTTTTCTCAATTTTATTAACATTTTCCATGATTATTAAAAATATCCCATGGTAATGCCCTCCCTCCCCCCTCTTTCCACCTTTGAAATTCCATTCTCCATCATATCCCCTCCCCAACTCAATCAGTCTCTCTTTTATTTTGATGTCATGATCTTTCCCTCCTCTTATGATGGTCTTGTGTAGGTAGTGTTAGGCACTATGAGGTCATGGATATCGAGGCCATTTTATGTCTGGAGGGAGCACGTTGTAAGGAGTCCTACCCTTCCTTTGGCTCTTACATTCTTTCCGCCACCTCTTCCACATTTGACCCTGAGCCTTGGAAGGTGTGATCGAGATGTTACTCGGTACTCTAGTCACTTCTTTCCAGCACCATGATACCTTCTGAGTCATCCCAAGGTCATGGCCATCTGAAAAGAGAAGATTCTCTACCCAAAGTGAGAGTAGCATTAATATAAGGGCATGAATATTAAGAGAAGTGCTTACTGGGCAGTTTGATAAGCATAGTATATACACTTATCCAGACATCAGCAGATGTTACACCTCTAGGGCTCATGACTACCCATTGGTTCATTGGCCTGGCTGGCCAATTATAAGGCTTGCAGTGTCCACTGTTGAGTATCTTCACTGGTGGTATCTCTTTCTCCCATTGAACTACATGTAGAATGGCTTCTTCCAGCTTTCTGTCAGCTGGTCTACATGGAGGATGTTATCAGCTCAGTTCCAGCAGGATTTCTCAGTGGCCTTGCAGCCCAAGTATGTGGAGTCTTCAGCAATGGGGTCTTACCATCTATTCCTAGTGGGAAACCAAGGGCCTCAGCAATGGCCTATACTGTTTTGGGGGCATCAGGGACCTCCCTGTCCAACAACTCACTGGAAGGTATCCTATCCCTGGCACTGAAAATTTTCTAGCAATAATCTACGGCCATTGTATTTAATTTTTTTTAAAAAATATATTTTATTTATTTATTTGAGAGAGAGAGAAGGAGGGAGAGGGGGAGAGAGAGAATGGGCTTGCTGGGGCCTCCAGCCACTGGAAACTGCAGATGCATGTCCCCCCTTGTGCATCTGGCATATGTGGTTTCTGGAGAATCAAACTGGGATCCTTTGGTTATGCAGGCAAATGCCTTAAATGTGTACACATTGTGTACATAACTAATAATAAATAAATAGATAAAAATTAAATAAAATAAAATGTGTCTGGAGAGATGGTTTAGCATTTAAGTACCATTGTTAGCCTCCTCCCTGTCCTGCCCCTCCACAGGGACCCTCCTCTTTGGGGAATATGGGTCATACTTTGTGGAATCAGTTATGGATAAGGGGCAATGTATCTGTGCATAATGACCCAACATGTGGCTCTAATGATCTTTCCACACCCTCCTCCACAAATTTCCCTGAGCCATGATGGGTTCATTTTAGGTCTACTTCAATAATAAGGTCTTGGGAGCCTCTATGTCTCTGGATATCTGGTTTGGTAGGAGTTGAGTGTTCTCTGTGTCTCTCTCCTTCATCCTTGTGCTGGTACCAGGTTCACCAAGAAAGCAGAACTCTTGCTCATTTCCCCAATTGCTCTTGGTTTCAGTTGGGGGCCTGGTGAGGCTGATACTCTCCTCAGGTTCTGCGCCCATATGAAAAAGGGAAGCAAATTCTCCAACAGAGAGTGAGGTCAGCACCAGATAAATGAGATAAGCATTATCATTTTAGAGAGAATTTTATAGGCATAGACCTTATTATAGCCCACAATTTCTGGGAGCTTGATAATGGAGAGTAGGTTCATATTTTTGGATATGTTGCTGACTTGTTTCCTAACTCAAACTATGGGTTACTTCCCACATAGCAGATCAGTTAGCCAAATTCAGAGCAGTTTGTTATCCACCATGGCTGTGTGCCACTATTGCACTTGTGTGAGCATCAGAGCAGGTTGTTTGCTTCTGCATAGCTTAGATCACAAGTTGGACAGATATTTGTCATTTTCCCCCAATTGTTCATCTAGCACCTGCTGGCACTAGATGACCTAACTGTCTGGAGACTGACTCTCTTCTAGTTTCCAGCCAAGTTACTCCACATTCAGTACCAACAGCATATGGTATCTTTTATTAATTTATTAATTTATTTGTGTATGTGTATGTGTGAGAGAGAAAGAGAGAGAGAGAGAGAGAGAGAGAGAGAGAGAGAGAACCATTTCACCAGGACCTATTGCCACTGCAAATAAACTCAGGAAAAAATGTGCTATTTTGTATATTGGGTTTTATGTGGACACTGGCAGTGAACCCAGACCATTGGATTTTGCAAGTAAGTGACTTTAACTGCTGAGTCTATTTTCCATCCCCTAATGTTTGGCATATGTAACTTTTATACAAATGCCTATGGTTATTATTAAGCTCAAATTTATAAAAAGAAAGCAGGGAGAAATAGAAATTGCACATTTATAGAAATAATGTGATTCAGTCACTTTATAGAAATATTTCTTTTATGGCCATAGTGGGTTACATGAAACACCCTCATAGAAAAATCCAAAGTTAACCATCACATGAGCGTGAAAAATAATTTTAAAAAAAGAGCTCACCATGGAAGAAACTTGTATGGTGATAACAAAAGTTCTGAATGTACCTATGTATGTAAACATTTTAATTAATACATAACTGAAGTTTTATAGGCATTTTCTGTTCTAACAAAGTCTCTAACTTGAGGTCCACTCAACCCTTGTGTATTGTATTTCAAGAAACAATTTCACTTGTGTCTGTTGTGGTCGGTCCAATTTCATTTCTAATTTTCTTAATTTGAAGTGTCTCTTTTTTTCCCTTGATCAAATTGCCCAGAGGTTTCTCAATTTTGTTTATTTTTTCAAAGAACCAGCTCTTTGTTTCATCAATTCTCTCAATTGTTTTCTTAGTTTAAAATTCATTAATTTCTGCTCTGATCTTAATTATTTCTTTACATCTGGAGCTTTTTGGGTTGGATTATTCTTGTTTTTCCAGTGCCTTTAGGTGGATAGTTAGGTTATTGATTTGGGATCTCTCTGCCTTTGTTATGAAGGCATTTAGTGCTATGAATTTTCCCCTGAGGATCGACTTCATTGTGTACACTTAGTTTTGGTACTATGTGTTCACATTGTCATTCATTTCTAGAAATTTTGCAATTTATTTTTTTTTATTTCATCTACTACCTATTTATTGTTTAAAAGTATGCTGTTCAATTTCCTGGAGCTGATAGAATTCTTGGTGGGTCTTTTGCTGTTAATTTCTAGCAATATAGCATTGTAATCTGATATCAAGCAGGGAACTACGTCAACCTTCCTAAATATGTGGAGGCAGGCTTTGTGACCCAGTATATGGTCTATTTTAGAGAAGGTTCCATGTGCTGCTGAGAAGAATGTGTAGTCTGTGGATTTGGTGTGGGATGTTCTGTAGATGTGCATTAGGACTAATTGTTCTACGGTTTTGTTGAGCTCTCTCGCTTCCCTTTAATTTTCTGTTTGGATGGTCTATCTATTGCTGATAATGGAGTATTAAAGTCCCCAACTATGATGGTGTTGGTGGTTATTTTTGTTTTATTGTCAAGTAAATTTTGTTTTATGAATTGTGGTGTCCCTGTGTTTGGTGCATAAAGATTTATGATTGTGATATCCTCTTGACGTATCGTTTCCTTGATAAGTAGGAAGTGACCTTCTTTGTCTTTTTTGATTATTTTTGGTTTGAAGTCTATTTTATCTGATATTAGTATAGCTACGCCTCCTTGTTTCTTATTCCCATTTGCTTGGAATGTCATTTTCCACCTTTTTACCCTGAGGAGGTGTCTGTCTTTGGTGGTGAGATGGGTTTCTTGGAGACAACAGATTGAGGGGTCTAATTTTCTGGTCCACTCTGTTAGCTTATGTCTCTTGATGGGTGCATTAAGTCCATTAATATTTAGGGTAATGATTGTGAGGTTCGACTTGATCCCTGACATATTGTGTTGGTTTATGTGGTTTGGTTTTTCCATGGACTTTGAAATTTTTGGTGCCTTCTCAGAGTTTGGTTAACATGACCTGCTTCTTGTGGGCACTCAGGGTAGACTATCTGATTCTTCTGTGTGGAGAATTTCCTGAAATACTCTCTGTAGTTTTGGTTTTGTGTTAATATAGTTGTAAAGCTGAGTTTTGTCATGAAAAGTTTTTCTTTCACCATCTATTATAAGGGATACATTTGCTGGGTAGAGTACTTTGGATTGTTAGCTATAGGTTCTTACACTTTGCAGTGTTCCATTCCAGGCCCTTCTGGATTTCAGAGTTTCTGTTGAGAATTCTGTAGCAACAATACTCCAATTGTAAATTGTTACTGGAATGATGTGAATTATATATCCATTTATCTATCTTCCAACCAAATATTCACAATGAAAGGATGAAAACCACTATTTTCCTGGGAAAATTTACAATATTATGATAAAATGCAAACAGGCTCATGTCCTTAAATCTTGACATGAGAGATGAAGTCATTGCTGCATAAAATCTCATAAGAATGTGCATTTCTAAAATTGATCATCAGATGGAACAGATTCTAAGTGTATGAGTGAGGGTTGAGGGTGAGACTGTATCTTTCTACCATTCATCATCTATCTGTATATAAATTAATCTATCATTATCTAGTCTATCTACCATCTGTCATTATCTTTCTGTCAATCATGTTTACATCTAACTGTCTATACAACTATTATCTTTCTATTTCTATATTCTAAAAGAATAGATTTAATATTATTAATTTTTGTTTTTCAAGATATTGAAGCTGAAAAGATATCACTGTCTTTTTAGTGGAAAATAAATTGTTTGTATTTGTGATAATCAGTACAATCCTTTAGGCTAGTATTTTCCCTTGTTCCTTTGTTTTCCATTTGGCTAAAAAAATGAAAATAAATGTAAAAATTGTGGTTTTAAAGAGCTTTTTCTTTTTTTATTAGTTATGTATATAGCATATATACAGCCATGGCAGCACCATTGTTATCTTTCTCCCTGCCATCCCCCGTGCAGATTGTGGATGTTGCATTGTGGGGGTGGCCTTCAGTTATGGGGGAAAAGCAATGTCTCTGTGCATAATGACAAAGTAGACCTAACGAGGTTTTCTTTTTGAGGGAAATGGATATAAATTATAGCTACAATGAATATATTGAGTTTTTGTACATCAATTAATTTTAAATCAAATTATACTAGATTTATTTAGATAAAATTTTGTCTATGGGGATTTACTTAATCTGGCCAGTTAATTTTCTCTACTTTAAGATACTATAAAACATCTTTCAATTTTGTTCGTGTTGTACATTTATTAGTTTCTATTTATCATATGCTCATTTATGTGTGAAATTTATCTCCTTAAGGACTCTCAGCTCACTGAAAAATGACAGTGTCTGATTTATCTTGGGTAATTCAAGATCTGAACATTTGGAAGTTGTTTAATAATATCATTGAATGTGTACTTGTCACTGTCAAATTGCTTTCAAAACATCACAACCTAAGTGTACCATGAAAAATGTGAGGAGATGATTTCCTTTAAACCAGTAACATTTTTAGCCATATTGAAGTCTTAACTTATCTGAATAAGAGAAAAAAAATCATCTGAAGTATGCTAACATTGATAATATTGACAAGAAAAATCAAAAATGTCCACCCTCAATATTTTGTATAGCTCTACTCTTAGAAAATTAATTATTGGCCACATATATTACCAAAGAGAGAACTACAGCAAATCTGAACAAAAAGTGATATTCTCAGTTAGTGTGAAGAAACAAAAACCATTTCAAACTACAGTTTTTGAACTCGTGAAATTAGGTAGCTGTATGCTCTGCTGTTCTGCATTTTGATTTTGAAATCATCTTTTCTTTGATTTATTAAGACATAAATTAAAGTTATGGTTGTTGTCAGTCACTTTGATAAACATTTAACTGCAGGAATTTTGACAAAATTTTTCAATGGTTAAATTTTCCCACTGATTTCATTTATTTAAATTTCAACAACTTATTAACCCCTTATGTTCGTGAATACGTGCTGACTCATCCTCACCTTCAGAAGAACTACCAGAACACAGATCAATGTCTTACAACCATTTATATAGGTACGACACACTAATAAGTGAATTACATTATTAGTTTCATAAAAAAGATTCTGAAATTATCAATTTAATCATTATATAGTTATTATATGATTAGAAATCTTCCAAATATCTGTTTGAAGGCTATTTTTATCACATGATTGTCATACTGCAGTGATTCAATTTTTCTATCTCTTTCTTCACATAGATTTGTCATTTGCACCTATAGTCTTACAAGTACAGGCTTCTCCAGTCCTGTTAAATTTATCTTGTTGCAAATGCATGCAGAGCAAGATGTGGTGGGTCCTGCCTGCATACCCAGTAATGGAAGGCTGATGTAGGGGAATCACTGTGAGTCCAAGGCCAATATGGGATAAACAATAAGTTTCAGATCAGATTGGGCTTAAGCGAAACTCTGCTAAAACACTAAGAAAGAATGAAAAAAAAATAAAGAAAGAAGAAAGGAAGAAAGAAAGAGGGAAAGAATGAAAGAATGAAAGAGAGAAAGGAAGGAACTAAAGAAAAAAAGAAGAAAGAAAGGAGGAAAGAAGGAGAGTAAGAGAGTAGGGGTTGGGTAGGAGTGACAGAGGAAGGGAGGAAGGAAGAAGGAAGGAAAGAAAGAAGGAAGGAAGAAAGAGAAAGGAAGAAAGAAATAAATGAATAAGTATGCATTTTTAATTTACATTTTTAGCCCATTGATTACATAATTTATGAACATGTCTTTTCTTCCCCTCATTCTTTCTGAGGGTACACAGACTTCTCTTTTCCTTCTTTTTTTTAATCCTCCATAAACTCTATATCACATAATGGAGAATAAGCAAAACATTCTTAGCTGGAAATTTCAATATGACGTAGCCTGCCTTTATAACTTTCCTTTGGCTTCTGGGGATTCGTTCATACTTATTTTATCTTTTCTTTTTTATGGTAACATAATAAATGGGACTGCTATGTTTAATTATTAACAATCACTTCCCCTCATCCACCATTAAGAAATGGATATTTTTAATTGGGCTTTCTCTTCCCTTCCTTCCTGCCTTCCTTCCTGCCTTCCTTCCTGCCTTCCTTCCTGCCTTCCTTCCTGCCTTCCTTCCTGCCTTCCTTCCTGCCTTCCTTCCTGCCTTCCTTCCTGCCTTCCTTCCTGCCTTCCTTCCTGCCTGCCTTCCTGCCTGCCTTCCTGCCTGCCTTCCTGCCTGCCTTCCTGCCTGCCTTCCTGCCTGCCTTCCTGCCTGCCTTCCTGCCTGCCTGCCTGCCTGCCTGCCTGCCTGCCTTTCTCTCTTTCTTTCCTTCTTTCTTTCTTTCTTTCTTTCTTTCTCTCTTTCTCTCTTTCTCTCTTTCTCTCTTTCTTTCTTCTTTCTTTTTCTTTCTGTCTTTCTCCTTCCTTCTTGCCTTCATTCCTTGTTCTATCCCTCCCTCCCCCTTTTCTCCCCTCCCTTCACTTTCCACTCTCTGGTGTGCTTGCAGTATGTGTGTGTGTGTGTGTGTGTGTGTGTGTGTGTGTGTGTGTTTGTGTATGTGTGTGTGTTCTGCATGTTTATATGAAGATGGATGTGCTCTGTGTGTGGTGGCCACAGTGCTGGGTCCAATGTTCCCCTTTCTTACTCTTCTGCGCTATTTCCTTGAGTCAATGTCTCGTACCGAATCTATCCCTCATGATGCAGGGCCATGCTCAGCTCTGCCCATGGGTCCCTCGGGAATGCTGCTCTCCTCCTCATGTTTGGGAAGCACATGTTGTTTATCCACTGCACAGTCCCTCTCATTCTTTCTATAGGTCATGATTATAGTCATTTTTGGAAAATATCTTCAGTTTGCTATACTGAGTTAATAGTTGGGAAGAAAATTCTGTAAGGAAACACTTTTAGACTTTGGCAAACTTTAGCAATAAGAAAGCGTTAAAATTGATGTCAACTGTCCACCTCTATATAAATACAGGCAAATATGAGAAATAAAAAATAATTGACTCTAGCTGCAAGAATAAATATTGTGTTATATCTCTTGGGAATTCCCAACTTGGACCAATTTTTTAATTCTGCTACTGACTTTTTTTCCATTTCTACAATATTCACCTTTGACTCTTCAGTGGTTATTATTCATATATAATTTTGAATAATTTATTTATTTATAAGAGAGAATGAGTGAATGGTCATTCCAAGGCCCCTAGCCACAACAAACAAACTGCTAAGCCATCTCTCCAGCTCCAGTATTTTTTTAATGCACAAATATATGAATAACATTAATATTTACCCATCACTCTATTTACATATATACCTATTTATAGCAAAGAACTACTCAAAAAACATCTTTGAAATATTCATAAGTTAATTGATAGAACTTTTATATTGTTAATATTTTTAGGCTTTTTCATGCTTTTTTTGCCACTGTATGTGGACTAGCCTTCCTTGCCCATGAGCTTCTGGATTCTCTTGGGTTTGTCTCCAATTTCCAAAGACACCTCGGGAACACAGACATGTGTTCCACTTTGTATCCAGATTTAAATATCCAGCTATTTGTTTGGATACCATATATATCTGTTCCTAAAAGTTGAAATTGGTAAATACAGCAACACATTACCAATTATCATTGCATACATATAGAAATGAAGAATCTTGTTCTTGACACTATAAAGTATCAATAAAACACTGCAAAAACATAATAAATCATTCACTTTTTTAATTGTCTGTGACAATTTTTATTGAGTCCATTCATGCCTTTTCATGCTTGAACTGGGTATATTTTTACATGTATGAAGTAATGTAACCCTTTCTTAAAATCATTCTATGTTTCATCATATTTGCAATTAGCTTTTATATTTTATTTTTTGTTTGTTTTTAAATATTTTATTTATTTACCTATTTTAATTTTAGAAATAGAGACAAAGAGAAAGAGGCAGATAGAGCGAGACCGCAGTTGGGCTTACAGCCTTTATTACAAACTCCAGATGCCTGTGCCACGTTGTGCATCTGGTTTATCTGGATCCTGTGGAATTGAACCTAGGTCCTTAGGGTTTATAGCCATGTTTCTTAACTACTAAGTCATCTTTCTAGCCTTGTATGTTTGTTTATTGAGTTAAGGTTTCACTCAAGACCAGGCTGGCATAGACTTCTCTCTGTAGTCTCAGCTGGCCTTGAACTCACAGCAATTTTCCTACTTACTGAATGGTAGGGTTAAAGGCAGGCATTACTACACCTGGCTTCAATTAGTTCTTAAACAAAATTTGTTTCTTTATATTTCTAGATTGGAAACTTTGATGTCATAACAGATGCATAATCACTACCCAGGAGTACATGATGCTATAATGCTTTTGATGGTCCAAAATCTTACCTTTCCCTTCCTGATTCCGGAATGTCCTCAGAAGCACATGTAAGGGTCTGTTTAGTCCATGGGTTATTCATCCATCTTCAGTTGAGATTCAGATAGCAAACTGGGTCTTTTATGTGACACAGTAACCATTAATGGAATCTGGAACTTGACTTTATTTTCAACTCTCTGTAAAGAAATCACCTTTAATCTCAGCACTTGGGAGGCAGAGGTAGAATGATAGCTTTGCTGTGAGTTCAAGGCCAGCCTGAGACTACTTAGCACATTCCAGGTCATCCTGGGCTAGAGTGAGAACCTACCTCAAAAACAAACAAACAAAAAAAAAAGCAACAACAAAGAAATAATTTGGTGGGTAAAATTTATAATGTTGTCATCAATTATCTATGTTTTCCTCTCATCGGTATTCCTCACAGGGTTCAGAAGCTCTGCAAGACAGCAAGCTAGTCTTGTCAAACTTCAACCTCTTTTTCAGTAATTCTTTTACTTCCACTAATTCTCATACACTTTGCTTATTATTATCATTATTTACAAGTTTTATCATTCCCATGTCTCCCAATATTAGACAACACAAAAGTAAAAACCAGGGACAGCAAGCTATAATGGAAGGAGGAAAAATAACTACCAACAAAAACTGCAAAGTAATAAAAGGGAGTAGACATGAACAACTTCAGTTTTATTGCGATTACATACCAGATACAAAATAATTTAGTTTGAAAGTTTAATAATTAGCTTGAAAGCTTAAAGCAAAAGCTAGGAAATAGGGGAGAAATCTGCATTTTAAAACATAAGAATATATCTAAAAATAACATACCAAATACTTAGCAGGTCTTTCATATTAAATAGAAATTCATTATTAAATAACTTATTAAGTGATGACTTGAGAATTTGTGATATCACCAAACAACACCACAGTGATATGTATTATTTTATCAGAGTGTCAGATGCCCTATTTTCCAATGTGAAGTGTTCTATAAATGATTTTCTCTACACTAAAGATAACGTGAAGCATGGTGGGAGATTATACTCTGTGTAATATTCTCTTATATTTCATTCATATTTCATTATGCATAAGCAGAAAACTAATTTGAACATAACTTTTAAAGTAAATGTTATGTGAGGCTCTGTATTCAATCTTGCCTGACTACAAAAATCTTATCATTACTTACAAGCACTAAATAATTAGCCTAGAACAATATTCTTGCTATAAGGAAATATATTAATGCTACCACAATATGTAGGAGATTCCTAAAAAAGTAACAGTGGGTGCTGTGAAGGTAGCTTAGTTGCTAAAACGCCTGCCATGCAAACATGAGCACTGGAGTGTGGATACCCAGTGCGTACAGGAATGCCATGCAAGCCTGACGACAGCTTATGATTCCAGTGCATGAGGCACAGAGACAGGGATGCCCTTGGGCAAGCTAGCCAGCTAGGATAGCTGAATCCACAAACTCTGGGCTCAAAGGCGAGACCTTTCCTCAATAAACAAAGAGGAGAACAATCAAGCAGGTAATCTCATGTCAATATCTGGCCACTACACACAAACACCACCTGTTCACACACACCCACACATGTGTGCCAACAGGCATGCACACAATACAGAAGATACCTTGGACTCATACTTACCATGTGCAAAACACTACATTCTATCTGTGGTAAGGAAACAATTAATCCCTTAATACTCATCTTAACACAGAGTGGAAATGGTAAGATGTGCACACATGTTTCAAAAGTTTCATTTTCAAAGGTATGATGCCATCCTATGAAATTGTTAACTAATTATTTAATGATACAAATTTAAGAACACTGCAGTCCATAACTCATCACAGTACCTCATGTTCATACATGATCCATGGGCCTCAGAGAGTGCTATGTACACACACCAGTGCTCTTTTGTTTTTGTGTTACATGGGGACCCTCCAAACTCAGCCTGTGTGGTTGATGCATGGCATATCAAATCCATCACGTGTCATTTCCCAGTTTTCATGAGTCAATGTTCAAACCATGATAGACTATGACTCTTTTTCCATTGCATTCATTGTTTGTCATTGCAAAGCACTTAAAACCTTGTCATTGTTGATTTCTATTTCATTACTTTGCACTTTTTAAATCAACTTAATATTATCAGTACAATATATCAATGACCATGGTGTAGAATACAGAGTAACCTTTCTCTGCTGGTCCTGGATCTTGATAGCTCCTTAAACAAAGCACCAAATGAGCACATGAAGCTAACTGAAACTATAGGTACAATGTCTGAAGTCTGCCTCTGCCTTAATCCCTTGTACTTGAGGGTTATATTAAAAACTTAACATATGGGTTAGCTATACCTTCCTTTGAGTCTATTTATTATTCCTTAGAGACAAATAATACTCTGTGAGAACACTATCTTGTGCCTAATTCTAATGTCCGTGAAATCCAATGTTACCTCATCTTTAGTTGCACGAACCAAATCAAAATACCTGGCTTATTAAAAAAAAAAAGAGAGAGAGAGAGACTTGGGCTGGAAGCCTAAGGACCCTGGTTTGAGGCTCGACTCCCCAGGACCCACGTTAGCCAGATGCACAAGGGGGCGCACGTGTCTGGAATTTGTTTGCAGTGGCTGGAGGCCCTGGCACGCCCATTCTCTCTTCCTCTCTCTATCTGCCTCTTTCTCTCTCTGTCTGTCGCTCTCAAGTAAAAAAATAAAAACAAACAAACAAACAAACAAAAAAAGACTTAAGGGCTGGAGAGATTGCTTAGTGGTTAAGACATTTGTCTGCAACGCCAAAGAATCCAGGTTCAACTCTCTAGGATGCACGTAAGCCAGATGCAAAAGAGGGCGCATGCATTTGGAGTTCCTTTGCAGTGGCTGGAGGCCTGGAGCACCCATTCTCTCTCTCTCTCTCTCTCTCTCTCTCTCTCTCTCAAATAAATAAATAAAATATAATTTTAAAAATAGATGAGTTATATTCACTTTTAACATGTAATAGTCTTGAGATTCTCACCCACTCTTCTAAGAGCTTCTCAATCTTTGTACTTTTTTAAAATAATTTTTTGGTTTATTTTATTTATTTGAGAGTGACAGAGAGAGAGAGAAAGAGGCAAATAGAGAGAGGGAGAACAGGCTTGCCAGGGCCTCCAGCGGCTGCAAACGGACTCCAGATACGTGTGCCCCCTTGTGCATCTGGCTAACATGGGCCCTGGGGAATGGGGCCTTGAACCGGGGTCCTTAGGTTTCACAGGCAAGCACTTAACCTCTAAACCATCTCTCCAGCCCTCTTTGTACTTTTGATCAAATTCACACAGCTGCAATAAATCTTCATATTTGTTTTCACAAAGCTGGGGTAATATTTATCAAGTATAATTTTGGAGACAACAATGAAAAACTGTAAGCTGGAGAGATTGCTCTGTCATTAAGGTGTTTGCAAGCAAAACATAATGACCAGGATTCAATTCCCCAGTACCCACATAAAGCCAGATGAACAGCAGAGAGCATGTATCTGGATTTGTTAGCAGCAGATGGATTCCATGGCATGCCCATTCTCTGTCTTTCTTCTATCTGCTTGCATTAAAAAAATAAATAAAAATATTTTAAAAATGAAACAGTGTATGATTGTATCCTATCTTCTTTTGCAAGGTCAAACAATGCAATATTTAATTAAACATTGAAAAAAAAGTCTTTGATATTGGAAAGAGGTATTTTTTGGGGGGGTGTTGAAAGCAATGACCATGCTTGTGGTCTAGGCAGGCTTAGTTTTGCTGTTCAAGTCCCTAAACAATCAGTAGTCACTAACACTGCCTAAGCTAGTGTGTCTGAAGTCCTTTGCCATCTGATTATGCAGAATGACAAACAAGAACAGGAGGGAATGCTGATAGGAGTATATAAGGAGGATTTATTTGCAAAGAGATAGAGCAAAATACCCCATAGAGGGTGCTGGGGATTTGAAAAGATTTGCCTTTGACACTCATGACTGCAGTGTCTTTTATAGGTTGGCAGCAAGTAAAACTAACGGCTCATATGAAAGTTGGGTATTAGACACATGCAGATTGTGATTATTCTGCGTAGTCACATCACAGGGGTGTCCAATGGGTGAAGAGGTGAGGTGACACCTTGCTGGTTCAAGAGGGATACACCAAAATTCTAAGGAGCTTATGGGATCTATAAAAGGAAAGAATAACAGGAAAAGGTGAATGGTTGGCCAGTGCCTTGATGGGTCAGTATGAGACGTCCAGGAAGATCAGTGTTAAGCCTTGAGGGCCTAGAACACTGACTACCCTGCCTACAATGTGAGCTACTTGGCAGCTAATCTCAGTAAGTAACAACAGACTATTTTATAACACCACTTTTAGTAAGAATTTTAAAAACAAGTGAACACTTTCTGGTTTCCTTAAATTTCATTTACTCATGAGATCACTTTTTAGAATATTCAACATTCTGTTTTAAGTGTGTAGCTCACGGCTGACCATGATCTCAATGAAAGTAATGTGATGGGACTTCATTGCATGAGTAAATTGAAAAGTGTCAAATTAATAAGAAAATGAAGGCTGGAAAGATGATTTAGTGGTTAAGGTGCTTGACTGTAAAGCCTAAAGCCCCAGGACTGATTCTATAGGTACTACATAAATCAGATGCATAAGGTGGCACATGTGTCTGGAGTTTGCAGTGACTGGAGGCCCTGGTGTACACATTCTCACTCTCTCTCTCTCACTCAATCTGTCTCTAATAAATAAATGAGAATAAATATTTTAAAAATTTTAAAAAAAGAAAAGAAAATGAGGGCTGGAGAGATTGCTTAGTTGTTAAAATATTTGCCTGTGAAGCCTAAGGACCCAGGTTTGATACTCTAGTATCCACATAAGCCAGACGCACAAGATGGCACATGTGTCTGGAGATTATTTGCAATGGAGACAGGCTCTGGCATGCCCATGCTTTCTCTCTCTCTGCCTCTGTCTGTGTGTGTCTCTCTCTTTCTCATAACTAACTAACTAAATAAAATATTTTTAAAAAGAAATATTGCAATCTTTAAAAATTATTTACATCAATGAACATTTTAATGATTAGTTAATCCAAGTATTTATTGTTCTACCTGTGATTTGCATAGACAAAAATAATGATCCTAGAAAATTAAATTTTTAAATATACATGAATAATTTATTATATTTTACATTTATTTCTCATTATTAAATTTAAAATATTAAGTGAATTATCTTATATATACAGTTCAATTTATTCTAACTAAAGAAATTGTGATGTTAAAATTTAAAAAGTTGTATGAATGCTTTATGATTGTAAACCTATAAGACAGAAAGTAGAGGCTGAACCTTACTCTCTGGAGATCTGTGTTCTCCAACTTTGTGAACATACTTGTTTGTTGGCTTTGTAAATCATTTAATGATCAGTGATTTTCTTTTAATGTTTAAATAGAGTAGGTCTGTAGTGAGACAAGGAAGTAAAACATGCAAGTGCTGGTGAAAGTACAGAGGACTTGGAAAATAAAGTACTTCTTTGTAAGTGAGCAGTAATTGACCATAGTATTGATTGTTTGAGAGTAAGATGTTAAGAGTAAAAGGTCTGGGGAAACACCTTGAAGATCAGGCTATAAAATCAAGCTGATGTTTTCCGCTGGAGCAGAGGGGGTTAAAATTATTACACTCATGACTTTGGTATGTGAATAATAAACATACAAACAGATAAAAGGATTTTTGTGTTTAGATTAATAAAAATCTGCATACTATGCTGTGAATTATTCAGAAGATATTATCATTCATATAACCACAATGTGTCTTTACACAGCCGTACATTCCAGAAAAATAACCTCCTGTCCTAGAACTTTCAGGCTACTACAACAGGACACACACATGCACATGCATGCAAACACACAGTTGTACATATATATGTATGTATGTATGTATATGCATGCAAACATTTAATTTTTCTGTGTTCACAAGACTATATAGTTCATTAAAAATATATATCCTTGGGCAGGAGGGATGCTTAGTGGGTAAAATACTTGCCTGCAAAGCCAAAGGACCCAGGTTCAATTCCCCAGTACCCATATTTGCCAGATGCACAAGGTGGCACATGTGTCTGGAGTTCGTTTGCAGTGGCTGGAGTTCCTGGTGAGCCCATTCATTCTCTTTCTCTCTCCCTCTTTCTCTCTCTCCCTCTTTCTCTATCAAACAAATAAATAAATAAATAATTCAAGTATATATATATATATATGTATATATATATATATATATATATATATATATATATATATATATATAATTGAATTGAAGCTTTAAGTAGTGAACACAACTTGACTAAAAACAAAATAAATCTCTTTATATTCTAATCAAATTATTATTCTATTATTATTGCTGAAGAGGTGAAACAACTTTCCACATCATAATTAAATGAAGCTTAGGTTATACGATTTCAGGAAAGTGACAGTAATACTCAACCCTCGCACTCAGGATTAAGAAATGCCAATCACTGTGCCTCAGACTCTCTCAGACTTACAAGAAGCCATACAGTCCCAGGCAGACTCCATGGACAAACACCAGTGACTGATCAACAACGTAGTTCTGGTCGTTCTACTCCCGGGGTTTGGAAGTCCTGGTGCATTTGATCATGACTCCAGGTCAAACTTACCTGCACAACTGACCTTTTCCACAGTGGCAGCTTCTGACTATGCCCCTCACCATGAGCTTCTCTGGACATGAGCCACAGTTCTCCTTGTTGGAAGGTAAGTGTGGGAAAGGAGAGCCGAGAAGCCCCAGGAGCAGACCTGCACTCCTTCTCCGCCTGTGAATGAGGCTAAGAGCTGAGGTCAAGTCTGTGATGTCTACCTCAGGGACACCGGCTAAATTATTTAAATCCAACAGGACAGATGAATTTTGATTTCAATAGAGAGTTAATTACGTTGGAGGTCTCAATGCTCTGATGGTTGAATATGGTGGTGCTAATGGTGTCATAACAAATGCTAGTAATAGGAAAATAATAATAATGGTAGAATGCAGTAATTACCATCATGTCCCTTACATATTCCATAGGATACAAATAGGTGATAATAGCAATGATGTTTTTATACACTAGTAATCATGGCTTTTATTGTCATAATCTTCAGAAGTAGACCTATGGTATATTTTAAATTTATGTTGGACATCAAATAGTTACATTTGAATCTGACATTCCGTAATACTCAAAGTGAGGTAACCAGTAAATGGACAAGAGGACTCAACTCTTCTCACTTGTTCTCTCTCTCCTTCTCCCACATCCCCCTCCCTGGAATCCTTCCAAGTTACCTATGGGTGATCTGATGTATACATGCTCCCTTTTGTAGTGAGTAACATTTCAGAGAGTAGTTAAGATATAAAACTGCCAAGCTTTAAGTGTTTGACTTTTCCTTTGACCTTTTTCAGCAGGGCGTACTGCACATGAATAGATTCTTTTGAAAAGAACCCATGGTGGGCAATCAAACTCAGAGCAACTTTCAGCTGTCAAGCACCTCCACCGAGAGCACCACCTTTCATGCCATGCCCTACTTCCTCTGGTTGAAATTTCTCACACAAAATTCAATGAGTTTTGAAGAATTATATTATTAAAACATAAGACATATTAAAAATATAGAAATTTCATATGCATTTTCATGTTAAAATGGTATTCTTAATTGTCAATGGGGAGATGTGCCCTCTCAACATACGGGGAGCTAATGACAATGATTCAATAGAAAATTAGAATTGTTAGCAATCTGAGAAAGTGATCCTAGCAATTCTCCAGAGAATTATATAAAGAAAATAGGCATAGAATTCCAGTGAAACAATTGATACATATTTTGAAAATTGGAACAAAAAAGATTTTGTACACTAAGAACAGTTAATATCGCTATTAAACCAAAACACATTTCTGAAATGGCATATCTGTATATTTGTAAGGATTTAAAATAAAATTCAGTAATAATTCTATGTAGTCTTAGATTTAGAGATATATCGTAACTAGCTATGGTCAACTTCTGTTTTATAAATATTAGTGTAGAGGGTGTCACTCTAGTACAGGCTAACCTGGAATTTACTATGTAGTCTCAGGCTGGTCTCGAACTCATGGTGATCCTCCTGCCTCAGCCTCCCCATTGTTGCTATTAAAGGCATGTACCACCAAGCTGGGCTGACAAACTTACTTTTAATATTCTCTTGTGAGCCTCCTCTCCCACCAAAAAGGACCTGAGAAATGTCAACTTTTTCATGATGCAATCTGGTGATTATAATTAGTTGCACAAAAATACTCAAACAATTAGTCATTGAAAATGCAGGCACCAATCTAATGTAACTAAATAAAATATATTTAGTAGATAATTCATGTTAAGTAATACATTTAACTCTTATGTCAGTGACAAACTTCAACTCTACAGTAAAAGGAATGTGAGCACCACACATCTAGCTGCTTGGGATTTAGGGTTGTGCTACAGAAGGTTTCCCCAGATTAGAATGGTGCATAAAATTTAACAAGGCATGTATTTCAAAGAAAAAAAGAGAATATTCCACATTAAATTTCCAAAGGACTAACTGGATAATTATAGCACAGGGAAAAAACTAGTTGAACAGAGTTTCCTTTGAATAGTACTGCAGGGACCAGACTATAATTGACTGCCAGCCCAGTGTGAGCCTCAACACGACATGGATCCCGAAAGAAAGGATCTAAAGTCACTGCTGCTATAGTAATGAAAGAATAGTTGTCAGAATATGAATGCCACTAGATTTTCTAATGGTCCTTATCACATCAATGCTTGGTCATGCTATTACATTCAAGACATCATGTTTTAATTTAAAATATCCTATTTTACAATGAAAGTTACTAAGTACATTGGACAATTTTGAAATTTATGTTACTTCAAACAATATTTTAGAAAGAAAAGAAGTGGTTTTGACATGAAAACATTGGTTTCATTTTGAGCACATGGCAGTATATTAAGGTTTCATTTGTCAAGAATGACTGCATGTGTGACCCTCTGGAATTATAAACTGGTATCATATATCCATGAATAATTTCTTAATCATTGTACATTCAGGAAGTAAGCAAATTACTATGTATCCTCCTCATTTTGGTTTCTGACAAGATTCTAAGATTTTGTATCAATGATTCAACATTAAGACTCTTTAAATTCAAATGTGTATACACTCAACTAACATATTAATCCATTGTGATACATTGGTTCTAAATATGTAAAGATATTTTGAACACATATTTTGCAAGAACTTCTTTATAAAACTTGTCAAGTGTGGGTCATAGGCTGGGGTCATAGTTCCTAAGTAAAGATTCCCAAATGTCTGTCATATCACCTGAAAAGGGAAAAGTGGTGAATGATGTTTTAGCAAAAGTTTGCCAAGAAAAGCATGACAGGAAATGTTTATATGCTTAAAGAACTTTTTGTACTAATGGATAAGGTAGAAGAAATCAGTGAAATTATTATTTTTATTCTTGGCTGGGACCATCCTTCTCTGACCTCAAAACAGAAACTCATTTTGCACAGGTGATATTTGAGAACATATACGAAGTGCCAGTTGATTTGATGGAAATTGTTTCCAAAATGTCGTTGCAAATTTTAATAGCAAATACAGTTCTGCTTTGTACACATTCACATATACATATGGGCACACATTTTATCTCCTGAGCAGCGTCCCTCTGAGTAAACTGCCATTTACTGCAAAATAATAAACTATTGACAGTTGAAGAAAATTACCATTTTAATGAACATCACTTTTTGTTTGCTTATTTTTATAAGGAAATAGGTTCTTCTTTGTGTTGTTGGCAAATACAGTTTCCTCTCATACATTGGAAACACCATATGTTGACCTTTCTTTCCCAGGAGTGCCTGAGTAGGGGGACAAAGTCATCTGGCCTTTCCTGACACCAATTAAAAATTTCTATTATATGAAATGCCTTTATGTCAAACTAAAATACAGTTTTTCCTGATCTTTTATGCCATTTAAAGAATTATCCATCATAATGAATAAGAAATAATGACTAAAAAAGAAAATTATCATTATACATTGTAAATTATCAATTAATAAAAAGTATACCCCAATTACATTTTTATTATTAGCAATTAAAGTTAACAGGATCATAAATCTTCATAAACAATATTGTTCCTTCAATTATTTTGTTCATTTGCGTGAAACTTATTTTCACATTCAGGTTTTTGACACAGTAGAAATAAGAGGAGTGAGTGAAATCGTAGAGCATAAATTTTCTTTCATTACTTGGGAGTACTAACCATGTCATTTTACCATCATCATTACCTGATGTAGAGTTCGGAAAAAATCATCTTTACACAGTGTACTTTCTCTGTCAAGGGTAGGCACAGAATCTGACAGGTTTTAAAATGTCTCAGTTATTTCAGAACTGAAAGGGAAGCATGTCTCCCTTCTTTCTATTTCTTGTTCTGTAATGCTGTCTACCTAGGGCACCACTGAACATGCATTTGATGGGAATGTGTGGCTAAATGCACAGAATGTTAACACAGTGATTCTTTGTACTTCCTTGAGATGGAAAGCCTACTAAGAAATGAGAATTTTCTAGAAACATATAAATCCTTGATTACAAACAGGCATTTTAGCCAGGCATGGTGGCTCACACCTTTAATCCTAGCACTTGAGAGGATCGCTTTGAATTCAAGGTCACCCTGAGGCTACATAGTGAATTCCAAGTCATTCTGGGCTAGAAGGAGACCCTACCTCAACAAACAAACAAACAAAAACAACAACAACAACGACAAAGAACATTACATTTGAGTTCTGGAATAATAAGGTAATTTTCAAGTATATATATATGATATAACTTGCATGTCATTGGGAACATTCATACCCACTTCCTCCTTAGGATCATAATAACTTCCCTACTCTTTCATCCAATTTATGAACCTTGATATTGAAAACTTACCAAATTATCAAGTCAATAGCTTATCGTTAATCAAACTATCCCCAATTTTAATGTAAAATAAAAAGAAGACATGGGCTGGAGAGATGGCTTAGTGGTTAAGGCACTTGCCTGAGAAGCCTAAGAACCCAGGTTTGATTCCCCAGTACCCACATAAGCCAGACAAACAATGTACCACATGTGTCTGGAGTTCATTTACAGTGGCTTGGAAGCCCTGATATACCAATTTTCTCTCTCTCTCTTTTTCTCATAAAGAAAATATTTTTTTAATAAGACAGGAATAATTTACAGCTCATATTAAAATAAATATTATAATTACATATGTCTATTTATGTACAGTTTCTGAGCAAGTAATCCCAAAGATAAGGAATATGTATTTTTATCTACTACTATTATTTGCAGTTTAATTAAGCCTCAAAAATATATGAATAAACTTGCAACTCATCAACATCACTGTAATACCCACATTTGCCTGGTACTTGCATTCGTAGCACAACAAAGCAATTTTTTTTCATTCCAAATCTGAAGGTAATATTTTACAGAGCTCTAATTTGTAACAGTTAATAGGTAAATAGGCATTTATTTGCATTACAAAACTTAAACCAAGCTGACAAACATCAACAAGCATGGGGGAAGACAATTAACTAAGTGGGAAGCTGGTCTAATACACCTTGTACCAGAAAAATGCCATTCACAAAAAAAAAAAAAAAAAAAAAATCATTCAAGATTTGTCACCTTAGGTCATAATTCAATGTCATGGAAAGGTAGAGCTGGAGCACAGCCATAGAAACAGAAATTTATCTGTAAGAGGATTGCCTTGCTGGAGCACTGGGTAGAAGGGTCAAGCATACTGAAATGTGTAACGAGGAGCTGATATTAGTACTTCTTACTGCCCAATAGCATACCTATTTATAATGAACGAAACCTGGCTGTGTGTGTGTTTGTGTGTGTGTGTGTGTCTACAAAGCAAATAAAATTGTATAGTGTTACAAACAAAATGGTAGAATGGAAATAATTTTTCTTATTTAGTGATGATTTTATTTAAATGTGCATAATTAGGGCTGAGTGGGTAAAGGGTTCATGGGACAAACTTGAGGGCTTAAGATCCATAGCACTCACCAAATATAATACAACATCATAAAATCAATAAAGTAAAATAAAATAAAATAAAACATAGAATGAAGGTCATATATGCCTGTCATCCACTGCTGGTAAGCTGAAAAATGTAGGATCCCCAGAATTTCCTGGCCATATTGGTGAGTTCTGTTATTATTGAGAGACCCTGTCTCATAAAAATAAGGTGGAAGGGCTGTGTGTGGCAGCACGTGACTTTTAAACCAGCATTCGGAAGGCTGAGATAGGAGGAGGGCTGTGAGTTTGAGTCCATGTCAGCATGGGTGACAGTAAGACCTTAACTCTAAAAACCAAAAAATGAAAAAAAAATCAGATGAAAAGGTTAAAGAGGTGGGCATCCAATGTCAACCTCTGGTCTTCACATGCATAAACACACAGACTCATATATTCACACACACACACACACACACACACACACGCACACGCACATACATGCACACATGCACACATGCACACAAACGTGCCCCCACACATTTGACCATGAATACACCCTTGCACATACAAACCACAAATATGCATATGCAAAAATTATATCATTAACTTTTATGTCCCACAGTGTGAACAAAGTTGATCATTAAACTATTAGCGTTTCAAGCATTTTTCTCCTGATGTTGTCTAATGATCTTTGCAAACTTCTCCATACTATTGAAGAAATAAACATGTTGCAAGCATGAGAAAAAACTTGCCAAATTTTTGCAATATTTAATTTGACTACTGAATAAAAAATACAGTAGCAACACATTTCCGGGGTCTTATGAAAGCATAATATTTGTGATGCGTGTGGCATGTGTGTATACTGCATGTGGCTGTGTGTGTGTGTGTACAGAATTGTACACCGCATTCAGTGGCCAGAAGAATATTTTGGACTTTCTCTGCTATCATTCTTTCATATTATTTGCTTAAGATAGTTTCTCATTTAATCTGGAGCAGTATTTTTTTTTTTCAGGCAAGTTCAAGAGTCTGCCCTTTATTTTGATGTGAGAGAGCAAGAGCAGGAGCGAGCGAGCGAGCGAGAGAGAGAGAGAGAGAGAGAATTGGCATGTCAGGGCCTCCAGCTACTGTAATCGAACTCCGGACATATGTACCTTCTAGTGCACATGTGTGATCTTGAGCACTTGCGTCAGCTTGCACCTGGCTTATGTGCCCCCTGGAGAGTCGAACATGGGTCCTAAGGCTCCACAGGCAAGGACCTTAACCTCTAAGCAATCTCTCCAGCTCGAGAGCTGCATATTTTTGATCAGCAATCTTCAATGATTTTTCTGTCCCCCGCAAACAGCATAGGCTTGGGTTAATAGTCATTCAAGGCTATGGTCAGCCCTGGATTTTTCTGCGGATGCCGGGGACAAAAGTCACATTCTCCAAGGCCTTTACCACATGCTTGAATGAAAAGCACTCTTGTCTCATCAGCCATCTCCCAAGCTCCATCACAACATGTTTAATTTGACAAAATCACTCATGAATTACTTTCACAATTCTAATTTTGGTTTTTCCTCAATGAGTCTTTATTGACTCATTGAGGAAAACAAATTATTACTCAAGTTTACCATTGTAGAAGTAAAAGATTCAAGATAAGGCTGGAGAGAGGGCTTAGTGGTTGAAGCATTTGCCTGCAAAGCCAAAGGACCTAGAATCAATGCCCCAGGACCCACATAAGCTAGATGCACAAGGGGCAAATGCGTCTGGAGTTCGCTTGCA
This sequence comes from Dipus sagitta, assembly GCA_036346955.1. Lineage (NCBI taxonomy): Eukaryota > Metazoa > Chordata > Mammalia > Rodentia > Dipodidae > Dipus > Dipus sagitta. Next base: position 86,616,025 of record CM070782.1, on the reverse strand, counting down.
GTGGCTAGAGGCCCTGGGGTGCCCATTCTCCTTCTGTGTGTCTCTCTTCTATCTCTCTCTCTCCGCTTGCAAATAAATAAATAAAACGTATAAAATTTTTTTTTAAAGATTCTAGATAACGAACAATTCACCCAAATTTAAGGGATCAATGATATACACTAAAGACAGTGGTGGTCGTTGTGGTTTAAGTGTAAAATGTCCCCATATGGTAATATGCTTGAACACCTGCAGTCCAGTAGGTGGCGCTGTTGGGGAAGGTTGTGGACTCTATGGATGGTTATGCATTGCTGGCACTGGTGACTCACTGGGAACGGGTCTGGAGGTTTTACAGCCAGGCCACACTTCCTGTTTCCTGTTTCCTGTCTGAAAACACAATGTGATTAGCTCTACTCTTGGTACCACTCGTCATAACTTCCTCATTGTGATCTGCTCTACCTGTAAACCTGTTGGCCATAATAACTTCCTCCCTTCCTTAAGTTGCTTCTGGTCAGATATTTTGTCTCAGCAACAATAAAGTAACTTATTCAGTAGTCTATAGCATGTTCTTTTTTATTTTTCCATATACTCTGAAAACAAAGGTCATTAAAAACTGTATATGCCAACATACAGTCTAATATAGATTGTAACATAATCCACATTTTATTTGAGGCAGGGTCTCACTCTAGCCCAACTTGGCCTGGAACTCACTCTCTTGCCCAAGATGACTTTCTGGGATTACAGGAATGAAACATCAAACCCATATTTTTATACATATCCCTATTTGGTGTTTTCTTTTTTCTCCATGTTTTAATTTATTTATATCTATGAATATGTATATATTTATTAGTTATGTACACAGTTTGTAAATAGGCAAGTTGGTACCATTGTTAGCCTCCTCCCTGTCCTCCCTCCTCCTCAGGGAATGTGGGTCGTGCATTGTGGGGTTAGCCTTCAGTTATGGGGGAGAGGCAATGCCCCTGCGCATAATGTCCTAACACGTGTCTCTAACAATCTTTCTTCCCCCTCCTCCGTGAATTTCACTGAGCCCTGTTCCGTTTGTTTTAGGTCTACTTCAGTGATGAGGTCTTCCGAGCCTCTGTGTCTCTGGATATCCCTTTTGGTAGGAGTTGAGTGTTCTCTGTGTCTATCTCCTTTACCCCTGTGCTGGTACCAGGTTCACCAAGAAAGCAGCACTCTTGCTCATTTCCCCAATTACTCTTGGTTTTGGATGGGGCCCTCGTGAGGTGCAATGGGCTGATTCTCTCCTCAGGACCTGCGTCCATCTGAAAAAGAGATGCAAATTCTTCAATGGATAATGAAGTCAGCACCAGATAAATGGGATAGCTATTATTATTTTAGAGAGAATTTAATAGGTGTAGGCCCTCTTGTAGCCCACGACTGGTGGGAGCTTAATAATGGAGAGCAGGCTCCTTTTTTGTATATAGTTCTAACTTGTTTCCCAGCTCCAGCTATGGGTTCTGTTCCACTCAGTGGATCCGTTAACCAAATCAAGAGCAGTTGGTTTCCCACCATTGCTGTGTGTGACTATTGGACTTGTGTGAACATCACATCAGGTTGTTTGCTGCTGAGTAGCTTAGATGAAGAGTTGCTTGGAGAGATGTTAGTCATTTTCCCCCAGTCGCTAATGTAGCACCTTCTGGCACTAGACAAGCTAACTGTCTTTTCAAGTATTCATTTTCTACTGTTATTAGTCCTTGTAAAAATAGATAAATAAGCATTTGATGTTATATTGATTTGTTATACAAATAATAAAACATTTGAAATATTAATATTTATATCATTATTTTCACTTAATCTTATGATAATCAACATAAAATTTAACAATTTTATTTGGAAGTGTGATAACAGATGAGCATTTTATATGTATATACTTGGATTTTCCTGTTAATTGAAAAATCAGCAATATAAATATTCCTTTCCATGTTGTCCTACAGTGACATTTTTTCACAAATAATAAGTATGAAAATATTTTTTTTGAGGTAGGGTCTCACTCTAGGCCAGGCTGACCTGGAATTCACTATGTAGTGTCAGAGTGGCCTCGAACTCACAGTGATCCTCCTACCTCTGCCTCCCAAGTGCTGGTATTAAAGGCATGTGCCACCATGCCCGGCGAAAATAGTTTTAATCAGAGTAGAAATGAACCTGTGGGAGTGATTTTCTCTACTTAATTTTAAAACTACATTATATGAAAATAGAAAGTCAGTTTAGTTGTTGTTTTAATAGCAGAGACTAGAAATTCATTTATGCAATACAGATATGTTTCAGTTGTTAAGTATTTTCAAATTTAGTTTTAATACGTTATTTTTATTTATTTGCAAAGAGAAAGAGGGAGTGAGAGAGAGAGAGAAAGACTGTAAGCCAGGATCTCTGGTCACTGCAAACAACTTCGGAAACATGTACCACTTTGTGCTCCTGGCTTTTTATGTGGGTACTGAGGAACTGAACCTGGGTTGTCAGGATGTTTAAGCAAGATCCTTTAACCACTGGGCAACTAGGCAGAATAAGCTCTGTCATGTATACATCTTGTAAATGATAAACCACCGTGCCATAGTTGATCAGTTTCACATAGGCTATACTGAAATGGAATTACTGTTTTTACCTGGCAAGTCAAATTTGCAATTTTAAATGAAAACCAAGGACAAATACAGAGACTGATGACACTCTTAAGGTGATTGATAAGGATTTAATTATAAATTATATTTTAGTTCAGTTACTCTGTTCAACCAAGTATAACTTATGAAATTTAGTGTATGAAATACTAATTCAGGCTGTAATTGAGTTTGTATTTTGCAAGAGCTCATTGTCAAAGAAGTCAGTGGGCAACTCCAAAAAAGACATGTCACAAGCCTGCCCACTGAAGGAGCTTCACAAATCAATCTTGCATCATCAGTGTGAAACGTCCTAGTTTCTACATTTCTTGTTAAAAGAAGCAGAGACAAAACTGAAATAAATCCCATCCCAAGTTCTTTAGAAGGACAAATGCAAACTTGAAATGCATATGGACCTAACAGATTTTTTAACCAGTACATGTATGTAAGTACAGTTATCACCATCACCTCTGATTTATATTTATTGGGTTCCCACTGTGATTCCGCAAAGAAGCTGCATGAGCCGAGAAAGTAATGAGGTGACATCTTTCTGGAGTCCTAATTCAAGATCATTTTTTGTGAATTCATAAATGACATTGAATCAAATCAGATTAGTATGTTAAAAAAATAAGCACATTTGTAGAATGCTCAGTGGTTTAATCGGGTGCTTTTCCTACCGTGTCTTGTATTTTATCTTCGATTGTGTGGCCTTCTCTCCCTGAGAAGAATCTTAAGCTGGTGCTTTTTGAAAATCTTTTGATGGCATATTCTTACACTTCTCTTTCAGCAAGTCTAAGTGGCCTTTTTTACGTTCCGTCGTCTGCTCTGGTTTTTAAGTGCTTTTGGAGTCTGACAGACTCTTCCCCTGAGCAGGAAGCTGCAGAGAATACCGAGTGTGTGGTTACAGCCAGGAAAGTCACACTCACCGTTGTGATATGCTGAGGCCGTCCATTTATCTGCTATTTATGAAATTCATATTGGATCTCCTTACTGTTTAATAGTCAAAGACTAATTGCTCCAACAGGGATGGTGACCAAGCTTTCCACTTGAGATGTTTTCTGTGCCTTTTGTATCTCTTAATCATAATATTGAGAAGGTGATGATTCTGGAGTTAACCAAGTTATACAAAACATCATTTTGCTGCTTGCTATTTTTGTTCTTAGATGGAAACGAGCTGCTATAATGTAAATAAATAAAAACAAACACTTTGAGTTACTGCATACAGACCAAAATAAATGCTGCTAAAGTGGAAGATTAAAAATGGACCTTCGCATTACATTAACATCATATGTATTGTTCTGAGAAATAGTAATTGACTTCATGTCAGCTATCATTGAGTCACTTACTGAAATTAAACTTTTCATTCACGTGGAGTTACTTAATATCAACATCATAAAGAAAAATGTGCATTTAATTATTCTATGCATATTGTTATTGTGTGGAACTCAAATATGTACACTAATTTGATTTTCCTTTCATGATATACTAAGCATGGCACACACTATATTATTACACAACAAGACATTTCTTTAACTATCCACTTATAAATAAGCAATGATTTAGATTGAGTTCATTTATTATAGCCTTGAATCCAGTGTAAAGATACTGGTTACAATGGATTGGATGGGCACCTGAGTAAGCTACCCCGCATGTATTGAAATTCACTTTACATTATGATGTACTGAGAGGGTGAACTATGGTCTTTAGAAGTCTTGTTTGTTGTGGAAGATGACATAATCATATAATGATATCTTGGTATAAGTTTATTGAGTATCATTGACTTTGTAAGAAAAAAAGAAGAGAGGCCAGAGAGGCATTATGGGTTCATTTTCCTGTACTATTTGTATACATTTGGGAGTAAAAAGTCTGTCCACCATCAATAGATGGGCATCTTGGGATTAGACCAGAGCTGTGAGTTGAAATAAATTTCTTTACTTTAAAACAGTGCCCAGCATTAGGTATTGAATTACAGTAATGAAAAGTAAAAATAAATAAGTAACAAATAGCTCAGGGATCACTGGGTCAATTACCACCCTTGTGAAATACAGCCTTCAGTAAATAATACTGAGAAATATAAAATACCTCATGTGAAATGTCTGGAGTTCAGTCAGTTTCATCACTAAAAAGGTAACACATTTAGAAGAAAGCAAATAAATATCACGGGTTTTATTTCTGAGGTTTCGTTTTCCTCTTGCTTGTTTTGACATGGTTTGCTTTAAGAATATGGAATAGGGCTGGAGAAATGGCTTAGTGGTTAATTCACTTGCCTTCAAGCCAAAGGACCCAGGTTTGATTCCCCAGCACCCACGTAGGTCAGATGCACAAGGTGGCATGTGCATCTGGAGTATGTTTGCAGAGGCTGAAGGCCCTGGTGTGTCCATTCACTCTCTCTTTCTCTCCTTCTCTCTCTCTCTCTCTCGCTCTCTCTCTTGCTCTCTCTCTTTCTCCACCTCTCTCTAATAAATAAAAAAATTAATTAAATGTTTACAAAAGAATATGGAATATATGTTTGATATATAAATAAAACTATGGAACATTTGTTTTAGCAAATGCAATACTAACTTTTCAAACAGAAGAAGCAACTTAAAATTTAAAATAATTAGTGTCAATATAAATTTAAGTTGGCTGTATATATTAAGCAAATATTTGTCAGTTTTCTTACTCCAGGTATAAAATAGAGCAACTCTGATGTGATAGTGTCTCTTAATTATTTTAATGATATCATAATATATGTACTAATTTAAATGAATGTCTTCTCACATGAAATATAAAATCACCTGTAGTTAATTCTTCCCTTTAAAAAGTTTTATGTTGTCTGGTTTCTATTCAGTAATTGGATGATTCTGCTTTTGTACTTTATTTTTCTACATTGTTAAGGCCACGTGCCGCATACTAGTAATGGAGAACCAATCTTAATGATCCTTCTTGTTAGAATAAGGGTGAACCTACATGGATCCAGGTCTGGGAAAGCATCTTCAGTTTAAATTCGAAGGCTTGGGGTTCCCAAGGTGACCGTTGCTGCTCAGTAGGTGTAACCATCTGTCTCAACTCATTGCTCTGCTGCTCCCCCCATTTTCCTCCCCATCTTCTCCCTAGCATCTCTCAACACTGTAAAGGATACCAATGGGAAATGTGATGGTCTATTAATGAAGCTCAAATTCCAATCATTATGAATTTGTTCTTGCTTGCTGGTGTCTATATTTGCTTGCTGCTATTGTTTCTCTCTGTTTGGATCTATGGAGGTAAACTGCTTCTTCTGCCTTTGACGGCATTCTCCTGGATTGTATTAGCCTGAAATAAACCCTTCCTCACATAATCTGTATCTAGTTGGATGCTTGGAACAGCAATGAGGAGCTGACTGTAACAAAAACGAATTCTGTGATTCAGTTACGTTTATCTCTGTAACCAAAAACACCTTACAGAACAAGCCAAGGAAGGAAGGGTTTTTTTGTTCTTGTAAATTCAGTCCAAGGCAGTTTCTGCCCATGTGGTCTGACAGAACTTCATCATAGCATGAGCTTATGGCAAAGGTCCAGGTTCATGGCAGAGAGAATGAAAAGAAAGTGACCAGAGTGGAGCCTGGATAACATACACTAATAGAAACCTTTTCTTTTGCAGTAATCCCATTTCCCAATGTTTTCACAGACTCTCAAAGGAGTGCCACCTGCTTGGAATTAATCTTTCAGTGCCTGTGTCTTAAAAAAAAAATGAGGGGGATGTGGTCATATTCTATAACCAAATGTTAGAATTCCTGCCTGCATAATCAATTATAATACTAAATTATAATAATTAATTATAATAGTAATCATTTTAGTCTTAATTTGTCACCATACTGTCAGTTATCGTAGTCTGAGCAATAGATCTTTATGAAGCCAATTATATTCTCAAAAAGTTAAGATTACCATTCTATATTAAAAATAACATAATATATCTGCATTGCAGTGCTGGTATCAGTTGAAGGGTGTTGCTCCTTACCCCTCCCTTTACCATATAGGATGTTTTCCTTGAGACATCTGTCTAACCTTGTAGGTCACTTCCTAGCACAGGAATAAAATTATTGACAACCTGACACTTGAACTTTGCAGTGTATCTACTATACTCTATCTCCATCTTCTCTCCTGTTCCTAGGATAATACCACTAATTTTTATAAGTCTTTGCAAGTTAATATTATTGAAGCATCCTTCCACATTATTTGATCCTTCGTGAACTCATATAGTGATCAGTTAGCATCCCTTGAATATTTTTTGATTTGCTGTAACCTAACCTAAAATTCTATGTGCTATGGTGATTTTGCTGTATAGTACCAGTTGTCTATAATATAAAAAAAAAAAATTCCCAAGTACCAGTTGACTATAATGTAAGATGAAATCCCCAATTACCATGACAAACTGAGGATTATGAAGTCACACTGCATAGGACGAATTATATACATGACAATGTACTTTTTGTAGGCTCTCAAAATTTTTCTGTAGGACTAGAGTGATCGCTTAGTGGGTAAAGTGATTGCTGTGCCAGCATGAGGACCTAAACTGTGAACTGCAGAACCTATGCAGTGACAGCTGGGTGTGGGGGCCCACACTGGAGGGAGAGACCGATTATCTCTAGAGCAAGTCAGCTAACTAGACTAGCTGATTCGGAAAGGTCTGTTTTCAAGTAAAGGAACAGTTCTAAAGCAAAAAAGGGGCGGGGGGAGTGATTGAGGAGATCATCTATTATTTATCTCTGGCAGACACATAACCATGCACCAGCACACTTGTTCACCCACACACATACACACACATCTACTCCAGTGAACCACACATATACGAGCAAGTTAAAAAAAAAAAAACATAAAGCAAAGGCATCTACATATACACCAACATGTAAGATCATCAGCAATTTTTTTCTTACTAAAATAAGTTTAAAAAATGTTTAAATCCTCAAAAATAGTTGCACCATTTGAGAAATTTAATCGCAGGTTTCCATATATACTGGTAAGCAAATACTTTTAACCATGCGAGTATTCCTTTCAAGGGCCATCGAGGTTGGCACTTCAAGAGCCCTGGAAGAAGCCAACCTATAGCAAACATCAGCTCTGGAATAGCCAGTGATGTTTTGAGGGCTGGGAGGACAATTGTTTCAGAAACAGTTGAACACCTACTGTGCTGATTGCCTCAGTGTGCTGCATTCAAATTTTGTGAGCATTTTCAAGGGAACGAAACTATTATTCTTTGAGTTCATATAGTCTTCAAGGGGATCTTTGGCAAATGGTGTTCATATACAGGATAAGGAAGCCTCCTCCACATTTCGCACGAGGTGATGGACTTGAGTCCACCCTGATAGCTTGATTGCAATAGTGCCCATGGGCTCTGGAACGGTAGCTCAGCAAAGGCAGACAAATTGACTAAGTTCTGTGCAATGTGTCTGTAGACTGAAATACTGCTATAAAAGCTAATGAGAGTGAAAAGAATTCATGTGCCCCCAATTAATAAGGAAAGGAGAACTCAGTAAGCTCATGAGGACTGACTGCATCTCAGAGGCATTTGCCTGCAAAGACGAAAGACCCAGGTTAAATTTCCCAGGACTCACGTTAGCTATATACACAAGGAGGCACAAGTGTCTGGAGTGCATTTGCAGTGACTGGAAGCTTGACGTGCCCATTCTCTCTCTCTCTCTCCCTCTTTCTCCGTCAAATAAATAAATAACTAAAATTGAAATGAAATGAAATGAAATGAAATAAAATAAAATAAAATAAAATAAAATAAAATAAAATAAAAAATAAAATAAAATAAGATTTTCAACCAGCATGGCAGCACACACCTTTAATCCCAGTAGTTGGGAGACAGAGGTAGGATGCTCACCATGAATTCGAGAGGCCACCCTGATGTTACATAGTGAATTCCAGGTCAGTGTGGGTTAGACAGAAACCCTACCACAAAAAAAAAAGAAAAGAAAAGAAAAAACAGATTTCAAGCCTTACTTTTTTTTGTTTGTTTGTTTTTACATTAAATATCTGAAAAAAAAGGAAACCTATATCCAGGCTATAGATCATTCAAAATATTTCAGTTGTATAGCATCCTATATCCTTATCTTCCTTACTCTTCTTATTTACATTATAATTCCTTTATTTAAGTATGTGAACATGGTGTATACACATGCTTTAATGTGTATTTATAGATATCTTAATATTAAAATTTTCAAAATTCATTAGTCATATAGGTTTGCTTTGAATTGTGGGCTTGTGTTGAAATGGTCCTTTGAAGTGGGTAAGTTTTAATTTCCCCTTCACATAACAGTAGAAAAATCCTGTGTAGCATTCTGGAAAATAGAATACTATATCTGAATAAATACAAACAAAATAAAAAACAACAAGCATACAGAAAAAAAAAAACAACTATGTAACCTACCCATAGGAAATAAAACAATAATGAGTTTTATGTACATGAAAACTTGGTAGGGAAACACATTACATCACACTCTCCACCTTTCTTTCCCAAGCTTCTGGTAACCACTTTTGTTCAAACCTCTAAAAGATCAAGTTTTAAAAATTATTCCTATAAATTAGTTTCTATTGCCCTTCTTTTCTGTGTAATTATGCTATTTAACATAAATGATATTTATTTCCATTCATGTTGCTACAGATGAACAAATTTCATTTATTTTCTAGGTGCATTTTGAATTTCATAAGACAATCTTTTCTTAGGCAATGGTCACTTTATGGACAGGTGGGTTGTTTCCATTTCTTGACCATTGTGGGTGGTGCTTCAATGGGCTTAGGTTGCTGAAATCTCTTCTGCGTGCTTGTCTCATGCCCTTATGTTGTAGTCAGCCTCAGATTACTAGGACCAACTTCCAAACAGACACATTTGACGGGAAGATCGGGTTCATTTCAAGCTTACAAATCCAGGAGGAAGTTCCATTAGTGGTGGAAGAAGCTGCTCACTTCTGTACATCCAAAGGGAGAGAAGCAACCGCAGTAAGCAAAACACTATCAGTAGATAGCAAGAGCCTCACCAGAGATGAAACTGCTTTTTCTCCACGCATCTGGAATATCAGATCTGCCCCTAGTGGCACGCAAGCTCCAGCAGGCTGCTAGAAATGCTTAAATAACTGAGGCTCTGGGGGACATGCATTCACATTCAAACTACCACACCTTTGAATGTATATACAGTATATACTCTGTAGATACGTTCTCTCTCTCTACCTCTTTTGCTCTCTCAAATAAAAAAATAGATAAAATAAAATAAATTCACTATTAACTGAAACATTGTTACTTTTTCCTTTAAGCCTATTGTATTGTCTCTTCATATATTTCTAGCTCTATTATTTATTTATATATATATATATATATATATATATATATATATATATATATATATATAGCTAGCCTTGTTTACTAAGTGGATTGAAATAGCCACCATTATTGAACGACTCTTTCTGTATTTTATTTCCTTGTTTTGAGGCTTCCTTACATAATATTACTATAGAAATTCCTCTTTGATTTATTAGTGTTTATATTCTTTCCTTTTTATTTTTAAATAAACTATATTGTTATATGTGAAATTAAATTCTTCATACTAGCATATGAGGAATTATTGTTTTCAATTCCTTCCACCAATATCATTGTCTCCATCAGTATATTTACATGACTTATTTTTATTATAATTTACTATTAAGATGGTCATTTTATTTTCTGTTTTAAATTCATGTTTGGTTTAGCTCATTTTTATTTTTTCTGATGTTAAACTTATTGCATTTGGAGTTATATTTTGACGATATATTTGTAGTGTATTCATATGTTTCTTAATATAACAGTGTTTGTTTTCCTGATTATTGTTTTATATACATTTGAATTATTTTGTTCTGATATTTTACAACTTCAATTGGAATTCAAGTGTTACCTCCTTTATGATCCTCTAACTTCCCCCACATGTCTCCTAATTACTTCCCCCACAAATAATTAAGAATGCATGATGTGATACTATTTTTGTTTCAATAATCAATGGTAATTTGCAATATTTTTTAGAGAAGAATATGTATTGTGTTTGTAGTTGCACATGTCTTTCTAGTCCCTTCTTTATTCCCAATGTGCTGAGATTCCTTCTATCATTTATTTTCTGTTTTAAAACAGCCTTTAAGAATTCATTTTTAAAAAACTTGCTAGTAACATGTTTGCTCGGTTTCGTCTAAACCTACTTAGATTTTCCCTTAATTTCAAGGGTATATTTTACTGGATGCCAAATTCTGGGTTGACACCTCATTTCATTTGGGACTTGAATACAAACTGGTATTTTTCCCCCTTACATGCTTTCTGATGATATCCACTGTCTTTCATTTTGGCTTTCTCACTTATATAAAGTGCATATTCTCTTGCTAAAGTTGAGAATCTTTTTCTTTGTCTTTAGGTTTTTTTTTTTTTTTCTTCAAGCTTGACTATGAGTTATTTTCATGTTACTTTCTTCATGTTTTTCCTTTTTTAGAGTTCACTAAGCTTTGTGAGTCAACAGCATTGTGTCTTTTATCAGTTTAGGAAGCTGCATTCAGCTATTGCTTTACTGACTAGAAACCCTTTGTATCTGATACTCTGAGCATGGGAAATAAGACATCATGCTGGAGTCCCATAGGGACACGGCTGCTATGTTATTATTTATCAATTGACTTCCTTCATGTTTTCCAGCTTTTATAATCCCTATTCTATGTTGCAATTTGAAGCTTATCCTGATTTTTCCATTATGCTGTGTGTTGATTTTGTTTTATATATTTTATTTTCTGTTGAAATCTGTTTCTTTGTTCAGTATGATTTTTTTTAATTTTTTTTTATTTAGCTTGTGCTTATATATGGAGAGAGAGAAAGAGATAGAGAGAGGGAGGGAGAGAGAATAGGCACACTATGGACTCCAGCTACAGCAAATAAACTCCAGACACATGTGCCACCTTGTGCATCTGGCTTACCTGGGTTCTAGGAAGTTGAACCTAGGTCCTTAGGTCTCACAGTCAAGTACTTTAACTGCTGAGCTATATCTCCAGCCCTCAGTATTTTTCATGTTTATAATACCTCCTTTAAACATTTTTTTCTGATAATTATATCATCATGCATTGAGACTTGTTGATTTTTTTTTTCTTTTTCATTCAAGTTTAAAGTGGTACAGATAAGTTTCCTCAATCATTTCATTGTATGTAGGGGAGGGTTGCCCTTGCTGATTGAAAAAAGGGTCCTGGTCTGTAGAATCCACATAATTCATGGACAGGATATGAATCTGAGTTTACCGCTGGATCTCTTCCAATTCTCATCTGAAAGTCCCTTGCCACTCTTCACTGTGTATTCCCAATAAGAAGCTTTCGGGCTTATTGGTATAAATGCTCAGCACAGACCAAAGACCTCACTTTCCATTATGCCTCTTTTGGAATCATCCAACAGAAACAGAGATTTAGACCTCATAGGAACCGCTAGGATGGAGTCTCAGGTTACACGTGTTTCCACTGACAAAATGGAATACGGTTTCATCACCATCCTTAAAAATGACATTTCAGGTCTTTACTCATCTTTCTGTGCCACAAATCCTGACGGGATGTAGAGGACAGCCTGCTAGATTCTGACAAGTATGGATGTCTAGGGCACCCCTCAGCCCTGCTTGGCACTGATGTGAATAGACAAGGGTTGTTTTGTCTGCGATGTGCTGTTTGTGTCCAGCAAGGATTTACTAAAGCATGGCAGATACTGCTCAGATTCTTTCTGCTTTGCTCGGAGTCTCTTCTTTTCTGTACCCATTGTTAGTGCCTGAAAGCCAGCTGCCTTGGCTATATGGCTATTGTATGTGAGAAAAAAATTAAACCAAAAGAATACAATATTATATCATTTCTTGGATTCAGCCATTCATGATAATCTTCTCTTTCCCTACCCATCATTTAGAGAATTCTAAATTTGTATATAATCCAGGTTTTTTTTATTAATTTTGTGGGACATATAAGGAAATGCATATCTACAGATTTTTTTTCTGAAATCAGACAGCTGATAGCATCATTTTATTATAAAACTTGTAATAAATCTCAGTATTCCTCCATGAAAAAAGCCTCAGCCACTACATGCTTGCAGAAATCTGAAGCCACTGCAGTGATGCCTTCTCCAGGTCTTAGCAGCAATTGTTAAGAAAGGAAGTTAAAAAAGAAAGAAAGAAAACAGTCAAAAAAATTTATAGTGGTTGGAGAGATGGCTCAGCAGTTAAGGTGCTTGTGTGCAAAGCTTTAGCTCCTTGGTTGAACTCCCTAGTGCCCACCTAAAGCCAGATGCACAAATGCACAAAGCAGCATGTGTGTCTGGAGTTCATTTTCAGTGGCTAGAGCTCCTGCTGTGCTCATTCTCTCTCTCATGAAAAACAACAACAGCAAAAAAAAAAAAAAAAAAAAAAAAAAAAAAAAAAAAAAAGCCTGAGCCAGGAATGGTAGCACACACCTTTATTCCCAGCACTCAGGAGGCAGAGGTTGGAGGAGCCCTGTGAGTTCAAGGCCAACCTGACACTACATCATGAATTCCTGGTCATCATGGGTTAGAGCAAGACCCTACCTCAAACACACACACACGTATGTCTTACTTCACCAATTGGCACATAATTTCGATGTGAAATCCATCCACAAAGATCTCATCAGCCCTTCTCTTTTCGAGACATCATATTGATAAGAAAATACATAGTCTTCATAGTGGTGCGCACTTTTAATCCCAGCAGCCAGCAGGCAGAGGTAGGATGATCACTGTTTGAGACCAACCTGAGTATGCATGCTACATAGTTACTTCTAGATCAGCCTGAGCTCCAGTGAAACCCTGCCACAGAAAAACAAAACAAAGAAAACGCATGAAAATACATAAGGTGGAAAAGCACGGAGCAAGTTACAGTCTCTGCTCCTGACCAAGCAGCTGTGCAGCTTCCTAATCAAAATAAATCACCTCAGAAATTAAAAATCAATCGTGTCTTTCGCTCAGGGTGTCACAACACAATAATGCAGAGAAAAGGTAGAAATGTTCAACTGGTAACATATGTGTTCAACATAATTCATTGTATTCACAGCAATTAATTTATTAGCACAGCAATTAATTTTATTCACTATAAGATATTAGCTTTTTGCCAAGAATTTATTGCTGAATGAGTCATTTTATGGAGATCTGGGTTACATATCAATTTATAAATCCTAAGTACTTTGAGAGTCACTTTAAACCATTCCAAATTATCAGTAATGAATTATTGCTATGTGGATTATTTTGCTCCTATATCTTATACATTTTCCTCATTGATAATGACATTTTCAAGACATACGATATTTGGATGAATAGATACCACCAACAGATAACCAAAAATGGACATGTTTTCTCTCAATTTGTATGGAGCCTTTCATGTCAAATATTTTCAGATAAGTTTCATAGGTTCTCAAAATGTGACAAACCAATATATTTAGACAGCAAAAAATAAATAACCACACAATAGAAGCCATCTGACCTACAAAGTGTGCAAATCCTCAAATAATTACATCCAGCAATTATAAGAAAATTATCTGATTTGGCAAGAAAAATAAATTTTATGTTCATTCATGCATAGGAAGGAATATCTAAGATTTCAGGTGGTAAAGGGTGACTTTGTCCTAAATCATGAAAATCAGGACAGCACATTTCAGAACAATCAGATGAAAAAGAGCCCAGGGAGCATCCATTCTCATAAAAGATGACTGCAATTAACACTTGCGTTATTTAGATGTTGTTATTGACACCAACAGTATTCTGTGCTCTCTGCAAGCTGCACTGTGCCCTCAAGGTGGGCACATAGATAACAAGCTCATTTTTTCTCCTCTATTACATAGATGCTATGGGACAGACTTATTCTCCTCTATTACATAGATGCTATGGGGCAGACTTACTTGATTTAAAAGGGAATTTAAAAATGCCAACAGGGAAAAAAATGTCAAACTGGAGTGTTATTAAATCAGAAGCAAAAGATTGAAGTCCATATATCAGGAATAATTATATTTAGCCTCTGTTAAAGTTTTGTTCTGTTTTGTCCTTATCTTGATATTTGTTTGTTTTGTACTAATGGGAGTATTTGGGAACCAGAGGCTTTAAGACAGGATTTTCATTTGGTCCCCTCTCCCTAAATGAAAAAGCTTGTTAAGGAAGCTGATTTTGGGAGAATATTGACTAGCAGGAAGCATCTGTCATGATACCCATTTGCGATGAGCATTCCCCGATGTTCTCCTTTAAGCTAGCTGGCTGGAACAATTATAGAACATTGTTTATTGAATACTGAAGCTATAGATTTTTGTGTTTTTTTTTTAAATTATTTTTAATAGTGTACAACGGATTTGGCTCCATTATGGTATTCAAATATATTTTGTTTCCCTCCCCACTCTTTGTGCCCTCGCCCTCCTCCCTGGTGTCCTCTCCAGCCCAGAGCCTCCTTGTTTGGGAATGGAATAGAAATGGCAGTGTTGGTAACAGTGAGTGATGTATAATGCACTTTAGAAAAATATCTATATTTCTATGTAACTTATATTAATAATTTCCAAATAAAACCATCATTGAAATAACAAATAATCCAATTTAGTCTCAACATAGAATTTTAGAGATCTCCTTCAGTTACAAGTGTTGAAACAGACATTTTTACCAAGTCTTGAAAATTAAGGTATTTGTTTTAAGTTATGTATACAGCTTATACAGACATATTGGTACCATCATTAGCATCCTCCCTGTCCTTCCCCCTCTGCAGGGACCCTCCTCATTGGGGAATATCGGTCATGCATTGTGGAGTTAGCCATCAGTTATGGGTAGGAGGCAATGTCTCTGTGCATAATGACCCAAAGTATGGCTCTAACATTCTTTCCGCCTCCTCTTCCACAAATTTCCCTGAGCCACATTGGGTTCATTTTAAGTCTGCTTCAGTGATGAGGTCTTGGGAGCCTCTGTATCTCTGTATATCTGGTTAGGTAGGAGTTCAGTATTCTCTGTGTCTATCTCCTTCACCCTTGGGCCAATACCAGCTTCACCAAGGAAGCAGAACTCTTGCTCATTTCCCCAATTATTACTTTTAGTTTCAGCTAGGGCCCTTTTGAAGTGTGATGGGCTGGTTCTCTCCTTAGAATCTGTGTCCATTTGAAAAAGAGAAATAAATTCTCCAGTGGAGAGTGAAGTTAGTGCCAGATAAACAAGATAACTTTTTTTTTTTTTTTTTAGAGAGAGAAAATTTAATAGGTATAGGCCCTCTTGTAGCTTATGATTGGTGGCAGCTTGATAGTGGAGAGTGGGCTTGTTTTTAGATATGGTTCTGACTTGATTTCCAGCTCCAGCTATGGGTTCCTTTCCACTGAGCAAATCAGTTAGCCAAATCAAGAGCAGTTGGTTTCTCACCATGGCTTTGTGCCACTATTGCATTTGTGTGAGCATCACAACAGGTTATTTGCTATTGAGTAGCTTAGACCATGAGTTGCTTGGGCAGATGTTGGTCATTTTCCCTTTGTCGCTTATGTAGCAACTCCCAGTACCAGCATGTGGCTAACATCTACAATAAGCTGTTGATCAGAGAGACCTACAAGGTTTCCCAAAAGAAGACAGATTTCTGTCAGAGTACTTGATGACCCACCAAAGGTTAGTGGTAAGACCCGACTGCTGAAGACACCATATGCTGTTGGTATGCAACATGGAGTGACCTGGCTGGAATCTGGAAGAGAGTCAGCCCCCAGACAGTTAGCTCATCTAGTGCTAGAAGGGATTTCACAATTTTTAGTGGTCTAATAAATTCATTGTTTAAGGATCATATGGCCCTACATTGTGTAATGATTAGAATTATTTATGCCAAATATTTCCCTGCTGCGGGAACTAAAATAAAGGGAATTTATTTATCTAACATATTCCTTTTGCAACCTCTGTGTGCTGGTTATAGTACTAAGCACTCAGGACACATCAAAGAAAAAACAAAGTTTCTCCCCTAAAAGAATATAGACACTTGAAATCATGTCCTCTGAAAACCTTTAAAGAGAAGCAGCAAGACATGCTGCAATAGTGATGAGAGTCTCACCCCTACTCCTCAAAACAACCAGGAAAACAGATTTTAAGACATGAGTGTATGTCCTCTGGAATAACAATGCCCTTAGGTATAGCAATTTCTCTTGACTATTATACTTTTTCTAACATAAATGGAGGATCTCACCCCTCAGAACGATAGAGTCAACTCTTTTTTGTAGTTCTTGGTATTCAGATCATGTTCTTCAGAAATAGTCAAGGTGAGGTAGGTTTATAATCCTTTTACAGAGGCTTAAAAATTTAAGTAAAGTCTGAGACTAGCTGTGAGGCATGTACATTCAGGACACACAAATTCTCTTCCTAAAATTGCTTTTAATCAGTTTCACACCATGGCATTTTAGTCTTCAAGGATTTGGATCTTCTCTACTTATGCTACATGGTTTTATTTAGGAATAATGCTCATATCATCATATAGGCAAACATTTGTTTGGGTGAAAGTAGTGTTTTAATAATTATAAAATGTATAATGAACTATGATATTTTAGTTTTATGTTTTAAAAAGTGGCAAAGGTTTTAATATTGTAAGATATTTAATCGAGATAATACATGTTTCATTTCTTGACCATTTTATTCCTACTATTTAAAGTATTGACTTTAAATAACAAGATACATTGTACAGTAACACAAACCTTTGAAGTAAGTATAATAAATAGTTATCTGCTATCCTTGTAGGTAAATAGAAGTAGATATCTTATTTTATAGATATCTCCTTGTGGGCTGGAGAGATGGCTTAGCGGTTAAGGCATTTGCCTGCAAAGCCAAAGGCTCTTGGTTCGATTCTCCAGGATCCACTTATGCCAGATACACAAGGTGGCACATGCGACTGGATTTCATTTGCAGTGGCTGGAGGCCCTGGTGCACCCATTCTCTCTCTCTCTCTCTCTCTCTTTCTCTCTCTCTCTCTCTGCGTCTTTCTCTCTTGCTCTTTCAAATAAAAAAAGTTTAGATACTTCATTGTATAGATTCAATAATAACTTATTATGCACAATATATACTATCATGATTTTTCATTAAATTTATAAATAATGTAACATTGTACAGATTCGACAGGGAACAAAAGTCACAGAGAGTAAATAAAATTCACTGGTCAGAATTTTTTAGAAAGTAAGTTGTTTAGAAATATGTATGTGATTAAATTTTGTGCAGATGATCCTATGTACTTGCGTCCCATTGCCTTTTGTCCTCTTTTCCTCCTCCTCTACCTCTTCCTTCTATAGTTCCCCTCCAGCCATCCCTTCCTCTCCCCTTCCTTCTCACAGTTCAGAAGTGGAAACAAACCCTCGACTTCTACTTAAGCAAAAGCGCTTCATGAAGGCATTGCCGACAGAAGTGTGTAAGGAGATGAATGAAAATACAAATCGACACGTGCTGAGCTTTTGGCTTTCTAAGGAGCTGATTCAAAGGACATTATAAACTGTTGCTTGTGGACAAAAAGAATTCTTATTTCAAACTGAATATTTAGTAGGCTGACACGATGCCAGCAAAAGAAAGCATTTATGTCAGAAGAAAGATCCAGAACAAAAGTAAAACCACATCAAAGAACCTGGCACCCAAGGCTTTGTAGCTGCTCACGTGGCGACAGGGCAAGCACAGGGCAAGTGCGTAGGTGTTGAGGGAGAGCCGAGAAGGCCGGGGAAGGCTGCTGTGCACTGCATTCAGAGCATGGAAGAGCCACTCAGCTCCCTACAGTGGCAGTTGGCGGGGAAGTGCAAAGAAAAGCACATGATTAAGGCGGCCACAGGTCAGAGCAAAGCTGTGAAGTATCTAGCCGAAAGACAAATGGCAGGGTCAGTATTCTTTGAACCTAATGAGTGAGGGGTTGGTTGTGGGAGGGGTAGAGCGCTC
Organism: Dipus sagitta; assembly: GCA_036346955.1. Classification (NCBI taxonomy): domain Eukaryota; kingdom Metazoa; phylum Chordata; class Mammalia; order Rodentia; family Dipodidae; genus Dipus; species Dipus sagitta. The sequence goes on along the minus strand of CM070782.1, from coordinate 86,597,556 downwards.
TAGAGAGGGATGCCCCCCCTGGAGCAGCTCACTGTGGGGACAACAGGCATGACCAGCCACTGTGCGCAGCTGTGAGCTCCTACCCAGGCCCTCGAGGTCACAGCAACATGCAGAGATGAACAAAGAGGCAAGAGCTGCTGAGCCATTCTAGCTCCAGAGTCTTCTAAGGATTCCTCTGGCCAGCATGGAAATTTCTTTCTGTCCAATATTTCTTCTGTTCCTTCTTTAACAGGTAACGCTGTTGTTTTAAGTAGAGGTAGTGGGAGAGCACTTGCATAACATACACAAGGCCCTGAGATCATTACACACACACACACACACACACGATGCGCATCTTAAACAGTATCTCAGCTTCTGCTTTGGGAAAAGCCTGAGTACCTCAACCGAAGATTCATCATCAGAGTGGGAAGTTGTGAAGGAGAAAATGGCCAAAGGAAATGCATGCACTTTTAAATACCATTTTGCAGGAGACAAGGGGCAAGCTTGACAAAGATCTGCTTCAGAAAAAAAAATGGACAGTCAGGATTGTTGCTGAGTAGTAAAAGGAAATTGAAGTATGCTGTTGGAAATTTTTAAAGTAAAAAAAAAAATCCAAAATATATTTTATGTTTATTTTGTCGTTGCTAAATTTCAGTGCAAATTGTGTTAGATTCCATTCTCAAAGTAAAACAACTTTTTTACACTATGCTTGATATATTGTCTGGTTAATTAATATTAAAAGAATGTATTGCCTAAGGTCTTCTAGTATTGCTGACACAAAATAGACAGGGCCAAAGTCCAGATCCCATTCCCTTAGCAGCTCTTTGAAGATGTGGCATCTCTTGTGTCAAGTCCTTTTCTTTACTGCTCAATTAATTCATGCATATCTGACACTATGTCCCAACTGTCTGATTGTGGGATAGCTGGCCTTCTTGGATGGGGACATGGTTATGGTTTTAGGCACTTTCTGTGCACACATTTGTCAGCGTTAGCTGTTACGTCCTCACTTAGCTTATAATTGATGCCCAAGGGGAAACTGTGCATTCCAACAACAATGATTAGTGATTATTCGCATCCTATCATTTGTATACCTTGGAAAGATACAAGGAAGATGATTTCCTCACTTTCGTGTCCCCTATATAAGTATTTTATTGGCAAATTCTATCAATAGACTTCAGCACTTCAATTTATTCCCCTTATCCCATTTTGATTTCACATTTCATTAGTTAAAAGTATTGAATCTGTGCCAAGTAAATAATATATACACACATGACTTTGAAGCTGGAATTGAGAATTCAGAACAACAAAGACACCTCTACCAATGACCAAATAAGGAATCTGAAAATAAGAAAGCTCATATGTATTTGCACACAGACATGGTTGGCAGTCACAGAGGCAGACAGGAACGCATACCTGCATGTGCGCACACACACACACTAACACATGCGCACGTGCATACATGCACACACAGACACTGATATCATGAATATATGCTCTTCTGGAAAGGGACAGTGGAAACATCATTTGCAGCAAGTGCTCTGAGTAATTAGATATTCCACAGAAAGAACTGATTTGCCAAATTCTGCATTATTTCTATCAAAACTGGAAAAGCTAGTCAAATGGATATAAACAGTACACAGTGCTAATAAACACATGTCTTGGTTTGCCCAGGGCAATGCTGTTTCTTGGTTGTTATCCCCACATAAGATTTCTTGGACCCCTGGAGCTCTTCTAATGGTTCCTATTTGGTTATTGGACCAAACAGCCATTGCCTTCATAGTATTTCTAAAGTATTTAACAACTCATAATATGCCAGTAACATTTGACCTGACAAGCCTTTCATTAAGTACTTCTCATCCAAAAGTTTGCTTTTCCTCGAGTTCTCACATACTGAGAGAACATGATTATAATCATGTTTGCTAAAGAACCACTTAGCTCCAGCATGTTATGTAAATGTAAAATAATCCATTAGGAACTATGCAGAAGTCTCCTGAGAAACTTCTATGACTCTAGCAGATTTGGATAATGGGAATGCTAGTGATGATAATATCTCATTGTGTTTCATAATATTAGCTGAATTTAGCTAGCTGTAAGCATTATAAGACATAATTGTAGGGATTGAGGGATGGCTTAGTGGTTGAAGCACTAGCCTGCAAGGCCAAAGGACCCAAGTTCGATTGCCCAGGACCCATGTAAGCCAGATGCACAAGGTAGCACATGCTTCTGAAGTTTGTTTACAGTGGCTGGAGGCCATGGCATGTCCATTCCCTCTCTCTCTCTTTCTCTCTCTATCTGTATCTTTCCTTCTCTCAAAAATTAAAATAAATAACCAAAAATTTTATAAAGGAAATCATAATTATAGTAAAGTTTCATCTTCATGGTACTTTCTAATAACATTTCTCTTAATTCCATAGTCCTAAACCCAGTTAGAAATACTCTGAATTTCTAGTAACATAGTATGTCCTCATTATGAACATCTTTTAAGTATTATTCTGTTAAAATTTTACATACGGTCAAGTGTTCTGAAGCTACAAATTAATGTAACTAAGTAAAATCAATAGAAGCAGTTGGCTCCCTTAGAGATCAATACACAAATGTCACCTAGATTGAATTTTATAGTGAAATAATAATGAATTTGAAATTACATAGCCCAAAATCCCAAATGTTTTTGTCAAATTTGTGTTACTCTAGAAAGATATTTCATGCTGGCTAATTTTATGCAGAAAATGGATTTCTTTTTCTGCTTGGGATGCAGAAATCAAAGTGTGGTCATCACATTTTCCCCTATGAGGAGGATCACAAGGTGGGTAGAGATGGGGACAGTGGGTTTGAAAGCATCACAAAGCTAGCTGCCTGCCAGTGACTCAGAGTATATACTCACCCCTATACCCACTTGATACCAGATGAGCAGCCCCACCGTTGACCTCAGCACCTCCATTAGGCTTCACCTCTGACATGTTCTCCACCATCACCATTACCAGAACTTCCGCCCTGAGCACCAATCACTCAAAGCATGCACACTCAGAGGGTAAATGTCACATCGTCTCTGGCAGTTATTTTACTTTTTGTATACATTTTCCATTATTCTCTTAGATATTTTTTTAAGGACAACTGTTCAAAAAATTTAAGTATTTTTTTTGTCTGAGAAATATTTTGCAGTCAAAAATGGTGTTTAAATGACTTTTATCTGCATCTTCATAATTTAAAAATATTTTGCATTAAAATATGTGTACCAGTGTATTTTTTAAAGCTTATCTTTCACTCTATCTCTTTTCTGTTTCTTTGAGAACCGTTAGACAAAGAAATGCATACTTCTTGTTTTCACTCTGTAAAACATTCATATTTCACTTACTTCTCCCATTGTCCAATAATTTAAATGATTCTTAAAAGTTTGACAGCAGTTACTTCACTACAAGGTTTGTTTGTGTGTGTGTGCACACAAGTGTATGCTTTTCTTACATGATTTGATATTTCTAGACCACACTACATTAACATGAAGTTCTATTTAGAGTTTCTTTATTTTAATACACTAGTAAAGCATTTATTTCATGCTTACTTCCCAAATTATTTCTTGGGCTGGAGAGAAGACTTAGTGGCTAAAGTTCTTGTCTGTAGAGCTAGATGCACAAAGTGGCACATGTGTCTAGAGTGCATTTGCAGTAGCTGGAGATCCTGGAAGGTCCATTCGCTCTGTCTCTGCTCCATCTCTCTCTGCTTGCAAAAAGAGAAATAAAATTTGGAGCTGAAAAAAGGGCTTAGCAGTTAAGGCATTTGCCTGCAAAGTCAGAGGACCCTGGTTCAAGTATCCAGTACCCACGTAAGGCAGATGCACAAGGGGGCGCATGCATCTGCAGTTCGTTTGCAGTGGCTGGAGACCCTGGGGTGCCCATTTTCTCTCTGAATCTGCCTCTCTCTCACAAATAAATAATTAAAAAACAGAAAATGAAATAAATAAAATTTGATAACTAAAACAAATGTTTCTTTTTGGACTATCTTGTTCTTTAGAAACAGACTTACTAATAAAGTTGTGCTCTGATAACCTTGTCACTCATAAGATTTTTATTTGTCCTGGGGTTTCATATATTCCAACATCTTAAAATAGATACGATGCATAGATAATTCCAGTTTTCCTTGACCTCAAAAAGTTAAAAAGTGCACCACTGATTCCCTGTCTGACTTCTCCATCTGTGGTCTTTGGCAAAAGACCACATTCCCAATAGAAGTCACAATTGCCTCCTTGGGGCCACATGTGTACTCAGTCTTCTCTGATAAGTCATTCTCTTTAGAATCCAGGGTGACGCCCCTGTAGTCATCTGGGTGACACTATTTTATATCTCCCACATATTCCTGATCATCTTACATAAACTCAGGTATACACACTGGTTTCAGTGTTTTTCTTATTTCTAATTTCTTGGTATTTGTGCCTAAAACAACATAAGTGTGTGTTTGTATATCTCTGTGTATGATATTCAATAAATATTTCATATTTTTCTTTCTTACTGTCATTTAAAAATGTTTCTTTATTTGGACTGGAGAGATGGCTTAGTTGTTAAAGCACTTTCCTGAAAAGCCAAAGGACTTCAGTTGGATTCCCCAGGGCCCACGTAAGCCAGATACACAAGGTGGCACATGCATCTTAAGTTCATGTGCAGTGGCAGAAGGCTCTGACACTCCCGTTTTCTCTCTCTCTCTCTTCCTCTGCCTCATGCTCTCTTTCAATAAATAAATAAATAAAATTATATATATATATATATATATATATATATATATATATATACATATATATAAACATGCACAAATGTGTGTGTTACTTCATTTTTTTAAAATTTTCTGGGCTGTTCAAATTTACTTTTTGTGAATTCACTTGCAGTCTCTGTGTAACATCTAAAACCAGGTAATTTTCTTCAAAAGTTTTAATTATTTGAGAATTACTTATGTTTTGCATTACTTGTTTCAAAAACTGGATTAAATATTTAACAAAGTTGCTAAAATACAGTAATATAAACTAGATAGTGTTGCCTAAAGTATTGATTCGTTGTGAATTTACAGCATGCCTTATTGTTTTGTAGAAAAATATTGCTCTTATTGATCAATAAATCTATGGTATAACTCATTTTTCTTTATGTATTCACATTACATACATAATGAATTAAACATTTTTATTATCCTTGTCATCTCTGAGAGGAATATCACTTATGCGCATGACAGTGTTACCTATTTCAAGTACATAGAGTGCCTTTGAAAAATATTTGGTGAATAACTATATAAATGATTATTTTATAAATGATGTTCCATTTCATCATAGCACATACTTCTGGCAACCTCCTAAGATTTTTTTACTACCTAGGGAAATTTTTAATAGTTCTTGATGGAAAATTGTGTTCAATCAAAATATATTGCAGAGCTTAGTCCTGGAATTAAAACGCTTGATTTATGAAAGACAAACAATTTTAAATTTCTTAACCATTTTAAATGTGCTATTTTATCATTAAATAACCAATTTTAGAAAGATCATATATAATCTCCTTCCTATGTGAAACATTAGTTTGTTTTAATTTCATTCAGAAAATGCTATGTATATATTACTAAATTATAATGATTTCTATTCAAACTTTAAATATATCACTTAGAAAACTACCTTTAACTTTGCAGTTACACTGATTATGTCCATAATGATGCTGTGTGTTTCTTCTTAAACATTATATGTCAAAATAACACTATTTAGGAGATAAATGAGTTTTGTATGTGACCATGATTGATTTTTGCAGAGAAAGATAACAGAAAGTAAACCAAAATGTGCTGCCTCAAAGATGTGTTACTGCACTTTTCGAATTGTTTCCTAACATTTCCCTACATCAAGAAGAAATATGCTGTAGTGAGACTTGATCTTTATTGCAGAATGTTAAGATTGTATGGTTGTAAAATTGGCATTCATGTTTTTCAATCCAAAACTGCAATAATGGGCTAGAAATCAATTCTTTGCAAGTGATAATCTCATAAGGCTTTCTCTGAGTAGTTCATGATTTTGACCTTTGGAATATTGGTTTTTAAGGGGGAAAATAATTTGGAATCTCTGACAGAAGTATTCACTTTCCTTGTCTAATATTAGAAAGTCATTTACAAAATCAAATGGAACCTGTTGTAACTTTTACAAGGAGAAGAGAACTCAGTGCATAGATAGTGTGGGTTCATAATAAATGTTGTTGTCATAACTTTAGCTTTTATGTAGCAGAAGTAGAGACCACAGACCCAATGGCACCCACACTTACTTTGCTGCTTCTGGCTGTCCACATCTTTAATGCAAATAGATGTGCATTTTAAATAAATAATACTATTTTGTTACAGAATGACTTCATTTTCAGCCATTTTTTTGTTATTGGCTCCTTACTGACTCTTAGCTGTGTTTTAAATTAAAATAGAATCTGGCCCATCTGGACTAGCTTAAGCAAATATATACATCCCTTTTAAAACATGGGAGTAACTTCTCAGTATATCACTGTTGTTAGCATTTAGGCACACCAATGAAAATCTTCTGTAACCTATAGTCAATTATCTTGGAATTTAAATTCTGAAAAGTATGTGACTCTTCACAAAAAGTGGAAATTAATAAAATAAATATGCAAAATATTATTATGCTACCTTCTATCACTAGTGTTTTTATTTAAAAAAACAATGTTTTTAATCTAGTGTTAAAAACAATGAAGCAGAGAAATTTTCTTTCCCAAAGGAACAAAAGGTAATTTTAAACATATGACATATAACTACTGAGTTATCTGCCCATGGTGTTTAATCTTGATTGTCAGCTTGGTTGGATCTGGAATCACCTCGGAGATAAATCCCTCAGCAGGTGTGCAAAGGTTTCTCTGTTAGGTTATCTGAGGTGTGAAGACCCACACTAACCGTTGGAGATGCCATTCCATGGCCTGGGTACCCTGGTGGAATAAAAAGAAGAAAACTATCTGAGCATCTCCATCACTCTGTTCTTCCTGGTATAGTAGACCAGCTCTGCTTCATGAGCCTGATGCTATGCCTCCTCCATCAAGATGAACTTAATCCTCTTCAACAGTGAGGTGAAATACACTCTTCCTTCCCAGACATGCTTCTTGACAGCTATGTTGACCCCCAACAAGGAAGTTAACTAATGCATTGCCTAACAGCACAGGAAGGAACAGGAAGAAAAAAAAAAAACATAGGAGTTGATTCATAGCACAATGTTATAGAAATTTAAAACAAGAAGAATCATTAGAAATAATGAATGGAAATGTCCTTCAGCCAACATCACGCTAAGACAAGATGTTTTATGACATATTTAAGCATATATATCTAAATAATGTCAGATATGAGAAAAATTCCACATTGTGGAGTTCTATTAAGTAAGTTGTTTGATTGAATAAATTATTCCTTATATATTAATTTAAATAATACTTGGACAAATTTACTAAAAGTTTCATATTTACAAAATATTCAGAAGTACCATGGATCATACCCTGTTTTATAAAAATAAAACAAAAGGAGAAAAAAAAACAAAAACAACCATCAGTGAACTACATGTGCAACATCCTTTCTTGTTCTCCTTTTAACCAGTTTCCTATTTTCTCACCTTTTGACAATTTGTTCGAGTTGCATTTTTTCTGCAGTATAGAGTAAATGTTTCAATATAGCTGTTCCAAACATTTGCATTGCTTTTCTTTTCCAAATTTATTTATTATTTTTTATTAACAACTTTCATTATTGTAAACAATTTCCCATGGTAATTCCCCCCCCCCTCATGATATCCCTGCCCCCTCTCAATCAGTCTCTCCTTTATTTTGATATCATAATCTTTTCCTGCAATTAGGATGGTCTTGTGTAGGTAGTGTCAGGCACTTCTACTTACATATATACAATACCATGCTTTTCTTTACCTAGATTCATTCATTCTCTCGCTCTCACTCTCTCTCTCACTCTCTCTCTCTCTCTCTCTCTCTCTCTCCATATTCTTCATCATCATTGGTCAACCAGTCTGCTGAACTCAGAAACTCTGTAGTCAGAGAGAGAGGGAGCAAGAACATGTCTCACAGAAACAAAGAGGAAGAGCAACAGAAAAAGACACTCACTGTTTATTTTTAACATCTGTGTGCAAGCCCAGGGGCACATTTCTGCACACATATGTGCATCAACCACACACATGACACCAAACACAGTCTCATGGAAAGAAGAGGAACAGAGATATAGGAAGACATCCAACCTTCTCTTCTACTCTTACTGGGCACACATGTGGTGGTTTGATTCAGGTGTCTCCCCAAAACTTAAGTATTCTGAATGCTAGGTTCCCAGCTGATGGAGATTTGGGAATTAACACCTCCTAGAGGTAGTGTATTGTTGGGGGCAGGCTTATGGGTGTTATAGCCAGTTTCCCCCTGCCAGTGTTTGGTACATTCTTCTGTTGCTATTGTCCACCTTATGTTGGCCAGGGGGTGATGCCCACCCTCTGCTCATGCCAACATGTTCCCATACCATCCTGGAGCTTCCCTTTGAGCTTATAAGCCAAAATAAATTTCTTTTTCCCCACAAGCTGCTCTTAGTTTTGAGATTTCTAACAGCAATGCTAACCTGACTGCAACAGTAAAGTGATACTGAGGAGTGGGGGTGCTGCCAAACAGCTGACTGTGTGGCTTTTGCCTTTTGGAGCTGAGGAATGTGGAATGTGGAATGAGGAATGTGGATGGATTTGAAACCTTTGCCTAAGAGACGCCTTGCAGTGTTGTAAGTATGGCTTGATGGACTATTCTGGCCAGAGTTGAAAGACTTGAATGCAATAAGAACTATGGACTGTGAGGTTTGGCTTATGAAGGTGAGAAAGAGCTTTGCTTGGGCTGGTCTAGCAGATTGTGTGAGAAGCTTGCTCTTGTGCCTGTGTCCTGAGAAGTTGTGCAGGGTTGCTTTGTGTAGAAATGAACTCATGTGAGCAGAGGGATATGGCACAGAAAGAAAAATCTTTGGGTGAACTGTTGCCCGTTCAGCTGCAATTGAGAGATTACAACCGTTGAGACTGGGCAAGCTGTCCTGCACTGGGACAAAAGGAAGAATGTCGATTCTTTTGGAGGGTTTTGAGTGTTCAAGAAATGTCCTGTTCTTCAAAGTCTGCTTTATTCCCCCTTGGGATTAACAAATTGGCACCCTACCTGGTATTGCAGAGTATAAGAAATGCAGGGAAGAGAGGGTCATTGAATTTGCAACACCGTCTTTTGTTTTGGAAATGGCCATGGACAGTGTGAAGCAGGTTTGCTGGTTGCCTGCATGGAGACCCCATGGGGCCATGAGGATGAACTGTGGATTGCAGTGGAGGCCCAGTGGAGATGCTGGGACCATGAGATGGCTGCTAAGGAAAGCTGCTGGCCCCAATGAAGTTTTCCAGGACTGTGAATAGCCTAGCTGGAGGGGCAAAATTGGAAGTCCAGAGGCTTGTTGCTGGTTAGAGTTATTGAACTGGGAGATTTGTCACTAACTAGAGTTGTTGGAGTTGGAGCTAAAAGTTTGGAATTTGCCCTGTTTAAATCATGTCTTTCTTGAGTATTTCTTTGGTATACCCAGTGCCATCTTTTGCATTGTGAATATTTATTCTGTGTCATTATGGGTTTTGGGGGGATAATTTTTGGCATTATGGCTTAGTTAATAGATCTTGGATTATAGGGATGCTTGAATTGATCATTGGTATTGATAAAAGCTATGGGAACTTTTAAAGTTGGACTGAATACATTGTATTTTATACCATGTTTGGATATCAGTTTATGGGGGCCAGGGGCAGAATGTGGTAGTTTGACTCAGGTGTCCCCCATAAATTTAGGTATTCTGAATGCCAGGTTCCAAGCTGATGGATATTTGGGGATTAGCACCTCTTGGAGGGAGTGTATTGTTGGGGGCAGGCTTATGGGTGTTATAGCCAGTTTCTGCATGCCATTATTTGGCACACTTTCCTGTTGCTATTGTCCACCTTATGTTGGCCAGGGGGTGATGCACACCCTCTGCTCATGCCATCATTTTCCCTGCCATCGTGGAGCTTCCCCTCGAGCTTATAAGCCAAAATACATCTCTTTTTCCCAAAAGCTCTCTTGGTTTGGTGATTTCTACCAGCAATGCGAACCTGATTGTAACAATGCCCATGGGACACACATCTTCAGACCCACATTCATACAGCCCACACTGCTCCACATGTACTACATGCACTAGACAAAATCATTGTCATTACTGCTATAACCACTACTGGTAGGAATAACATAAAGAAAATTTAGAGGCAGTTTTATTTTTCAAGAGAGAGTAGTTTTATCTGTAACAAAAAAAAGAAAAACATGAATTACTCTAAGAAATTAGTAGTGTTTTGAGATAAGCTAGCTTCAAACTTCGTTCGCATTTTCCAGTTATAAGATACACTACTGTAAGAGTAGAAAAACTCAAATTGTCAGAATTTATGGAGTATCATTCAACATTGTGAAATGTAAAATTGAAGCTCACTGGACATTAAACAGTATGCATTTCACTGATGAAAAAGAATATGATGTTCACATATATAAGTATATATCAATATATAATATATATAATATGTATAAATCATGAAGTACTGAGAGAAAATAAGTGCATCATATGCATATAAACATGGTTATCATATGAGAAATCAAGTGATGAATCATTGAAAGTACACTTGTAAAGAAATAATTGCTATGTATTGAGAAAGTTCAAACGTATAAACATTTTTATTGGTGGATGAAGAGAAAGATGAAGGTTGGCCTTGTTATGGTTATACGGAAAGAGAAAAACTGGGAGTTAGATCAATGAGGCAGAGCTCTCCAAAAACAGTTAGGTACATTAAAGAAACACCAGAAAGCGCTTTTATACTCACATGCTTCTGCACGCAAACTACCTAACTTTCTAATGGGAAGGGTTGGCCAAGAACTGAGAATCCTTAAACTGGCAGAGTCGTTTGTGCCATTGACATTTCATTGAAATTTATGATCTTCTTATAAAATATGATAAATTTCTATTGGTATTTCTGAAAACGTATAAATCAATATTTTATCAATATTCAGATAAGACATATTTTTATTTTATTTTATTTTTTGTTTTGTTTTTGTTTTTTTGAGGTAGGGTTTCACTCTAGCCCAGGCTGACCTGGAATTCACTATGGAGTCTCAGGGTGGCCTCGAACTCACGGCGATCCTCCTACCTCTGCCTCCCGAGTGCTGGGATTAAAGGCGTGCGCCACCACGCCCGGCTCAGATAAGACATATTTTAACTTTAATGTTTTTAATGTATTTGAGAGAGACAAAGAAGCAGAGAGAAAAAGAAAAAGAGAGAGAATGGGCTTGCCAGGACCTCCAACCACTGCAAACGAACTTCAGATGTGTGCACCCACTTGTGCATCTGGCTTAGGTGGGTCCTGGAGAATTGAATGGGGATCCTTTGGCTTTGCAGGCAAATGCCTTAACCTCTAAGCCAGCTCTCCCGCCCAGTATATTTCAATTTTAAAAATAAATGATAGGCATTACACAAAGATAAATTTATTTAAAAGAAACAGTTACAGCTTTAAAATCTTTCCCTATTTTCATCACCAAACCAGCAATCTAAAAGCTTGAGCTGATTTTTTCTAAAATATTTCACCCTATTTAATATATGTTATAATTCAGTAAGAATATGACTGTAATTGTAATTTGTTTGTCAACATAGTTTACATAGACATAGAAGGGTATCTGGAAAGAAAAATGTATCTTATAGTATACATTATAAAATTTGATCAGGTTTTAAAATGTGAAGGAATGCACTGTGGTGATTACATTGTGATAAGACATAAACATAAACACTTTATCTGAAATCTCAATTAGCAGCATTTACATATACACATGCATGCACTCCTCTCCTTGTAATAGAAATATATGTGATAACCAATTATATTCAAAAATAGTCTTACCGTATAAACAGCAACTTATTCTCTGTATTCATGTGTTTATGGTGCTAAACGTAGGAGTGAAACTCTATTTTCTTGTCTTTAATATTTAATTGTCTATTGAACAGGATAACAAAACTTGATTGCTGAGATAGTTTTACTGAATTCATTTATAAGCTCTTAAACCAGAAGGAAATTCTCTCTGCAACAATATTAGCAGTTTATTTGCCCTATTAATAAAAAACTCACAACTGTATAATAAATTTCATGAATATTTAAAAATGTAGAAATAAAATTAATTAGGAAAACCCAATATATTCCTAATCATTTGTATAGAAAAATTTCAAATTTAATATTTTAATATTATTTTCTCTTTTTGAGCATAGTGATTGGAAGCAATATTAATTATTTAAAAAGCTTCTGTGTTTTTATTAAACATCACAATTGGAGATCATTACATTTACTTTAATATTCATGACTTCAATACAAAGTTCATACAAATTATCACTTCAGTGATACCTTCACATCATTATTCTCTGGTTGTTCATTAAACTTTTAACCTATAGATCAATGCCTAGGATGTTTTTTGAAATAGGATTCTAGTTTCCGTATTTACTGTGACAGATCTTGTGAGGTAGCAAGTTAGCTCATGTGCCGTATAGTCTTACAATTTCTTAGTTTGGAATTTGCTAATCTTATTATGAAAAGTTCATTTCTTAAAAATATTTATTGATTTATTTGCAAGGAGAGAGACAGAGATAGAGAGAGAGAGAAGGGAGACAGACAGATAGAGAATGGGCACGCCAGGGGTTGTAGCCACTGCAAACAAACTCCAGATGCATGTGCAAGGCCCTTGTGCATCTGGTTTACATGGGTCCTGGGGAATCGAACCTGGGTCCTTTGGCTTTACAGGCAAATGCCTTAACTGCTAAGCCATTTCTCCAGCCTGAAAAGTTCATTTTTTAAGTTAGCTTATGGCACTGAACAGCAAAGATGTATTACAATTTTAAATTATCGATTTTAAAGATATGACTAGGTTGTGACTTTTTTTAATTTTAAGCCTTATGTTTCTTCTATAGATATCTTAAGTTTGATGTCCATTAAATATCTTAATGCAAAATTAGTTAAATCTAAGAGGACTAGATTTCATTAGAATTTTTATGGTAATTTTAAGTAAAATAATTACATTTACTTTCTCTAATGGAAAAAAATATCAGATTTAAAAGATAAATGAGCTATTTCTTGACCTTTCAAATATTTCTTCTTTATTTGTTTAATTTTTATTTACTATTGGAGTGAGAGACAGATGTAAAGACAGACCCAAAAAAGGGCATGGCAGGACCTCTTGCTGCTGGTCTTAAATTCTAGATGTGTGTGCTACTTTGTACATTTGATTTTATGTAAATATTGGGAATCAAACCCAATCAGTAAGGCTTTGCAAGTAAGCAGTTTAACTACTGAACCATATCCCCAGCCCAAATAGTTTCTGTTTTATGTAATACATTAAGAATACTGGATTGGTTTCCTTTTAACACTACTTTAGAAATCTCCAGAAAAATGTAAATTCTTGTCACATTATTTTCCTTGTTACATAAACCTATTTTATTACTATACAAGAAGACACAACCGTATTACTTACTTTTTCTGCTTGTGGTAATAATATAATTGACAAGCAATTTAAGGGAGGAATAGTTTAATTTGGCTCCCAGTTTGAGGATATTGGCCAGCAGGGCGGAGAAGATACAGCACCAGAAACATAAAGTAGCAGGTCACACCACATGCATAGCCAGGAAGTGATGACAATTGGGGATTTGTCTTGCTGTCTTTTCTCTTAGTTAATCTGGATCATAACCCATGGGATGATCCTTCCCACAGTCTGAGTGCATCTTCCCTTCCTAGTCAAAAATTTGGGAAACACACTGGTAAACTCAGTGATATGTCTCTAGATTGATTAAAATTCATGCAAATCGACAACACAATAGTACCTCTTGTCAAATTGAGATTCAAATATATTATTAATTAATTAATTAATTAATTAATTAAGACTGGATAACATGTAGCCAAGACTAGTTTTAAACTTGTTAGATTAATGAGGATTTTTTTGAACTTCTGTTCCTCCTTCTCACAACCTTGTCAGTGTGAAGAGTGTACTAGTACATCACCAAAACTTAGGATTGAACGAACATAGGGCTTTGTTCATGGTAGTCAAACAGTCATATCTGAGCTGTATCCCAAGCCCCACAAACACATCAATCAATAATATTATTTCACTGTGTATGCCGTAGCCTTTTTAGAACAAAATTCATGTATTCCATATCTTTATATGTCCCAATAGTACTATTAACACTGTTTAAAAGTCCAAAATCTCTTCTGACTCTGGAGGGAATGCACTATCTGTGAACCATTCTTTGTAATTTTTCTTAAGTTCATATTTCTAACATGCATAGAGGAAGCATTCCTATTGCAAAAATCAAGGACAATGAATGGTAAGAACAAAGCAAGGCACACACTGAGTACTACAGCACTATATTTGGTTCCTTAGGATCATAATGAAATCGCACAGTTCTTCTCTTCCAGGTCTGACACCTGCAGAACACGTTTCCCATCTCTCTCGCTCCTGCTGCACTTTGAGCCTTCAGTTCTCCTACGTAGGTGTCTCACGCTTCCAGCATCTCTAAATTCTGAGGCCTCCAATGCTTCTGAGGCCTTACATTTTCCTCTTCACACAAAGGCCTCTTGGAGCTGCGATGTGGAGAATTACAGCCTCGCACACATTGCCTTGGCTTAGTTACTTTCATGAACTTTGGCACAAATTTCTGAGACTCTGTAATGCTAGTATTTTTTCATGATTGCCAAACAAGTGCTACATGTCTGACAAATGACATATACTGCTGCCAGCTTGAGGTATAGCCTTGCCCTTTTGAACCAGAGCTATAGTGACCTCTGTATACTACGATGGTTGAAAATACATAAATTTACTTTCTTAGGTGGTCATTCCTAAGTGGAATTGCCTAACGTTGGCATTCTAAATTCAAGCTCTCTCCTTTCAAAAGAATCTTTATTTTCATAAGTTGGAGCACTGGAGGACTAGTATATAGTGTCATAGGTCTTTTACTATTGACCTGATGCAAAGAACAGTGTCTGTTTAATGGTGCTGAGATGTCTTCGATACTCACAGCTACATTTCCATCACCTGTCCTATCTGCATCTTTAAATATTGCATTTCCTGTCATTGGCACGATTTTCTTCTTATACATTTCAGCTCCACATGTTCTCTGACTTAGAGCTGTATGACATCAGTGAGCAATAAAGGTCCACAAATACAGTCCTCATATCACTGAGAAGAAGAGACCACGTGGGACTTTTTGGCATCAACAATGAGTGACCGTAGCCTAGGAACATGGAGTCTGCTTGTTTAAAATACCATAGTGTTGCAGATACCATCTTGTTGTTGGGGCAAACACCTGACCACAAGCAGCTTACATGAGGAAAGGATTTATTTACTTATTTCTGGCTGAAAGATTCCAGGAGAAGCTTCGTCGTGACAGAATAATCTGGCTCACTTCATCATATATCCACAGCAGAGAGAGAATAGCCAATACCCATAAAGAGGAGCTAACCCTGAACACATACCTTAGAGTTGGACTAAAATCCAACCCAACTTGGTATATAACTTGTACTCAAAATTGAATTTAAAGAAAATAGTTGTATATTTATTTGCAGAGTGTGTGATAATTTAAATATTAAGATAAGCCATGGAAGTAATTTCCTGGTTCATAATTACTATCTTATAACTGTCTTCACCAAAGAAAATTCAGAAAGTAAATTCTAGGAAGATTGGAAAATTGAAATCTCTGTAATAAATACCTAATTACACTGGAAAAAAAATCCAACCCAACACCACAGCCACTCACCTCTTTTAGCAGGACTCTTCATTCTAGAGACTTAAGTGGGAAGCTTAATCTTAATCAAAAGTACCCTAGGCTACAGGGAACAGACACAATCAAATTACCACACATATCCTAGCTTCTTAACAGTTTCATAAAGATTTTATAGTAACTGAACCAAGAAATCATAAAATAAGACATTTATAAAATACAATGGTAGAAATATTAGAAAGGAAAAAGCTGTAAAAATTGTTATAGCCCTCAGATGTTGTCTCATAACATTCTAGGTCTTTAGGTTGGTATAGACTAGTAGACTAGTGTCCTGTTAACACACAGTAAAAAGAATCACCTAATAGAAAGATAGTTGTTAGGTTCAACAGAATTTGTCAATTAATGGCTATTAGAGAAACTAAAAATACTTCAAGATTCTCTCTCTCTCTCTCTCTCTCTCTCTCTCTGTGTGTGTGTGTGTGTGTGTGTGTTGTAAAACAATGCAACTCTTTATAATTATGGAAGCTGTAATGAATTAATTGGTCTTGAGGAAGCACTGACACAGGTAGTGCTTTCTTGCAGAAACTTCAAGTCACAGGGTTAATCACTTCACCAACCCAGTACTATCCTTCCTAGATATTGCTAATGCAAAATATCAGCCCATTACTTTTGAATTCATCTTTACTCAAAGTCTCAGGAAATGAGCAGAATGCACCCAGTCTCATTGCCAGTATATAATACAAATGGCTTTTAGCCCAGAATTCCACCTCTTTCCTTTGTCATTCAGATTCAGATTCAGATTCATCATCAGATATCAGAAACACTCTGAGAGCTGAAAAATCCCTATTGACTTATGGTAGGAAGTGGATTTTAAAATATTTTATTTTTATTTATTTATTTGACTGAGAGAAAGACAGGGAGGGGGAGAGAGAGAGAGAGGAAATGGGCTCGCCAGGGCCTCCAGCAATTGCAAACGAACTCCAGACGCATGTGCACCTTGTGATTCTGGCTAACGTGAGTGCTGGGGAATTGAACCTGGGTCCTTTGGCTTTGAAGGCAAACACCTTAACAGCTAAGCCAGTCCTCTATGTGGCTTACACTTTTGCAGCAAGCCCTGCTGTCCACTGAGTCATCTCCCTAGGACACAGTGGAATTTAATATAATGACACCAGGCTTAGAGTGGAATATGATGGTGTTGTGCTCACCATTAGAGACAGACCTGTATTTTTTAGTTGGCTGTCTGGGATTTCAGTCCTAATTCACTGGCTGTTAAGTTGCCATCGTTCTTGTCTTTCATCTATGTGGCAAGTTGTACACTAATGTCACATCTGCACTAGGCCTCTTCTTCCCCCTGGAGGTTCACCTGGAGATCAGTATGTTACTAAACCATATTGGAATATTGTATCCATTCATGTCTATAGAATAAGAAAGGAGGCTCTTCCATGTTGCTAGGAGTGCTAAGCAGCACCTGACGCCAACGGAAATGCTTCAGAATTTCCCAGCCCACCAAATCCAGATGTGCATGAACAATGGTTTTCTACAATTGATGCAAAATGCTTTATTATCAAAGAGAAACATTCATTCAAATTGGTGGTTACATTCTTCCAAATGTTAAGAGTTAAACCCTGCTACAAGAGGAGAAAGAATTAGAGAGAGAGAAGAGAGAGTGAGAAAAGACGAATGAATGAATGAATGAATCCAGAAACAGGAAGAGAGGCAATTTTTATTTGTTTAAAATATTGTGCACTGAGGCGTTCTGTACTGGGGACTCTCTGTTGTATTCATCATCTTTGACACTGTTTCACATTTGCCTTACATTTCACCAAACATGGATATTAATTTTGTTCCTTACCTTGACCATTTAACATTATTGAAGAATATGAAGCCTGACTCTGCTATTCTTTAACCTTGTGTGTCCAGAATTTCATTTTACACTTTCAGATTTATATAGCTTCAGTGCTAAAATGTAAAGAATGGCCCAGATACCTCAGACACCAGCAAAGATGGATGACTTGTCTTAAATGATACATAATTTTTCAAGCCAATCGAGTGCCTGATTAATTGAAGAGGGAAAATAATTGCAAGAATTGCTGGAATGCCATTTTTCTCTTTGCTTTGCCCAACTTGCTATTGTGAAAAATACGGTTTTTGATTCAATTTCCATCTGCATTATTTTGGCCAAAACAAAGCATATGATATTATTTGATTCTGTAGAAATTGAGAAGCAATGTAGGTGATAATGAGCATCACAAAATCTCTGAAGCAAGAAGTAATATGTTACTGGAAATATTGTATAACTCAAATCTATGATATCTATGCCACCAATATTGAATACATTTGCTCTTGAGTGTTATTTCATAAATGATAAAGATAACTGCAAATTCAATGATACTTATAAAAATAATTCCAAGTAGAGAATATGTTAACACATATGCATTTCTTCCATTTGGGTGTCCATGTATACAAAAATGTCACTTCCAAAAAGCAAGAGTTACCCCTTTTCTACTTTATTCTAATAACTAATACGTGGGGCTGATGCGCAGACACTCTCAGAATATATGTGCTCACTGAATGTAGGATTCGGCGTGGTCCTAATGCCCTTCCCAAAGATTCCATCATATGAAAGAGCAAGACACACATGAAAAAATGATATTTTTCAGAGCTAAGTGTTGACATCAAATCCCGTATTTAGATTTAGTACATGAACAGGGAAGTTGAAAGAACAATGCTACTGGGGTCTGGAGAGTGCAGGTGTGCAGAGAACTGGAGAACATTCAATGAACCAAGAAATTCTGGTGTACTATACACACTATGGTGACTATTGACAGCAAAGGATATATATTTTAAAGCCTAAAATGTGGACATTTAATGTTATCGTAACAGAGGAATAATGAATTTTGGAGAAGACAGTTGTGATAGTATTAATGTATGTCCCCCCATAGAGTCAGGGTTTATTAAAACTGGATTTTCATGGCTGGAGCAATGGCTTAGTGGTTAAGGCATGTGCCTACAAAACCAAAGGACTGAGGCTAGATTCCCCGGCACCCAAGTTAGCTAGACGCACAAGGTGGCACATGTGTTTGTAGTTCCTCTGCAATGGCTGGAGGCCCTGGCATGCCCATTCTCTCTCTCTCCCTCTCGCTCTTTATCTCTGTCAAATAAATAAATAAAAATAAAATATTGAAAACTGGGTTTTCAGCTTCTGCCCTAGCAGGCGGACTCCTGGTACACGAGGGCATGTCACTGGGGCCGGATCTGAGGCTCTGAATCCCAGCCTAAGGCATGCTGAGAGGTGAGAGCGCTGGGGTACTGAGGCTCCCAGTCCCTGCTGGCTTGCTCGTGGTGCTGGTGCTGGTGTCTCTAGGCTTGGACCTGGGAAAGGGGCCAACCTCTTCTGCCATGATGGGACTGCGCCTGGATCTGTAAGCTTCAAATAAACCCCTTCCTCCCACACACTGTGTCCAGTTTGGAAATTCATCCCAACAGCATGGAGCCGACTGCAACAGACATGTTTGCTGTAATTTGGACCACACATGATATATAAGTGTACTGAAACCTTTCATGATATCACACAATTATGTATAACTTTACATCAATTATTTTAAGATAAATTAAAATGTACAGCATATGATTGCCACCTAATTAATTCTGATGTAATTTATACAATTCTATATAGCACTAATCTGTCTAATTACCATCAGTGATGTTTCATTAAACCTTGTAATTTTAGTTCTTAGAATGCTGTGAAATAATTACTGATTTTTTGTACTTTCACTTGGGGAATGAGCCCTGTCATATTTATGTTTAACATAATTGTGTTAAAAAGTCAAATTATTTACAAAGTAACTTATGAGTACTGATTTCAAAATGTACATGCCTAGACTCTCCTTGATATATGTTCATATACATGAAATGAAGAATTTAAGCTAGGATCAAATAAACAATCCACTCACATATTCTTTTTTTTAATTTTTTTGTTTATTTATTTATTTGAGAGTGACATAGAGAAGGAGGCAGAGAAGAGAGAGAGAGAGAGAGAGAAAGAGAGATAGAATGGGCGCGCCAGAGCTTCCAGCCTCTGTAAATGAACTCCAGATGTGTGCGTCCCCTTGTGCATCTGGCTGACGTGGGTCCTGGGGAATCAAGCCTCGAACCCGGGTCCTCAGGCTTCACAGGCAAGTGCTTAACCACTAATCCAGCTCTCCAGCCCTATAGTATTCTTTATATAAACTCTTTCCAACCAAAAAAATAGTATCCCTTCAATCAACTATTTTTAATGAATACTAATTAATTTTTGTAAAAAAAAATTCCTTAAGCATTTATTGCAACTTCTTTCTGGATGTATGTTATTTAAGCCTCCATATCTTTCATATATTAATAATTCATTTTAATATTTACTTACCTTTAATTCTATCTTCTTCACTTTATTTTATTTTGCAAAGCTCTTTTTCTTCTAATATACACTTTGCTCTCATTCTTTTTATCTTGTCTTCTGCTTTTTCCCCGTATTTTTTTCTTCTTTTGTTAGACGGATCCTTTTTATTTTAGCTTTATTTTTTCAATAGCTTCCAATTTATTTTATCTATAACCTTGCCAAATCTCCTGTGAGCCAAGTTTGGTTTAGAGACTCATTTGTACCTGCATAATACTGTGATGTAAACATATGACAGTCTATACTTTATTTGGTTTTCAAGATCTAATGAAACAAGCTACCTTGTCGAGTTTTATTGAACAATTCTGGGTTTCTATTTCACTAAGATCGTTCTTGCTAAACAAGAAGTGACTTAGAAGATAGTTATTTATAATAATCCCTAATGAGGTCTTGTCTTTCTGTGTCATCAGTGATATCTCTTTCTGAAAAACAAATATGGTGGTGGTTTGGATGTAAAATGTGCCCACAGCCTGAAATTTTGTGACTTTGCTTCCCACTTAGACCCTAGCTAGTACAACTTTTGAAAGTGAAGCCTTTCTACACGAACTTTGTTGCTGGGTGCAGGTATAGACTGATTAATACAGCTCACTGTGTGTTTAGAGCTCTCTATTTCTCTCCCTCTTCTCTGAGGACATGTGGGGAAATGTGAGACCACTATGTAGACTTTCTTCACCATGATGAAGCTTTCTTTCAAAAATGTAAGTCTAGAATACATTTTTTTCCTCATAAGCTGGATCTGGTCAGGTGTTTTGTGCCAGCAATGAAAACACAACTGCTACCAAACAATAGCCTAATAAGCAAAATGCTCAACTGAAAATTAGGAAAACTCCATTACTATATTTTTTTCAAATATGCATAGAAAAATGCCCAACACGTATGTTTATATATTTACATCAATAATAGAAACAATTTGTATATAATGCTGTATTTTAAACTGAATTCACAGTAATAGTGGATATTTTTCACAAGATATTGCTTTTTAATGTTTTCATCATTACCACCAAGTAGTTGAAAATAGATTATTTTCTAGAGATGTCATGGAGAATGCACTATTCCATCATTTATATGTGCATGATGTGCCTAAGAAAAGCATTTGCTTAATAAGATTTTTTCATTCAAAAACATATAAAATGCATCTTCTGTGTCTTCAGAAATGAAAGGTAGTCCATGGACACTATCATAAAAGCAATTAGAAACATGTAGAATATAAACCCACCTTCATGGTTTGTCTGGTTTTTTTTTTTCCCCCACTACGGCAGAAAACCACATTACTATTAACCTTATGACACAAAACAGATAGTTCATTCAAGTTTCATTTATTTATTTTTACTTTTTTTAAATTTAGTTTTGTACTCAGTGAATACAGTCAAGTTGGTACCATTCTTAGCCTCCTCCATGACCGGCCCCCTCTGCACGGACCCTCCTTGTTGTGGAATATGGGTCATGCTTTGTGGGGTTAGCCATCAATCATGAGTTGGAGGTAATGTCTATGTGTATCATGACCCAACATGTGGCCCTGATATCCTTTCCGCCCCCTCTTCTGCAAATTTCCCTGAGCCATGTTGGGTTCATCTTAGGTCTGCTTCAGTGTTGAGGTCTTGGGAGCCTCTGTGTCTCTGGATAACAATCAACTCCTACCAAATCAAGTTTGATTTTTTTTAATCAGCTTTCTTAATGAATTGAAATTGAGTTTTATTTTCATTGCCCTCACAAATGTTTAATATATTGATGTCAATGCATTTATTGTGATGTTTTCAAATGTCACCAAAGAGTGAAATGAGCACAGGTTATATAATAAATCCTTATAGAAAGGAATTTTATTTTTCTCCTGTTCACATTCCATTGGTTTCCACATGTTTCATACTGATATTCAGCCTGTTTAACCTTCTATAGTATGCTTTCTCAATAATTTTGCCTTTCTTCACTGTACATTACAAATGATAGTCTTCCCACAGCATACACAAAGGGACTTGTGCTTGAGTTGGAGAATGGCTGCTGGAGTGTCAAATATCTGTTTACCAATGCTGTAGGCCAGAGTAAGAAAAGGGTCATGTGTTGTTTCTCTGTTGAGCATGTGTCCTCAATGGAACAGTTTCGAGCCACAGTTGTTCTGAAAGTGTGAGGAGGCATTAGTTATCAGGTTCCATATTCACATTCAGCATTTTTTAAAAAATATTTTTATTTATTTATTAATTTGCAAGCAAGAAGAGATAGACAGAGGATAGACAAGCAGAAAAAAAAACGGGAGCACCACGGGTCTGGCTGGTGCAAAGGACCCCAGAGGCAAATGCCATTTTGTGAATCTGGCTTGTAGGTACTGGGGAATTGAACCCCCATCATTAGACTTCGTAGGCAAGTGCCTTAACAGTGGAGCTATCTCTCCAACCCCCACATTCATCATTGTTTAAAGGTGAGAGTCGTGCTGCTATTTGTATTTCATAGATCACTGGTCAAACCAGCAGAGAATCACTGTGCATGAAAGAAATGTCTGACCAAACATCTGCCTCACCTTAAGCTGTCAGTGGTATACCATAGACAGGATGGCACAATTTCTCACAATTCCAGAGACTGTGATGTTCTCTGAGTTTGTTTTCAGATAATTTGGTAGCAACCTGGCTGCCTGCTAGTGATTTGTTCACATAACAGAGTAAGGGATTTAGTCTTTTTCTGTTCCCATAATATTAATCAGGGCTCTCCCTCCATAACCTCATCTAAACCATTACCTTGGCAATTGAGTTTAATATACAAAATTTTAAATAGGCAAAAACATCCAGTCCTTAACATCTTAGATCATTGTATTATAACTACTAGAAATCATCATATATATATATATATATATATATATATATATATATATATATATATATAATCTTTGGTTTATAGGTGCTATATATATATGATAGATAGATAGATAGATAGATAGATAGATAGATAGATAGATAGACAGACAGATATTTTGACAAAGGCATAAACTAATATTGTTCCAGGCACACCACGAAATAGTTTATGATGGACATGGTGGTTCAGGCCTGAAAGGCAAACTACTGAGGAAGCTAAGGCCAACAGCAGTCTGGTCTACTGAGGGCATTCACCATTATCCTAAGCAAATGAGTGAGGCCTTACCTCCAAAGTAAATAGTAAACAGAGTTCTGGCTGTATAGCTGTGTGGTAGAGTATTTGGCTGGCATCCTGTGGTCCAAGATTCAACACTTGGACTTGTAAAACACAAGAAGAGAAACTGGAAAAAAAAAAAAGAAGTAGCTATAATGCCCTTAAAGCCCATCTGATTATTTATAGTTTATAATTACACAGTGTATGCATTAGTCAGATCATTAGGAGATAAGCCAAAAAGTGAACAAATGTTGGTAAGACTCAGAGCCTGCTCTTGAAGTACATGACTCATTCTGGTGGCCGTTAAAGGAGCATCATTTGTTCAAAGACATTTTGGTGAGAAACTGTCTCAAAAATAGAACAGGAAAGAAAAGAAAATTGCATTCTACTTAGGAGATTAAAGTTTGTTGCTTCCATTGTTTAAGTACATGTAGATTCTCTTTCTACCATATCCTCTGCAATGTGCATTTAAATGATAACCATAACATGAAGTATATTACTCGGGTTATTTGTTTCATGGTAAAATAGATGATCAATAGCGTGGGTTTTAGGAATTAGTGAACTGACGTTTTGTCTTTTCTTTAGATTCATAATAGTTTACACTAGCTAAGAGGATTTTAGAAATTTATTCAGTTTTATCATTCCTAATTTCAATCTCATATAATTCATTATAATAATTTATAATCTGGATTATACTGACAGTCCCTTCGTCCTGTGTGGACATAACATGATCCTTGCACTCATGGACTCCCAAAATATAGGGCTAGTCAACATTCCATGATACATGTGGAAGGGCTGTTGATGCTTCATCCTGACCTGACAAGCTAATGACAGTTCATGTTTGCAAAGGAAGGGCGAATGTGGTCACTTATACTGAGTATCAATCTAAGAGCTTCTGGTCCACTGTCCACGCCTTTGAAGGATTATATTGATTATATTAACTGAGGTGGGAAGAGACACCTTAATATGGGCAGCAACATTCTACCAGCTGGGGAACTGCACTGGCTCAAAAGGTAAAGTCCAGCTGAGCACCAGCATTCATCCCACCCTGCTTCCTAACTCTCAAGAGAATGACATCCCAGCTCCTTCCCGTCATGCTTTCTGACAAAACCAACTCTCTTCCTGAAGTTACTTTTTGTCAGATGTATGGAAATAGCAATGAGATGTGACTGACAAGGGAAACTACTGTCTTCATTAGTGGTAGAAAGAAGAAGGGGTCCACAGGAGTGGGAGGAAGATAAGGAGGATAATGTAAGGCGCATGTGACCAGGATACAATGAAATGGATACAGATGAAATGGGCAAAGAAAAAACTTAGGAAATGAATATGAGATGAATGTACTAAAATAGTTTTCTAACTAGATGTCTATGGCATCAGAAACTGCCATACAATTTAATCAATGCATAATGTTTCCTAAATTTGTATACAAAGCCTACTGAAAATAATATATGGGCTGGAGAGATGGGTCAGTGTTTAAAAGTTCTTGTTTGCAGCGCCTGATGGCCTGAGATTTGATTACCCAGTACATAAGTAAAGCCAAATGCACAAAGTGGTACATTCATCCAGTGTTCATTTGCAATGGAAGAATCCCTTAGAATACCCATTCTTTTTCCTAGTCACTCTCTCTCTATGTTTCCTAATAAATAAAATAGTTAAAAAGCAATATTTAATGTGAATAATATTAGTCACAGACCCTAAAGTATTTACTATTCCCCTATGCTTCATGTTCAATTTATATTATATATTAGATGTTGCCCAGTTTGTTTGCATGATAGACTTTCTATAGATGGTGAAATTCTGTGAAGTTTTAAAATGAAGATAAATAATTGTAAGTACTGAAAATGTTTAAGCATTTGCCTACAGTTACAGATGTATTACACATCACACATCCATCTATATTCCTCCAGCTATTTTAGGGACAAGGGTGTGGCGATGTTGAGGTGGTAATTATTTAGATAAACCCTTCATAAGTTGTGCTGTTTGAGGTCTTTGAGATCACACTTACAGACTTTTAAAATGCCTCCAAAGTTGCCGAATGATACTTGCACATTAGCCTTCAATGTTTATAGCTTAATTTTGTGCATTTAAGTAGTGGCCCTCCAAATCCATGTTCACCCTCCTTTGTGTATAGTGGAAAATACTATATATTCCAGAAATAGGTCAAGAAAGTACATTCAGAGTGTGGGATAAAGTTTACATAATCATATAATCTATCCAGAATGATGTATATGAAGATCAAAGCTAAAAAAAAAAAAAAACCCACAGAGATCATTGTGCAATAAAAATGAACGTCACGTTTAAGAAGGGACTTACGTATTCTACTTAGGTGAATTTTCACTCACATTGATTGATCTTGCAAATGCTAAAATATGACTAAAAGTTGGCTTGGATGAGTACTAAATTGTTGTCCTCTTTCTACTCCTCTTCGACTGATTCAGGTGATTTGTGTCTTGTCATTTGTGTAACTCAGCATTTCACAGGGAAGGAGAGTTAGATACTCATTTGAACACTGTCTGCATTGTCTCATTGATTTGATTCATACTCCTATCCTTCTGGAGGACATGAGCTCAGTGGCGAGGCCAGGTGGTAGAGCCAACAAATCTTCAATGGAAGGTAAAATGTTGGCAAAATCAACAAGGATCTAATCAATCATGTCACAAATGTAGTTCCATCAGCCATATTACTTTCTTTCATTAAATTAAACAACAAGGAATTTGCTTATGCTTTACTGATTTTTGTGATTATCTGTTTTGTCTTAACTACACTATACAAAAGGTCTTCATTTATCACGATGTGTACTATCCAAAACATTTATAAGTGAATTTCCCCAGAGCATGAAGTTTAGCTTGCTACATGCCAACCATTAGGAAAAAAAAATGTTTCTGTATCTTTATTTAATTTAATTAATTTATTTATTTTAGGAAGGGTATTGATCTAACCCAGCTTGACCTGGAATTCACTGTGTAGTCAGGTTGGCCTCAAATTCACAGCGATCCTCTTTACTCTGCCTCCTGAGTGATGAGATTAAAGGTATCTACCACCACACCCTACTATTTCTATGTCTTCAAAGTCAAATTTAGTCCCAAATTTCCCTGGTGTACTGTTTACTGTGTCTTGGAGGAAAATGTTCTCACGCAGTAGCATCATTGGTACAAGAGAAACACTTTTGGGCAAGGTGCCCTTTCCTAGCTACTCAGCCTTCCCTCTGATGAAACACGTCTCCCCCATAAGACAGGGTGCTTGTATCCTAGTCAACACTAGGAGTGCAGGTTTGGAAAGATCACTGTGACTGTCACATATATGACTAGTGAACCCACAGACACTGAGTAAGCTGGAGCTCACTGATGTTGAGGGCATTCTCGGTTGGCGATGCCAGTTGTTACCGGGCAGCAGAGCCTGCATGGGCTGTCCTATCTTGCAAGGCTTGAAGATCATAGTCCAACAGCAGATTTCAGCGTTCTTGCTCTATTACTAGTGATAGAGGCCAGCCTGATTCACTGGCAGAGGAAGGACAGATGTATGACTAAGCTATTCCATACCAATAACTGTCATGGTGAGTTCAAATTCAACCTGTGTGAATGACCTGCGCTCAAACTTGAGCAATTGTCTCAAACTTTGCATTTATTTTCTCACCTGGAAAGTGGGTAAAATATTTTTAATTTACCTTAGGGAATAGGGGTGAAACAGAAATAAATTATTATAATGAGGTACTAAAATTGTGCCTCACATGGAGTCATTCTTAACTATGCACTCTTATTATTTGCCAACATGCAATTCTTATATTTAAGGCCTGTGTGTCAAGTGGATCTTTATATATGCTTGTGATGAGTGAATGATTCAATCAAGTGATAAATCTTCCACCAAGGGGCACAGGTCAGTATAAGTGGACATGTTATTGCTTCTCTTGACACCGATATTTATTAATGACAAATCAGATACCTCATAATGTATAGCATTAATATTAGTACAAGACATGTTTTTCTGAGCTTGCAAAACATCTTATGGATGGTTGTCTTGTGTCAGATTTATTTTTATTTCACCACATCAACGTCCATGAATAATCAGACTTAAAATACATTATGAGATTTCTTTTATCAGCATCTCCATAATCTTCTCTTTAGTGCACTTTTGGTCAAGGACACTATTTAATGTTTACAGGAGGAAGTTGTCATTCAAATACTAGTCAGAAAAATGCAGCAAGTACTATTTCAAAGAATTGGATTTCAGACATATATAGCTGGTTTCATATATGTCTCTATGGCCTTAATTACGTGTAGGAATTATGAATTCTAATTTAAATCTAAAATAATGAGTAAAACAAATTGATCTAGTCAAAAATCATGCTATTTAAAGAATTATTTTATGTCAAAGAACTTAATTCTATATATATATATATATATATATATATATATATATATATATACATACATATTTTATCATCTTGAATATTAGCATTAGAATTCATTCACTGTGAAGAAAAGTCTTCTGCCACAATGAAAGATCTAGATGCACAAAAGCTAATTTGTGGAATTTCCGAGTCTTCAAACAGTTTCTTTAAGCTGCCACACATTCAGCACCATCCTCAGGAAAATTCAAATTTGATAGATGCTTCCCAGTGAAATGATGCACAATACCTTTTAAGTTGCTAAACAACATATATGAGTTCTGGAGAAATTACTAATTATTGAAATGAGGGGATAAACAGAGAATATAAGCTTCTTATATCACAAATAATTTCTCAGAGTCTTATTTAAATCTTTTTCAGGAATTATAAAACTTCTAAGTAGACCTTTATATTCAACTACCCATACTAAAGGCTAATTATATCTCTTTACTGCTAAAAAAGTGTTTCGTGCTGGGGCTGGCAAGATGGCTTAGCAGTTAAGTGCTTGCGCCTGTGAAGCCTAAGACCCCAGTTCGAGGCTTGATTTCCCCAATACCCACATAACCAGATACACAAGGTGGTACATGCATCTGGAGTTCGTTTGCAGTGGCTGGAGGCCCTGATGCCTCTGTCTCTTCTCTTGCTCTCTCCCTCTTTTCTCTCTGCCTGTCACTAATAAATAAATAAAAATAAAACAAAAATGTTTTGTGCTGTTTAATAACATGATGAACTTACTAAACACATAAAATGATTATAGATGTGAATATCTTCAAGGAGCAGTCAGATATTATAACTCAGACGTTGATGTTATTTTCATAATTTTAAATTCCATCTGGGTATCACAGAATGTTGAGTTAAGAAGATGGCAATTTTTTTTTTATTTCACAGACTGCTTCAAGGCCAGTTTGAGCATAATAGTGAGATCCTCTCTTAACATTAAAATAACTAAATAAAATTTTTAAAAGTCTGGGTTACTTTTCAGAGGCAGAGTGCTTGCTAAATACACAAGGCCTAAGAACTAATCCCTAGCACCACAATAAACAAATAAATAATCAGTGTGTTTAATTTTACTTTTTTTTCTGCTAAAATAAAAATTATTCTTAAGGGAGACCTTCAGGATTAGAGAGGTGGCTCCATAGTTAAGAACACTTTCTGTCTAAGCATGAGGACCTGAGTAGACCTGGGTAACCTCTGGGGTTTCATTCGCAAAACCCAGACAGTGTTACACCCAGTGCCTGAGACCTCCGTCAGGCCCTTGGGTGAGCAGAGACCCACATTTCCTCTCAGCTGACAACCTGAGGCAAGCTCCAGGATGAGTGAGAATCAGCTGAGGTAAAAACTGGCTGAAGAACACACGACACTATGTGCTGATTTCCACAAGAGAGCATGGGGCACTGTGAGGACACACACGGGTGAATGCACCACACACACACACACACACACACACACACACACACACAGAGAGAGAGAGAGAGAGAGAGAGAGAGAGAGAGAGAGAACAGAAAATAATAAAATAAAACAAAATAAAATAAAATAAACAAGAACCAGGAGTGGTGGCACATGCCTTTAATCCCAGCACTTGTGAGACAAAGATAGGAGGATCGCTGTGAGTTCCAGGCCACCCTGAGACTCCATAGTGAATTCCAGGTCACCCTGGGCTAGTGTGGGACCCTACCTCAAAAAAGTAAAATAAAATAAAATAAATGAGAGGTCCCCTCAAGTTTGTTATAGTTTGACTTTTTTTTTTCCATTAAGACTTATTTTAAAAGGCATTTGAAATTTAGCTTAATAAATGAAACACATAAAGTCATTTAACATTATAGATATTAATTAAACATTGTATTCTAATTTATTAGGCCATGTATTTTGAAATTTTGTAATAAGCTCTGCTTTTATCTTTTTATAGCCTGAAAATATTCATTAAACAAATATATATGTATATATATATATATATATATATATATATATATATATACATATATATATATATAATTCTTCAAATAAATGCACAGATAAAAATTGTTATACAAATATGAAACCAATAAGTATCTGTTTGTGTACAAGTTACTGGAAATTTATAAGTCCAGGGTAATAATGCTTGTTAGCTTATATTCATGTCTATTATATTTTATTTCCCAGTTTATCCACTTTAAAATTATCATAAATCTATAATACAAAATTTCCAGGATTCAAATAGGACTGGATGTCAGTTAAATAGTTATAAATTAATTGTAAGTATTATCCAAAAGAGTAATGCATGTCCTTGTCCCAAATAGTTTACTTTAGAAAGTGTGTGGCAGATAAGAAATACATATTTTGAACATTATCATGACAATAAAGATTTTAAATTGTTTCATTGCAGTTATAATGCTAGTGAAATATAATGTATTTATTGTGCATAAAATTGTGTCTAGTGCCACTATGCACTCTTAGTTTACATGTAATATATTGTGTCCTGACCTTCTCTTACAAGGTCATCAGCCAGACCCAATTAGAATACCTGAAAGACCTCATTTTACCTATCAGTGTCTATCTATCTATTATCTATCTATCTATCTATCTATCTATCTATCTATCTATCTATCATCTATCATCTATCTACTCATCTCTCTTTTCTTCTGCCCTGTCTCTGTACCCCTCTCCTTTCTTTGTCTTCATCCTACTTCTTCCCCTCCTTTCTTCTGCTTTTTAAAAATTTCTTCTCTATCTCTCTTTATTTTATTTTTGCTTTCTTTTGTTCATATTCTTGCTATGCAATCCATGTTAACTTCTAACCCAAGATTCTCCTGCCTTAGTCTCAGAAATGTTGAAATTACAGGGATGACACAGCACACCTGGAAATTAAGGTCTTAGTTGGTTAGTTAGTTAGATTTTTGTGATAAGGCCTCGCTCTAGCCCAGGATGACCTGGAATTCACTATGTAGTCTCAGGGTGACCTGAAACTCACAGTGATACTCCTACCTCTGCCTCCTCTGTGCTGGATTTAAAGGCATGCACCACTATGCCCAGCTAAGGCAATTTTTAAAGTAAATATTTTGAAGTACAACATGTTAAGAGGTTTGGAGGTACAAAGACAACATTCATATTTTGATAGTGAGGATATAGACTTAGTTCAATCCATAAATTTAATACAAAATAATTATACACACACACACACATATATATACATGTGTATATATATATATATATATATATATATATATATATATATAATACATATTTCAAAACTTAAGCTGACATTGATACACAAGTATATGGATTTCTAGATATTATTTTAGTACACTTAAATTCAAGGGAAATATTTCCAAATTCAGTTCTATTATACTACTAATAATTGTGGATATATATGTATATATGCATATTTGATAAAAATATTTTCCAACTAATTTTATATATGCTAAGATTGGACAACCAAAGCCCAGAGCACAGAATGGTTTTCATAGTGCTACTTTTTTACCATGAGGACATTTTTTGTGTTTTGAAGTTCAATATGAAATTAAACTTTTTTATTATATTTCATTCCCTAAATTCTACATAGTTGTAACATGAAATAAGTATGTATACTAAATTATTTTCCATCTCACCTCTTAGTCTGATTTTTCTTTTTCTTGCTCACATAGATTATCTAGTACTATTTTGTTTACATTGTATAACCAAATTGAAATGTGTTGGAGGAAGAAAGGAACGATTCTTTAGGACTATACATAGCTCTTTGCATTCTTACAATTACTTTACCAATATTAGTTCACATATATGATGTCTTTGGCTAAGAAATTTGTGAGGGGGGTGACACCCATATTGTTAATTACAAATGTGATGAGTTGGTCTGAAACTACACCTTACAACTTGAATCCTAAAGTAAATATCTGTTGTTTAAAAGGTGTAAAAAATATGTTTCTTCCTAATAAAAAGAATGTTGTATATATAAAGCAAAATATAGTCAATTTTAGCAATACATTTTATACATATATATGATGTCAAGTCGTTAAGTATATTTGTAGACCATTTATGATGGTTCTTTTAGTAAAAGCAATAGAAAGGTACAGATTTATTGAAAAGTAGATAGTGACATAGTTTCTAGAGACTATCAGGTTTTTTTCGAAGACAGGGATATAGAAAAGAATGAGCAGATATTTGAACCTTAAGTAGAATTCCAGATTTCCAGCCATGCCCACAGATGGTTTTAATTGACAAGACACCTTTATTTAAATTGTGCATCAGATGACACAGTATAAAAAGCTGCTTTAAAATATATGAATATGTATGTAATTAGCCATTCAAAAATAAGTAGAACCAATCAAAATTTTATAACTTGAAGTATCCTTCCAGGAAATGCTTGTGATGGCGTTTTGTTTTTCAAGTGAAAATTAAAGCTTGGCCCACTTTTGTGTGAGAAATTTATGTGGCACTGGCTTCTGTGATTTTAAACTATTTCCATGGAATGTGTCTGGCACCTTTTTTACTTTTTCCTTAATACAGAATATAAATTATTCATACCATAAAGAAATGTATAATCACCCTCATAGTATTCTGTTTGCAGTATGTCGTTTTAGTTGAAGAATATGTTTTTTTTCCCTAAAGTTCTATCACAGCAGCTGACTAGCTTCCTTCCTTCCAAGTAAACAGCATTCAATTTTAATAATCCATTCCTTTATTCATCAACAATTCACATTAGGTTGAACATGGCATCAATTGTTCCGATTAGGCTAATGAGGGAAGATTGATATAAATTAGAAATTAATTAATATATCTCCATGGATATCTATCATCAACCAACTGATCTATCACAAATCTATGTATGTATGTATGTATGTATGTATGTATGTATGTATCTATCTATCTATCTATCTATCCTTCTATCTCTCTATCATCTATCTAGCTATAAGTCATGTACCTATCTACCTTATGTATACATGATTTTCATATGTAATAAATGTGCATATGTGAGAGAGAATAAGAATGTGAATGAAGGGTAAAAGAAAGATATCGATGAAAAATCTCTTTGAAGCAATAAACAGCTTCATTCTACATAAGTATTAGTGGAGGTCAGATAATGTTTGTGAATTCAGTAGTCTTTCCTTCATGTAGCTCCGATACTCCTTATGAACCTATTGTTGACCATTTACTATGTCTACTTTGATTTTTCTCAATAATTACTGAGGATTATTCTACTTTTCCCTGGCGGTATCAGTTATTGAGGTGAACTTACATAGGGAAAATGTTTGTGTATAAAGACTGGAAAGTTTAAGCCTACAAGAAGCAGAACATATATATATATATATATATATATGAAATAACAGTATATATATATATGTATACATACATATATATATATATATATATATATATATATATATATATATACACTGTTATTTCACATGTAATACTACAAGTAAGTCTGCCTCCATGATGCAATTCTGTTTCCTGTATTTGTCTTGGTTTTAAAACCCTCCATGATTTTATTCCATCTTCAAGGAAAACTTGGCAACTCCCAGAAATGGAACAAGTTGCCCATTTAACTGCCTCTTCTAGAGAGCAAGGGGTACTTACAGAAAACACAACCAGATGTTTACCTGTCAAGTTCATGGGCTACAGCTGTAAATAGTGACCACTATGCCTGGCCAGAATCAATCAGAATTTCCCTGTGAGGCTTCTGGAAAGGAAAGGGAATATTTGGCATTCACAATACGGCCTCCACAGTAAGACATGATATAATGATAATAAGAGACTTGAAATAAAGCTGTCTATTTCAGACTAGGCGAACTAGTTCAATTTCATAGTGATACACATCAAATAAGCAATGCACTAATTTTTCAATTTACATCAAGTCATGTTGGATTCCAAAGAACGCAGGCTATTGATCAACACTCAATAGAGAACTTGGAATACACAGGAATTAAAAACACAATAAATCAATAGAATGAAATTACTCAAGTAGTTTCTCCAAGAATAATGGATTTTGTCTTTTCATTGGTTTTTCAATTTATGCTGCCTTTTCACTACAAACACGCAAACAATAATCAGGCATAAATAGCTCTAAGTGGTATCATAAAACACAGAAGCTTTGGAGGCATTGTGGGGAGGAGATTAGACCACAGTTACATTGAATAAAATTCTGTAACTCTGAGTTGATAAAATGCAGAAGTGCATATAATTAGTGAGCGTTTGTTAATTGCATATCTTATAACGAAAAAAAAAAAAACCTTCACAATGATGAAAGTGGTTTACTCTGTACGTATAAGTAATTCATAGTATGATTCACAGAAATACAAATTTCCCTTAACAAAAGAAAGAGCATAACCTCTTCCAAATGACAAAATCTTTGCATATCTCCCCTCAAAGTAAAATGAAATAGCATGAGTTGAAACAATTAAGGATGCAAACAAGCTTCTTTTCTTATCTAAGCTGCATCTGCTTCTCCAGGCTTCTTAGTATAGCAGATCATCCAAAGAATGTGAAATATATTCTCTAATGCACAGGTTAAACCATGCTCCAAAAGAAATATTCATTAATTTCCAATTAAAACCAAGGTATGCCATAAATTTCAAGATAAACGCTGAGTTCCCAGAGATTTTACACCATCCCCACACTAAAAATGGGTGTTTGCTGTGGTGACAGGGAAGGAACTTGTGATACCTGTTCTTATGGAGTTAAATTTGTTTGGTTAAAAAATGAAAAAAGACCCTGTTGCCAATGTCATTTGCAATTGAGTCCATGGAATCTTCTCAGAATAGTGTCTTCCCTTACACCATACAAAAGTCAGACTTTTGACCTTATATGTCCATGTGTAAATGTTCGCAGAACAATATTTCTAGATATTTTCCTGTCAGTCTCCATTATTAGGTGAGCAGCTATACTATCCCAATACTTTTGTTTCTTTCCACAGTGCCTACAATGGGATATTGGAAAATGACTATTTTGCTTAAAAATGACTTCTTTTTCAATGTAACATCAACATCACATAATGTAAAGTGGAAAATAATATTAGGGAAAAACAATGTAATTCAAATATTTTCTTCAAAGATTCCTAAGGCTAAAATTAATTTCAATTTGTAAAAATATATAGACAATATTTCAGAATATTGATTCTGCAGCAATTGGGGAGTATCCTAAATTAAAAGCAGCCAACAATTAAGGTAAATTTAAAAACACTCTGGTCACCTTCTTAGTACATTGTGCTCTCCCAAGACATTTGACAGCTGGTGTCTGAGAGCTCTAGGGGACCAAAAAAAAAAAAGTAATATTGACTATAATACATTTCATAATTAATCTTAAATGTAGTAATTCACTTGCTTTGGTATGAAGAGAGTTTTGGCATTACTTGCCAATACGTCAATATGCCAACATACCAGTAAATGCAGGGTATTCTCCCACACCTCAGTCAAGGTGACTGAGACAGAGGATGAGACAGGGGAGCTTAAGAGAACATAGACCTGGAGGTGCAGGAGAAATGAACAATCAAAAGAAACCATTCCCAGATGGTAAGCATAACTTTATAATCTCTCTATGGTGAGCTTTGCTCTCAGACTCAGGTGCTTCTGAGAGAGAGCTGGTTGGTATGGACTCAGGTCTGAATCAGAAAGAGGCCAGCCATAATGCCAAGTTTGGGGGGCTGAGTTTAACCAACCACAATGCCAGGATCAGACTACCTAGGAAGGGACTCAGGTTGTTTATGGAAAACAGATCAAGATTTCTCCTCTAGGTAAGAGATAAGGAGAAATCAGATCCTTCTCTCATCTCTAGAAAAGTGGAGACTGCAAGGGCAGGCCCCAGGACGTTCCCCAGTTTATACTTTCCAGTCACCTCCAGCTACAGTTTGATTAATGATAAATTGTGACAAAAGAGCTTTTCTCTCTATATCAGATTGGTAAAGTACAAGAAAATCCACAAGTCTTCGCTTCTGCATATTCCCAGCCCTGGGGGATTATTTCAGACCTACAACTTCATGGAGTCTGTAATCACAGTGTCTGGCTTTGCTGGCACAGATTGTCCAAGGCAGTCATTCTTGTGCACACATGCACCAAGTACTACTGATGGAGGGTTTTGGGGTTTAGGACGTGTTCCCCAGAAATTATGAACCCAAAAATTTGAGTCTTACCTTAATGAAGAATGAATATAGGAACTGGGCATGGTGGCACATGCCTTTAATTCCAGCACTTTGTGAGGCAGAGGTAGGAGGATCGCCTTGAGTTCAAGGCCACCCTGAGACTACATAGTTATTTCCAGGTCGGCCTGGACCAGAGTGAGACCCTACCTTGAAAAACAAAAACAAAAAAAAAAAACATATAAACAGATTCAAGTTGGAAAAATTATGACTGATTAAGTTTATTTAGAGGTAATTCACAAATTGTGAATTCACAAATTGTGTGTTATATTTAAGGGAGATTGGTATTTAAGAGAAAGAAGCCTTAAAGAGAGACTAAAGATACAACCATGTGGACTTAAGAGAAACTGAGGTCTTGAAGGAGGGATTAGCAGAGAGAAAATATCAAAGCAGAGACAAGGAGATCCAGAGCTGAAGTGAGTAATGAAAAGAGTTATGCTCACGGATAACTTGAGTTTAAAGAAATTACGCAGATAGCAAGTGAAGAGTTGGTGACAGCACCTGCACGGTAGATCTGGAGTGTATGCGAGGCATGCATGTGGTAGATTTGGAGACCAGAGGAAAAGCATACAAGTAATCAAAGTGGGAAATTATTCCAAACTATAAAACAAAGGCAAGCAGAAACGTTCAGATCAAGAATCCATAATCTATGAACAAGATAGAGACAGATAGCTGACTCCTTGACAGGGTATGAACCTCCCCTCACACAGCAGCCAAGGCCCAGATCAAACCACAGAGGGGTGTGCTGAGCAAGAGACCTGCTTCCACTGCGATCCTAATAACCTGGGCCAAGGTGATGCCAACAGATACTGTGGATATGCAAAATACAACAAATAACAAGTCCAGAAGCTGTTTGAGAACTCAAAACTAAATTAGAATTAAAGCCTACCCACCAAGGCTCAGGGAAGCTTGCAGAAGAGGAGGTGGAAAGAATGTAGGAGCCACAGGGTGGGAGGGAATATCCAGAGACACAGCCCTCCCCACAAGGA
Organism: Dipus sagitta; assembly: GCA_036346955.1. Lineage (NCBI taxonomy): Eukaryota > Metazoa > Chordata > Mammalia > Rodentia > Dipodidae > Dipus > Dipus sagitta. The sequence continues at coordinate 86,560,762 of CM070782.1, read as the reverse complement.
CAGATTGTTGCTCACGGCTCATTTTCCACAACTGCATGGTTAAAACCAGCAATCCCACTGAGGATGACCCTCGGTGGAGTGGGTGCAGGGAGTACCAACCAACGGATGATGTGTTCATACATAGTTTCTAATAATAAACGAAAGAAAAGAAACAATGTTATGTAGAGGCCAGACTCACATGTCAGAGCAGAGATGAGAAGGGATCCAGAGAGGGTCTCACAGAGAGGGGCTGGAGGCTGAGCTCAGCCTTTATATGGTTGGGTTCAAGTAAGCAAGGTGAAGACTCTATTGGTTTGTAGATTTACAGGGTGGATCCCAGAGCCAGCCCGCCTGGTGCAGCTCATCCAGGTCATGTGCTAGACTGTAGGCAGCAGGGGGTACTTTAGATCAGTCCTGATCAGACATGAATTCCATTCCTGTCACGAGTTCCATTAATGCGCCAGGGTGAGGTGGTATGTGGGGTGGCATCTCCTGGTTCTCTTTGGGCCTTAACCTCTGACTGAAACAGCCTAAAGAAAGCTTGTTTACCCCTCTCCTCCGTCACTACTTACTTTAGCATTACAGCAGAACAAGGGAAGGCAGAACATTTTCACGTGTAACGAAAAATAAAATGAACTGCCAATTAGAGATTAATGTTTAATGAAGAGTCAGCAAAGCTGAGCTAAAGAGATAGCTTGACGTTTAAGACACTTGTCTGTGAAGACTGAAGATCCAGGTTTGACTTCCCAGTACCCACATAAGTCAGATGAGCAAGGTGGCACATGCATCTGAAGTTTGTCTGCAATGGCTAGAGGCCCTGGTGTGCCCTTTCTCTCTCTCTCTATCTGCCTCTCTCCTCTTAAATAAATAAAATATTTTTTTAAAAGTCAACAAAGTAAAACATTGTGTCTGCTAGGCATGACTCAATGTGTATAATCTGAGAAGTCATAATGTATTAAGGTTTGACGTGTCATTAACTTGTCTTCATAATACAATCAACTCATCAGCAAGGGTATTATTAAGTTTTCTTGGTTTTTAGGATTATCAAACTATAATTATAACCAAATGTGTATGTTTGAATTGACTTCGTTTTCCTTCCTACATGCTCATATTGCATTAAATATGTGTATATTACAACATGAATATTTAGATCTTAATTTTCTCACTACCGTAGAAACCTTGGAGGATGGAAAACACATGTTTTAAGTAGAGGGCATTGTCCAGAATAAAGCAGCAACCTTCCCCCAGTTTATTTTGTAAAATACACACTCTGCTTCTGGGAAACAGAAGCCTTGCCTCTTATGTAAGGGCAATGAGCAATGAAATGAATATGCTGAAATGAAATAATTAATTTTTGTCAAAATTATATTGCCTTCTTAAGTTGAAGGCTAAATATTTTAGTTATCAATGTTAATCCCATATGAAAAGATAAATTATATGTGAACTTTGTTTTTACATGTTTTTTTAAATTGTAATTTCATTTATTAGAGAAAGAGAGATGAAGAAGCAGATAGATAGATAAATATATAGAGAGAATTCATGCCCCAGTGCCTCCAGCTACTTCAAGCACCACCTTGTGCATGTGACTTACATGGGTCCTGGGGAATTGAACGCTGGTCCTTTGGCTTTGCAGGCAAGCAGATTAACTACTAAACCATCTTTCCAGGAGTTAAAGTGAATTATTATAGTCTCATTTTAATCCTGAATTTAAAGAACTTAAAAGAAATTTGTTAAAATACAACACAATTTCAGCATAACTGGTTTAGGTTTTACAGAGGGCCTGATTTGATTTCTTCCCTAATTAGCAAGAAAGTATGAGTGTGTGTGTGTGTGTGTGTGTGTGTGTGTGTTATAAAGTACTTTTATAATATCTGCTTAAAAGTAGTGTGTATTTATCCTATTTACAATTGTGCTTCCTCAAATTTTCCTTCTAAAGTTCTAATATGCTGATTGATGCTATGAATGGTGAGTACCCCATTTATATTTTGCATATATATAGCATTCTTTCAGAGACCAACTCTGCCATTTTCTGGCCAGAATGTGTGTCTGATTTAATTTGGTGTCATGGAGATTGGTGACGTGACATGTTTCTCAGATCGCTAAGAAAACTTTAGGCTGGGAGAACATATTCTCAGAAAAGTTATTGTCAAAAGATTGTTCTCAGTTCACAAACGGAGGGTCATTTGCAGCAGTATGACCTTGATAAATGTCTGTAAGTCAAAGAATATCTTGCTGTAAACGATTTGGGGTGTCAGTCCTGTAACACACTGCACATGCCAATTGGATTCCCAGCAGGGCTGTGCTGGCTCATACTTCTTGCCTCACTCAAGCAATACTAGAATCGTTACAGTTAGTGAAAACAACATCTTTCTGATCATAAGAAATCAAAATCTTACAGTGCAATAAAATAAAAGTTGAACTCCTATTCATGGTACCAGAAAATTGTGTGCAACAATTGAGCACCATATACTTGAAAAGGTATTCATTGTTTCATTTGCAAAAAAATAATAATAATAAATCAATAAATAAAATAAAATAAAAAATAAATTGGTGGTTATTATTATCCTGAGCATGGGGAGTTGGTCATAAAAATAGCATGAAGCAAGTCTTTTAAAATAAATTGAAGCACATGTTACCTACTCTGACACTACTGACCCAACTGGATACACAGGAAGGGATAATTAACTTCTGTGCCCTCTGTATGCTGGGCATTGTTTCCACCACCCTACAGGGTATTGCTTTCACCCTGCTACACCTTTGTTCTGGTTAGCCATTTTCATCTGAAATTTATTCATATCACATACTTCCTTTAAGGCTCTTGACATTTAAGGCATAAACCCCTTCTCAGAAAGTGATCTTAAGTTTATCAAATTATATATATAATTAAGACTTATTAAGACTGATATTATATATATATACATATATAATGTTTTATATATATATATATATATCAGACTTGAATCTGATATCTAATGAACAACAACATTTATCAGCATTAAAACAGTGTAAATACATATTTTCAGTATAACTAGTATTGACTACTGAGTGAGTCACAGCTGCCTGATAACTGGATTGAAAGAATCATTTAATTTCAGTTTGCCATCAGTTGAGGTAAAGGTAGAAGAGGTTTTCCTCAAGTTTACAAAACCTCAGATGTAATCATGGGTTCAGGAAGGAGACTCATTCTTCTCAGGAAAATTCTCATGAAGACTTGGCTTTCCTCTTCAGGACAACCATAATACACAGCACATAGGACCTTAACTGTGTGCATGTCTTTAGTCATGTCAGAAAGATGGACTTTGTCAGACTGTGCACATGTTCTAAGTTGGTGACACATGATGGAAACATTCAGTATACAGGTTGTTACGATTGCCCCTAATCTTATCTCCAAAAGATGGTCTCTAACAATAACCTCTAAGACCTGAGTTTGTGAAATGTAAGCCAAATTCATTTTTTTAATAATTTGTGTATTTTCAGTACCCTTTTTGTTCTTTTTAAAATTTGCTGACATAAATACAGTTATGAAGATAAGTCATAGAAAATCATGTAATAGATTATTAAAATATCCTGTAAAAGTCAATTTTGCTAAAGTTACAAAAAAAAGGACCATATTTTTAAATGCATCCCTAGAAATGTATGTTTGCTTGTATTACTCCCCGGTACCCACATAAAGCCAGATGCAGAGTGGGGTATGTATGAATTGATTTCAGAAACAAGTGGCCCTACTGGATTCATACTGTTCTCTCTCTATCTAATAAATAAATAAATAATTAATAAATAAATAAAATAGTGTTATTTAAAAGCAATATCAATTATGAAAACATGCCTATTTCTATACTTACAGAGACCCAAATTAGTAGCAACACATGGAAACTAGATGTGGTGGTTTGAATGTGAATGCATGTTTCCTGTAGCCTCAAATAATTATTTCATTTTATTTGAAAATTGGATCCTCCTGGATTCAATATATGGCTGGGGGCAGGCTTATGGGTACTATAGCCAGCTTCCCCTTGGCAGAGTTTGGCACACTCTGCTGCTGCTATTATCCACCTTATGTTGGCCAGCAGGTGATGTCCACCCTGTGCTCATGCCATCATGGAGATTCTCCTTGAGTCTGTAAGTCAAAATATACCCTTTCCTCCCAAAAGCTGCTCTTGGTTGGGTATTTTCTGCCAGCAAATCGAAGGTGACTGTAACAGTCAGGAAAACATGAGGTCCCCAAAATCATACAGGTCATTGCCAAAACATTTGATTGCCTGCAAGAGCTAAAAGTTAAGCCCCTGTTGCTGAGAACACCACAGCCTTCAGCTGTGGGCATCAAGTGACCATGATGGGATTGTGAAAGAATCCAGTCCTCTCCATCTTAGCCTTTGTAGTGCTGGCAAGTGCTGCCAACAGATTGAGTAAGCAGGAGATGCCGCCAGGTACAAAATCAACCATCCACGCAAGACGCACATGCTGTGGCATAGCGGCACACAGCCCGTGGAGGTGACCAACCACTCCGAGACTTGACATGAGACCCTCTCTCTAAGTGGGGAGCAAGCTCATACCTGTCTCTGGGAACCAAGCCAGATTCCCTAGAACAGGAAACCGACAGGCTCCAGAGAGAAACTTCACTGCTCTTTAAGAAGAGTGGATATACACATCAATATGTATCTCTAATAACTAGGCTTATCCCCTTTTATTCAAGCCTCCCGTATTTTTAAGTTTAAACTTACAGCTTAAGTCTCAACAGCCTACTGGAGGGGGCGTGTCACTGGAGGCCAGTCTGATTCCAGCCCGATTCCAGCCCACAGGGAGGAAGAGCAGATTTTGAGTTCTGGCAGTGCTTCAGGCTGGCTTTCTTGTTTTAGTGTTGGCTGGCCGTTTTCTCTCTCTCTCTCTCTCTCTCTCTCTCTCTCTCTCTCTGTCTCCTTGGATATATGGCAGTAGTCAGTTTCTTTCAACATTTGATGGAACTCCCCCGGATCTCTACGTTAGAAACAAATCCCTTTCTCCAATGAATTGTATTTGTTTTGACGTTCTTTGCAGCAAAGTGGAGATTTTTACAACACAAGGACACTGAAAATGGATGGAAATAAGTCCACGGACTTTTGTCTCAGCGGTAACCTTCAATCCCAGAGAACACCAGGAAGTAGTGTACTTATATGTAATGAACTTTAAAGTAACATGGTTTCTTAAAATGAATAGCAGATTCTCCTGTCAGCTGTTGACTGGGGGGGGGGTGGCCCAGAAGCCCCCCACCACCAAAAAAGCACCCTATTGCCTGAGCCCTTAATTATCCACCAGAAACAGATGGTAAACCCCCTGATGAAGAAACACTTCGGATACATGACACAGGGCAATCAAGCTGGGTCAGTGCTGGAAGATTCTTCCTTTCCAGCTACAAAGAAGGGTACTTGAGGATCAAAGTCCACGGATCTCATTCAAGTTGGACATTGCATGCTATAGTACTGACCAATAAGGGTAGTCATGCCCAGTGTTGCATACAATCCTGAATGTTCTGGAGGGCAAGCCACTGCTTCCTGATTGGATGTGCTTCGTGTAACATGTAAGAAATGCTTGTCTAGGACTGTAGTCCTGGTCACAAGCAAAGGAGGTCCCAGACACTATGGGGAATCCACTATTAGTGTTTTGGTGAAAGGTCATGTAGTTATACTGCCTCTAAGTGTTTGTGCATAGACCCACAAACTAGCACAGTTCTCAGCTTGCTTAAAGAAGGCTCTTGTATCAGTGGATGAGAGTCAAAGAGGAGACTCAGGGCTGGAGAGATGGCTCAGCGTTTAACGTGCATGCCTGCAAAGCCAAAGGACCCAGCTTCAATTTCCCAGGACCCATACAGGCCAGATGCACAAGGTGGCACATGATCTTGGAGTTCGTTTACAGTGGATAAAGGCCCTGGTGTGCCCATTCTCTCTCTCTCTCTCTCTCTCTCTCATTCTCTCTCTGTCAAGTAATAAATAAATAAAATACAATAAATATTTTAAAAAGTGGAGACTCCTAACTGGGCAAAATTGCTGAAAATAAGTGACTATTGATGTTCTGCCCCCAAAGGTATGTCTATATCAACCACTCTAAGGCCCAGTAAACATCATGAAAGAGGGTTGGAAAGATGGTTAGTCCCAGAGAGTATGAAAAGGTACTTTAAAATGATGTGTGTCTGATGTGACAGGATCATTCCAATCGTGAACACATAACAGCTGTGGTCACTGAACGTGACCTGCACAAAATTAAGTAAGTAAATAAATAAGTAAATAAATGACATGAAAGTAGGAGAGAGCCTAACTGGGAGGATGAAAAGGTTCATTCAGCAGGAGTGGGATGAGAGGACACAACGAGGATAAATATAGTCATAACACACTACATAAAGTATGAATTTTTAAATTTAAAAAGTAATAAAAATAGGAACTGGCCATTCTTTGTAACAAAAGAGAAACAAGTTGAAATTAAGCAAATTGAAAATTAGAGTTAATTTCCAGTAAGGTTTAAAGATTACTTTGTACAAGTAGAGTGTCTCATTTGGAATTGTTGGTTTACATTCCCATCACCATGCAACACTATGCTAGCCGTTTATACTCAAAGTTAATATCATTTTTATAAGTCAAAGTTTCCACTGTGCATAAAGTTGATCACATAATGATAATACCTAAAATTATTATGAAGATTAAATATGGCTGTTTAAATAGGAAGTGCTCCGTGGGTTTGAATATTATGCATATGATTTTATCGTTATTGTAGCTATGAAAACACTACAACATTTTAACATAATAATGGTAAAAGACCAAAATAAAAACTGTATCTATGATCTGTTAAAATCATGAGCATCTATATACCTCATATTAGTCAAATGCTAATGTGCTGTGAGGATGGAAAAATTTCATAAGACTTTTTAAATGCAGCCTGGTGTGAGTTTTAACTTTTATTTATCAATAAGAGCTTAATTATAAACACTTTTAATAGTTTTCCTATATGGATATATATATATATATATATATATATATATATATATATATATACATCTTTTCTATATGAATATGTATTATGTTCTTACATCCTAACAATTTAATATTGTCCCAAATGACAGTCATCAACTATGTTGAACTGGAAGGTTCTTTTTTGACCTTTCTGTTTTCCTTTTCTTTTATGTACACATATTTTCCCTTTTGCTTCATTACAACATTAGTGAGGAAAATAATTGAAAATATTTTCTCATAGCATTAGTGAACTAAGAAGTCTCTTGAGATGCAAACCCCACTCCTTTATTTTCTCAAATCCTGAATGTCTGTCAGTAATTAAATGAATTTGCTTTGTCTTTCTATAGCTGCATGGGTATCACTAGATTTATTACTATTAAAACTGCCCAATAATAATTGAGATGGTATTTTATAATAGCTATACTTTACAAAATGATGTTTCTGATAGCTTAAAGACTATTTTACAAAATTGTTTTAGAAAGTTATTGTGATAAGTTTATTTCTCTAAATAGAGGATGAGCACATTCCCATTGTTTTCTAGGTAAAGTACTAAGAGCCTGGGTTTGACATTTGAGGGTGAGCCGCCTGCCATGAGGGTTATTTATTTTATGGTCATACATGTTTGTCTTAGCTTTTGGAGGAAAGCCATAGTGTTTCCTTCTTTGCTTCCTAGAATCATTTTTTTTAAACATCTGTGTAGGATTCATGCAAATTGAACAGAAACTAATTAGCTTAAAAATTATTAACCTGGGGCTGGAAAGATGGCTTTGCAGTTAAGGCATCTGCCTGCAAAGCCAAAGGATACCTACCGGTTCGACTCTCCAGGACCTATGTAAGCCAGATGCGCAAGGGGCACATGCATCTGGAGTTCGTTCGCAGTGGCTGGAAGCCCTGTCCTGGTGTGTCCATTGTGTCTCTCAATCTACTTCTCTCTCTCAAATAAACAAAATAAAAATAAAAAAAATAATGGTTAACCTAATGGTTATTATTATTATTTTGGTCAGATAAAGTTTTTGGAAACTTTTTCTGTATTTTTATCATGTATAATAATTTCTTCAGGTTGTAGCCTTAATGCCAAGATAAGCACAGTTTCAATTTTTCTAGATGAGTTAGAAACTTCTGAATATCAATGTTTGTTATAAAGCTAGTTTGAAGGTATAACTAAGCGTGGTCTGGCTATAGGTTCAGTAAAGTGTCCATATAGGTATACTAGCTGGTTATTAACAACAGTACACAGTACATCATAAAAATAATTTTAACAAAATAAAAAGAAAAGAAGCTAATGAAAAGAGAAATGATGGCAGGAACTAAAGTGAAATGAAAAGACTGATGATGATAGGCATAATGAAATGCTTCAGAAGATAATGGATAGTTTTGAGTATTTGTATGTGTGGCATATCTTATCAATGGACATACATATGGCTTTACTTAGGGGGTATGAATGTACAACTGGATTTTTTTTCTCAATGTTCATTGTTCTTTTGCACACATGATATTTCATCTAACTGAAAGTGATATCTCTGAGCCTTTATTACCAGAACAGAGATAAGCTAGCTATTTACACTACAATTAAGTTTTATGTTCAGAGCTTGTATTCTCTTAAAATGATCTTTAATTTATAAAGACACAATTTTATTTTGAACAAATGATGTGGAAGAAGTCAAAATATTAAGGCTATTTCAAAATTGTTTTCAAGTCCACATATTTTTCTCTATTATATATTTGTATCCTAATTATCAAATAGTGAAACAATTAGAACTTATGTCTTCTTTTTTTTCTTGTTCTTCAATGCTTTAATTAACAAATCTTAGAATTCTGTATATTTACTGTAGTTGCATTGTATATTAATTGCCACTAATCCTGGGTTAAATGGATCTGAGTGAACTGTGGATATGTGCGTGCACACACACACACACACACACACACACACACTCACTTCAGTGTTTAGAGAACGATTAGCACTTCAACTACATTCAAATGCTACATTTTCATCACATCTCATGTTGACAAGGATATTGTTTAAAGCTCAGTTACTGGGCTAGAGAGATGGCTTAGTGGTTAAGCACCTGCCTATAAAGCCCATAGACCCCGGTTTAAGGCTCGATTCCTCACGACCCACTTTAGCCAGATGCACAAGGGGGCGCACAAATCTGGAGTTCGTTTGCAGTGGCTGGAGGCCCTGGTGCGCCTGTTCTCACTCCCTATGTCTATCTGCCTCTTTCTCTCTCTGTCTGTTTCTCTCAAATAAAAAAATAAAAATAAAAAAATAAAAAATTTAAAGCTCAGTTACTTACTGAGTACCTATTTAAGACTTATCTCATTTAAATTTCAGAAAAATCTTGGATTTATAAGGATAAACTGCAATCCAGAGACCTTTCAAAGCAAAACTAAAACACAACATGATACATAGTCATTGTCTATGTTTGAGTTAATATATGTTTATGACTAATTTTTATGATGCAACATTCTTAAAAATACACAAATAATTTGGTTAGATATTTAAAAAAAAATAAATTCATGTTAAATTATAGCCTAACTGGCTCTCAAACCTAAAGGAATTTATCTGAAGCAAATGAGATTTATGAAGGTTTCAAATACATTATAATACTGTAATACCACACAAGTTATGAAGGCATAAGTAACTTAAAATAAATTTAACTATAAAATCATATTTTATGTCCATAATGTGTTAGCAGCACCTGTATTCTTTAGTATGGTGCAAGAGAACTTGTCTCTACCATAATAAAATGGATAATTTATAAAGATTCAAAGACTAAACCTGGTCTATGATTCAGTTACTTCAGTGACCAGGAAATGTATTCTACATGTATGGTATTGTATTATTTCTGTTCTTTATGATGAATAACATCCACCTTGTTTCAATGTAAACTCCAAAACATTAAAATTAACTGTAACTGCACATAGGCATGAATTTCACTTCTAAATATTTCCACAAACCTTGATAAATCAAGCAAGAGAATTTTTTTTAATTTAATTGCAATGAAAGAGAAAGAGAAAGAGAGAGAGTGAGTGAGAATGGGCATGTCAGGACCTCTAGCTACTGCAAACAAGCTTCAGATACATGTGCCACCTTGTGTGTCTGGCTTTATGTGGGGAGTTGAACTCAGATTGTTAGGCTTTGCAGGCAAATGTTTTATCTGCTGAGCAATCCCTCCAGCCCCTTGAATAATTGTGTTGCCTTTTCTTTTGACACTAAACCTGATGAACACCTGCTAGAACACCAAATTCAACTAACAGAAGCATTAATACTAAATTATACCTTTCTGATTACTAAAAGTTAAAAAAAAATCTTGTTTTCTAACAGCACAAGAGATGGTGTTTAATCATGTCATTTTTGCTTTGAAATGGCTATGTTGCTTAAACTTAAAAAGACATATTTCTAACTACTTGTTTTTATCACTTGCTCTGTTTCTTACATTTGTTAAAGAACAGTACTGTTTACCTTTAGTGGGTTTCTAAATACTCGTTCCTGTGTATGTTTTATTATTAATTTATGAGGATTTTGATCAGAGGCTCCTCAATTTGGTCAACATCAAAGTTTACCTCAGTATAGCATGAATTAATTAAACTTGAATAGTGTGTTCTCTAAGGCAAATGCCTTTAAAAATGCATGTATTCTAGAGGAAAAAAATAGGTCCTTTGCATATCTTAAGTTAGCTTCAGATGAAGAGATAAAATAAAAATCACAATATTGTGTTCACGAACATTCTGACATATTTGACAGAGGAGGGGGTGGAAAAGAATGTGATATCAAAATAGAAGAGAGACGAAATAGAAAGAAAAGCACATTCGCTGGAGTGGGGTGGGGAAGGGGGATTGATGAGGACAATAGGAGGGTATGATCATGCATCAAAATTCTCAATACAAAAATAAAAACACACAAAAATGCAGCATGCATCTCCTGTTCATATATGAGAAAATAATAATATTTTCATAACTCTTACTTTAATCTTTCAATGTCAATACCATTTCATTGGGCTCAAGAAATTGAGACAACATTAAAAATCATGAGTATTCCTTAGATGTCCTCTCCAAAAGTCACTAAGGAAAAGAGTTGTAACATCACGTATGGTGTGGACACCTTTGGTCACTGGGCTGAGCATCCAGAGCAGGCACAGTTTATAGGAGGAAGGGGTTTATTTCAAGCTCACAGGTCCAGGGGGAATTCCATCGCTTGTGGAAGAAACTGCTGCCCTGCCATGCATCCAAGCAGAGAGGAACAAGCACACAGCCCTTAAAAACCAAAAGCAGCGAGCAAAGACCAGCAACAAGAGGAAGGACCCTGCAGGAGCTCAGGATTCTCTGCAGACAATCCTTAGGGCAAGACCCCAGGTTCCTTCCCCACTGACACCTCTTCCAGCCACGTAGGTGGAGACTCAAGTTACAAGCTTTAGTAAAACATGTGAGTCTATGGAGGACATGCATTGAAAATAACCACAATTGAATATTTAAGTCTAAATATTGTTTAAAACTCAGAGTGTTGTTTATAATTAAAACTTGCAGACACTTGTATCTAAAAAAATGGGTATTTTTGTTGTTGGTGGTGGTGGTTTATTGAGGTAGGGTCTCACTGTACCTCAGGCTGACCTGCAATTCACGATGTAGTCTTAGGGTGTCCTTGAACTCATGGTGATCCTCCTACCTATGCTTCCCCAGTGCTGGGATTAAAGGTGTGTACCACCACCACCCCTGGCTAAGAAACCTGCATTCCAGTGAGTCTCCTGACTAGAAGTTAGGAATGCATTAGCCACAGAAAAATTAAACAAAAGTTTGTCTTGAGAGGTAATGAGATAGGGTCACACATTCACTCATTTCTGTCCTAGCTAATGCTTTGCCTTCACTTAAAGATGCATAAAAGTTTTCAGTGTATTGCACTGACATAATCTGAGAGCACTTTGACAAAACTTTGCAAGTAAATAAGAGACAAGGGCACACAAACACAGGAACCACAGACTGTGTCATCCACTGTTGCTTTTATTCTAAGGAAGTGCAGGTCACAAGGAAACTTACTCATGAAGAGGCTTCATTCACTACTGTCCAGAGCAGTGGATGCTGAAAAGTTGTTGGCTCTTATAGACTCTATGTTTATGTTTATTTATTTAATTGTTTGAGAGAGAGAATGGACATACCAGGGACGCTAGCTACTGCAAACAACTCTAGAAGCATGCACCGCCTTGTGCATCTGACTTATATGTGTCCTGGGGAATTGAACCTGAGTCCTTTGGCTTTGCTGGTAAGCACCTTAATGGATAATCCATCTTTCCAGCACAAGACACTATTTTTATTTTCGTTGCTCCCTTAAATTTTTCTTTGTTTTTATCTTCGAGGTATGGTCTTACTCTAGCCCAGGGTGACCTGTAACTCACTGTGAAGTCCCAGAATGGCCTTGATCTTACAGCAATCCTCCTACCTCTGCCACCAAAGTGCTGAGATAAAAGATGTGATCCACCACCATGGCCAGGTATTCCTTTACATTTAGATGTACCAATTTCAAGAGAAAACCTAAAATTTTATTAATTTAATCCCTTGTTCATTTACCAATCTCCAGAATTATCTTTGTTCCTTGAGATTTATCTAACCCAAATTACTCAACCTTATTATCTGAAAAGCTTAACATAAGAGAAGAAGGTGGAGGTGGTGAGTGAGAAAGAAGATGAAGAGAAGGAAAATGAATACTAGTGACATGAAAGCAAAAGTGAGGAATAACTGGGGTGATGAAGGAATACAATCAGAGATGAGAGAGGGAAGACAATGGAGGGTGGTGGGAGGGACAGACAAACAAGAACATTATAGTGACATATGTACACCCAAATGACATCATGGAAACTTTATTGTGGAAAAGTAATATTTTGACAAATTACTTAAATTATTTTAATTAAGTTCACGACCATGTCATATTGTTAATTCTATTTTTATACATAACTTTAAAAAACTTCTTAATTTTAACAAAAATATACCAAATAAGTATATTGTGTATAGCTTTCTTCACCCTCAGTTGTATGGGAGGAAAGCTGTGTTTGTTATTTGTTTAAGTTTGGCTTACACTCTCCAGGGGAATCTTTGGTATAGGAAAGCATGGCAAAAGCAGAGGCTGGAAATCACTTTAGCCACAACAGCTATGAAACAGTAGCAGGAGAGTGAGCCAGCAAACACTGGCAACCCAGAGGCTTATCAAGGTAAGATGTACCCAGCAACACACTTCCTCCAGCAAGGCTCCACCTCCCAAATTGCCATCAGCTGGGAAAAAATCTTTTAAAATACATGAGCTTGTGTGGAGCATCTTAATCATACCACCACAGAAATGTATTTATGATTTTTCTACTGTTTGGGTAATGTTCAGCTACTTTAAAATTGCTGTGTTGAGCATATTTCTCAGAAGGACAGCGTGGGCACGGCTCATATAAGTTCGTTGCAATGAAGAAAAGATTTAACAGCTAATATGTCTGTTTCTGATCAGAACACATTCCTTTTGGTATAAGTCTTTTCATTGAGTTTGTAAACAGACTAAAGATTGAATCCACTTAAATATAGGCTCTATTTTTATCATTCTTCTTTTATAAATGAGAGAGATTGTGGTGCCAGATACAAAGAATGAACTCATCTTATGCAGCTCAAAGTAGTAGAGTTAATTAAAGGAAAGGAAAAATTTTGCATTTACATATCAATCTCAAAATATGCACTACTTCTAATGTGAATTGATGCTTATTGAAATTTAATGACTTGCAAAACATTTTGAGCGATTCCCTTCTTCAGCAAGTCATGACACAGCAACTTGTACCTTATCAGAACCTGTGTATAACCTTTCCAACATTTCATCAAGCTCAGCCAAGGATTCTGCATCCTTACAGGTGGATAATGGATCCATCCTCTTCATTATTGCCAAGCTTTTTTTTTTTTTCCCATGTGACTTCAGCATCGTATTCACAAATTTAAAATTAAAAAAAAAAATAGAAGCAAGAGGCTAGGGACATAGATCAGTGGTCAAAGTCTACCTACCTCCATCTCATTCCCCAGGCACAAAGTGGCACATGCCTCTGAAGTTCATTTACACTGGAAAGAGACCCAAGGTCACCTATACATACATACACGTGCAAACAAGTAGACTTTAAAAAATATGTGATAAAAGATGTGATAATACATTGGATTTTTAAGTCTGCTTCCTTTAGCTTTCATCCTCTCTCATCACAGGTCCTGATGCAGCATTCTCTCCACCAGTTCCATGAACATATTTAATTTTATTTTCCTCTGCCTCTTTGTAGAAAATATCTGTCCAGGTCACTTTTTCATTCCTGAAAATCTGTTACCTTCTCCACACTTCCACTGCTATAACCCAAGCTCTTGTTACTACTTTTTGAAATTACTCTATTTAATTCTTTATTTAATTAAAAAAACATACCTTTGTATGGATAGACCACGTGTGGGCATCAATTTTTCCCTCTTCCCTGCCCTTATTCTGTTATTCTGCTGGGGGCCCTTCTCAGTGGGATTGCTGATATTGCCCACGGAGTGTGGTTATGCCTGTGGAAGCAGCAGTTTGTTACTGGGGGGAAGGCAATATATCTGAGTGTAATGTCCCAACTTGTGGCTCTTACATTCTTTCTACCCCCTCTTCCACAAAATTCCCTGAGCCTTGGTGGGTATGTTTTAAGTCTAATTCAGTGATGAGCTCTTAGGTTCCTCTGGATTTCTGCCTTGGTATGTGTTTAGTATCCTCAGAGTCTCTCTCATTCTCCCTGGCCCTGATTGTCAACCTCACCACTGCTCTTCAACATAGTATCAGAAGTTCCTTCCCCAAGCAATAGGTCAGGAGAAAGAAACAAAAGAGATACAAATTGTAAAGGAAGAAGTCAAAGTAGCCCTATTTTAAGATGACATGATCCTCTATATAAGTCTCCACCTCAAAACTTCTAAAGGTAGCAGGGTCATGGTGGTGCATGCCTTTAATCCCAGCACTTGGAAGGCAGAGGTAGGAGGATCACCTTGAGTTTGAGGCCTCCCTGAGACTACATAGTGAATTCCAGGTCAGCGTGAGCTGCAGTGAGAGCCTACCTCAAAAAAACCAAAAACAAACCAAAACAAAACCTCTGAAGGTGATTAATTCTTTCAGTAAAGTGACAGGATACAGAATCAACAATACACAACACCTTTCTATATGCAAAGGACAAGTATACAGAGATAGAAATCAGCAAGGCTGTCCTATTCAGTAACCACACCCCAAAAAAAAAAAAATCAGAGACCTTGGAATAACATTAACCAAGAATGTGTAATGCCTATTTAATAAAAATATAAACACACTCAAGAAAGAAATTGAGGAGGACATGAAAAGATGGAAACACCTCACATGCTCCTGGATAGGTAGATTTAATGTTGTGAAAATGGCAATTCTACCAAAAGCAACATACAGATTTACTGCAACACCAATAAAAAATCCAGCATCATTCTTCACAGAGATAGAAACTTGATCTAAAAGTTCACATGACTGGCAGCAGTCCTTGGATATCTAAACATATCTTCAGCCAAAGAAACACCTGTGGAGCTATCACCGTACTTGGTCTAAAGCTATATTACAAAGCCATAGTAACAAAAACAGCATGGTATTGGCATAAAACAGACATGTAGATCAATGTAACACAAATGAAGATCTGGCCCTTAGGTCAAGAAACTACAGCTACTTAATCTTTGTCAAAGGTGACAGTAAAGTAGACTGGAGAAAAGACAGCATCTTCAACATGTAGAGTCATAAAAATGATATAGGGAAGCAGCACTACGGAGGCAGAGGTAGGAGGATGGTTGTGAGTTCAAGGCCAGCCTGGAACTGCAGAGTGAGTTCCAGGTCAGTATGGCCTAGACTGAGGCCCTTTCATGGACAGACAAAAAAAAAAAAAAAAGATACATGTTAAATGTTGCCTTGTTATGAACAGATATCTTTAATGTCTATTATTAATTTCTACAACTCATACATAAAAGATCAGCAATAACAGAGTCAACATTAGCTTCCCTACACATGTGTTTCTTCTCCTTTAAGGAATTACTGTTAGTCAATGTTTCTATTCACGAATTATAACTGTATCTTATCAGACACCTCAGAAATAGCCACAACACCAATATTTTATTGTTACTTTCCAACTGTACTAAAAGGAAGCATTTTCTTCTGGCTCATCCATGTGAAGAGATGTTATTCTCTAAGATTTAAGTTATGGATACAGATCTCACTCTGTAAACCTAATCTCCACACACCTCATCTCTTCCCTCTGTGCTTTCATTATTGCTGCTCTGAGCTGCACTCCTCCACCACCTTATCTGTGCTCCCCATGCAGCTGTCTCCAGTCACACTCTTTCATGGTCATTCCACTTATTTCTTCTCGCTCCTGTGAGTTCATACACTCAGAATATACCTGCGCAAAATTGTTATATGCTTTCTTTAACCATGACAGATAACTTACGGGGGTTTGTGAAAAAGCCCTACAGCTCTAACATTTGTAGCAGTCTGTGAATTCAAATTTAAGGCAAACTGTGTGCCAGTGATATTTTTGTTATTTTTAAGCAAGCGTGTGTGTGTGTGTGTGTCTGCGTGTGTGTGTCTGTGTGTGTTTGGAAACCACATTTGTTATACAATGTAATATTTAATCTGGTTATTCACAAACAAGTGTACAGTGTATAGAGGTATCATGAATATAAATATCAATTTTTAACTTTCAGATAAAAGGCACAAAGGAAAGGAAATTATTCCACAAAGTTATACAAATATGAGAGTATGTTTTTATGTAATATGAATATCTTTAAAATCTATGCTAGCTTGTAATAAAATTACTGAAGAACAGACAGTAGTTTATGGAGATGTGTAGATTTTTTTACGATACATAGAAGAGCAAAATCCGATATGGAATACGAAATGATTTAGAAAGAAGCAACAGATCATGTAGAGCTAACACTTTTGAAAAATGTGCATTAAGGTTGAAAATGCTATTAGATTTTTCCCCAACTACCACAACAGCAACAAAAGTATTATTTCAAATATAAATATTTTGTTCCTATATCATACCATTTCTCTTTTCATTTTTAAAATTTTATTTTTAATTCATTGTGGTTGCCAAAACTACAGTATGTTTAGTGATCATGTTCAATCAGTCAAGCAAACATAGGCTTTTCAGCATGTATTTATGCACAAATACCCTTTGTGTAAGACAAGAAGGGACTTCTGAGGTTGAAGACGATTTATTTTTGCTCTGATTTGAAATACACCCTGAAATTGTTGGGGAATTTAAAATATGCTCCTGGGAATCTTTTGATATTTAGAGTTTTAAATATTAATGAAAATAATAATCCAAAATGGAAAACGACATATTCTTCATATTAAAATGGACTTCCATACTGAAGGTAGCTTATTATGTCAAAGCTTTTGGAGGCATCATGTGATGACATTTAACTTTTCACAGACCCATGAAGAACCTGGTCATATCAGTTCTGTTCATGCACTTCTGTGTATAGTTTAGACAAAATTAAGTTCACAAGCACATCTTATACTTAACAAATATTTCTATACTAAAATATATACTAAAAATAAATACAGAAAGCTTGGTGTTATGGTATAATGAATATGAAAAAGAAAGTTCAAACTTGTTATATGCTTTTCTTTGGGCCCCTGGGGGCAGGGCAATGGCTCTGACAGGCTTATGTGGAACATTACGTAGCTTTGGAAGAGATGTGTAGACATGAGGAAAAGATTACGTCAAGGATTTAATTTTGAGGTTACATTTAGTAGTGTTAATTAATTTGAATAAACATAAAAGTTGATGTCATGGCCTACATAAGACACTGGAGAAAATCTACCTTTCAAAAAACAATATCAGCTTCAGTATTTTTATAGTCTAAATTATTATATTCAATGTTCCAAATACTTGGAACACTAATTTATGAGGTCAGCTCACCTGAAAAACACATACAAAAATTGGAATGGAATAGAGAAGAATGAAACTGTTTCAATAACATAACATTGAAATTCAGCTTTACACTTATGCATAACTTACATTTCTGAAGAAAAAGACAACATACATGATAAAGTCTATATTGAAAAAATAGAATAAATGCAGTCTCCCACATATTGTTTTAAAGAGATCATCATATTAACTATTTTATTAAATAGATATAAATAGATAAAATTCATCATCAAAAAACAGAGCTAGGGTTGACATTTCAAATATAGGTATTTGAAATTAAAGTCTCTGTTACTTGCTGGAGAGAAATATTTTATTTTATTTAATCACATAAAGTTTTTTTTTTTTTTTTAATGAGAGAATGAGAGTGAGAAAGAGAGAATATTGACATGTCAGGGCCTCCAGTCACTGTAATTGAACTCCAGATGCATGTGTCACCTTGTTCGCATGAGCAACCGTGTGCATGTGTCACCTTGTGCTTCTTGCTAACGTGGGATATGGGGAGAAGAAATTGGGTGGTAGGGTTTGTAGACAGCACCTTAACTGCTAAGCCATGGCTCCAGAAACTGGACTCTTGATAAGACACATACATACGCCTTGTGTCTTCAGATACATATACATGTATGATATAGTGGGTATACTACTCAGAGTAATGATGGACTTGTATCCATGGCCCCTCTGAAAGTTTGATTGACAAAAAAAAAGTCAGTCCTTGGACTTTTGGATCAATTTTGATTCAGCTACATGACTATTAGTTATTGATCAATAAAATATATAAAGGCTACTTAAAATTAGCAATATCTGTTTGGAATGTTTAAGATCTATTTTTCTAGGCAGGCATTATACTTGTTCAACACTGCTCCCTTCACCAGGCTAGCTGACCTATAAGCATCTGGGAGATTCTCCCATCTCTCCTTTGCATCACGTGCTGGGATATTAACAATGCCCACATTACCATCCAGCTTTTTTTGTGTGTGGTTTCTGTGGATATGAATTGAGGAACTCACAATTTCAAGGCAAGTGCTTCAATACCTTACCTATCTCCATAGCCTCAGTGTGAAATGTCCATACATGGATAACATATATTTTTATCATACTCATCATCAATACTTCCTCTTATTCCTTTTCCCTTCCTCTGATCTCCCTAAAGTCCACATTGTTCCTTCCTAAATACAGCAATAAATCCCATCTTGCTCCTTTGCTTGCCAGACATAGACAGTTAAATCTGAACTGATCTGGAAACTTCTTTGCTGTTGGTTAGTTGCATATACTAGAAGGTAGAATGTAGAGTGCTTGGGGAAGAAAGTTATCAACAGCTTTCCCAGCTGCTCCCCCTTCCTGTCCTACAACCAACCTGTCAAGCAGCATGTGTTCACTGGTATAAGAGTGACATGACAAAGCCGGGCGTGGTGGCGCACGCCTTTAATCCCAGCACTCGGGAGGCAGAGGTAGGAGATCGCCGTGAGTTTGAGGCCACCCTGAGACTACATAGTTAATTCCAGGTCAGCCTGGACCAGAGTGAGACCTTACCTCAAAAAACAAAAAAAAAAAAAAAAAAAAAAGAATGACATGACAGTCAAGGGGGTGACCAGCTGCTTACTGTTTGCATTTTAGGGCTGTTCCGCAGGAAGGAATACATGCTTGGCATGGGAAACGTGATAAAATGTCTTCTGAACATTTATGGTTACACATAGATTAGTGCTGATAGATTAGTTCTGTTCTCACCCTTGGTCAGTGTAGCTTATATTGGCCTATGACTACTGCAGACATCTATATTTGGTCCAACTGCTAAGAACACGTGACTATTGAGTGCTTAGCCCTAAATAGGCCATCTATGTCACCCTAAAATGAATATAGTATTGTGGAAAAGGAGCCAGAATGTATGCATGACTCAGAAGATGGGAGAAGTGTTATAGAACACTCTCTTCTGGAAATGACAAAGATGTTGTATTCATAAACCCCTACAAGCTGTTAATAGCTGCACAAGATTAGTCTATCAACATTTCATCATGGATAGATGAGGGTATCATGTGCCTTACCCCTTTCTGAAGAGTTCTGGACAGTTAATATTTGCTAGGGAGGGAGGAGATACTTTCTTAGTGGAATAGACACTAGTAAGTTGCCCATATTGAGCAGATATCTCTCTCTCCCATGCTTATGTAAGAAAGCCCGAATAAACTCAGTGCAGTGGATGCACACACACATACATGCGCAACATCAAAGAAGAAGACAGCTTTGTTAGGAAGAGGAAAGTTGTCCATATGATGTTCTTATAATGCACAGGGTAAATATTTAATGTGAATGTGTATTTGTGTTCATTGCTTTTAGTATTGTTCTAACAAATTCTCGACAAAAGCAACTAAAAGAAAGAAGCATTAATTTTGGCTCACAGATTGAGAGTAAATTACAACGTGGTGGCAGGAGTATGAGGAAGCTGGTTGTAACACATCTGCAGTCAGGAGCAGAGAGAAAAACGACGGTGCTCCAGTTCCTTTCTCCTCTCTTTAATTTTCATTTATTTGTCTATGTGTGTATTCATGTATGCTTATATACCCATATGCATGTGTATGAGACATGCATGGGTAAAGGATATCCTGTACTTCCACCTTCACAGAAATAGGGTTTCTTTTATAATTTTGCGGCTGTGTGCCTCAGACTGACTAGCCTGTGAGAGTCAAAATTCTCTTTCCTTTACCTCCTATTGCCATAGGCACTTTGCAATCATTGATGCATGATCCACTTTGTGTTTAGTTTTACCTGGGTGCAGAGAAGCATTAAATTTGGCTGGCAGGCTTGCCACAAAGAGATTTTGAGAGAGAGAGAGAGAGAGAGAAGAGAGAGAGAGAGAGAGAGAGAATAACTAGGCAGGGGGGAAGGGAGAGAATGGGCACTCCAGTGCTTGCAGCCACTGTAAATGAACTCCAGACATATGTGGTGAGTCAGATCTGGACCCTCAGGCTTCACACACCAGCACTTTCACCACTTAGCCATCTCTCCACCCCCATAAAGAGTTTCAACCACTGACCCATCTCCCTACGTACATTCTTCCTCCCTCCCTCTCTCTCTCTCTTTCTTTCTCTCCCCACTCCAGTACCCAGCTCATGAGGTGATGCTGTTCACATGTAGGGTGACACTTCGTACATAGGCTATCCCAATACAGAAACGACTCCCTTTCACACATAACTTTGAGTTTGTCTCCAAGGTGATTCTGCATCTGAACAATTGACAATATTAACCATAATTGTTAACATATTTCTTACAATATCCTTAAAGTATCAAAGTGTTTAAGAATTTGCTCTACTTATTATATTATTTTGTTCCTATTCCTTACCTCCTCCTCCTGTATCTCCTTTGCCTTCTTCTTCTTAATTCATTCCCATCTGTTTCTTCTACTTTTTAAGTATTTTTTTTGAGATACTTATAACCTATGGCTGGAAAATAACTGTCCTTGGGATATTAATTCTTTGATGTTCCTACCTCATATACTTTCCATAATCATTCAATTATGGCTGGAATTCCCCAGTGAACTATCAAAAGAATTCTGTATATTTGTCTCTGTTTTTGGTTCTCAGGCTCAGAATTATCTTCTCCTTTCTCCTAGCCTGATGGTCTTCAGTACATCCTTTGTACACTCTTACTAAAACACAGTGAAATAGAAATGATCATATTGCATAAATTTATTTACAATGCTCTTGTTGTTCACATGAAAATAATACCAGTAAATATAGCCATATTTTACTCTGTCTAAAAAAGGAATATAGGTTACCTTATCTCATTTTTGCAATAATGTTTTGCTATCTACAATTTTATATGCATGTAAATATTATAGTAAAGTGACTCCAATTTTAAAAATCCAAGACTAATGTTTGAATTTTCTAATAAATGAATATTAATAAAATATGATGTTGCTCAGAAAAGAAAGGAAGTATACTTTAAGAAATTCTTGCAGCTGCAGAGATGACTTAGCTCTTAAGGTATTTGCCTGTGAAGATTCAGGATCCAGGTTCAATTCCTCACTACCACAATAAGCTTAGATGTACAAGGTGGCACATGTGTCTGGAATTCATTTGCATTGGCTATGGGTACTGGCATGCCCATTTTCTCTTTCGCTATCTGCTTTTCTCTCAAATAAATAAATAAAATAGTTACAAAGACATTATTTTCTAAAAGAATAAGCTATGATGTTTTATTTATGCTAAGGAAGAAAAAGTATAATTGTGAGATATACTAGTATGAGAAATATTCTGACTTGCTACTCCAGTTATTGAAAATGGAATGGATATACAATTAGTTTCCATAAATATTAAGAAGTTTTAGATTGAAAAAGAAATAAAGAAAGGGAAACAGTGTTATCCTTCCACCTTAGTGTTCATATCTGCTACAAACTAACTAAGCACTGCCATACTATGGGTTGGCTTATATCCTGTATGGTTAAATTTAATTTATTTTGATGGGCTGGAGGGATGGCTTAGTAGTTAAGGCATTTGCCTGAAAAGCCAATGGACGCAGATTCAATACCACAGGATCCCTGTTAGCCAGATACACAAGGGGCATATGCATCTGGAGTTTGTTTGCAGTGGTTGGAGGCCCTGGCACATTCATTCTCTCTCTCTCTCTCTTTCTCTCTCTCTCTCTTTCTCTCTTTCTCTCTCCCTCTTTCTCTGTCAAATAAATAAATTTATATGTTTCTAAAAAATAGTTTATTTTTAAATGATAACCTGTTGACAACTCCATGCTGTCACCAGAATTATTATGTTCCTTTCAAAGCTTAGTTGGTTCAACACTATTGAACTATAATTCCCTATAACCATCAGGGTTGTAATATATGTAGTGTTACATTCAACTCTTTGTACTTTATTTTTTTTTTGCCTAAGGTGCCAGGAATAATGTAATCATGATTTGAATTTTAACATGCAATTCTTTTGTAGCATAGTTATACACATATTGCCAATGATTTATTTTCATTTCCTTAAATAATTTCAATGCAATTAACAATTCTTTCCCAAATTTGACATCCCTATAAAATTAACTTATTAAACTATAATCCTACTTTTTGGTCAGTAACTAGTTTGAGAATCAACTTTTGCAAAACTCTGGCTGTTAATATAAGGTAAAACCATCAGAAGTTTTCATAGAAAAAAATATTGTTTCAAAGACAGTAACCTTTGATATGAGTCATTTCCCTCTTTCCATGAGTAGGGATTCATCTCTAGAGGGATTCATCATCTGAATGAGGAGATAAGACTATATATTTTAAATTAATAACCACCTCCCTTATGCACAGGCTACTGATATTAAATAAAAATATAGCTAGGAATTCGTACATAACATAGAAAATTTCCTGAATAACATTTCATAGTTTATGAGGAAAATATTTTTCTCTCCTTGCCATCTAAATTTAAGATGTAGTCATTTTGAGGATAAATGTTTTCAGAATCTTCTTTAATACCTGAGATATTTGACATTATCTGTTACCTAAGGCTGCTCAGCATGTAGCGTTTTCTCAAAAGCCCTACTAACTGTCTCACAATGAATAAGAAGGCCATTAACTATGAATAGATGAAAATATAATACAGACAGGATATTCTGTATTTCATAAATTTTGAATTCAGTTAAAGTGCAAGAATCCTTCTTGGCAAATAGAGGCCTTCTATGGGCATCATAATACAGATAGATATAGCTATGATATAGATAGATAGATGATAGATAGATAGATAGATAGATAGATAGATAGATAGATCTATGTATAGATATACATATCTGTCTATCTCTCTATATTTGATCCTACAAGTTTTCCTGCACACCTATTAGAAAAAGTAGTTCTGAGCATGTGTTGGAAAGGAAAAGCTTCCCCAGCCCCTTTGATTTTCATGCCACCTTTTGCCCTCTTTCACTGAGATGCTGTCCTAGCAAGGTCATCTCTACTTTCAAGCAAGTTAACCCACCACTTTTCTTTTCTTTCCAACAATTGATCTTGTCAACCTTGCTTCATCACTCTTGAGATGGCTTAAGCACACACCTTGATTTTATTTATCTAGGAAAGTTCTTAGAATCATCAAATGCTGAAAATAGACAGAATGTTTTACAAGTATCCCTGCTGCTTCTACCCGAACTACTCAGTGTGCTGCACGAGCTTCAGAAGGCGATGACTGACAACGTTTGCCTTCTGTTAAACACCGTGGACTGTGGGAGCCTCCCCTCCCAGGTGCAGCAGGTGTGGAACTCTTTTGCCTTGCTTAGGAGCAGACTCTGCTTTAAACAGTGCCTGGAGAAGTTATCTGTTCTTGAAACTCCTTCAGGAGTTGGCATTTAGAATCAGGTCAGTCAGGAAGAATGCTGGCTCCATGCCTGAAATTTATTATGTTTAGTTCAATTAGATTCAAATGTACAAAACATGTCAGTGAGAAGAGAAGGTCAATCATTTGGAAATTATATTATCCATAACTTGGCTGTGTCTTGTCTATGTGCACGTCAAGTACAAGCCTTCAGAAGAGTATTCAACTTTACCAACAAATCAAGGGTAAAATATTAAATCCAGTAAAAAAAAAAAATATTTGTGAAACAGAGATCCTCATGGTGTTGCAAGATGGTATGTACAACATATGTCCTTTATCATCTTCTTGTTCATAGAATGCATTATTACAAAATCAATTAGCTGTCTAACATTTATATTTACCTCCTCAAAATCTTGTTTTATAAATTGTTTTACTTTTCCACTTTTATGAGAAAAACATGGTTCAAATATGCCATAATCTTAAAAGGTATCAGTAACTCAAAACACCAAATATAAATTCCATCACTTTAAAGTTAGGATTTCTACAGGAATTTTTTCAGGAGTCACAGTATTTTTGAGCTGAAATTGGAGCATATTCTGGAAAGGGAACCTTAAAAATAAGACCTCTACATTTAAAAAATTCTCAAAATCATTATTCGACATTTCCGAGTGTTTATTCTAAGAAGATTTTATATTATACCCATTAATTTAACCTCATGTCATTCATTTACTAGAAGTTTCTAAAATTAGGAAATATGCCAAAATGAATGGCAGCTAAAGTAACCAATTTAAAGAAATATTACCACAGGTAAGATATTTCAAATTATAGATATAAGCTGTTTTTCCTATTCACTGTATGTATTAATTATCACATGGAGGGCAATGTTGTACTGACTTGTTAGTGTATATGCATAAATTTATTTATATTTCATGATTTATAGGTGTTCTCAAATACTACCAAGCTGATAATATCAATTACCTTCCTTATGATTAACATTATTTTTAAAATTTACAAAATAAATATGAAAATAATGAAATAGTGAAAATAATGTATAATTTACTAGGATGACCAAGTACTATTCCATATGCTCATGAGACAATTCCAGTGCATCTTGCTCTTTGTCTGTGTCATGGCTTACAGGAGTAACTCTTGAAATTAGTTTGATTGGGTGAGATTTTCCAGGAATTTAGAACTCCATTAGTTTAGATAGAAACCATGAAGTACAGTTAAATTAAACTTGTGTATTTCAAATAGCATGAACTTGAATTCTAAGCTGACATCAGAATAATAACTTGATGATTTATATTTTATCTTGCC
This sequence comes from Dipus sagitta, assembly GCA_036346955.1. NCBI lineage: Eukaryota > Metazoa > Chordata > Mammalia > Rodentia > Dipodidae > Dipus > Dipus sagitta. The sequence continues at coordinate 86,535,262 of CM070782.1, read as the reverse complement.
ACCTTTTCTTGGTCTTTCATGCAATCTAATATTTGTGCTTTATGACAATAAAAGGCAAATGGATGATACGGATATAATATATAGATTAGGTAGGTGGACAATAGACAGACAAAGATGTATAGTTAAGTGACACACAATAGGTCAGAGATAAAACATAGATGATAAATGATTGAAAATGAGACATTTCAGGTACAGATCCCATTTCATGTGCAATTTTTCTTCTATTTTTTTCTTCATTAACTATATTATATATTAAACATTAATTAAGATCATTCAATATTCTAATAGTGGTATTTAAAAATTCTTACAGATTTATTTTTTAAAAGAATTAATTGACAATTGTCAGCATTTTATTTCTCTCTTTATAAACATTCTGCATCCATTTTTTCAAATGTGCCCATAAAATCATTGTTTAAACTAATTCAAGTCAGTTTTATAATTTAAATAATAAGTGATACTTTGGGGACAATTGTTTTAGTGGATTGATCTTGTATCTAAGGGTTCATGTCAAAGTTTGCTTGCTGTGAACGGAGGACAGATAGTGTCAACCAATTGAGTCCCAACTAAACTTTGGTAAAATATGAGTCACATTGCTGTGTGTTCTCCTGGAATTTATGGGCCTTATCTAGTTTCCCTTGTCCAACTTTATATCATTCACTATCAAATATACAGCCATGGCACTGATGAAATGTTGCTGTTTCTGTTGTTCAGAAAATACTGTAACTTCTGAGACTCCCTATAAAACACTGTTCTGACTATGAAGAAATGACATTTGGTGTTTGATCACTCACATTAATATTGTTTTATTTTTATGTCAAGCAGTAAAAAAGCAGTAACACTGACTTACCAATGGCAGTTTTATTAGTAAATCGTGGGCATAGGATGATGTTCCCAGTTTACTGGATGGAGGGAACAGCTAAGAAGGAAGTATTGACTGGAAACGTTCTGTGGTTGATACTTGAGTGGGGTTTGCTTTTAGCCATATACCCATGATCACTAATCTTATATATAACATAACCACAATACGGAATGGACTGCATATATAGTTAGTAGAACTTTCAATAAATATGCATTCAATTGTGGATGGAGGTCAGGAAAGAGTGAGGGAGGACAGAAGGAGAGAGAGAAAGAGAGAATAGAGTACAGTTCAGATTATTTTTATCACTTATAATTCCTGTTTATTTTTTTTAAATGTATGGCATTTTCTAATACAGTTTGCTTTTCTAGATTCCAATCCATATTCTACCACATACACAATAATCTTCCAGTTTCCTATAAATGGTAAATATAATGTAATGTTTACTGTTTTATATTATTTTATTATTTATTATTCAATAAAATGAAATCTAGCATCATCATGTATTTAGTGAGCTATGGAATTGGTCACCAGAAGTATAAGCTTTTTGATGATTATTAAGAATGTAATTGACTACCCTTTACAAATAATGCTTCAAGGCTATGGCGGCAAATACATATCTTTTATAATAATTCAGGTCACCTGTAAGTCTCTGAAATATTGCATTCATGGTCTATCGCTTTCATGAATGGTACTATATTTTAAATGTTGATGTAAATGTTCACCTCTTGTTTTGCTAATTTTAGTAATGATTTAATTAGATATTTCCAAGTAGCAAATACATCTATGATCATCAGTTCTGGTTTTGAAATTCAAGCAGGTGGAAAAAATTGTTTTCTTTATACCAATATTAGTTAAAAATTTATATTTTTTATTTGTCATTTATTTTACTTAGGCATTACTTTTAGTTACCCAAAAAGTATGTACTTCCTGATTTTTACAAAATGTACACTATGTCCCATAGAAGAATAATTTTAAAGAAGCGTTACCTCATGAAGTGTAGGTTTCACATGCATCTCTTGGTACCTACCTAAGAGAGATATTTTAGCTCTACTATTTTTCTTACAGGCTTCTTTAATCATACTACATGTCTTTTTTCATTTAATTTCATCAGTAATATTGAACAGTAATATTGAACAAAGTACCCTAATGAACAGTTGTTGAATACTCATTAACTTTAACAGAAAGAAATCATCATTAACATAATTTAAAAAGCCACAGTTATGTCTCATAAATTCTTTTATAATCTGTGTTAAATAGTATCTCACCAACAGAGATTGGAACACTTTTCAGGTCATAAATGTTGCTCATTTCCAAATTTTGAGTAGAATTTTAACTATAACTAGCATTATAAATTGTACTTTTATACTTTAATGTTAATACACAGATAACTCACTTTCACGTTTATATCTTGAGTGTATATCACAAGTACACATTAATTAAACGTTAAAGCAGCCAAAGATTACAAGCTCATGGTAGTCATTAGCTGGATTTAGTTGATCCTATGTAATGTAGCATGATAGTAATCCGTTTAACTAGAATATAATCACATTTTCTTATATTTTCCATGTTTTAAGTCACAAAGCACTTTACCTTAATTTAAGATAAATATAATTAATTTAGCATTTCCTATCTGTTATTTCTCCATCTTCATCACTTGCTTGTATAAATATAGAAAGTATGTGTTATGCCCATTTCTAACAGCAGAATAATTCTAGTGAGGGAGCAATGCAGATACATTGTGCCTTATCCTGCCATGAGTTACTTTGTATTTAAAGCATTATGACATTCCATTTTTATGACAATTGTTTTGAAACAAAATGAAGTAGTATGGCATGAAGTTATCTTCTTGTGAATATTTTATGTGATATTAAGGATGCTGAAATAATAAAGAGAATAATTAAATGCTATGTCATATCAAGGCTGGCTATAAATTACCTTTCCCTCCTATACTGTGCAATGATTTTTTTTAATTTCAAATGGACAGAATAAAAAAGCAGTACTCATTCATCTGTGTGTGTGTGTGTGTGTGTGTGTGTGTGTGTGTGTTTATGCATATACTCACATGTGCATGTGTAGCTAGGGGTGGTGGTTTCATTCATGTGTCCCCCATAAACTTAGGTGTTCTTAGGTTCCCCAGATGATGGCAATTGGAAATTAAAGCTTCCTGGAAAAGTGTATTGTTGGGGGCAGGCTTATGGGTGTTACAGCCAGTTTCCCCATGCCAGTGTTTAGAACACTCTCCTGTTGCTATGGTACACCTTATGTTGGCCAGGGGGTGATGTCTACCCTCTGCTCATGCCATCATTTTCCCTGCCATTGTGGAGCTTCCCCTCAAACCAAAATAAGTCAAAATAAACTGTTTTCCCACGAGCTGCTCTTGGTTGGGTGATTTCGACCAGCAATGTGGACCTGACTGCAACACTGGGTTATCTTTGTTTGGATTTTGAATTTTCAAATAAGTCAGTCAGTTTTTTTTATGTAAGTATGGATTGTTAGTAGCATAGTCTAACCCTGATATTTTCCAATAGAAGTTATTTTCTCATTGATTTCTCCTTAATTTTCAAAACTTAAAATTGGAAAATCCATTATTTATTTAGGTTTGTGAATAGTTTATTCACATGTAGAGGTTGAATCTTTAGTATCTAATCAAAGTAATACGAGTTCTTCAGTACTGGCACTAATGACAGGATCACTTCAAGATGGGAAAGGCAAAGTCACCACAATTGCACACATTTTAGAGACACATTTGAGATGTTAACAGTTTTTAAAGTCTTCAAAATAAAACATGCAATGGAATAGAAATATTCGAGGGAAGAAGTGTGTAAATGGTTACCAGTTGCAAGGGAGGTATTTTGCTGATGGGAATATATTTTTTATGAATTTTCTCAATAATTAGCATTCATCCTGAGATATTCATAATCTCCAAGATTTTCACAAATGTAGTCTTCCAAATCAAGCCAACAAAGGCAACTGTCAAAAACAGTGAAAAGACAGGTATTTGAAAGTATACATGATTTTGGAGGTGACCTAACATGATCAGCACATAAAGATTGCCTGGAAGTATCATTCTCTACCCCAAAGAACAACAGAACAGCAGGACTCTTCACTATGTAGTGTTTTCTAGACTGGATGGCACTTAAAGCAAGAATATGTCTGTAGATTTCTGAAGCAGGTGTTAGCATTGAGATTGAACATGACAATTTTATTAAAATGTTAAGGATTTAGTTTGGACATCTCCACAAATAGCCACAAAATATCTAACTGAAGAAACATTCTCCTTGTAATTATGGACAAGTTAAACAACACCTTACAAGGAGATCTAAAAATAGTTATATCTGTGACTAGAAATGAAAAGTATGTCTTTGAGGATTTTATTTTAACATTAATTATGCTGTGTTCATTATACATTTTTAATTAGAAGAAATAGTTTTTTTTTTAGAATATAATAAATTTGGCATTTGGAGGTGGTGACCAGAATTCATCTCTTAGAGCTAATAAAGGGATTTGTTCGTTTCCAGGACACATTCAGGCTAATTAGAATCATGCTTATGTTTTCATTAATGAGAGCTGAACAGAGTTCCTGAAACTCATGGTAAAAATATTGGTACTGAGTGCTAGAAGTCAGGAAAGTAAATAGTCTTTAGTTTTTATTAAATGTAAGATAGTTTAACTGTCTCTGCTAAAACTGAAAGTAAACTATTTACAGAAAGAGAAAATCCTCATTTTTTCATTATGTATATGTATGTATATATACATTTTTCCATTATATATGTATATATAATGAAAAAATGTACACTATATATGTATATATAATGAAAAATATATATGTATATGTATAATGAAATATATATATTTATATATATGTAGGCTACTATCATGTATTAAAATAGTAATTCTAAATTCCACAAATATAGCCCTTATATTACTGTCAGTTTGAAATTTGGGAAGAAAAATATAAGAAATTGTATATTTGTGACCAATATGCTTCTTGGATATGTTTACATTTTCATGCATTCCATCTATTTTATGCACATTAATAATTATTAAAGCTGTATTATTAATACAAGTACAAAGTACCAGGTACTATTATTAAATATGGATGATTAAAAATTCAGAAAATGGTTTAACTGGTAAAAGTTTACTGAACAAAACTCTACAGCTCAGTAACACTCTGGACAAGGAATGGGTTACAATGCCCCATGCCTGAGCCCTGCAGTGTGGTGAGCTCATGTCATAACTAGACATGGGAAAGGAAATGCAGAGATCACGAGATCACAAGGCAATACAGATTCATGATCATCTAATTTAAGCACAGTTTGTAGTCCACGTCCTAGGACTAGGTGAGCAGTGGACTGCTGTGATTGGCTGAGACTAAGTCACTTAGCTCTACAACTACACACAGGTACACTCTTTGATAGGTTACAACCTGCCTGTCCACAGCCAGCTTGGGGAACCCTCCACCAGAGCCCCTTTCACCCAACTCTTTCAAAGTAGAAAGGACCAGTTAGGCCAATTTATTCCGAATCTTTGTTAAAATAATCTCATCTTTATAAACAACCTAAGTGCACAGGGTGGATCATGTTAGCGCCACAGGTTTTAAAGCTGAAGTATGCTAAGTCAAATCACTCACCTCAAATCCTTGGTTATTAAATGCAGAGTTGAGTGTTGATTGAATTCTAGAAATTTCCAAGCATACTTTCCTTATGAAAAGTGTTACTGGTGCACAGTTTTCATGACCGTTGACTCCTCTCTGACCTAACATGTTTCTGTGGAGAAGCCGGTAACAGTTCTAGGCAGTCTCTCTGCTGTCCAGTGGCAATCGGTCCCTCATGGCTTATGTTGTCTAATGGGGTCATCCAGGCTAGGTAAGCGTTAAGTCTGCAAACGAAAGATGCAAACAACCGGATGACTAGGGATTCAACCTCCCCACAGGTTTTCTCTTCATATCTTTGAAGATTCTTAGTGTTTTGAAAATATTAAAAAGAATATATTATAAATAATTGTATAAAAGGTCTTTTGCACTGAGCTGCTCTGCTTTCTCAGAATTTTCTCAAAGGATCTAAATTATATTAGCTGAGGTTACAAAGTTACTTCTCTGAATGAATTTCAAATTAATCAGCCTTTAAAAAAGAGCATGAAAGCCTAAAAACTGAATAAAATAACTCCTTGGCCAAATCATCTTTCAAATGTCTAAAATTTAATCACAATAATTAAATCAGTGCAATATTCACCACTTACCAGAAACTTCTTCATCTTCTTGATCTCTGAGGAGCGATGTGACTCTCTTTTCCTTTGCCACCTGTATTTTGCCTCATCCATTGCACTTAACAGATTGGGCATCTCTATATATCTTTTTCTTCTGTAAATCAGTACAAAGCAATTGGAGGACTTTTTTTTTTTTAACTATCACAATTTACCTGATTTGGATTAACCTAGATGTGCTATGGGACAAACATGATTAAAAAAAAAAAACACTGGAAGTATTCAGACTTACTCTTTGCCCCATATGTGTTATGTGAGTGAGCATGCACTGAAGACTGGGGAATGGACATCAGTCAAGAAAGGTCCCTAGTTGTCATCTTTCATGAAACAAGTTATTGCCTATGGGTTGCATATAATTCCATTTGCTGTAAATAGAAATTGAAGAGGCAAACTCGACTATGGTCATTGATGAAGAATCACATAGTTAAATTCTAGCTTTAATTCAGGCTTGCTTTCTATTTAGAGGCTTTAGGGACAGAGGTTTCATTTTGTCCTGTTTTCTGCCAGCAGTATCTCTCAGATGAAATAGGCTTCTTTGGTCCTTTCAATTGGACCTCCTTCCTCATTGCTAATCATTTTGTTCTTTTACCCCAACTGGAAAAAAAAAGTAACAAAAGAAAACTCTCCTTTTTAATGTCAATGTTACCAAAAGAATCTTGTTCATTTTTTTTTTTCCATGTGTGTACTTCGTGGAGTGTGTGAGCATTACAGGCTTGTGTGAAGATGTATGAACTGTGTGCACATCCACGTGGTAGAGGCCAGAGAGAAATTTGGGGTGTTTTTCTGTATCTCTCATCCACCTGTTGCCTTGAAAAAAAGTCACTGAAACTGGAACTCCTACTTTTGGCCAGGCGTGCACGCGAGCACACGTGTGTGTGTGTGTGTGTGTGTGTGTGTGTGTGTGGCAGTTACCTTGTCTCTGCTCCTCACAGGACTGGAGTCATAGAAGTGTGTGATCGCACCCACTCTTCACAGTGCTGCTAAGGTTCACAATCACGAGGTCACAGGTCCCCTCAGGCTGTCATGCTTGTTCTGTTATCCACTCAGCCGTCAACCCAGCCACAGGTGGCTTTGTTTATCATGAACTGCGACCTTAATTACACTTGCTAAAAAATGAGTGTGAAGTTCCCTAGCACCATGGTAGGATTCTGCCTATGAGACACAGACGGTGGGATAGAATACACAGCCTCCTTGCACAGCTTTGTCCTTCCCTTTGCCCTTTGAAGCTGCACTACTCAGTAAATAAACATCTGAGCATAAATAGCAAGTGACGAATATAAGGAGAGGGAAGACTGTGATAAAGAAGATCACAGTAGTGCCACACTGCTTTCTGCAGGTAACTAACTGGCACTCTATGTCTGATGTGTGCCTTCCACACGTGCTTGCTTCCCACTGCGGATACTGTGGCCGTTCTTGTCCATACCCTGAGTGTGTGATGTAACCACTGTGAATGACTCTCTTTCCCTTTGGGAACACAACAGATCATGCTTAAATATCTAACAAGTGAATTCTTAGGGGCATTGTTTGGGCCTATCTCAGAGAAAACTATCTATCCGGTACATATGAGACTAAGTTCAGGATCTGACTTCTGGAAATGCAAGACCAGTCTTAGTAAGTCCAACATGGATAGGATAGACCTGTGGTTAGGTCAGGCAGGAGCTCTGCTCAAACTGCAGAGCAGGAAGGATGTGGTTTTCCTCAGGGAAAGCCTCAGCCACATGTTAAAGACTTTCCCCTGATGGTGTCAAATCCACTCAAATTATCTAGGGTTATCTACATAAAAGCACCTAACTACTAACTTTAATCTCATCTACAAAAAGTTTTCACAGCAACACCTGATTTCATGTTTTAGTGTCTTGCTGAAGAGTCCAGCCTGGCCCAGCTTACCATACAGCCAAAGCTATGACAAAATTCTGCTTTTATAAAAACAAACAACTGAAGATTTTTTTTTCTTCTTTTTGAAGTGTTTTTCAAAGCCAGCCCTGACCTTTCTGTGCTAACTTGCTTAACTTACTAGGTATATTAAGCTGCCAGATAAAACCAAATGGTGTGTGATCAAGTATTTTTTGACCTTATAGATGGCAACTGCACCCCAACCATTTAGAAATTATTACATTCTTACATACTTTAATTTGATAAAATGTACAGGTAGACCTGAATCTCACAAGTAATGTCATCTTTATCTTTTTTTATATAAACCTTTTAACACCACAGCCAATTCAGACTCAATATACAGTTCATTCAGAGGCCATTATAAGGATTCAGTCATTGTAGGAAAAGTGTTTCAGATCAAGTGTAATGTATCACGATCTTACATGTTCTTTCCATTGAAAACCATATATTCCAAGATTCGGATGAAAGAGTTGAATGTACCAACAGAAAGGGAATATAGATTGATTTGGAACATTTTTATAAGGTTCTTTTTAACATTTTCATTAATTAATTAATTAATTTATTTATTTATTTATTTATGAGGGAGTGAGAGAAAGAGGCACATAGAGAGAAAGAGAATTAGCATGCCAGCATCTCCAGCCACTGCAAATGAACTCCAGATGCATGTACAACCTTGTGCATCTGGCTAAAATGGGTCCTAACAAATTGAACTGGGGTCCTTTGGCTTTATAGGCAAGCTCCTTATCCATTAAGACATATTTCCAACCCTGGAACATTTTCTTCATTTGATGATTCTTATAACAAATCCTTTAGTTTGTTTGTTTGCCTGTTGTTGCTTGGTAGACCCCAATCACAATCTTTCTCTCTCAGGAAGCCCTTTCACCACTATAATGCATACATCATTTCACAATATAACAATTTGATGCTATCTTATCACCAGGCACTTCCTAAGAGTTCAATTAAGAGAAACAAGAAAAGGTTATCCACTTACATACAAAAATGCCAAGTCAATAATTTACCTCCAAAAACATTGGTATTGTCTTGAAGCTAAAGATAAAAATATTAAAAGCTCATGGCCACACTAGAACCCTTCTTTAGTGGATTTGTTAATGTCACTTCAGTGGTGTTATCAATAATTGCTGTCATAGCCTGCAATATGTCATTCATTCCTAGATCATATAAAGAGGCCTGTAAGGCTAGGAAGAAAAAATGACTTCCTTCATATTTGTATATATTTGATCAAAAATAAGAAAGTGATGTGTTTCGAGAAATAGACATGTTAATGAAGTATGCTTTTACATGCTAATAATCTTTGAAATTATTTCCACATTATTTTTGAAATTATTTCTACATTATTTTAATGCATTAAATTATCATAAGTTCATTATTATCTAGAACCATCAAAGGATAGATTAAGGCATTACATTTTGATGGTAAAATTGCCATGCACCTGAATGACCTGAATACATACACACACACACACACACACACACACACACTCTCACACTCACACACACACACACACTCACACACACACACTCATACACTCACATACACACACACACCATATAAATGTTCATATAAATATATTTCAACAAACTCTCCCCTGTAATGGATGATAAATGATTCCATAGAATGGGAACGCTTTGGTGCAAGTCCTAAGTGGCATAGCCCATGTTTGGCAAACTCTGACTGTACATCTTATTTCTCTATGGATTAGAAAGAGAGGTGTTACATTTTTAGTGGTTGGGTTTTAAGTGCTTACATCATAACATTAGGCACAATATACTCACTTTTTTTTTCATTGTACACAAGTCCTAAAATATTTACTAGCAAATCTTCTAGGGCAAAACATTTTCAAAAATCCCATTCAACTGGTCACAGAGCAGTGGGATGTGAGAAGATATTAATTATCATTTATCATTTTTTTTTGAAAATGTGGCAGAGTTGTAGAGACAGGCCCCAAGACAAATGGAAAGCAACCCGTCTGGATATCCTCTGCTCATAGTATAGCACCATCTGTCCCCAGACCAGCACGCAGCAGCGGGCCTGGGAAAGATTCAAGTGCACTCATTTATCATTTTAAATATGTTTCATCCAAATAACCTCACACAATGTTCATTTAAGTTATGCTACATCACAGCACAATAATTTATTTTGGTCTCAATTTCTTCATCTTTAAAATGGGTATAATATGATCGTTTTTCATTTTGTATATTATCCTCCTTCGGTATAAAATCTCTTTCTCATGCTGTAACAATATAAACAATGAAATTGTTCAAACATTGCTGAAACTTCATTTACAGAGGCAAAATCTGTAGTAGTTACTTGAATTCAACATTGTGATTTGAGAAAATTATCTACTTGTGTGCACAAGTCAAGGCCCTACTAACAAGTAGTGGTGTTAGGAACCATGTTATTATTTCTTACATTTTTGTCTTGGAATTGGTCTCCTCCACCCATAAAAGTGACACATTCCCTAAAATGGTTTGTTTCTTCCAAGTGCCCTGCTGAGTGGATAGACTTTCTTTGTGGTTCAAATATGAGGAAATACCTGGTCCTGTTGTGAATATTCTCTCTGGACCTCGTGCTGTTTATTTTCAGTATATGGTCTTTTGAAAATACATCTTGGTTCCCTCAGTGTTTCACACCTTCATACACTATAACTATAAGGGTAATCTTCTGGCCCTATCTGCTTCTGTACCATCCTGAAATTGTGAGGAATAGCTAGAAATGTTCAGGTGGGTCAGGCTTCTGCATTTGAATCTCTAAAGCAGACATCTTATTCTTTTATCCAGTGTGGGTATCTTGTAACTCTTGATTGCTTGTATACTAGCAACAAAAAATAAAAAATAAAAACAAACAAAAAACAAAACGACGAATATAATCCTTTTGAATAGTCCCAACCCCCCCCCCTCCGCCCCTCCAGGTTCTACATAACTCAAACGCAGTGACGCAAGCTCGCAATGTCGCACATGCACCACAAGGGGGCGAGAGCATCTGAAGTGCCTTCACAGCAGGCTGAGGTCCTGGAGCGCCCATTCACTCTTTTTCTCCCTCTTTCCCTTCTCTCCCTCCCTCTCTCTCTCTCAAAAATACAACTAATAAAATTATAGAAATATAATTTTATGAAATGAAAATAATTTATTTTAAATGAAGTAATGCAAGCTAAAACTGAAAAAAAATCCAATTCAACTATTAAGTTGGCTCATCCCTATGAAAGATGACATACTTAAAGACACCTTTGAATTAGTAGTTTTTTAGCCTTCTGAAATCACAAACCTGGTTCTTAGTCTTGTGTGTGTGTGTGTGTGTGTGTGTGCACGTACGTGTGTGTGTGAAGATAAATATCCTTTGTTTCGTAGCCCTTTTTTAGAGATGTGAGATAAATGAAACTAGTTTTTATGTGGTGACTTGTGATAGCTCTTCATACTCCCAAGCATATCAGAACATCTGAAAGTCGAATTCCTCAAACATATTTCTGGGTTGCCCTTAAACTGCATAGTAAAATGAGGGAGCAAGGAGACATCTGCCGTTTACAGGAAGCCAATACTGAATTCAATAGGGTATGGTACCATTTGTTCAGCACATATTTACCGAGTGTCTATTTTGTATCCTGAGCTAACATTAAACGCTCTGAGAACTGTCAAATAGTTACCTACCAGTCTTTTTCCTTAAACACATGGGGAGATATTAGGCAAACCTCAGGAATTAAAAACCAAGGAATTAGAAAATTACACTCTAATATCAACTAGAGACCAGCTTTCATCTTTTAAATTATAGGAAATCTCTTTACAAGCACATCAAGGAGAATTTTAGATTATGCCAAGAAATTTCCATTTTATTCAACAAGGAACTACAGGTCATTGAAGTTTTTTTGGCAAAATAAGTCATGTGTCAATTATTAAGCTGTAAAATGTATAATATTTCTTCAGATTCTGTCTGTAACTACTGTCGATGGGTCTCATGTGGAAATGATGGTAGTGATGGCTACCGTCAAGTTTAACATATGACTGCCCAGCTAATCTTTTGCAAGGCTGACAATTAAACTGTGTTACCATTAATTATGGAAGCATAGAAACAGCCCACATTCAGAAATAAAGTCAATTCTGATGGAGTAATTCCTAAGGTAGCTTCATCAGCACTGGTCACCTGAGGCAAAACAAATGATGAAAAACTGTGAAAATAATTTTGCAGATACCAAAAACAAGAAAGGAGAAAGAGGCAGGCAGAGAGAGAGAGATAGAGAAAGAAAAAGGTCCTTGCCTTTACACATAATGTTGCAAATGGAAAAGTATAGTGTGTAGGATTTAGTTTCACTATGAAAGTGTATGTAGAGAAAGGAAGATAATATATTTCAGAGAATTTAATCCAAGAGATATAAAGCTACATACTGTGATCGGAGTGAGGTGTCTACTAAGCCTGTTGTCTCTGTTGTTTGGATTTGGGACATTTTTTAAATATGCTGAGATTTCTGAAGTAGTTATCCATCTTTTTTCCCCCTTCAATACATGTATTTTGTAATAAAAAGTCACAACACAAAGATTAAAAATTAAACATGAGAAAGTGTCCATCTGTATATTTCTATTTCAATACCTAACTTGAATGTGAAATTCCATCCCTGAATACAAGGAAAGACCCTTTATAGAGTGAAGTCAGTAATAAAAAGAAGATTCAACTAAATCAAGGTAATTTACCTAGCTCTGGAATTCTCAGTAGGTAAGGTTTCTTCTTAGAAGTCACACTGTTCTACAGTAGCTCATGAGTTTCTCTGCGGGGTTACAGCATTTTCTAGATTTCACTGATCCATATCAGATGGGGAGGAGATGTGAACGAGAGGAGAGCTCCCACCACGTGTGAAACACAAAGCCGGGCACTGACGTGTTTCAGTTCATGACACTGAATGTCATCTAAATGGTCAGTGTGAACATTCACAATCTCTCTGGAAGATGTTTGTCATTGTCAGTTTATAATATTTAACCGTGACTTTCACAGAGTCTTCTAAATTTTACCTACTTTCTTTATGTATATGGGTAAATCCAAGAATGTAAAAAAAATATATTAGATGGGAATCACATGATAAAAGTAATAACTAAGCCTTTCATTCATGCTCTCAAGCTTACATTTAGCAGTATATCAGTCTATTTAAATTTGAAGGTCAAAAATAACTTAATTGTTCCTGATGGAAAATATTAGTTATAAACACTTATGCATATCAATATAGTATAAATATCAATGTCAAGCATTAGACATTAAATAAATAGTATCTCTTCAATATAATACAAATTTTAGGGGCTAGGGATATGGCTTAGCCATTAAGGCTCCTGTCCGCAAAGTCTAAAGCCTAGTTTGATTCCTTAGTACCCATATAAAGCCAGATGCACAAGGTGGCACATGTGTCTGGAGTTCGTTTACAGCAGGTAGAGGACCTGGTGCACCCATTATCTCTTTGTCTCTCCTCCTCTTTCTCTTTTCTTGAAAATAAATAATTATTAAAAATAGGATTAAAATAATGCACATACTATTTTTTCATATAATTATAATGTGGAAAAGTTTTTCTCTCCAAAAAGGTACTCCTAAAGTTTATTGATGGATAAATTCATTTATGAAATTTTCATATTTAAGTCTAATCAATAATATTATACTAATATTCCCATGCATAGTCTCTTACTATTAAGAACAATGATTCCTTGCATTCCATTTTGCCAATAATTTCTGTGTAGTCACTTAATCTATGTAACTACATTCATAAATAAACGTATGCTTGCTTAAGGCACAATATAAAAATATTACAAATATTCCACCAATGTGGAAATGTCCATAATCATTGAAATGAAAAGCAAAACCTTACTGAAATACACATACAGAACATCACTGTTTTAGAGGTGATATCTAGTGAGTACTCACACTGTGACCATTATATCATTTTAGCACAACTAGTTAGTATTAGTCAGCCACATGTATTAACCTATTTCATAATATTTTATAAAATATTTTTATTTTTATTTATTTATTTGAGAGTGAGAGAGAGAATGGGTGCTCCAGGGCCTTCATCCACTGTAAATGAGATCCAGACATATGGGCCCCTTTTGTGCATCTGGCTTACGTGGGTCCTGGGAAATCAAACCTGAGTTCTTTGGCTTTGCAGGTAAGAACCACTAAGGCACATCTAGAGCCCTTATTTCACAATATTTTAACAAAAATTTTCATCTGAGTCAACTGAGGCAAATGTGGTTGCAGGGCCACTATGTATCTTCTGAGGTATGTTACTCCTGTTTATTTATTTAAGAGAGATGGAAAGAGGCAGAGAGAGCTAGAGAAAATGAGCATACCAGGCCTCCAGCTGCTACAAACTCCAGATGCATGTACAACCTTGTACATATGACATACATGGATCCTGGGGAATGAAACCTGCATCCTTTGTCTTTGTAGGCATGTGCCTTAACTGCTTAACCATCTTGCCAGCCCAAGATTATATTATTTTATAGAAGTAAAAGAATCGATGTTTTTACCACTGCTCGGACATCGCTGCAGAACATCAAACATGTATATATATGTACTTTAAGTAAATGGTAAGTGTGTTACCTGGGCTGTTTACAAACTTACTGGGATATGTGAATCATCATATCACTGTGTATGGGGGTGGAGTGCAGGCATGTGAGCAGTATTGCACACATGCAATTCAAAGGACAACCACAGTAGTATTGATCCTTACCTTCCACCTTCCATTTCTATTGCTCATCACTGCATACACCAGGCTAGCTAACACAGGAAGGAACAACTAGGATTTTCCTGTCTCCTCCTCTCATGTTCTTGAGGTAAGTATGAGATTAGACACTATTTATTTTATTTTATTTTTATAATTAAAACTTCCATGATTGTAAACCATATCCCGTGGTAATTCCCTCCCTCGCCCCACTTTCCCCTTTGAAATTCCAGTCTTCATTCTATCCCCTCCCCCTTTCAATCAGCCTCTCTTTTATTTTGATGTCCTCATCCTTTCCTCCTATTATGATGGGCATGTGTAGGTAGTGTCTGGCACTGTGAGGTCATGGATATCCAGGCCATTTTAGGTCTGGAGGAGCACATTGTAAGGATCCTATTCTTCCTTTGGCTCTTACATTCTTTCTGCCACCTCTTCCACAATGGACCCTGAACCTTGGAAGGTGTGAGAGAGATACTGCAGTGCTGAACACTCCTCTGTCACTTTTTCTCAACACTGTGATGTCTTCTGAGTCATCCCAAGGTCACTGCCATCTGAAAAGAGAAAATTATCTAAGGAAAAAAGTGAGAGTAGGGCTGGAGAGTTAACTTAGCAGTTAAGGTGCATGCCTGCAAAGCATAAGGACCCAGGTTCGATCCTCTAGGTCCCACATAAGCCAGGTGCACATGGCGGCACGTGTGTCTTGAGTTCGTTTGCAGTAGCTAGAGGCCCTGGCATACCCATTCTCTCTTTCTCTTTCCCTTTCTCTCCTCTCTGTCTCTAATAAATAAATAAAAATAAATAATTCTTTTTAAAAAAGTGAGAGTAGCATTAATATATGGGTATGAACATTGAGAGAAGGGCTTACTGAGCAGTTTGATGAACATAGTATATAATTCTTATGTTCAATTTTTACAAAGGTTCTGGGGTTTTCAAGAGCAGTCATCATGTTTGCATAGTAGGTACTTTTACCCATTGAGCTATCTCCCCAGACCCTAAACCATTCAATGAGGAAATTAAGAAACAAACAAACAAACAACAACAACAGAAAAAAAAAAAAGATATAAGCAGATATAGGACACCTATTTCTTATGCTGTGTCCTTGCACTACTGACTTTCGTGTGGAGTAGAAAGCAAGGAAACTGAGCGTTGTAGCCAACATGGAAGAGCAGAGCATGAAATGTGGTGTTGGAAAAGCTCATGGAGTCATCATGAGACTCAAAGAAAAAGTACTGTCTCATGAATAAATAAATAAGATGAGCATCCATTTAGAGTCACTCTGTAACTAGCCCAAGTTTATAATGCTACGTGAAATACTGTCATCTTACAGCTTGTCAAATCCATCTGAGACTGGAAGGAGCACAGTTATTTCCCTGTACCACAGTGTCACACGCTGTGGTGTAGATGCTGAAGACATGCTACCGTGATATTTCAGTACAGTTACAAAGAAGTGAGGAGCCAATGGACAGTGATCCATGTGTATCTAAAAGTAATTAAGCATTTCACAGCAGGCACTGTTTGAACTGGAATGGCACTTTATTTCCCTATATAAAATTTTACTGAACTATTATCTGGATAGGTACTAGGACATTAACTTTAAAGTTGTCTTAAACTGTGATTGAATAGTGAATGCTCTATACAATTTAAGAAGCCATTAGAAATGTAAAGGAGGTAATTTTATTTCTTGTTCCATATGGTTTCCTCGGAAAATAGGAAATGGTGTGAAGGCATGTGGAATTTTGAGACTCGTATGGGCATAATATGACCTTAAGTTTTTAATTGTGGCAGTGTTTTATTAAAAAGCCTAATAGGGGCTGGAGAGGTGGCTTAGTGGTTAAGGCACATGCCTGTGAAGCCTAAGGACCCAGGTTCAATTCTCCAAGTCCCACACAAGCCAGATGCAAATGGTGGCACATGCATCTGGAGTTCGTTTGCAGTGGCTAGAGGCCCTAGAGTACCCATTCTCACTCTCACTTTCTCTCTCTCTCTCTCTCCCTTCCTCTCTCTCTCTCTCTCTCTCTCTATCTGCCTCAAATAAATACATATCTTTCTCTTAAAAAGAAGAAGAAGAAGAATGGTAGCTGGAGACGTGGCTCAGCAGTTGCTTGCCTGCAATGCCTAATAACCTGGATCGATTCCCCAGTTGCCAATTAAAGCCAAATGCACAAAGTGGTGGATGCATCCAGAGGTCATTTGAAGTGACTACAGGCCCTGGAACATTCATTCTCTCTGTCCCCTAGAAAAATTAATAATTTTTTAAAAAGAATAATGGGAAGAAGTGGAACTTGTTACTTTATTGGTAGAAGCCATACACAATGAAATGCACACAGGTTGCAAATTATATTTTTTATTAAGTAACTGTTTTATGGACACATCATGTATTGGTATCATCATTTCCCTCCTCCTTGCCTACATTCCTCTGGGGCTCTCCTCATTGGGATTGCTGGTATTCACCCTGGGGTTGTGGAGACATGAGCCATGAGAACATCAGTCAATCATTATATATGTTTTAGTAGAATTTTCTCCATTGAACCCCCCCCCATAATCAAGATACTGGTCAACTAGATTATCTGAGAAGTTTTATATAGACTTTTGTCATCTGTCATTCTCTCCCAAGCCACCATAAAGTCAATCACTTATGTACTTGCTGCTATTATAGATTCATTTACATAGTTCTGAAGTGTGCTTTCATGAATAACAGGACAGTTATGTATGCATGTGTGACTTTTGGCATATGTGGAATCATCTGAAAATCCAGTTTTCAATTGTATGGTTAATTTGCCCCATTAAGCAGGGGTAATCTACTGGAGGACCACATTACATACACCTGCTAGAAGATATTTGTATTGTCTTCCATTGGGGCTATTATTTATCCTCAAATACATCCTTTGTGAACAGTTGTCATGCTTTCTTTGCTTGAATGAGCTGATGGTAGAGAGGACTGCATAATACAATGGAGTTATGTTTAACTCATTAAGAAATTGCCAAAATAGGTTTGCAATAGGTTGCCCCAATTTTCATTCAGTGCAAAAATAAAACAGCTTTAAATGATTCACATCGTCGCCAAGATGTCTTTTGTCCTTTTCAATTTAACCTTTCTAACAGATATATAGTGGTAGAAATTGTGTGTGTGTGTGTGTGTGTGTGTGTGTGTGTGTTATGTGGGTACACATGTGTGGGAGTATATGTACACAATGGCTGGCTTATGTGTGATACCAGAATTCAATATTGGCTATCCTCCTCAAAACGTTTGTTTTATATATTGAGACAGAATCTCTCATTAAGCCTAGAGGTCACCAATTTCTCTAGGCTACCTATCCAGCTTGCCACTTGATTACCTGCTTCTGCCTCTGTAGTACTGAGCTTACAGGTGTGCGCTATGATTCTAGGATCAAAACTCAGGCTTGTGTGACAAAAGCTTTTTTTTTTTTTTTTTTTTTTTTGACTGAGCCATCACCCAAGCCACAGAAATTACTTGTTGAATAGATAATTATGTAGCTGTCAAATTTCACATGACTAGGACCATCTAGGCACCCTAAGATTTTTAGGTGGACAGCCAAATCATTTGTTAGTTTCTCCCACTAATGCCACTGGCTTCTTCCTTTTTAGTGGTGAGGATTTTATTTATGGAGGTTCAAAGGCAAATTCCCAAACCTGAGCTCATGTTTGCTTCAACAAAGATTTGAGAAAACACATGGAGAAGGATGATTTCTCTCTTTCTTTCTTTTTTTCTTTCTTTCTTTCTTTCTTTTTTTGGCATTACATTTATTCCATTTCAAGGTATGTTAAGTGGGAAAATAAAAAGTCCAAAAACCAAAGGATGAGGAGTGAAAACATCCATATGGTCAAAAGTCCCATGGAAAAGTCCATGTGCCTAGAAGAACACAAAAATATCTGCACCCAGCCTGGCAGCATTGCTATTGCCAGGCTGAGAAGGACCAAACATCAACAGCGGTGAAGAAACACAGGTGCTGGGAGATGAACAGCCCAAGAGCCTGAAAAAAGACAAAAGCCCAAAGCCCTCGTGAACAGCCAGCCTTCGTGTTTTGGGTCGAGGGTTGAATGGGGAAGGAACCAGCACACCTGGGTGCAGCATCCAGAAGGGGCTGGGCTTGAACTCCTTGAGCAGCTGAGTAATGCCCGCTCAGCTTCAGCTCCTGCAGATAGCAGGGCACATGAGTGACTTAAGCACACACGTGTGTAAGCAGCCAGAAATCAGGCTTAAGATTCCTCTTATGGGACTTTTTCTAGTAGAAAACTTTCCTCTCAATTTCATTGTAGTTCTTTGTACCTTTATTACTTTCCAACAAGAGTGTAATGTCAACTATACAATAAACAAACAAGTCCTTTTAAAAAGTAATCAATGCTAAATATTAACATGTTCTCACATGTGCATTTTAATAATTTATTTTTAAATGAGGCTAAATGTGTTTGATTTGGATATTACATGTATAATTTTAGTTAACACAATTTTTACAGTATTTAAGTTAATTTAAAATAAATTATATTTAATAGTTTCAAAAATTCACAGTACTTTTTCATTTGACTTGCAGTTAATAATTGTATCTAAGTGACACAAAATAGAATAAATCTGAGCTAACTAGAATAGGTCTAATGTGACAAAAAATATAGCCACTGGAAACCTTTTTGATTTTTTAAATTATGCAGTATTTTTTTTTGTTGTTGTTGTTATTTTAAAATAACTGCACCATGTGCTGGAGAAATAGCTTAGCAGTTAAGGTGCTTGCTTGTGAAATCTAAGGATCCTTATTGTGCTCTCCAGGTCCCAGGTAAACCAGATGCACAAGGATGAAGCAAGCACAAGGTCACACATGCCCACTAGATGCTGCAAGCACATGGAATTTGATTACAGTAGCTGAGGCCCTGACATGCCAATTCTCTCTCTCTTTGTCTTTCTCTTAAATAAAATTAAAAAATAGAATAACTGCTTTGAATGCAGAAATAGTCCTTTAAAACACAAAATATATTAATGTCAAATGTCCATTCTTTATATAGATTTCATTCTCTTTTAATTACGTAATTTACAGCATGAACATAATGCATAGTAGTCATACTGTCTTTGGGTTATACTCTTATATCCTCAGCCCCCATCCCTCATTCTACTGAGGATCCTTTTCAACCCTTTTAAATATTTTCATTTATTTATTTGTTTTATTTTATTTTATTTATTAATTGATTGATTTTTTTTTCTAGGTAGGGTCTCACTCTAGCTCAGGCTGACCTGGAATTCACTATGTAGTCTCAGGGTGGCCTCAAACTCATGGTGATCCTCCTACCTCTGCCTCCTGAGTGCTGGGATTAAAGGCGTGTGCCACCACGCCTAGCATATTAATTAATTAATTAATTTCTTTATTTCTTTATTTATTTGAGGGAAAAAGTGAAAGAGGGAGAGAGAGAAGAGAGGGAGAATGGGTATACCAGGAGCTCTACCCATTGCAAATGAACTCTAGGTGCATACAGCACCCTTGTCAACTTTTTAAAAAAATCACTTTAATTGAAATGATGTTTAAATTTACTGACCATGACAGTAAGTATGAGAAAAGAAATCTAACTATACATTTAATTTAGTTGGAAGAAATCAACTATGTTCTTTTGGAGAAAAATGCTAGAATTATTTAAAAATAGTTAATGAATGTTCCTAACTATGACTTTTTTACACTTTCTCTAAGTGCAAATTCAAATAAGCAACATGGTGTTTAATATCTAAAGTATCTTGAAGTATGAGATTAAAGTGGTCCTGCTGGGATATTATTTCTTGAATAAAACAATTAAACTGTGAGGGGCATGGAAGGTGAGAAAGGGGAGAAGATACGTGCTTGCAGACAACCTTTAGTTCGTGACTGCCTGATTATTTCTGCATTATGTAGAAAGAGGAAATTATTAGTCAGATAATGCATTTTTATAGCTTATGGAAATCTTAGAGATAATAGACTATAATTTCATTACATTTTCCAGTGAATTTATTAACTAGAAGCTTTGTAAATGTCTGAAGGTTACAAAGCCAGTCAATGTAAGAATTTTGACTATAATACAGCCTTCTGATAGGCAATCCAGGTATATTTTTTAAACACTTTTCATTTATTTGCAAGGAGGGAGGGAAGGGGAGAGAGTATAGACATAACAAAGCTCCTGCCACTGCCAACAAACTCCAGAGGCATGTGCCACTTTGTGCATCTGGCTTTACATGGGCACAGAGGAATAAAATCTGGGCTGTCAGGCTTCATGAGCAAGTGTCTTTAAATGGCTCTGCCATCCCCTCAACCCATCCAGGTTTATTTTTTTTTACACTACAGTTTCATCATTTCACAAGTTCATGAGTTTATAGGAGTGAATTTTGTCTCATAATTATGTAAAGTGTCCCTTGAAGGCTAGTAAGCAGTACTCAGCTGCCTTGAATTTAGTTATAAACCGAAACATGTACAATGCATAATAATCTATCAACACTCAGCAAACAGTGTGATAGTATAAGCTCAGTGCTGCCATTGAAAGATAATTGATCATAGGGAACTTGTTTTTGTGTTTAAAATAGTCACCATAAATGTTATGGAATTTGTTCTGTCCTGGTAAAAACCAACAAAAAGAGAATATGTGAAACCAAAGCTGTGTGGTGATGTAAGATGGACATAAGAATCAGAGGCCCAACATTTGTGTTTTATCCCCATGTTTCTCAGATTTCAATAAAGAAATAGCCATTGCCAGGCAAAATAGGTGGGAAGTTGAAAGGGAGAAACTCTGTATATAGAGATTATGTTGTCCCTATTTGTCTAGAGTCATTTTCCTTTATTAAATGACAATCAAAGTTTACACTAGTTTGAAAAAAAATTCAATAAATAAAGAATAGCTTTGTGTATACATCCACTTAGGTATCTTTCATACACCAATATGACTTGGACAAATGTATTTACTAGACAAAGTTGGAAGCAATAAAGCTTTTCTGAAGAGGAGTGCATTGAGGTTTCCATGAAAGGACAAACACTTGTCTGTCCTTCCTATTTCTCCTTTCTCCATCATTAAGATATGATGAAAATACTTCTGGTAACCTAGTTCACATGGTAACTGTAAGATGGGATGATAGGTAAGAAAGTTATTGGCAAAGTTTGAAGTCTGAATTAATTTGAATTATAATCATCTCTTTGAAACAGAATTTTTATTAGACATATTTTAAATGGATGGTCATAATATACTTCTAAAGCTTATGAATGTGTCTGGGCATTTCAAAGAATGATGGAATGGTGAGATTTATGTCCGTTTTGAGTAGAATGAAACTTCAACAATTTAGAGATTACATTTTTAGATCCACATTGCTTTTGATATTTGCTACTATATAATACCTCTTGGATATCAAAATTCACCATATTTTTTTTTACCTAAAATGCATTCTAAGAACTGTTCTTAAAATAGTCAAACACTTGTGCTAGTTAGTTTCCTATTTTTGAAATCACTGTACTTGTTAAAGAGAACAAATGAATCACCAAAATGACAATTCTTAAGTTGACCATCATATGCTGCTGCTTAAATTAGATGTAATTTCTGGAAGTTGTAGACTGAGTATATTGTTAGAGTGAAGTTTATCTGACTGCTTCATTTTCTGATAGTGTATGCCTAGATAGATTTATGGCAAACTATTAAAGTAAAATGTGGGGCTGGGGAAATGGCTTAGCCATTAAGGCTTTTGCCTGCGAAGCCTTAGGACCCCAGTTCAATTCCCCAGGACCCACAAAAGCCAGATGCACAGGGGGCACACTGTCTGGAGTTCCTTTGCAGTTGCTGGAGGCCCTGACATGCCCATTCTTTCTTTCTCTCTGCCTCTCTCCCTCTCTCTCTCATAACTTATGAAATTAAAAATATTTTTAAAAGTTCTATCATATAAAATGAGACAAATTTCCTATCCTTTTGAAAGCATATATTTTGTCAATTCTACTATTTCTAAAGATTCATTCAATTTTATAACTGCAAAGATTTTAATTTTTTTTTCTTTATTAGTTAGTTTTGTATTCAGCAAATACAGTCAGTTTGGTACCACTATTAGGCTCATCCGTGACCTACCCCCTCCCCTTGGCCCCTCCTTGTTGAGGTATACGGGTCATGCATTGTGGAGTTAGCCCACAGTTATGGGTAAGATAAATGTCTCTGCATATCACGACCCAACATGTGGCTCTGACATTCTTTCCACCCCCTCTTCTGCAAAATTTCCCTGAGCCATGTTGGGTTCATTTTTGGTCTGCTTCAGTGATGAGGTGTTGGGGGCCTGTGAGGCTCTGGCTCTCTGATTTGGTAGGAGTTGATTTTTCTCTATGTTGATCTCCTTCCCCCTTCTGCTGGTATCCAGTTCATCAGGAAAATAGCACCCTTGCTTGTTTTGCCAATTGTTCTTAGTTTCAGCTGGGGCCCTTTTGAGGTATGATGGGGTGGCTCTCTCCTTAGGATCTACATCTATCTGAAAAAGAGAAGCAGATTCTCCAATGGAGAGTAAGTTATCACAAAGACAAAAGAGATAACCCTTACTTTTTTTTATAGAGAATTTAATAGGTGTAGGCCCTCTTGTAGCTCATGATTGATGGCAGCTTGATATTGGAGAGTGGGCTTATGTTTGGATATGGTTCTGAATTGTTTCCCAGCTCCAGCTATGGGTCCCATACCACTGAGGAGATCAGTTAGCCAAATTAAGAGCAGTTGGTTTCCCACCATGGCTGTGTGCCACTATTGCACTTGTGTGGGCATCACAACAAGTTATTTGCTGCTAAGTAGGTTAGACCATGAGATGCTTGGACAGATATTGGTCATTTTCCCCCAGTCTCCCATGTAGCACCTTTTGGCACTAGACGCGCTGACTGTCTGGGGACTGATTCTCTTCCAACTTCCAGCCATGCCATTCCAGTTTGCATGTCAACCACATAAGGTGTCTTCAGCAGTAGGGTCTTACCACTAACATTTGGTGGGTCATCAAGTACTCTGACAGAAATCTGTGTGTCTTTTAGGAAATCTTGTAGGTCTCTCTGATCAAACACTCATTGTGGATGATAGCCCCATGCTGGTACTGGGAGTTACAGGTCAGTGCCCACTAAGAAAATGAGGAAAAAGATAGCTAATATAAAAGAGTTAGAGAGAAGGGGGGGGGACAGGGAGAAGGAGGAAGCGAAGATGTAGAAGATTAAGGTTAGTCGTGATCCTACCTTCTCCAGTGTCTTGTGGTTCAGGTGTTCCCTGTAAGGGCCTAGTGAAGGATCAGCCATTTGGTCTGTGTTTTAGTAAGTAGAATTTTATGGTATTGTAGGTACTCTTTGCCCTGTCTGTGTTACATTGCTCAATTTACTTCTCTTAATTCATAAAAAAAATGATGAAAACAGCACAATTTGCAAAGCAGGATTTATCTAAACATTTCATATACAGCTGAAGTTCATCCAGAGCACCTGGCAAAAACCAAATAATTAATGGCTTAGTTACTTTCACATTTATCATTATGGAAGCCAACTCTTTGTGACTAAGGATTGAAAACGTGGCATGCGGAATGTCTGTCAGAGCAGTACTGGCCAGTCAAAGTTCCAGGTAGAAACTGTCTAATAGGGCACAAAGCTCAGTTCTTCCATATATATACATACATACATATATATATATATATATATATATATATATATATATATATAGAGAGAGAGAGAGAGAGAGAGAGAGAGAGAGAGAGAGACAGAGAGAGACAGAGAGAGAGACAGAGAGAATGGGTGTTCCAGGTCCTCCGGCCACAGCAAACAAACATAAAACACATATCTCACCTGGTACATCTGGCTTAGCTAGGTACTGGCGAATTGAACCTGGGTCTTTGGGCTTCGCAGGCAAGTGCCTTCACTGCTAAGCCATCTCTCCAGTCCCCTAATCCCATCATTCTCGATGATGACAGACACTGTGTTAAAGTTTTGAAATGGTTTTTAAAAGAGGTCACTCCTTAAATGGAGATGCACAGAGTGGGACTCAGACGGACAGAGGTGCACAAACTGCCACTGCGGGACCGACCACACGTCAGAACCCTGAGATGTGAGATGTGTCCGGGTTTCACGTGTAAGCGCTGGGTTAAAGTCTAGCGGGAACGTTCTCAGAAGAAATGAGTGGCAATAGTTCCTGTTTGCTATTTATGCTTAGGTGCATCAATTTAGATTTAAGGAGCCTCTTTTCTACTGGAACAGTCCACTGCCAGCCTATAATTGGATAATGTGCTTCCTGCTTAACAGCAGAGAAAGTTGCTCTCCCCCTCCCGAGCTGCATTGATCTTTCCCTCACCTTCAGCTCTCGCCGCCACCAGTGGAGGGAGCCCAGCCCCGCGCGCACCGCACGAGCCTGGGAGACGCAGCCCGCCCGGGGTCCCTCAGGACTGCCCCTGGCACATCTGCTCTGAGCAGGAGCGTACATCCTATTTATAGGCGTTCAGTTACACACTCCAGTTCTCTTTAGAACGAGAATATCCAATAGAGGATATTAATGAGACACTTCTAAAAAAAAAAAAAAAGTTTACTAGACGTATATAAGGCAAACCAATTCTCTTTTGTGTATGTTTGTGAGTTTCCTTAGGCAAATGTGGGTATTTTCGGAGATGCACGTGAATAATTTTATGCAAACAGATCTCTCTCTTTCTCTACACACACACTCCACACCACCAGCTGTACCACACCACCAAGCAAATGCCATATGTCCCCAAGTGAGAGCTACTTGAAGGCGCAGAAGTGATGAACATGTCACACAGGCCGTCGTGTGAGAGGACAGTCATCAGTTTCCTCCCTGGCAATGAGAAGTCTCTCACCCTCAGGACATGCTAATGACTTTTTTCATCTGTTCCTTTTATGCGATTTGCATAATCTTCTCCTCCAAAATTGAGAGCTGTCAAAAATTAACCGTTTGGGGTTTCAGCACGCAGTTCCATGACCTTTCTCAGGGCACTGGCTCTCCACAGAGAACTAGTAACTTTGGGTGGAAAGAGACCAGGCAGGATGCTGAGAAGTGGGTCAGTTGCAGAACAGTGGGTGATGGATGGGGTTCAGCAGGGAGGTCACATGACTACAGTTAACTAGTGATCTGATAATTCGGATCCTCTCATGCCCTTTCTGGGTTTGGTTTCATTCCATCAGCATTTCAGCAGATAACAGAAGAGATGACTCAGGTGTGATGGATCACTCTTAATAGTACAGTGGGAATCTTTTTTTGTAAATGTGATGCTAATTTTAAATGCTATTTGAAAGAGAGAGAGAGAGAGAAAAGAAACAGGAGCAGGAGCAGAGCTGTACTGTAGCACGCTTTGTTTTCTGTGAAAAACTGCCAGATATGCTTATTTAGCATGAATAATGTCATTTTACACATTCAGAGGGTTGCCCCCTGGAGAGCTGTAATAAACCTCTAAAGTCATGTTACTTAGACAAAGGTTGATCTATGTATCAGGCTAGGGGCAAAGACCAGAGCGGCTATCTCTTTTATCACCCCGTTTTAAACAGGTTGCCCCTGGAGCCTTGCTTTACAGATCAGTCTCGTAATTGTCTCACTGCACCTGACATCTAGCTAACACGGATGCATCCTGCAAAAGGGCTCCGGAGGCAGCGGCTAGCATGGTGGTGGCTAATCCCCTTGTAAACTGTAACCACCGTTGTAGCTCATCCATGAGGCTGGAAGAGACCAGATTTCCCAAGTGGCTTCGGCGCCTCCGATTCCCAGGAGACCCGCCGACCCTCCTGCGCGCGGGGAGTATTTGCTGCGAATCAGGTCAATGAGAATCGCCAGGCTCCAGGGAGGTGACAGGCGTCCGTCACAGCAGTTAGGGAGCTTGCAAACAGTGCTCGCTCCGGGGGAAACTCCAGTTACAAAACACCGCTCAGTCCCCGTCCACTCACTGGGGATCTGGGTGGATTTCAGCCGGTCTTTCTCTCCCTTCAGGGAGCCAGGAGCTTGGCATAAACCGCGGGGCGCGTGCAGCATGCCACTACCTAGCGGGTGTTGAGTGCAAACTTCTATCTCCCTGCCGGTTCATGGTTGATGCGCGGCGTTTCTCTTCGGATGTATCAATCAGGGTAAGTGTCCTCTACCTGGGTGGCGGCATCGCTTCGCGTCAGCCCTGCACGGGAAGTTGTGGCGCTCCGCACTGCAGAGAGGGTCTGACTGTGTCAGGAAAAGGCTTGCATGCGAGTGTCCTGTTGAGAGAAGGGCTGGCTGGCTTGTGGGGGGACATGGCTTTTCAGAGCAATTATGACCAGACAAGATCACTGGGCCTCTCAACAGAAGAAAATGAAAGAAAATGTGAAGACAAGGGTTGATTTCTCTTGGTACCTGTTTAAAGCTTTACAGAGGATTGTGCAGTACGGAGGAAACTTGGTTTGGCTTGAAGTGGTTCACTGAGATCACTGGATACCATCCGAGTCCGAGGGCTTCAAAGTTTAATTGGGTGGAATGGAAATTTGCAAATGAGAGTTGAGACTGTGTGCAGCTGTCTTCCTCAGCAATGTCCCTGTGCCCCCTTTTCATTCCAGGACTCGAGACCAAATCACTGATACTTTAACACTGCTCGTTTAGAAACTGAAATTCAAATGTTATATTGAAACTTTTTTTTTTTTTTCAGATAAAGTAACTTGGGGGTGGGTGGGTTAATAGTCTGATTTTCTACAAGAGATGGAGTTCTTTTAGAAGATAAGTAAAGATAAAAGGAATGGCTTTCTGAAATGTTTATTTTCAAAAGAATACTATTTTATTACTTAATTAAGACCATGTTTCTTGAAATATTGACTGATAAATGGGCTGTGTCTGAAGTTATTTATGTATTTTTTTTCTCAAACTAGAGTGAATGGGAGTCAGATTAACTTGTGCCATGTACTTTCTGGCAGTTATCCAAGTAATTTGAACAAATTTGTTCACTTTATTTCTTCTGCACTTATTTTTCTAACAAGACTATTAAGAATACCTAGAGAGATTATGGAAGAAACATTTTTTTTTCCAAAGTTAGCTTTCATTGTGTGGACTTTTGCTTTTCTACATTATTTTGCACATTTAAATATAGTCCGATCATTTTGTTCCACATTATGACAAAATTCTATATAATCAAGAAGTGTAAGACAATTCTATCACCATAATTACGTAAAACTGTTCATTACCACTTTATGTATATGAAGAAAAATGTCACTTTTCTCATTAGTGTATATTCCACTTACTATAAAGTTATTTTCAAAACCATAAGCATGCAACACTTAAAACATGATTGCACATTACTGTAACAGCTATGCATGTTGGATTTTGCAATGCTAAAGTACAAAATAGTGTGGACCTGCTTTCATGTAAATACTTGCCATGGTATCTTCCATGTGCTTTTTAAGGTGAGCACTCACTCATCTTTCCTGAAATGTTGGTATGTTGATTCCACTTTCCTCCTATGGGTATTTGTGATGTGATATTCTATAAAGATATCAGAGCACTGTTTATCAGAGCGCTGTGGTGAAATTTCCTGGAGAGCTTTTCAAGCTGATGCTCATGTTATTGCTTGTTACACAAGAATAAAATATTTGCAAGATCCCCATATGCTGGTGGTACTTATGTACTAGTTCATGTCTATGTTTGTAGCCAATTACTGAGGACACTTAACTACTTCTGCTGCACTAAGACACAATCTCTTTGTTCTGGAAAAACGCTCTCTTAACAGATTAAAAGATAACTGTAGGAAGATTTGTGTTGGCCACAAATCTAAATGCCACCATGTGTTTGAATTCCATTCTTTTATCTTTTTTCTTTTCTTTTCTTTTCTTTTCTTTTGTTTCTTTCAATGAAACTTGGCAAGAATGAACAGAGAGCCAATCATTAGTGCAATGCTGGAATCATCTGTGTATTATAGCTTATCTAATGTGAAAAGTGAAACCTTATGGTGGCACCAGACCCAATCTATTCTCTTTAGATGTTCTGATCAGTAAACTATATGATAATTGCAGGCTGTATTTAGTGAATACTGAAATATTTTATCTATAAGCACACAAGCAAATATAATTACTATTGACATTATAATTTCTAAAATTTTATTGTTGTTATAGTTATTGTCTTTATTTACATTATGCTAACAAATTAGAAAAAAGTCTTGGGTGCAATCAAAACTCAGTAGTTATTCACTTTAGATAGCACATACATTTGATTTTTCCAAATTAATTCATTATTCCCACATGCTTTTAATAGTAGGCATGCAAAATGAATTGATGCCCCCATTGAGATTATGTCTCTAGTACCCACTGGGTTCAACAGCCATGGCGATGTTCCATAACCCATGACAGACTCTCTAGTTGCTACTTGGGCTTTGTCAAACATTGTGAAATAAAACATACTCTCTGTGACATATGACTTGGTAATTTGAATACAACATTCTGAGTGGATCATAAGGAGCTGTTTGGAATATGCAAAACTTGAGATAAAAAGAGATAATAGTCAATAGAAATCATTGATAAACTTTAGCCATCAGTTTGATAAGAAGATAAATTGTATTAGACAATTAGAAAAGTTGTAATTTCTCACTTTCATAATGGATTAGCACAATAAAAGCAGAAGGGGTCTTAAGGAAAATCCATATTCTGTGTTTTGTAGGGGACAGGCTACATAATCCACATTGTTGTTAGATATTTTCCCCATTTTTCTCATATATATTGTTCTGGTAGTTCAGTTAACCAATTCAAATTGAGCAAATCTCTTTTCCTCACAAATGGAAAGGTTCGTACTGATTTAATGTTTTATATACATAAAGCCTGGTAGTCAGTGTGTGATGCAGTAGCTGAAAGTGTATGTTCTGCATTCACCTCGAAGGATGCACACCCCAGTGAGGGCTCTTACCTGCTCTGGGGCCTTGAACGGTTCATTGAAGCTTTGTTCTTTTGCTTTCTAAAATGGAACTGATCATATCACCTCTTCCATATTATTGTTGTGAGAGACATAAAGGATAAAATTGGTCTAACTTAATCTCCCAGGTGCTCTGAAAATGATGGCTAGTGTTATAAGCATGAAGCCTTGCTGCATGGCCTTTCCTGACTTACCAAGTGGAAACGATTAGGGAGAATCTGTACTCTTGGCAAGAATTGAAACACTTGAATCTTCACAAAATCTCCTGGATGTGGACTCAGATACTGAATTCAAATAATCACCTTTGCATTTTATGAAAGTATAATTTCTTTCACTGGATTTACACATTTGAATGATTGTTTCTTGGAATATAAGTTAGGAGTCATCATGGAGAAAGCTTCCTACATTGGAAACACATGAAAGTTACAATATAATCCTAAATTTTTATTCTTTCTTTAGAACATTAATAAGCTGAAGTAAACAGTCTTAAGATATATAGTCTCTTTTGAGTACTGTAATTTGGCACCTGACTTGATTTACAGGGCAAGGAAGTTTTCCCATGTTCTGATTTTGTAACTAGAACTTCATTGGCACCTGGAACTCTCACATAGCACTCATATGTACGTCTTTCCCACTTCCATGCTGCAAAGCCAGAGTTGAATAGTTAAGGGCAGTGAGGTTCCCAAACCTGAAAAAAGTGATCTCTTGTTTAAAGCAGAAATATTCATCTCAAATGATTTTTTCAATCTGTATAAGGACTATTTGGTAGAAAAGTTTGTCTTACAAATAATTATCATCCATTTCACATGGATTTCCCTTACCCACCCATTCATATTTGGATATAAAATTTAAGTATTCTTTGTAAAATTGGACAAAATTACCATTTATTTGGAACTTATCCACCTACCTATCTATGCAAAATAGTTCCACTCTATACTTTGTATGTTCATTCAGTAGTAAACATTATCTTCAGTACAACTCATTGTTTTCCACACTCTAAACTATACACTTTATATTTCAATATTTATTGTAAAAAATTGCCTTGTGACTTACAGCAGCATATTTCTGGGTCTCATTCTTGTTTTTCTCTTAGTAAGTTGAGAGAAGACCTAGAAACCATAGTTATGAGACAGTAGAAAGCCAGAGAATAAAGAAAAATATCCCAGTTTTTATGGATTCAATTCTTTTCCAGATGTTGCAGATGTTGCAATGTTTAAGGCTTCAGTTGTAGACCAGTAATTCCCAAACAAAGGGGCATGCAGCAACTTTGGGGGTCTGTTCAGGTTGTGGAACAGTAGCTTTAGAGCATAGAGCCATCTATGGTGGTTGTTGACCCCGGTAGATGACAGATGGGATTCTCACACCACCTCGTCTCTCTTCCTGGTCACACGATGGTGGCAAGTGGGCAAATGTCTACAGTAACTGTCACATCACGTACATCCTTCCTGGCATTATGGGGCCAGAGGTGGCTCAGGCTTAACAAGAAGTCTTTCTCATCTCTGAGAGGTGATGGGAAATTGTGAGCCAGGCAAAATGTGAAGCTAGAAATTTTTTTTTCAAATTAATTATTGATTCTCACTTATGCACTTTAATCCTAGAATAATTGCATGATTTAGAAATAAAATACTCCAGCATTCTAACATACTTAATTCCTTGCAGCCCCCTTCCCTCTTATCACAGTCAAAAAGTTTAGGGTTTCTATATACCAGTGCTCTGAAACTTTCTGAAAATACTACTTTCTCAGGCAATGTCTCCATTCTCTTCACCTTAGGAATGTATTTTCAATTAAATCAACTTTCTTTACTGAAATTGATTTACAAAGATTTTTATTTCATTATCTATTTCATCCTGCCTTTCGTTTTTTCGTTGTTTTTTTTTTTTGTTGTTGTTGTTGCTTGTTTTATTTAGCTATTTATTTATTTATTTTTGTTTTTTGAAGTAGGGTCTCACTCTAGCCCAGGCTGACCTGGAATTCACGATGTAGTCTCAGGATGGGCTCCTGATGGCAATTCTCCTACCTCTGCCTCTGGAGTCCTGGCATTAAAGGTGTGTGCCACCACACCTGGCACATCCCTGCCTTTCTTATTATCGAAACTGAAACGTCTTTGTAATTACTAAAACATTTAAAACACAAAGTTGTATAATTTATGTTAGCATATAATTTTTTAAATTACAAGCCAGCCCACACAATTCCATTTTCCCCTTCCTTTTGTTTTCTTTTGTAATGACTACCATCTTCCTAATATCTACTCTTTCATTTGATGATTACTTGTGTACCACACTCTACATCAGAAAATGGAATTAAAGCTTTGTAAAGGTAGTTATTTTTTATTTGTTTGTTTGTTTTCTTTATAATTATAAAGAAATACCCAAAAGTATGTATAATTAAGCAGAGAACGAATGGATGTACAAAACAAATCCGTTAGTTATGAGGTTTTTATTTTAGCTTACAGGTGAGTGCTCACTCTTTGTTTCCTTTGTTTATACAAGATAAAAGGGTATTTATCATTAACATTCACACATTTAATTTTACTATTCAGTAATTACTTTGTACCTCCTAAGGGCCATGAATGTGTTAGATGCTTGGCGTACATGAAGTAAGACCTATTTATTTTACACACATAAAGTATTTCTCTTTGTTTTAGGGGAGGATTAGACAGAGACGGGAGTTACAGTAAGTACATCGGTGAGCCACCTCAGAAACTATGCACATGTGTTAGCACACATGGTAACTCCTAATTTATCTGCACACAGGCAAGGGATGCTTTCAAAGAAAAAAAAAGCTTTCCTGAAATATTGCTGAAGTTACAGGGAAGGGAACATTAGCTTCTAGCAGAAGCCACATTGTGTGCAAAACCACAGAGCTGTAATGTGAAAGCCACGGATAGCCTCGGGCACCACATTAGTGTGGAGAAGCAGAGGCATGTATTTGAAACAAGGAGAGCTGCATGGATGCCAGCGAAGGAAGGAATCTAGAGTTTAGCCCAGTGACAATGGGCACTCCTTTGGAAATTTGAAAATGGTTATCTTTTGAGTCTTCACCTCTTCAAATTTGACAAATATATATGTATGTAGGAGATACTGAACTGTATTTTAGCAAGAGAGACTGCATACATGATGGTAGTGTCATAAGATGATTTCACCTAATATGTCCAGGTGTGGTTTTATGCCTGTAAGTTAGGTGAAGTATCCTTTATGATAATTACATGTGGATGGACCCCATCATTAAGCAACATCTACTTATAAAATGCATGACATTGAACACACAACAAACCACAATATCAAAGGTAAAATACATTTTTCATGAAGGTTTAAGAAAGAGCCGGGCATGGTGGCGCACGTCTTTAATCCCAGCACTAGGGAGGCAAAGGTAGGAGGATCGCCATGAGTTCGAGGCCTCCCTTGGACTACA
Organism: Dipus sagitta; assembly: GCA_036346955.1. Taxonomy (NCBI): domain Eukaryota; kingdom Metazoa; phylum Chordata; class Mammalia; order Rodentia; family Dipodidae; genus Dipus; species Dipus sagitta. Next base: position 86,502,283 of record CM070782.1, on the reverse strand, counting down.
TAGTGAATTCCAGATCAGCCTGAGCTAGAGTGAAACCCTACCTTGGAAAACCAAATAAAATAAAATAAAATAAAATAAAATAAAATAAAATAAAATAAAATAAAAAAGAGCAAGGCAAGTACAAGATTTTGAAACAAATAATAGTTTGAATAAACATGAATTCAACCAAATGTGTATCCATATGTAACTTTTGGGAGCTCTACTTTGCATGATTTGATGAATAGCTTGTGTCAGTTTGGCAGGTCAGGAATGGTGACAGACTGTGCATAGACACATGGAGAAATGTTCACACCCTCTGCCTCCTGATATTTATCTGACTGAAAAGCTCATATTTTAGCTCTATCTTTCTAGAACAATCATTTCAGTGTGAACACTGCACACTTAATGGCACTGACTGTCTTAGCAAGATGATTCTATAGCCTTTGATTTTAGAGGAATGCTAGGCATTAACCCTTGAAAATTCCCAGATACTTTTGGACAATTCCTTATTGTGCTTGCTATTAATTTCACCCCGAATCCCATTGCTGATGTAATTTCCTCATCAAATTCCTTTGGTACCATTTAATCTGAAATGTCATATCCCATGTCTGTCTTTTTCTTACTTGGCACCTCTCATTTATCAAAGGCTTTCTGTTGATCATTCCCTTTGTCGAACCTTGAGCTCTGTGAAGCAAAGGCCGTGCTCTGCCCTCTGCCTGTAATCCCAAGGCCCAGGTCATGCTCAACGCTAGTACCTGTTTAGTAGGGGAAGGAAAGGAGGAAAGCAAGCCTGAAGGAAGGGAGGAAGATAGGAAAATCGAGAGGTGGTGGGATCAATGCAATTTCTAATCTGCCTGCTATATGTTTCTACTCCCTATACCATTACCATAAATAACTATGAGACTGCACTCTATACAGTAAGTTAAGTTGGACATCCAGCTATTATCTTTGATTTGCCACTTTCCATATCTGTGCATATGATGGCATCTGGATCTTTCAGTCCTGTCTACTAAATCTCTCTCACATGATCTTTCACTCTCATCTCTCCATATCTCAAGTCAGCTTTATCTGTCACCAGCCTTACTGTCACTTTATTACATGCCTCTTCTCCACAAAAGAATACTTCATACAGCCTGAAAGTTCACCACCTCTCCTTATTTTGAAGCTGCCCTTGGTTCCCATCTCTTTTAAGGTATAATGAAAAGCTTCAGTTGGCATCAAGTATTCTGTGTAATGTCTGATTGCTGCTTCCTTTCATCATTGACTCAGCGATGGTTTAATATTCACTGCTGGGGTTGTTGTTCATTCCTAAGACTTCGTCTTCTCTGTCACCAAAAGTTGACTTTTTTGGCTGTCTAAATACCTTGATGCTCAAGAACTAGTTGAAATGCTTCTCCTCTAACTTTCCATAAGAGGCTGTGTGGTCCTTCTATGCTAACTTGAGGAGCCACTACATAGTTGAATAATTCTAACCTCCTAAAACTTAGACCACAGGCTCTGTGCATCACACTACAGTGTTCCCAGAGGAAGGTGCATACTTACACAGATCTTTGATTAATACATCATGTGTGCTTCTTTTCTGAAATGAAGACAGGTATTCACGAGTCACTGTTGGTTCCTTCCATTCAGGTAGATAACTCCTGATGTTTGGTGAAAGTTATGCTATTTCACCATGTGAATTAAAATATAAAACAAACCTAAAAGTACACTAATTCAAAGCATCTTCCACAGTTGTAAATACTGAAGGCCATTTACTGTATTTCAAGCATCCTTTTGGACTATATGGATAAGGCAGCTTTCGATGAGCATTTGAAAGTGTTTATACATAGTTATTAAAGGCCACTTGCTTTGAATTGATGGCTTTCTATGTGATAACAGGATGACATTTCTTATCCATTGGTAATCAATGAACATGCATACATTGACTCACAAGTCCATCTCCAAAAGTTACACATTGTGCGTTGTGGCTTCTTTTTTAATCATATAATGATACTTAGTACAGGGAAACTACACTGATTCTTTTTGTCTTATGATTTTTGATCTTTATAAAAATATTATTAGTGGGACAAACAACAGAAATCAAATACGTATGAACTGCGAGTCTAACAGCACAATCCGAACACACACGTGTTGGCCTCTCATGTTTGGAGAATGATTGTGTGGATCTCTTTAGCATGACCATAATTATCACGTATTTTATCTCTTATCCTTTGTATGGGGTGAGGTGGAATGCCCTAAAAATCAATACACAGTAAACAACAGAGTTAATTCTGGAAAGCTTTTCTCTCACAGATATTTAGAAGTGATTTTCTCTGGAGGCATAATCCTCAAAAGGAAATTGCAGACCTTGCAGAAACCGAGTTTGGGTCAGGCTGGTCTAGGCCTTTGGATTTTTCTAAAAGCCTTCACCAAGCACACATGACATTTTAAATAGGTTGTAAGGAAAAGTTGTGACTTTTAATGCAGATTCACTAAATATAGTGTGTGTGTGTGTGTGTGTGTGTGTTTTATCAGTACCCCTGAAGGCAAACATCTGAAAGGCAAAGAAAACATAATGCAAAGATAAATGTTGTGACTGGTGTCTTAGTAGGAACAGAATATAAACACAACTGAGAAATGGCTTATGACAAAAAAATATGTAGTATACCAATTTAATATCTCATGGTTCTATCTAAATCTACTCAGAAGTATAATTAGACATCCGGAAATTGCTCCTTCTGGGATGCTAAGACATTTTGTTTTTTTTTAAATGAGTATTTTAAGGAACAAAACTGGTTAAAATGTGCGATGAACAACAGGCTCAGGAGAGGAGTCCTGTCCAGCATTCAGCCAATACTGGTGAAAAGTAGGAGCACAAACCTTCCTAAGAAGTAGAGGAAGTTATGCTGAGTAATGACTTATGCTGATGTTATCCCAGTTCTTGAAGAGCATACCGGTCCTGTAAGTCTCTGTCCCTTCACTATGTCCACTGTGTTCTGTGCTCTTCTTATTCCAGTTACTGCACACTTGTGTGCTTTCAAACCTACCCTCACAACCATACTTAGCTTTTAGTTCCTGTTTTCTTTCTTTGTGTGTCTGTTTTATTACTAGCCTATGCAGGATATCTGATGATTCTGATTTGGAGAGGTGCCCAAAGGTGAAAACATTTTATTTCCTAAATTGTCTCATTTCATGCAAGAGGAAAGGCTTTTCTCCAAGGTAAAGAGGGACCTGGACTAAATCGTTCCCTACTTCTTAAGATGACCCAAACCAAGTGTCAATTAGCTGATTAACTTCAAGTGGTGTTAAAGAATGAGGTTGATCAATATCTACTTCTCACTGCCCATCATTATAGGCCTATGTTGTAATAGGTAATTATATTTATAGGATACCTTGGGAACCTTCAAGGAAGACATACCTTATTCTGCTTGCACGAGTCATGAAGCCATTTGTAGCTTAACTGAAACATGAATCAGAATGCTTTACTACTTTTAAAATACCTTTTATTAATTTTTATTATATATATATTATATATATTATATATATTATATATATTATATATATAATTATAATATATATATATAATTATAAATATAATATAATTATATATATATATATATATATATATATATATATAGAGAGAGAGAGAGAGAGAGAGAGAGAGAGAAATGGAGAGCATGCTAGGGCCATATTAACCATGGCAAACAAACTTCAGACATATGCTCTGTTGTGCATCTGGCTTATGTAGGTATTGGGGAATCAAACCTGGGACCTTAGGCTTCACAGGCAAGTGCCTTAACTGTTAAGCCATCTCTCCAGCCCAGAAATCTTTACTTTTAAAATTGTGTGTACAAATTTACAGGTTGTGATAAAGCTGAATGGCTCTTTGGTGTCTATGACACTGCCTCCTTTTGAGAAGGAATTAACATCATTAACTCTGCAAATAATATCTCTGTGTATATGCCAAAAAATGATCAATGAATAAATGAGATAGTGATAATAAAATTAAGGCTATAAGGTAAATACCAAAACAGTAATAACATGTTTCATATGAAAACCTGTTCAACTAACTGATATCAAGTTTCTATATTCTCAATACTTTGATATTTCTCTTTATTCCTTTACCACATTCCTCCCTACTTCCTCCTTTCCCTCCTTCCTCCCTTCCATGCTTCCTTTCTCCCTTCTTCCTTCTTGTCTTCCTTCCTTTCTTCCATCTGCCTACTTTCTTGCCTTCCTTCATTCCTTTTCACTTTTTCCCTTCCTTCCTACTTTCCCTTCCTCTCTCTTACTTTTTCCTCTCCTCTCCTTTCTATTCTTCTTCCTCCTCCTTTATTGCCTGCTCTTTTTATTCTCTCTCTCTCTCTCTCTGTCTGTCTGTCTCTCTCTCTTTCTTTCTTTCTCTTTATCAATAAGTTCTCACTATATTTCCTAGGCAGTCTCAGAGCTCAAGTGATCTCTACACCACAGGCTCCCAGAGAACTCTATTTGCACACTAGCTCTTCAAGCTTTAATGATTTAATGCTTTATTTATACTTAGAAAAAGTTCATGCACACCTCCAGCTTTCCATTTTGGGCACAGTATAGCTGGATTTTATTGAAAAATGTGACTCCCTTTTCTCTGCCTTAGGCCAAATTAGAAAAAAGAAAATGTCTGATTTCTTGGTCCACAAAATTACCCTGCCAGTTATATTAGTCTATTTTCTTTGGGTAATATCACAGCACCAAAACTGTGCTACGTAATTTTAGTTTAGAATTCTGCAGACACATGATTGGAAGCCACTTGAGTGTTGGTCCTCTTGCTAACAAAGTCCTGTATATACAGGTACTAACAAAAGATAAGTCACATGTGTGTATGAGGATCCCCTAGGCTCTTTGTCTCTTCTCATGAAGTCACCAGTGTTTCAATCCTTGGGCTACACCTTAATGATTTATATAACCCTAAACACCTACGAATGCCCTGTCTAAATACCACAGCAAGTTGGAATAAGGTTCCAACTTTGGGATATTTCAAATTTGAATTATATTTTGAGATCTGAGTCCTTGTGCACACAGTCAACCATGCCCCAAACCAGGACACCCGTGTTTGTAGGCATTTCAACTCTGAGCTGGTATATACTCATTGTGTTATGACCTTTGCAGTTCAAAAAAAAAAAATGAGGGTTACAGAGGTATCTCAGAGATAGAGCACTTGCTACCAAATCTAACCCTCAGTACCAACCAAAGAAAATGCCAGAATTAAAAGCATATTATCTCTACTCTTATTATAAGTAGAAGTAGACATAAAAATGCCTGCCTGGAGTTTTGTGTGTATACAACTTTTTGTTCAGAGAAAAGCTGTTTAGGTGATATAAGTTTAGGAAGAAAAGTGTGCAGAGGTCCTTGAATTACTCATCTGGTCTGATAATGACATAAGAACGATACAAAGGAAGTACACAGTCTAGAACTCAGAGTGCCCAGGGAAATTCAACAACAGAAAGAGTTTGGTAGCTATTTAGATTCTAAGGCATTAGTTATGATCTTATATAAACACATAAGATTATTGAAGAATCTTACATATGTCTGTTTGTTTTATTGCTGCATACCATAAGCACTACCAATATATCATGTTTAAGAAGCAGGCTAATCTGTATGAATCTTGAATTTGAAGTTAAAACTAAAATGAATTTTAGTTCATTATAAGAAATGAAAGCAACATAAAAATATTTTTAAACTATTATTAAAAATATTTATTTGCAAGCACAGAGATAGAGAGAGGGGGAGGGAGGAAACAAGAGAAAAAGAAAAAGAGGGAGAAAGACAAAAGAATATAGGGGTGCCAGGGCCTCTCGCCACTGCACATGAACTCCAGATGCACCACCTTGTGCATCAGGCTTAAGTGGGTATGGACAACCAAACACAGGTCATTAGACTTTGTAAGCAAATCCCTTAGCCTCAGAGCCATTTCTTCAGTCCCCATGAAAATACTTTTTTCTAAAAAAATATTTAAAATATGGGCTGGAGAGATGGATTAGTGGTTAAGGTGCTTGCCTGCTAAGCCTAAGGACCCAAGTTTGATTCCCAAGTGCCCACTTAAGACAGATGCACAAGGTGGCACATGTATCTGTGGTTTGTTTGCGGTGGCTGGAGGCCCTAGTGCACCCATTCTCTCTCTCTCTCTTTCTCTCTTTCTCTGTCTCTGTCTCTCTCTCTCTCTATATATATATGTGTGTATATATATATGTATATATATATATATATATAGATAGATAGATAGATAGATCTGCTTCTCTCTCAAATAATAAAATGTTTTAAATATTAGTTAACTATGTTTAAAATATTATGAGTTATTATTGAAGGGATAACTCCTGTGTAAATACTTTAGAAAATTTAAACTTCTGAGGTACCCAAAGATGTTTTTTTAATGAAGATGGTGCTCACCCAACTCATAAATATAAATACTTTAACACAAAGTATGATTTTAAGATGATAAAGATTGTTTGCTAGGCATCTTAATAAAATATAAGTATTTTTGCTTTCTTTTTTCTTTTACTTTTTTTTATTAGTATGATACTCAGTGAATACAGTCATGTTGGTACCATTGTTAGCCTCCTCCCTGACGGCCCCCTCCACATTGACCCTTTTTGTTGGAGTATGAGTCATGCATTGTGGGATTAACCATCAATTATGGGTAGGAAGAAATGTCTCTGTGTATCATGACCCAATGTGTGACTCTGACATACTTTCTTCCCCCTCTTCCACAAATTTCCCTGAGTCATTTTGGGTTCATTTTATGTCTGCTTCAATGATGAGGTGTTGGGGGCCTCTGGGTCTCTGGATATCTGATTTGGTAGGAGTTGATTGTTCTCTGTGTCAATCTCCTTCACCCTTTTGCTGGTACCCGGTTCACCAAGAAAACAGCACCCTTGTTTGTTTTGCCAATTATTCTTAGTTTCAGCTGGGGCCCTTTTGAGGTATGATGGGGTGGTTCTCGCCTTAGGATCTGTGTCTATCTGAAAAAGAGAAGCAGATTCTCTGATGGAGAGTAAAGTTAGCACCAGATAAATGGGATAACCATTATTGTTTTTAGAGGGAATTTAACTTTGCTTGATTTTTTTAAGTTAGGTTTTTCTTTCTTTCTTTTTTCCCCAATTATTTTTATTAGTTATGGGCATACTTTGCACGTAAAGAGCATATGTTGGTACCATCCTTTCCTTCATCCCTGCCCCTTTTCCTAAGGAACCCTCCTTGTTGGGGGATATAGGTCATCCCCATGGGTTTTGTGGGTAATGCATTATGGGGACAGCAGTTAGTTATGGAGGAGAGGTGATGTCTCTGTGAATAAAGTCCCAACTTGTGGCTCTAACAGTCTTTCTGCCCCCTCTTCTGCAAAATTTGCTAAGCCATGTTGGGTGCATTTTAAGTCTACTTCAGTGATGGCCTTTTAGGAGCTTCTGGATCTCTGGTATAGAATGTGTTGAGTGTCCTAGTGTCTATCTCCTTCATCCTTGTGCTGATACCAGATTCACTAAGAAAGCAACACTCTTGCTCATTTCCCCAATTCCTCTGTGGTTTCAGCTGGGGCAGGGATGGAGAGCATTCAGTCAATTCTCTACTCAGGTCCTGGTGCCATCTGAAAAAGAAAATGATTTACTGAAATCTTCCCTAATAATATACAACATAACATACCTTTAATCCTAACACTGAAGAGGAGAGGTAGAAGTATCACTGTGATTTCAAGGCCACCCTACCACTACATAGGGAATTCCAGGTCAGCCTGGGATACAATTTCCAATATGTATTCTGTACTATAATCTGTTTTTCTTAATGATCTTATGCAAATCCCCTGGATTTCTAGGATAAAATCTTGTGATTAATATTCAAGCATACCTTTCTTTTTTTATAAGCAATAGCATAAAGCTAGAAATCTTTCACTGACTATTTTTTTTAATATTTGATTTTTACTTATTTATGAGAGAGAAAGAGAGGGAGGGAGGGAGAGAAGTAGAGAATGGGAAAGCCAGGGCCGCTAGCCACTGCAAACTAACTCCAGACACATGTGACCTGTGCATTTGGTTTATGTAGGTTGTGCGGCATCGAACCTGTGCCATTAGGCTTCACAGGCAAGTGTCATAACCACTATGCCATCTCTCCAGCCTGTGACTGAATACTTGATATGATGTGAGTGTGTATAAAAGACACATAGTTCTGTATTTCTAAATGTGGGAATAAAGAGATAAAAGAGAAAATTAGGTAGAAATTTCTCTTATTTTCAGGGGATTATGAAAGGTAAATAATGAATGAAATCTAGTGTTAATAGAGTAAAATTCAAATGATTTCTTGCTTCATGTGTTGAAGTTATTAAATACATTTCTATATTTTCCTGTGTTTTTAAAGAATTAAATGAAATAAAGTATGAAGAAGTACCTAGTCATTTTACTGTGAATAACAACTTCTGAAAGAAAAATATAACTTTTCTTCCCTTGGGAGGAGCATATCCAGGACTTTATAGTATAAAGTAAAACCTGAAAACAGCAATGCTTTAGTGGTTAAAAGAATTATCTTTTTGTTGTTGTTCTTGTTCAAATCAATGAAATTTCACTCTGACTTTATCACTTATTACATCTGTCATTTTATACAGTTTTCTTTACATTTTTATATGTTATGGTCTCCTTTTTTATTATGACACATATTATATAGCCATCCTTACAAGTTGTTATATAATTAGATATCATATTAAATAGGGTAGCAACATGCTTGCCTATTGCTATGAATTTTCTCCTCATGCCCTTAACTGCATGACACATATTCCCATATTTCCTTGGCCTTCCCCTGATCATCTTTCAACCTCTCAGTCCTACCACTGACAGGGTCTTTTTCCTCAATCACAGTCTCAGCCTTGCCCCTACTGGTCTCTAATAATTTTATTCTGTTTACCAGCAGGATAGTGGCCGACTTTTATTAGGGACCTTTGGCAACCTGAATGTCTAGTTCTTGGGTAATAAAACCATGTTCTATCTCTATCACATCATATGTATTTTTTCTGTGCCCCAGGTACTCAATGTTTCCCCTGGTTATCGGTGAAGACACCCAAGGTGCCAAACACTGGCAAGAGGATGATGGCTATAATACCCATAAACCTGCCCCCAACAGTACACTGCCTCCAAAAGGTTTTAATTCCCAAAATGCCATTAACATGGGAACATTCATTCAGAACACACAAGTTTATGGGGGACACCTGAATCCAACCACCACATTTCACCCCTGACCTCCATAAACTGATAAGCATACATGATATAAAATGCAATGCATTCAGCCCATATTTACATGTACCCATAGTTTTTATCAGTCCCAATGATGTTCAAATGAGCCATAATACGGAAAAAAAAAAAAAAACTCACTGTTGCAGTCAGGTTCGCATTGCTGGTAGAAATCACCCAGCCAAGAGCAGCTCCTGGGAAAAAGGTTTATTTTGGCTTACAGACTCAAGGGGAAGCTCCATGATGGCGGGGAAAATGATGACATGAGCAGAGGGTGGACATCACTCCCAGGCCCACATAAGGTAGACAACAGGAACAGGAGAGTGTGCCACACACTGGCAAGGGGAAGCTGGCTATAACACCCATAAGCCCAGCCCAACAGTATACTGCCTCCAGGAGGCGATAATTCCCAAATCTCCATCAGCTGGGAACTAGCATTCAGAACACTTAAGTTTATGGGGGACACCTGAATCAAACCACCACACTCATAATGATACAGAATAAACATTCACACTGTTGTAAAAGATGGCATTGGGCATAGTAAAGAAGTACTCAACCAATACAAGATTTAAGCAGGGTAAACACCAAACTCTGTAGCTTCAAGTTCAACAAATCTAGTCACTGATAAATCTCCAAGTGTGATAATTCTAACCAGTGATGAGCCTCTGGAGTTCCAATTCCACCCCTCCAGCTATGCTACACATAGTCCCAGAAAACTTCATCCAGGGCTGGCATCTCTCCTTGACAGCCATCCCATAGTCCTGGCATCTCCACTGAGTCTCTACCTGTTCTTCTTCATGGATCCATTGGCCCCACATGCAGGTAATAAGCCTGCTTCGCTTGAGGGGAAGCTCCATGATGGCAGGGAAAATGATGAAATGAGCTGAGGGTGGATATAACCTTCTGGCCAACATCAGGTGGACAACAGGAACAGGAGAGTGTGTTAAACACTGGCAAGAGGAAGCTGGCTATAATACCCATAACCCTGCCTTCAATAATACACTGCCTCCAGGAGGATTCAATTCCCAAATTGTCATTAGCTGGGGATCTAGCATTCAGAACAGATAACTTTATGGAGAGTAAACTGAATGAACCCACTGCAGCTGCTTTTTAATACAATACCCTGTTATCATTTACTATGTTAATAGCATAGTGCCTCTTGAGTACAACAGGACAGATCCAGTGCAACTCTAAATCCAAATTGTTAACAAAAGTACATTTAACTATCAAATAAAGAAAGGGCTCCCAAAAAATCTAGATAATGTTATGCTAGATTAAAAAGAAGTCTTGGAATCAGGGCTAGATGAAACAGGAAAAGTACCGTGAGCAGAGCTATGTGAGGTCTGCTTGATGATGGGGGAGGGGAACTGTCCAGGTGAAGGAAGAGCATATGTGGTGAGTAGGGTGATGCTCTTCCTCAAGAGGTTCACATTCCATGTAGCTAATGGCAAGAATGGGGGAAACTGCAGTGTTCCTTCTCACATTACAGTAAGGGAGAGAAATATCTGGAAAGAAGATTCCGCATCATTTGCTCATAAGCCAAACTGTGCAGGTTTGAGAAGGAGTACAGACAAAGATAAGGCTGAAGACTGATTCACCAGCCTGAGATCCCCTTCACAGTGATGAACTATAGTGAAGTGACTTCATCATGGCTCCTATAAGGGACAGGCACACAGGAAACATCTGATCAGTCTGCTTCTGGACTTTGGTATTAAGTGCCTATCTATCTCAGAGTTCCTGCAGAAGGAATTTGGGGATTTGGGATATGGAGAAATATAGAGCAGACAGAAGAAGTGTAACGTCTTGCACAGTCTAAAGAGGTTCTAATATGCAGGTCTCTCTGCAGGCAAGACAGAGGAGAGAAGTCATTTTCAATTTGATTTCATGTGTTTCTATTATACCATAAATTCTGTGAAAAATGAGAACTACTATTTTAATCCAAAAGTCATAATTTACAGATTAATAGTAAAATTAGCAGACACATTTTCAGGAAAAATGGATTACTCACATAACCCAAAGCATCATACAATATATGTATTATTGTTAGGATAATTATATCATCTTGAATATGTACTTTTTTGAAAGTATAGGGACCAAATTAAATTGCATTGAAATGGACACTTATCACTTATTAGATCCCACTGAAAATCTACCTGTTACATGACATTTTATGTCTATACATAGTATCAAACTTTTGTTCTGAAAAGAAGTGAGAAAATATGTTTGCTAATACTTTACTTTTAATCATCATTACCTCCACTGAAATTAAGACTGGACCAGTGGTCATTAACATCACCTAGGACAGATTATGATGACTCAATATGTAAATTAATTGCAGAAGTAACTCAATATGTAAATTAATTGCAGAAGTAATCATGTCTGCTATCCAATTGTTCAAATCTTAATTGTGACTCTGCTGGCCCAATTAGCCCTCAACACAAGGCTCATGTTCGGGATGGGTGGATACTCAGCATCTGTGCCTAAGTGAGAGGCATCTGCTGCCAAGACATGTAGCGATGGGAAAAGTCTGTTCACCAGCTGTGAAGCATGCAGCTTAGGAAGGCACACATGGCCAGCTCAAGATGTATGCTCTGGCCTGAGGGGCTAGAGAAGACTAGATACTCTTATCCCCTGGGTAAAATAAAGATTACATATCAGGTGTAATAACTTACTAGATACTGCCTCTAAAAGATATACAGTGGACAAAAAAAACACTTTAGTTCTTTGTTCTTTGCAAGTGGATAATGTTATAAAAACTGAATAAAAAAAATGAATGTGGTGAAAATTTTAAACCAATCAATATATTTGTACATGTCCTCTAGAATCATGCATGGTCTCCCACTCTTACTTTCTCCATATTATGCCTAACAAAATAAAAGAAATGAGTAGATAGTTTATTTACTTATTATAGTAAATAATATAGTAATGATTTTGAGTTTAGTAGCATATTAAAATTGATCTCAGAAACTTATATATTTACATATTACTATTGTTTTTCTTTATTATGTAGGAAGTATTCTATTAATAATATGATTGATTTTCAAAAAATATTAAAAATATTTTATAGTTTTCACATTTGTGTATGAACTGATAAACTCTATCAATTTTGGTTGAAGAGGTGCAGCTCTCTAAGCCAAAATATTTCTCTAAAAAACTGTAAATACATCAGGTTTAGACCAGCTGTGGTTTGTCCTTTCCTCCTTCATGTGAAGGTAATAGGATCAGGTTTTAATCAATTCACATTGGAATATAAAAATGAAAGTGTGCTGGAGGGATGGCTTAGCAGTTAAGGCACTTGCCTGCAAAGCCAAAGGACGCAGATTTGATTCAACAGGACCCACATAAGCCAGATGCACAATGTGGCACATGTGTCTGGAGTTTGTTTGCAGTGGCTGGAAGCCCTGGTGTTCTAATAAAAAAAAAATGAAAGTATTTAAGCTCATTGAAATGGAATTGCTAATTTATAGGAAATGTGTCTATATCTTAGTTCAAAATGTAGTATGGATGGTTCCCACTTGTTGCATTGGCCTTATGGAAGGAAATCACATTACAACAAAATAAAAAGAGTTTCAGCAGCCTTTTCAGCATTGTATCTGTGCTTCTCACAATGAGAAACCCTGTTAATGCTCTGCTACTGAGCAAATTGCTTCTCACAATTATGGTTTGTATGTTAATGGGGATAGCTGCACGTTGGGAGAGTTATTCCAAACCAGTATTGCCTCTCGATGCAGCACAGAACAGCACCCTGCCTGTTTTACAAAATACATGCTTCCCATGCTGCCTCTAAGGAAAATATATAAATAAGTGCTTGCCAGTCTTCCTTCTGAGAGAGTTTTAATTGAGAATAATGAAACATCTCTGGCTGCAAAATGAGAATATGATGGCCACAAAGCCCTTTAAAATGCTAATAGGCACAAGGCATTTACAGATGTTCTGTGAGAGTGTACATCAAAGTAATGATGCAGGTAGATGATAATTTGTCAAATGCTGTTGCAATAAGCAAACTTGTTTCTGCATTTTCTTTCCATTGTTGCCTTGAATGAAGGAAGGACAGGGTCCCAGCACACCATCTTTAAGAAGAGTTCCCAAGAAGCCAGTTAGAACTGTTAATTATACCTGCTTCGATGTTACCTGTCTTGTCTCCTCTCTCTATTTCCATTATATTTTAACTGAAAAAGACATACTGCTTTAAATCAATGACAGTATGAACAGTACATGGACTCTGACTAATCATCCTCCCAGTCCTCATGGGCTACCTCAGCTGTACAACATAGACCCAGATGTGACAAAGCATGGCCCCACATCAGCAGAGTGCAACAGGAAATCACTCTGACAGAGCCTAGATTCTAGTCTTTGTTACTAAATGTGGTTTTTTTTCTCATGTCTTCCCCCACTTTCAAGGTCAACAGTCTTTATTTTGTGTGGAGTATATCTTATGTGACAGCACAGGAAGAAATGTGGGAAGGCCAGGTTAATGCATTTGGCGTCATAATGGACCTGAAAGTGAAGAGAATCAGCCCTCTTGAGACAGTCAGTGAACATTTCCCAGTTTAAACGGGATGTTGATTAAATGATGAGTGTTATGGTGAATTCCAAGAATATGAGATACAAGAAAGAACAACTTTTTGTTGCCTATCACACAAAGAGAATCTTTTTATGCTTTATAAAAAATTGTTTATTTTTATTTATTTGGGAGCAACAGAGAGAGAAAGAAGCAGAGAGAAAGAATGGGCATGGCAGGGCCTCCAGCCACTGCAAACAAACTCCAGATGTGTGTGCCCCCTTTTGCATCTGGCAAATGTGGGTCCTGGGGAATCAAGCCTCAAGCTGGGATCCCTAGGCTTCACAGGCAAGCACTTAACCACTAATCCATCTCTCCAGCCTTTTTTATATGTTTTATTAATTGCATGTGTGTGCTGGATAGGAGGGGGTGGCATTCCAGAGTCTCTTGCTTTAAAAACTAGTACCCATCTGGCTTTATGTGCATTGCTGGGCAATAGAACCCAACGTATCAGGAATTGCATGCATGCATCATTAACTGCTATGTCTTCTCTCCAACCTTTCTATTTTCTTTTGAAGAAACCATAGTACACAGCCATAGCTTACAATGGTTTTCTACTCCAGTTTCTTCTATATCAGGGATTGATTTGCAGAATAATTTTATTTATAAGATGAAAGTGCTTATCTCTAAAATGTGAGATGACCAAAATATTTCCTCAGTGTCTACCAAGGTGCCTGGTAGTGTCTATCAAACCTATGGGATGAACCTGTGTTACTGCTTGTTCACATAAAGCAATTACCAGCAATGCATAAACCTATAATATGAATAAATACAACATAAAATCTTGGCTTAGTTACTGAGAATTGAAATCATGTCCTGAAGCCGAATGTGTAGATGAAGCCTCCTATCTTTCATTTAAAAAATTTCTAAAGAGGATGTCTATTTTGTTTAACAACTTTATATTCTATATAATTTGGAATATTGTAGACCTTTGAAATTTAAAGTTAAGGCTTATTCTTTAGGATTGCAGTTTGAAGCATTTTCTTTGTGAAGATTTCTCAGAGAGCTTTCATTAATAATTCTTGCATTATTAAATACTTTTTCTAACACATCTTGATTTCAGTTTTTCACCAAATAAGGGTGATAAACATTCAAGTGCCTATCAATTACATGATTAAAAATTCATTCATCATTTCAAAGTATCTTATACAGAAACATATACCATGCTACAAATTGTAGCCATAGAAAGTTATCTATATGATCTTTTAATAAAAGGAGAGAAGTGTATGTATTTATTAGTTCATCTTCAAAAACACAGCAAGCATTAAGTGTACACTTGAACACAAACTTCAGAATATATCATTTTACAAGGTATAGATCATAGACCCCCCTCAATATTTCCTTAATTGTGTAGGGCTTTATGTATGCTAAGATAATAGATGGACAGAGATGTTTAATTTAGGAAAGAACTTATTTTCAATTTGTTTCACATGACCTTGTTAATTTTACAATATTCCTGATTTCTATAAACTATGACTACTAAAGTGATCAAGTTACAAATTTTTTAAAGAGTAAGCCTTACCAATTAAGTACATAAACTATCAAGATTTTTAAATTAAATTTAGAACTAACAATCACTTAATGTATTATATTTTAGAAAAGTCATAATTAGATCTAAAGTTCACTTTCAAATAATTAACTTATGGCAGTTTTAATTTGTCTTCTAACTGTAAGCCAAAATAAAATATAATGAGAAATTTATTAGTTTATATTTAGTTTCAATGACTTTAAAGACAAATTATGAAAAGCTTAATTTCTTTCTATTTATAGTACTAAATTTATTTCTATTGGACAAATGGAATTACTCTCCCTTCAAAACATTTTTTTTTTTCTGGGTTGGAAAGATGGCTTAGCAATTAAAGCATTTGCCTGCAATGCCATCGAACCCAGTTTGATTCCCCAGTACTCACATAAAGCCAGATGTACAAGGTGGCTCATGCATCTGGCGTTCCTTTGCAGTGGCTAGAGGCCTCAGAGTATCTATTATCTCTCTCTCCCTGCCAGTCTCCCCCATCTCTCTCAAATAAATAAATAAAATATCTAAAAAATAACATTTTTCTGTAATATGTCAACCTACACTTGTAACAAAAAAATATTCACATTAAAATCGGTTGCATTTCTTACACTTGTTATCTTTGAAAAAATGAGAATTAAATGTAGATGGGATTGTTAATTCTGTTTTATAGTGAAAAAATTCATGAACCTGAGATTCTATATATACATTAGTTTCCCCACTAGTGTAACATTTTACTAGCTGTGATTGGCCTATATTAACACACTGTATTTATGATCATTATTACCCTGAAAGGAAACACCTGACATTAACCTCACTGATTGTTATCTTGAAAGTGGGTATAATTCCCATGGAAACAAACCTCTGCAAATACCCGTGAGGGGTTTTCTAGGTTGAGTTAACTGAGGTGAGCAGACATACTGTAGGTGAAGGAAGCTTCCTTGCATGGGCTGGGTTTCCACACTGTGTAAAAGGGATAAAATGAGCTCATCAGTAGCTTCCCTTGCCACTGTGGAGTGGATAGCAACAGCTACCTCATTTCCTCACTTTGCCCTCCTAGCATGATGAATTGTCACCTCCAACTGTAAGCTGAAATAAACTGTTCCTTCATTAAATTGCTTCCTGTCAGGTATTTGGTTACAACAACAACAACAACAACAAACATTAATGATTATCAAACTTTCATGGTCAAGGCAATAAAACGTAATTTCAAATACAATTGTTCTAAACTGAGTTTGTTTCTTTTGTTTTTTTCTTTTTTTTTGTTTATTAGTTAGTTTTGTATTCACCAAATACAGTCAGTTTGGTACCATTATTAGGTTCATCTGTGACCTACCCTCTCCCCTTGGCCCCTCCTTATTGAGGTATATGGGTCATGCATTGTGGAGTTAGCCCACAGTTATGGGTAAGATAAATGTCTCTGCATATCATGACCCAACATGTAACTCTGACATTCTTTCCGCCCCCTCTTCCGCAAAATTTCCCTGAGCCATGTTGGGTTCATTTTTGGTCTGCTTCAGTGATGAGGTATTGGGGGCCTCTGAGGCTCTGCCTCTCTGATTTGGTAGGAGTTGATTTTTCTCTGTGTTGATCTCCTTCCCCCTTGTGCTGGTATCCGGTTCATCGGGAAAACAGCACCCTTGCTTGTTTCGCCAATTTTTCTTAGTTTCTAACTGAATTCTCACCTTAAATTCTTAATAACTTTGAGAAATTGTCTTTTAAAAAATATTTTCATTTATTTGTAAGGGGAGAAAGAGAGAGAGAAAAGAGACAGAAAGAATGGAAACAGCAGGAGCTCTAGCTTCTATAAATGAACTCTAGATGCACGTGTCACTTTGTGCATCTGGAATTATCTGAGTACTCAGCAATCAAACCCAGGTCATTAGGCTTCTCAGGCAAATAACTTGACCACTGAGCCATCTCCAGTCATGGGAGATTGTCTTTGGAAAAGTTAAACTGTTAATGATATTTGCAAGTACAAATAAATTTAGAATACTTGTTATTAATGAAATATACTTATTAAATTCAATATCAAGGCAATATTCATAAATTATAAGGAATATATGCCTTTAATATCAGGTTATTTACAATGCATATACATTCTTGTTTTTTGTTTCTTTTTTTCAAATCTTCTGTTATAAGAGAACCAAAAATCAAAGCAGAACATGTGTTACTCGGCTTTGAAAACTTAAAATGATTGATGACAGCCAGAATTTCTGGGGCTTTGGCCAGCTATAATAGCTGAAATGGTGAGCTCCAGGCCAACAGGAGGCCCTGTCTCACATAGAGGTGGACAAGTTTCCAATGGCACAATGCCCATTGTTGTTCTGTTAGCTATGATAGCTATTCATCACTGATGATAAGTGCAATCCTGTTCAAGGAGAAAGTACTTGTGTTACTCACAATATATTATTTATCATAACCAAAAGAAAGCCTTCATGGGCTTATAATCAAATCAGTGATCGCTCAAGAAACAAATGATATTTCAGTAGTGGATACACAGACGATGCCTCCCATGGACTGTTGAGGAGTAGATAGCCATTAGGAAGAGTGAGCTGGTTTCAGCTCATGATTGTGCTCAGGGCTGAATTCAGAATGAAAGCCAAAGTAATCCAAAGATATGTTCTGCAACAGATGCAGGTGCCGACCTGCGGTGGTTTGAATACAGCACGTCTTGTAAACTTATGTGTTCTGAAAGCTTGGTTCTGAGCTACTGGCAGTTTGGGAGGTGGAACATCGCTGGAGGAGGTGTGTTGTTGGAGACAAGCTTGGGGTTGTTATAGCCAGCTTCCCCTTGTGAGCCCATGGCTCACTCTCCTCTTGCTGTTTTCTACCTGATGTGGCAGAGGTGATGTCCACCCTCTGCTCATCATGGAACTTACCTTGAGAGTATAAGCCAAACTACAAACTTTCTTCCTAAGAGATGCTTTTGCTCTTTTGATCGGGTGCTTTATTCTGGCAAGGAGAAGTTAAGTACAGCCAATCAGTTTAAGGTTATGAAAATGAAAGACAACCTTGGTCTTCAGGAAATGGTAATCATGGTCGTGTTGATGATGTGTCTCAGGGGACCCAGCAGTATAGAACGTCACTGCTGGAGAAGCACACAGGGCCAGGTTGGTTCCTGGTGCACTTCAATGTTCAGTATTTCCCACAGGTACTTTAACACTTGGTCCCCAGCTTATGATATGGTTTGTGAGATTGTAGAGCCTATGAAACAGGAGGATTGGCTTTCAGACGTAGGTTAAAGGGAAGTGATCTTTGATGGTCATAGGTACGCTTGCTTCTGGTCCAAGCTGCCTGAGTGCTGATCTGACCAGCTATAAACAAGCCACACTGCAAGTGTTCACTGACATGGAACAAACTACCAGAAGTGCCACGCCTTTCCCACAGTCTAAGTCTGGTGTCCCCTGAAACTGTCAGCCAAAAGAAATCCTTCCTTCATTAACCTGCTTTGGTTGCATATTCAGTCTCATCCAAGCTGAGAGAAAAGTGACTAAAACAGTTTTAGATTTAAATAGCAATGGGGATATTTACTATTCCTAGGTGTTCTTTCCTTCACCAGCCTCTCTCTAGAACACTGAGGAAGAACCACAGGGTCTCATCTGTGCTAGGTATGCACTCTGCTAGTGAGTGACTCTCCACCTTATCCTACTAGAGCAGTTAAAAGTTTATGGAGCTAGGTTTCTGTAATTCATGAACTTTTCAAAACTTTCATTCTAAGTTCATAATAAATTGATAACCCTTAAAAAAGTCTAGATAAGTTTTTTTTAGAGAAGAAAAAAAGAGTGAAGGGGCCCTTTCATAGACTGTGCCTTGGTGTGAGAGCTTGATCTACGGTGGGTGGGCAGAGCTCCTCGCTTTGCCTCTGGTCTCACTGAACAGGAGCACTTTCACACTGCGCTCACAATGTCTGTGACGCAGCATTTCAGTCAGCAAACCCTTAAGGCAGAAGTCAAATCTGCCTTTAATTGTTTCTAAAGCTGCATACAGAGCCAGTATAAAAAAAAAATAAGCCCAGCTTACAATTTGTTCTTTATTATGGAAGTTATTCATAGCATTAGAGATTCAAAGAACATGTGTTTTTTCTGAGTTGATACATTGTCCAAGTGTACCATGTAATATAAACAAGGGACACACAATATACTCCCCTCCTATGCAACGATTTCACACACAGAGGGCTAGTGGTCCATTCTCATACCCAAATTCGGAGCTTTCTTTGTTTCCAAATAAATGGGTGCAATTAACAAGCAAAAGTGAAGCAATTTGTGGATAAACTATATTTTTCAATGTATGTGCATACTTTGTTCGTTGATCTGCCATAAGTTACCGTGTGATTGATATATTCTCCATTAGTAAGCATTTCTTCAGCCTTGGCTTTGCTAAGGACAGGGGATAACATAATGAACTGGAAAGTTAGATTCCATTTACCAAGGTTTATATCCAGTGAGAACATAAAGTAATAAACATGTATGAGATTATCATATATACTATACAAAATAAAAGAAAGTATGTGCTAAGGATGGTGAGAATATTGTTTGTAATATTAGGTATAAAAACAAAGAAAGAAACATTATGTCAATACTTAGATTGTTAGTGGAAGAAAGTCAGCAAAGGATGAAGATGTCTTTGGAAATACAGGTAGAGGGAGGAAGACAGGAAATGGAGATGCCAGGATTGCAGCAAGCAGAAAATGAACAGATTGTGGCTTGAAGAGATTTATAGAGTAAGGTTTTTAAATCCAATTTTGAAGTTTTAGTGCAGAAGAATCCACACTTTCTGTTAGGACCAAAAAGACGAAAATAAAAGCTGCATCAAGTGGCCGTGAGCCTGAGGTAGACGGGGATCTACCTCAATACATGCTTGTTATGAGAAGTAAGTTGCTGGATAATTTTGGTCAAGAAGGCAAGCAGAAACTCATATGAGATAGGTCACTTAGTGTCACATGACAACTATGAATGTCTGACCTGAGTTACATTAATTTTAAGAACAGCTACATGCAAAAACACATCTTTCAAAATAGTATTTCATGAACGACAAAAATTCAACCTACAACAAATTTTAATTAAAAAATACTTAAATGATTTACATATCTTTGAGTTATTCTTAATATAAAAATCAAGATCCATGTGGGGTCGTGAAAGGCAGGTAGCTTTTCTGCTATGACTGGGGATGAGAGTGTCTGAGGAATTGGCCATGTTGGAAGGTGAAATCTGCAAACAGGGGTTTCTGGCTTCATCCCATCTCTCTTCAGCTCATTTAGATTACCCCAGCCAGTTTCCCTGTGAATCACTGAAGGATTTAGCCACCCAGCTTTGCGTTCCTCAAGCTGATTACAAAGAAGTGCATACTATTTTTTCCTATTCTCAGCTTTCCCAAACATTTATAAAAACTCCCCATTTCATCTGGAATTAGATATCTTGCAGATATAACCTGATAGACAAGAACCCATTACACTACTCCCTACTATAAATATATGCTTTTATAATTGAAATTATAGGAATAACTAGTACATAAAGCATTTGCTATTTAAGCATGATGGAAATTTATCCATATGTCACATTTTTAAAATTAGTGCTGTCACATGTGATTGTAGTGACTACTTGGCAATCTTTTGGGCAAGATATGATCTGAGAGTCAATTTAGACTGAGAATATCAAAGGTATTTTATAGATAGATAATACACAAAGGCAAATATTTTTGCCATTTATTTTGAAATGTAATTGTTTGAGAACTAAGCACAATGACAAGTACTAAATCACTGGTCATATTTAGAATATATTTTAATATACACTTATGTCTAACTTTCATATTTACTCTGGGCTAGTAGTTATGTAATTTGAACAAAAATAGTTTACAATAAAAGGGAAAGACCAAAGGGAAGACTAAATAAATAACGAGTCTTTAGTACTTAGGTATGGAATGTTTTGTATTCTTAGAATAGAACGAAGTATTTCAAAGTCATTGTAGTTTAATGTATTATATCAAAGCTTATAGCTTTACCTGAGGAGGATCAATTATTATATTTTCACACACACACACACACACACACACACACACACATATATATATATATATATAAACTTTTTTTTAAATTTTGTATTACTCACGATTAAAGTGAATGAGTTTCTGGCTAATTATGAATCCACATTAATAAAGCCTCTGCACATATACATTGGCTCCATCTTTACTTGTCCTCAAAACAAATGGTATTGACTAATCCTGTGGCTCATTTAATAGGGCAGGTAGGACTCTATTTATATCCATTAGGGTTGGGATTAGTCATCCCATTTCTTTCCTAGACTAATGTCAGAACGGATTTTCCAATTCATGATTTATACCCAATTTCTCTCTAAATTTTAGATTTGTAAGTTTGATAACAAAAATAAGATAATTAATTGCAATTCTGACAAGTTATTGCAAATGTCATAGGACCTTGAAATAATTGAATATAAATAACTTGTTGTATCCCCTGTATAAAGCATATGTAGAGTCACACCTCTAGCTGTTTCTGATTTAATATTCAACTTTTATTAAATTAAATAAAATCTGAAGTAACTTTTTAGTTTTTTTCTTTTTTTTTTTCTTTTTTCTTTATTAGTCAGTTCTGTATTCAGCAAATACAGTCAGTTTGGTACCATTATTAGGCTCATCCGTGACCTACCCCCTCCCCTTGGCCCCTCCTTGTTGAGGTATATGGGTCATGCATTGTGGAGTTAGCCCACAGTTATGGGTAAGCTAAATGTCTCTGCATATCATGACCCAACATGTAACTCTGACATTCTTTCCGCCCCGTCTTCCGCAAAATTTCCCTGAGCCATGTTGGGTTCATTTTTGGTCTGCTTCAGTGATGAGGTTATTGGGGGCCTCTGAGGCTCTGGCTCTCTGATTTGGTAGGAGTTGATTTTTCTTGGTGCTGATCTCCTTCCCCCTTGTGCTGGTATCCGGTTCATCAGGAAAACAGCACCCTTGCTTGTTTCTCCAATTTTTCTTAGTTTCAGCCGGGGCCCTTTTGAGGTATGCTGGGGTGGCTCTCTCCTTAGGATCTACATCTATCTGAAAAAGAGAAGCAGATTCTCCAATGGAGAGTAAGTTAGCACCAGGACAAATGAGATAACCCTTACTTTTTTTTTATAGAGAATTTTTAATTTTTTTTTTATTTTTATTTTTTATTTTTTACTTGAGAGCAACAGACAGAGAGAAAGAGAGGCAGAGAAAGGAAGAGAGAGGGAATGGGTGCGCCGGGGTCTCCAGCCACTGCAAACAAACTCCAGACGCATGCACCCCCTTGTGCATCTGGCTAACGTGGGTCCTGGGGAATCGAGCCTCGAACTGGAGTCCTTAGGCTTCACAGGCAAGCGTTCTTCACAGGCAAGATGCTAAGCCATCTCTCCAGCCCTGAAGTAACTTTTTAAAGTCTTTCCCAAGCACAATGCACTGTCTTATGTGATGAGGTAAACACAACGGAGAGATGGAAGTATGAGTTCAGAATAATGTAATCAAGATAGAACAAAACAGTCAAAAATAACTCCATTTTATTTTGAATGGTCCAAGAATGTTATCTGCCATGTTTTAATGCCATGTCCTTTTTCTCATCTAAAGAATGTGGATGAGGAGATAAGAGAGGTGACATAGCAGTTAATAGTGCTTTTTGCTTAAGCATGAATGCTTGGGAAAGCCTGAGACCACTCAAGTTCAAATCTTCTAGAATCCATCTAGAAAGTTTGGTGTGGCCACTAACATTTATAAGCCCAGTCTGCAGAGGGGAGGAGGAGTGGAGATACCACACAAGAGAATATCCTCCACATACACACACACTAACAAAATAAGAGAAGTACTTGATCTATGCACACTTAGTATGTGTACATCAACTAAAACATATCCAGAATTTATTTGTGAATTCCAAATTATAATGCCAATTAGACTATAATATATGTCTCTAAAAACTAGTTGTTCCAATAGTTCAATGACAAGTGATACTTGTTCATACATTCACTCCATTTGGAGTAGCTTGTTACATACTAATGTTTTCAATCTTTTTTTTTTTTGTTGTTGTTGTTGTGGTAGGGTCTCACTCTAACTCAGGCTGACCTGGAATTCACTATGTCTTCTCAGGCTGGCCTTGAACTCATGGCAATCCTCCTACCTCTGCCTCCCAAGTGCTAGGATTAAAGGTTTGTGCCACACATCTGGCTCACCCATTTTCTTTAAATGAGCATATCATATGTATATATGTATATATATATATATATATATATATATATATATATATAATTTACTGAGGACATTTAAAATATACTATCCATTTTACTGAAAGAGTTCTTTGGGACAAACAAAAACAGTGAGGAAATTATGTCCACATTATTTGTGTTTTTATTACTGTAGTAGATCTGGATTAAGAATATAGTCATACAAATCATGACAGCATACAATACACTCACACTATAATAAAAGCAAGACTAAAAGCAGGGTGAATTATATCTTTAATCTCTTGGAAGGGAAATGTTTACCAGTGCTATGAAATATCAAGTCATGCTTCAAAATGTTTCTGACAGCCCATTTAGAAGGTTGCGGAGAGTTTCCTATGGTGAATCTGACTGCTGGCTTACATGCATACAAAAAAAAAAAAAAAAAAAGAAAAAGAAAAGAAAAGAAAAAATGTCATCCCGAAATGCTATCAACTGGAATGTAAAGGGTTAAAAGGAAGAGAAACTAGAATTGGCCACTCCAGTCCGGATCAGTTTGCTGAATATACTTATTGATTTGACATTGCAAGAAGGTCACTCACTTCTCTGTGAATTTTATTGAGTCTGGTGAATAATTCTTGAGTAGGATTAGTATTTGTGTTTTTGTTTGAAAATGGATTGTGGGTTACTTTCACTATTTGTAATTGCTGTAAAATGCAGGAATATAGTTCAGTAGTATCATATAGTGTATTGAACTCAACATTTCCTTCATTGTGACATCAGCAATTGCATATATATATATATATATATATATATATATATATATATATATATACCATAATTAAGTGCATTCATTCTTACTTTAGGAATATCACAATGAAGGATAAATAAAATAAAGAGTAAAATATGCGGATAATGACACAGCCTATGATATAGTCCATTCAATAGC
This sequence comes from Dipus sagitta, assembly GCA_036346955.1. Taxonomy (NCBI): domain Eukaryota; kingdom Metazoa; phylum Chordata; class Mammalia; order Rodentia; family Dipodidae; genus Dipus; species Dipus sagitta. The sequence continues at coordinate 86,477,880 of CM070782.1, read as the reverse complement.
CAGACTTTTCCCTCATTGAGATGATGCCATTTATCCTTAGGGCCTCATATGCATTTATGGGATTCAAAGAGGCAGATCTGTGGTCTCAGATCAAGAGAACACATTTTTATTAATTTAGCCACCTGTGGAAGCTTTTTTTTTTTTGGAGACACGCAACAATGTTTTATCCAGAGAGACATTCTAAACATGCTTTAAAGTTTTTAAAGGTGAATCAAGGGCTAGTAAGTTCTCTGTTTTTGGATGTTTATGAGTATGTGAAGAAGAATTTGGAGGTTCTGCTGAGAAGTGGAGGGAGAGGGAAATGCTGAGAATTTTTATGAATTAAGGACCTTGAAAATAATGTTATAGGTTAAACAAATATTATATTTCATCATCTTAGCTCCAGCCTTTTTGTTTTGAGAGATAATTTATCATATGAATACACTCTGTGGAGGTTTAATGTACAGACCAAATCATTATGTGATAAAATATTAGAGAATAAAATATCGTTCATTTCCACATGCAATTACTTCAACTTGTACTTCTTTATTTAATTTTTGGCATTTTCAAAAATTCTAAACATCATTCATGTTTTCATTGAAAATAATCCAACCCAAAAAACAGGAATAAAGGAAGAACTTTATATGGAAAAGTAAGCTTACAATTCTTATTACTATTTGTACTGTTTTACATGTAAGTACACCCTTAAGTTGTTTTGTTAAATGATATAGTCTACTTGTTTATTTATTTATTTGAGAGAGAGAAAGAGGCAGAGAGAGAGAGAGAGAGAGAAAGAGAGGAGAGAATGGATGTTCCAGGACCTCAGCCACAGCAAGTGAACTCCATATGCATGTGCCCCTTTGTTCATCTGGCTTACATGGGTCCTAGAGAATCGAACCTGGATCCTTTGGCTTTGCAGGCAAATGCCTTAACTGCTAGGCCATCTCTCTAGCCCCAAACTTAAGTTATTAATTTTTTTATGGAGAACTTCTCTATACTAATCCTGTTTAGTCTGTCTTCAAGTAGATTGATAACCAGGTTTCCTGGGTGATATCCCCACTTTCTCTGCCAAAGAGATGACTGTAAAATTAGTGGTTAAGGGTGAGTAGCCTGGAGTTAGTTCTCAAGGGTGTTGTCCTGGCTCTACCACTTACCACTGGTGTAGTTTTGGACAAATCATTGTAGTTAAAGTGTCTCAGGGTTTTCACATAAAAAGTGATAAACTAGTATCTACAGGGAGTACTACTGTAGAAACAAAATATTGCCTGACAGATCGTGTGCATTATTAAATATGTGTCTGCAGGAGCATATAGCATGCTCCCCTTTGCTTAGCTCATTTGAAATGTTGTATATAGTCCAAGGGACATATACGCTAAATCACTCACATGTTCACAGAAAGTAAATTTCCACATAAATGTGGAGCAGCCAATAGCTGATACAGAATCAAAGCAAGATCTTATAATAAGCACTTATAATAAAAACACTCAATTGCCATACTGTGCATTTATTCTAATAGCCAGAATCACTTAATGGGCATTAGCGAATTAATTGTGACAGATCCCTGTATAGAAGGTAAAAATATTCGACCAGTGTTCGTGATGCTGTTACTCATAGACAATCTCATGAGCTGCTGGCTACATCGAAATGACTTTGTAAGTGTGTAACTAGGAAAAGAGCAAAGGCTTTCCCCCCATGACAGGTGCCATTAAGTGGACCATGTTACACCCCAAACTAGATCTTCTTAAATCATTCCCTTCCATATAACATGCAAGCAAACTTGAACTAAACTGCTACAAAGGGCAAAAAGAGGGATTTGTGGACATCAGGCAGCATCTTATTTTCACATTTTTGCTTCACGATATCATGACTTTTAACAGCTTTGCGTGAGTTACTAACAATTGTGGCTTAATTAGAATTCTAATTAACAGGTGCTGCTGACATGAGTAAACAAGACAAATGTTCCTTTTACTTTTCAATCTGTTTGAAATTTGAAAGAAAAATTTTACTATTAACATGGAAATCACAGGAATTTGTTACGCATTCTCACATTCAGTAGAAACAGTCTAGTGGTTGCATTGGAAGGCACAAAATTAAAGGAGCAAATCAATTCAGACATGCACTGGGAAGAATGATGGTGGTGAAATGGACTGAATTTGAAAACAGAAACAAAAACACAAAAAATTGGACTTATTTTAATTGCCACATCTCTGTTTCAACTTAACAAACATTCTTGGTTTTATACATTTAACAATGTTTAGTAACATCTCCAACTGAGGACTGTTATTAGCATTCAAAAATGGCAATGGCATACAAACTTGTAATATAACTTAGCGAGTACAATTCTGTAACAGAACTCGGCTTTTAGATATTCAGCAAATGCTATCAATTGGAGTATTCAATATATTCAATTACAGCAAACTGACAAACCAGAAAATCAGAAAAAATACTAACACTTGTGTTGTTATGATGCTTTTTACTTCTGAATATTAATGTTTTCACTGAAATCATTTCAAGAGAAGCATGGCTGGCTATTTTCCTCCCAACTGCAACTATTCACTATTACTTTTGTGACATTCAGGTCTATGCTTTATATGAATTTATTCTGCTATACATTTCACTCTTAGAGAATTTGGTGGCTCTAAGTTTTTGAAAAGAAATAAAGAAACCAACCTCTAGCATAGTATAACAGCAAAAAAATCAGTGAGTTATTCTTACTATTAACATGATAATCACAAGAACTGTGCTATACATTATCACATTCAGTAGAAACAATCCAGTATCTTTAATTACACTTAAGTTATCCAAAAAACAAGTAGAATTGTCACAAAAAAAGTAATCATTAGGACTGGTTGTCACACATTTATAAGGACCCAAAGACATATATCTAGTGTCCACAGGTTAGGGTTAAATCCTATACATAAGCAGCTTCTAAAATTAGATATTAAGCAATTAAACTGATGTGTGTATGCACATGTAAGGGAAAGAGAGAGATAGAAGGAAAGAAGACAGGAAGGAAGGAAGGAAGGAAGGAAGGAAGGAACGGTGTGTGTTTCGACATGTGGCATCACAATATGACCTCAAGGTGTTTTACCTTGTCTTCCAATTTTTTTAAGACAAATTCCTGCTTGCTTTGCCCCAGTGAGTGCCAGACTAGCTGGTTTATGAGCTTCAGTATTCTCCTGACTGAGTGCCCTTGGCATAAGTGTGTTAGGATTACAGATGAACAAGCCACTATGTCCAAAGTTATCACTGTTCCTGGAGACTCAAGCTCCAGTGGACAGGCTTGCACAGCAACCACTCTTAACCACTGTCGTCTCTCCGCCCCGTAAACTCAGGGTCTTAGGATTTCAATGCCTTCCTACATAAAGCAGAGGTAACTCAGAAGAGTAAACATATAACATAGAACTTAATGAGATACTATACTAAAGAAACAATGCCAGACATGGTGTGCGAGCCTTTAATCCCATCACTTGGGAGGGAGAGGTAGGAGAATCGCTGTGAGTTTGAGGCCAGCCTGGAACTACATAGTGAATTCCGGGTCAGCCTGAGCCTAGAGTGAGATCCTACACTGAAACCACAACAAAAAGAAGGAAAAAAGAAATAAAAACAGGAAAGAAAGAGAGAGAGAGAGAGAGAGAGAGAGAGAGAACAAGAAAGAGAGAATGAGAAAGAAAGAAAGAAAGAAAGAAAGAATCAATTAGCAATTATTTAGTCAATGAGGAACACTCAAAAAGAACTTTCTATCTTCCTCTTTCCACTTTCACCATACATACAGCTATAAAGCAAGTCCTGAGAAATAATGCCTATCACGGCTATAATCAGATTTTGGAATGCTAGATGTAAATTATTTTTCTTTCAACTATGATTTTCTCAGAATGAATTTACTTTGAGACTTGTGAAGGTCATTGAATTAAACATTTCTGTGTGTATTCCTATAGTCAGTGGTCTGACTGTGCTGCATAACAGTTTGAATGAAAATGTTCTATGTAAATCAAATGCATACTGTCATCATTACATGATCATGCATTTAGACTCTGAGAAGGTTTCTTGACTGTAGGGAAGAACATTGGATCAATAAGCAGGTTATTATGATTGATACTTTATAGTTCAAGAGAACAGAACAGAAATTAGCTTATCCTATGAAGTGTTAATTATCTGCCATTGTGTGTTCATGGGAGAGCAGAAGAAAATAATGTGAAAATGAAGAAAACTGAAGTGTGAACTCTAAACCATATGTGTGTGTGTGTATATATATATATATATATATATACATATATATATATATATATATATATGTATGTATATATATTCAAAAACAGAAATAGAAACAGAAATTATCAAAATGCAGGAAAACATGAGATGAGAGAGAGAGAGAGAGAGAGAGAGAGAGAAGCCTGACTAGGCAAATTAGATAAGAGTTATGGAGATTGAATGGACAGATAAGCGAAAAGACAGATGGAAATAGCAAAGACAAATGCATGCCAAAGACTAGTACTGTCTGACAGGAAAGGATCCTTTGTCTTCTTCAGTGAAGGGTAGTTATTATCAAAGGGAGGTCACTTGGGAAGATGTGTATCTCAGGGTGAGGACTGCTGTCACTTTGTGATATTTATTTGTGCAGTGTATGCCCCATGCACACATTATTTACCTTGATTACTCTTTGAAGGAATACATTACACTCTTTATTTTTATATACAACATATGTCAGACATTGAACTACACAATTCAAACAAGTTCTTGAATCATGCTCAACATAAATAATATATGTGCCTGTAAGTGAAAGCAGCAAGGACTGTCAGAGTGGGAAGAAATAAAAATGAAAGGCAGACAGACAAAAGTAATAGTTTGATGATTGTCTCTTAATTTTATTTGTAATGAAAGAGAGCAAAAGAGATAAACACATTAATATTATGCTCAATGTGGACTAACTGCCTTTTGCTAACTTTTAATACATGGCAAATCATCTATTTAAGATAAAATGACTAATTTATTCCAGTACTTTAGGACAGCAATGTTTATTAAATATTCCTAATGATGTAAAATGTATGAGCAATCATAATATAAATACTAGATATCATATTAGAGAAAAAATTCATTGTGGCCAGTGAATGAAATTCAAAAACGGAGAAAAAATGAACAGGTTTAGAGAATAATGCCACTATTGTAATGGAAGAGGAAGTATAATTAATTACAAATCTTTTGTGATTTATTCCCCATTACTATACACACATGGATATTATTGTTGCTATACACATGTGTAATACACACACACACATATTCCACATAAAAATACAGCCCCTCATTCCATAATGCTAAAAAATGTTAGTTATCAATCTGAACTTTTTCGAAGGACTGTTTGTTGTATTACACAGTGCTTTTCTGTTCCCCCAAAATTGAAATAATTAAGATCATTTGCAGAGTCTTGTTTTCTCATTTTGCTGAGTTATGTTGCTGCTATGGTGCATTTTGTCTACAGGGGAGCACTATTATTTAATCAGTACATCTGGAAGCCATCATGGGTGGAAAGAGACAAGATTTATCCCCAGTTTTAAGCCAACTTCATGATAAAACTGATGGATGAAGCCAACACATATAGGTGTAGGAGATTAATATTTCAAACCTGTATCTTATGATGGGAAGATTATAAGGGAACTTTTGTTCTGTCTCATTTTACTTTATTTTACTATTTTTATTTTATTTATAGCATAGTAACGATAATGTGATTGAGGGTGAACTTGATCCTCTGTGACCCAGTCCCTATACTTAAAATGAAGAAAAAATTCTTCATGGTAAGAGGCTTCTCTTTTACTATAAGTCTTTGAGGGTTCAGTAACAACACCTTCCTGAGATGCCCTGGTAGTCTTGGAGTTAGCTGGAGAGAATGCCTGTTAAGTGTAAAACGGTGAGTTGCTCATGTTCCCACCTCACATCTGCCTTTTGCAGCAAGAAAGGAAAGTTTCACTGAAGTCAGTTTCAGATTAGCTTATTTTAATCAGAAATATGTATGAGGCACAAAGTGCACCAACATCATCTTTAATAGCCCATATCATCCCCATTGCTTTCTCTATACCTTAACCATGTTTTCATTTTAATTTGAAGAACATATGTCTACAAATACAAATATGATATTTGTATAGGACTCACAATAATTGGAAAAGGGAAAGAAGAGGGTGTTGGAGAGAGATGAATAGAAAAGTTCACATTCAAGTGAAGTTTATGGCAATGTTATATATTGGGAGGAAAACAGAAGTTATATAGAACCACTGGAAAATGTATCCATTCTAATATTCTAATTTTGGTGATTAGAAGTGAGGAAAATGTGATGACTGAAAAATAAAATATCAAGCCACATTTTGGGTCAGGTTATGTACATTAGAGAAAACGCTCTCGTTCTCTCTCTCTCTCTCTCTCTCTCTATATATATATATATATATATATATATATATATATGTGTGTGTGTGTGTGTGTGTGTGTGTGTGTGTGTATACACATATTTATGTGTGTCTGTTCTTGTATGTATGCATATATATACATACATACATACATACACGAATGTTCATATGTAGAAGTAATAAAGACATTACCAGTGCCACATATTATAACTTAGAAAATGAGTTTAGAATATTTCACAGTGGCCCATTTCAAAAGGCTGGCCCCAGACTGTGCTGATCAGATGCAAGGAAATTTGTGGAGATGGGAGCTCATTAGGTAATTCAAAGCATGACCTTGCGGACCATTCTGGGGCTCTGATCCTTTTCTCCTTTCCTGCTGCTGCCTAGCTGATAGGCCAGCACTTTGTGACACTACAAACAGCCTATCAGAGCCATTTGGAACACAGCCAGAGGCCTGAAGCTTTAGGTCAACTCAGACTCAAGGTAGGACTGAAACACCCCTCACAGTGAGCTAAGGAAACTCTTTCTCTTAGACGTGAACTGTCTCAGGAGTTTTAAGATAGGAATGAATGGCTGCTGACACACCTATGCAAAACGAGATGTAGTGTTCATATTCAGATCATTATCAGTTCATGGTGTTGTAGCTAATTGTACTGAGATCATACTGAAGTAGAATTGTGGTTTTAAACTTATTTTAAAAAATATTGCAATGATCTCACTTTCTGTGGTTGATTAAAGGCTCATAGGAGAGAAATGAGGCATAGTATAGATATTGAGTCAAAAGAGCAATTTATTTGAAGAACCTGCCATGATAAACAAAAATCAAAGCTTTTAAAGCTATCCCTCCTCAGAGTGAGGGCAAGCCAAGGATACCAGCACCATCACCACTGTCAAAAATCTGTCCATGGCATTAAACTTTTCAGTCTGCCTTGGTTTGGCAGTGTAAGGTCATTCCAATTCTCAGAGTATCTTTCTTTTAGCAACTCATTGGTTCTCTGTGAGTGTTTTACTTGATTGACATTCATATATTCTGCTGCTAAAACCATTCACATAACCTGCAGTCCTCAGAATATAAGCACAAAGATTCTAGCTCACTATTTCATAACGAACCCACACCAGTGTGTATTTTCTCCTGCTAACTGAAATTTGTTTAATTTTTTAAAGAGATATGTTTTCTGATGTGTAAGGAAGTCATATATGCTAGCAAAGGAGAGAAGGGATTTTGTCAGAGTCACAGAGCAAGGTCACGCAGGGACTACACACTGTAAATAAGACGTGGATAGATACTCAAAGCGGAGCCATGGATAATTTTGCCAACAACAACTATCAAGAACCATACACTATTACTCTTTATTTTTATCCAAATGTTGTTGAATATTGCCATAGGTCTACCTGTTTGTTTCCTTCCAAAATGTTTATGTTGAAATGGGCCTCAAGCTGTAGATAGTGAGATCTGGTTCTCTTCAGGGATGAGGGTTCAGCCCTCCAGGCGGAGATGAGTGTCGTGTAAAGGAGGTACACATAAGCTTATCGTCTCTGCCCCTTTCAGCATGGGGGTCTAGATACCACTGACAATAAGCACTAGCTATGAATCACAAAGTTGGCCTTGACACAATGCATGTCCAGAAACATCTGGAGCAGTCAGAGGTAAGTTTTAACTGCGTGTAAACAACCCAGTTAATGTTGTTTTAATACTGCAGGTTTAACAGACTAGAACACACGTTTCTTTCCATCTTGGCTTGTATTAGCCAGGTCATGTCCATTGCCTATCTATAAAAGGGACTCACTGGTTTACTTCTTCCTAACAAACCACATCATTCTGTTTACTCCTTGTGCAAAAGACGTGGAGAGCTACTGTGAGTGAATCAGAAAATAAACTGAGAAGTTGTGCCAATATCCAGCAGAGAGTGAACAGTGTCCCCAGGGAAATACAAGTGACATAGATTCCTAAATAGTTGTTGTGTTTGGTTTGTCTTGTAAAGAAAAAACAAATATTTCCGCGAAAATATGACTGTGGACTGAATCAACTTTCAGACACAAATATACAAAATGGTGGACCCTTACTGATATGAAGGGTCTTAAGTGGCCGGGGAAAGGGAGCACACCTGCCAAATTAAGCTGAGCTCATGCAGAAGAACAGCCTCTATTACACATGTACATGATGATTTTACAATTTCTATTACCCTCTTACATATCTTATTACTAACAAATTTCTCGCTATTTGTTATCTGTAACCTATCCTAGGGAATCACAAACGCATATACAAACCCACTTTTCTACTGTATTTTAACTATATCCATGCACCTTGGTCTAAGTTTCTCAGAAATGAGCTATGATGTCATGAAGTATCAAAGTATTTATGGTAACTTTAATCTCACTGTATTTACATGACTCTAGAAGATACACTTTACTAATTTTATATTTGTCCTAGTTATAAAAGCTTTTGGTTACAGTTATTTACTACTTAAAAATCTGCAATGTAGACAAATGCACTAAGATAAAACTTGCTGGTTTGGTGGGTAAATATTGATCGACAGTGTAAATCAACAGTTATTAAGATAGAAAGCTTCTGAGTAAGGAATTCATTTGCATTCTAATGTCATCAATACACAATAAATATCAGAAAGGACATGATATGATCTTGATAATTATATCAGAAAACACAAAACGTGACAATTTTTAAATGAATGATTTGTAAGAAGGTAACACCATTTTCTAACTAAAATAATCAGATTGCCTTAACATAAATGCATGCATTCTAAGACATATTCTCACTAAGTAAGTTTGATATAAAAAACTAGTCATTTTGAACAGGAAGACACTCAGATAGAAATTCATCATTTTAAACACAAGTTGACAACCAGTATTTGATTTTTTTTAAGATTTCCTTTACTATATACATTTTTCAATATTCCCTATCTTTTCCTGGCTGTGGAATGGGTGTCTTTTAAGATAGTTTCTGTCTGGGGGCTACAGAGATGCCTTAGTGGCTAAGGCACTTGCCTGCAAAGCCTAACAACCCGTGCTCAACTCTGCAGGTCCAACATAAGCCACAGTCACAAATGATGCAAGCACACACGGTCGCACATGCACACAAGGTGATGCATGTGTTTGGAGTTCAAGTTTCTGTTTTTAATGGTTTGTTACTGTGTCCACATTTTATACCTGATTATTTTTCCTTTTTAAATATTTTATATGTTATCTATTTATATGAGAGAGAGAGAGAGACAGAGAGAGAGAGCGGAGAAGAGAATGGACACACCAGGGCCTCCAGTTTCTGCAAATGACTCCAGATGCACACTTCACATTGTGAGTTTGGCTTCTGTGGGTCCCGGGGAAAATAACTTAGGTCCTATGGCTTTACAGGTAAGAACCCTAACCATAAAGCCATCTCTCCACCGTGCTTTCTGTTTTTTGTTGTTGTCATTGCTTTTTGTTTTTTGTTTTTAATTCTGCAACTGTGTAAGTCCTATAAAGACTTCGCTGGGAAAACTCTGACATTTCGTGAATTTTGACTGCTGTAAAATGTACTAAGATCACTACCAGCAGTATTACTGTACATAAACTTTAAATAAAGAAATTTCATTTGGTGATGAATTTTAAACGTGGGAATTTAGATACTACTACTACAATCACAAAAGTTCAAAACTGAAGTGGCTTCACTGAAGATGGTGTTTTCCTTGTATGTGGGAGCAGTGCATTAGTGGTTTTGTTTTGTTACCACGTGATCAAGCTGGCCATCCTCTCAAGTGTCTCTGGGTTTAGTAAGCACGGGAAGTTATCATGCAAAAAGAAAAAAAAAAAAGGATATCTCATTATAATTATACTAAACTAAGAAGTACAAGTCTAATATTAGAAAGAAAGCTACCAAAATGTGATACATCAGCCAATAGATTTAGGAATTCACTTTACATGTTACTGAATTACCACCATGATGATTCTAAGGAATACAACCATTTGGCAATTCATTGGCTCCAGTGGGAAATCAATCTTTCATTATGTGAGAACAGGGTTGTAACAAATGGATCCCTTAGTAAAATGTAGCTTTTTTATCAGAAACTCAAATGGTTTTCCAGGGAATAATAAGAACAAGTAGAAATGCCCATGCGTCAGTTAGAAAGACATCTGTGTTGAAACAAATACTCAGAAAATAGTTCCTATTTTGTTATGTGCAAAAATAATGATTGAAGTATGAACAAAAATAGACAAGCCTATTCTTCCTTCAATGAGGTGATTGTCGTAACTACTATCCAGTATGCTTTTGCTAGGTGTGCTGGGCTGCCTCCACGAACACGGCCGTAGATGACCTCAACAGGGACATTTGTGTTTGATTTAAAGGGTTCTTACTAAACATTGTGTGGGTAATGTTATTGCCAAAGTAATATAACCTTTTAAAGACGATTCATCCCAAATTTGAAAGGAAGAAAAAAAAAGGCTGAAAATTACATTCGAATGTCATTCTAAAAGTTACACATCAGTTTGTTTTACCTACAAGGTTCCAAGTACTGAACTTTCTGCAAAATTGTGAATTGTAATAACACATTTCATTTACACCTAGAGTGTCATGAATACCAGAGCAAAATTAATCTCATTATAGACATCTGGATCTCATTAGAGGCTGTAACTTGGAGAGAAAACATTGAAATAGAGTAGTTTTCAAACCCATTCCAGACATGTTTTTCTGATAGATGTCCAAATAGTCCCATGATGGCCACATTTAATTACAGGTGAAATTCAAATAAACATACTAAATTTTGGGTGTGATTATTGCTTTTGCATTTTTATTTTTTATTAAAAGTCTGTCAGGGTTGGCTCCTTGGTGGTTATACATTTTTATCTATGCTTAGTTCATTTCTAAGAAAATATATATTTCAGGAATTTTTACCATATTATATCATGATATAAAAATCTATCTGACATTCAGAACTTGTACATTTTTAAAAAGCAGAATAAAATATAGGAGACCTTTTTGAGGATTTTATGAGAGGTGACCTAAATATTTTTTTCTTTTGTATCCTTTGGCAAATAATATGTATATCCATTTGTAATCATATTTCACCAATGACTGATAGGAAGCTTCAATTTCATGCAGTGAATGACAGCTCTAAAGCTTCCAATGCTCTTCTGTATATGTCACTTCCATTTCTTGGTGTGCACACAGGTCTGAGGCTCTGAAGAAATATTATTACCACATGAGTCTCTCGCACAGTTGGAACACCTACAAAATGACTCTTGTCCCCTGAGATATAATGATCACGCTTGGTTACCAGGTTCAATCTCCCTTCCTTATGGAACTGGGAAAAGAGTGAGAAAAATTGCTTGAGATGCAAATTACACAGACTCCTGTGACCCAGGTGAACCTGACCTTACAAAGTGCCTGTCAGGGAGATGTAAATGTCTCATAAGTAGCTAGATCATTCAATTCAAAGGGAAATATTGATTTTCTTGCAGCCTTTCTAGTGCAGAAATGAAAGACTTACAGGTCTGTTGATGCATCTGCCTTCTAGTTTTTTCTTCTTTAACAGCATCTCTTAACATATTAATAATTGAGTTCATATACGATCGAGGCACATGGGGAAATATGTATTCTTTCTTCCATTAAATAGAAAGCAAACATTCTGCAAGGATAAACAGACATCCTGTATGGTCACTGTGGTTAAAAATCCACCAACCTTCCCTCTCATCACTGTGTAATCAATACACATTAACATAGGCTGCATTATGCATATGTAAAATCATGCTTCCCATCGCAGTGAAAAATGCTAAAGCAATTAAAGTGTCAACAAGGCCAAGGAGACAATTTGAGAGTAAGTGTAGTTACAATTTTATTTTAAAACTCTTCAGACCTTCCACGCTCATTGCAACATTTATTTTATAAGGATTCCAAATTTGAAATGATCAGCAAAATCTTGCAAGCTGATTTGTATCTCATATAGCTTACAATTATCTTCATTCTTTAGAAAAATTTAATGTGCATATGATTTATTTTTTCCTCAACAATTAGATGACTAATACTCTACTGTTCCAATTTGTTCCAATTCAAGAATATGCAAGTATGACTTCATAAAATAAATTGTCAACAATTTAGCACTCCCCTGTACATAAGACCCCATGGACTAAAGATGGTGCTTAATAACAGTGATTGTAACTCTCTTTAAAAAAGCTCCTTGGTCTTTCTTTCCCCATTCAGGTGCTATTTATTAGTATGCTTTTTCATTACAAGTACCATTTATGTTGGGTTGGTGTGACTGCAATCTTTGAGGAAGCTTTGATAATATGCTGACAAAGCAGAAACAGAATTTTCTAAATAAAAAAAAACCCATAGTTTAAGACCAATTGCTTATGACACTTGTAGGACAAACAGTGTGCTCATGTTCAATTCTCACTGCATACCAGGGTCTCTATGCCCATCATTCTTAGTGCATGGATATGTGGAAATAGGAGTACAATATGTAGTATCAACTCTCTGTTTTATTTTAACAGTGAGTAAAGATGCAAACCTTCATGGCTGCCCCCTTAGGAAACACCAAGGGATACATTTTACAATGACTTAACCAACCACATCGGGCACTAGGAAAGCAGAATAATGAGACCAGGGCATGTTCCTACCCAACATATAGGTTTATTAGATTGAAAAGTCTGGAAGGCCTTTAAGGCAGAAGGAATCATTACATACTCTCAGTCTCAAAAGGTATAGAATAGTTTTAGCCAGAATAATAAGTGAAAAGTAGCTCATGTCTGTTAATTGTTTGAAAGTCAGTGTTCCCTTTGGTTCCTCTGATTGTTCTGAAACATTTTCCCTTAAGCATAATCATAATGTCCATGCAATATTTCCCATCAGTATCAACTTGTTTCCATTTCCCTTCTACAAAACATGTTTCCAGTTAAAGGGATTGTTGACTAAATATTTAAACATGCTGCTTATTCTGACCTAAAACACAAATCCTACATGTTCCTTATAAGGAAATTATTCTGTTTCTCTGAGATATGGAATTACACACTTTATTATTCATTAATTTAGATTATACTTATATGATAATATAATTGCATGAACACAGTATCTATTTAAGATACTGAATTTCAACCATATTATTTCTAATATTTTCAAAATATTATTGTTGTTTTACTTATGCTATTGAAAGTTTTTATTAGCTATCCATCTGTATGTAGTAGCCAGTAATATAAGGTTGTCCTCAAGACTTTTCTTCTGTATAATTGTGAAGTTGTACCACAGAAAAGTTCATTCCATAATATCCTGATAATGCATGGTGTGCCTGACCTTCAAACCAATTATGAGTTAATCTCACAAGCCCCTTATAAAATCAGTGTTTGCTTTTACTTCCGACTGGAGGGCATAGGTTAGATTTGAAGAATATCCAGTGGCATGTTATGCAGCCCTACATCTGTGACAGCACGTGTTGCTGTAGAAGACCTCCCTTTGCCTGTTAAAACAGAAACCCAACCCTCAGTTCATCCTGTCCCTGTGCTCTAACCTGGCCTCTTTGGAAGGTAATACTTTCACTAATAAATGCCTCCTAATTTTTCTGCTTACTAAACATTTTTTCCATCCCAAGATTTAGCTTTACTTTAAATTCCACCAGACAGCTATTCATAGAACCTTAAAAATAAATACATGCACTTTATCTATTGCCCCATTAATTCAAACAAGATAAACATAAGTTCCTATTTTGACATTAGGAAAATCCTTTTTATCCTGATATATTGAAAGCTTCATAATTACCTTCATTGATAAAATGAAGATGCACAACTAATTAAATATTTTAATAAGTTACACAACATGTAGAAAATTGGCTTCAATATAATGATGAATAAATCATGATTCCTTTAGTTTTCTTACTGATGGAGTAAGCATAATTGAGTGGTGGCTGGAATCCACTTTATGCTCCTTTCTCTATGGAGACACAGTTTGTGCCATGGGGATTGGATGCCCAGCGTCCACAGCAAGGTCAGACAAGAATTTACAAATATGAAGGACACTGGCAGCCTCAGCCAGTGAGTGAGCTCTCCTTGGAGTGCAGTTACATGGGGTGGGAGTTGGCTCTGAACTTTCCCTTCCCCAGAACAGAGCAGCAGTGAAGAGTGGAGCCTTGGACCTGTTCCCAAGGGTGTGAGCACCTCTCTACACTCTCTAAGCCCACATGGGTCAAGTCCATTACTATAAAAGCTTAGATGGAGATGGAGAGATGGCTCAGAAGTTAAGGCACTTTCTGGCCAAACCTAATGACCTGGGTTCAATTCCCAGTACCAAAGTGATGCAAGCATCTGAAGCATTTTCAGTGGCTAGAGGTCCTGGCACACCTATTCTCTCTGTCTGTCTCTCTTCTGTCTCTGCTTGCAAATAAACAAATAAAACATTTAAAACAAAACAAACAAACAAACAAAAAAAAAAAACCTTAAATGAAAAAATTGGATCCTGGGTACATCAGTACATGTAGTTTTCCAAATCTTTCTATGTGAGTAAAATAATAAATTGCCAGTACTTAAAAACATTGACTTAATTGTTTTAAGTCATACCCACCCCTTAAATAGCTATTTTCTATTTCTTTTCTTTGAAACCCTGAACCACAGCTTCCCTGAATATTTAATTTTCACTTGCAATTGCTTCTGGGGGGTAAAACTACTTTAAAAATAATTGTCTCTGCAATTAGGTAAATGAGGACCTACAGGCCTAACATGCTCCTAATTTTAGAATTACTTATTTCACTGCATAAAGACCAGTATAATTGCCAGTGCGGGCGGGGGGGGGGGGGGGCGGTGTGGAGGAACTTAGGCTAAACAGAGGGCTAATCCTTTGTCTTATGTATTCTCTGATGAATGGATTTTGACCTGTGGCACTCATCTAGATATGAATGTGTATCCACAACTCACAGAATGGTATCTCCCATTAAAAATAAAATTCCTGGGTGGAGAGATGGCTTAGCGTTTAAGTGCTTGCCTGTGAAGGCTAAGGACTCCGGTTTGAGGCTCGATTCCCCAGGACCCAAGTAGGCCAGATGCACAAGGGAGCGCATGCGTCTGGAGTTCGTTTGCAGTGGCAGGAACCCCTGGCGCGCCCATTGTCTCTCTATCTGCCTCTCTCTCTCTCTCTCTCTCTCTCTCTCTCTCTCTGTCATTCTCAAATAAACAAACAAAAAAAAAAAAAGTGAACCAAAAAATATTTAAAAAAATAAAATAAAATTCCTACCCTCAGTCTATGCTGTTTCTGTGTTCTCATCTGACCTTTCTCAAAGGGAATTCTTTTGTCGCATAATACTTCTAACTTTTGTGCTTACTAAACATTTTTTCTATCCCAGGATTTAGCTTTATTTTACTTTCCTCCATTAGTTTAGAGGTAGTGGTGGTGTGATAGATGTTCTGGAATACAGACTGTGTGTGAGGGGCGTGTTCTTCAGTTCTGTGTCTGCTGCTAAGGACTGTTTCAACTTATCTTACATTTTTATGCTTTGGTTTTCACATCCCTAAATGAGTGTACATAGACTCAGAGGGAAGTTATAAATATTAAATGGATAAGTTCATTTAAGGAGTTGACACGAGATAAGATATTAGTACTCATTTAATGTGTGCAAGGTATTAAACACGTATTTGGACACTAACACAAAGCCTTTTCTAGTCACACTGAAGTCAGGCCACTGAGGATCACTGTGCAGCGTGCAGAGGAAGCATCAAGGGCTAAAGTTCCATCTCTGTGGCCCTCACGGCACACACTTTCCTATGAGTTACAATGACCAGAGCCAGGCTACTTCCTGATGTGTGCATGTGGAAGGGTGTAACTAGTTATTGCTTTTTTGTAACCCAGTCTCCAGTAAATACATTAAAAGACTAAACTAATTATAGCTCTGTCTACCCAAATGCTTATACTAGAAAAGTTTTTTTTTTTCTAGCAATAAAAATTATACTGCCTCTATTTCCCCAGATATAGGAGATAATTCATTTTCTTTTTCTGCTTAGCTCCTATAAATCAGTTTTTTTTTCTGATAACCAAATGCTAAGGATAATAGAATGATGGTATGCACAATTGTTGTCTAGTTATCTCTCTCTATGTATATGTATGGATAGATATTATATGCTATATAATTTAGTCATGCTTGCCATGTATATGTACCATTATTGATTATTGAGTGTATGATATAATAGAAAGAAAATTCATGCAATATTATAGTATGAATTTTATTTCAAAGGGTTCTTTAAGACAGTATTACTACTTACATAATAGTAAAGAAAATAAGGTACCAAATATGTCATAAATATTAATTCATGTTATGAATAAATTTTGCTAATTGGACTAAAAGTAGCAGTTGACCAAAAGGCTAGGCATGTCACAAAAACAAGAGAGGCAGAAACAAAATGTATGTGGAGAATATTTGTATATGAATGGAGATGCTGGAATACAAAGGTTTTATACCCAATTTTAAGTCATGGCTCATTGGAACTGTGTGAATTTTAATTTAATGTTTATATTTAAATGGAAAAATGCAATACATTCTTCAGTGGATAAATTATTTTATATGGCAGGGCGTGGTGGCACACACCTTTAATCTCAGCACTTGGGAGGCAAAGGTAGGAGGATTGCCATGAGTTTGAGGCCACCCTGAGGCTACATAGTGAATTCCAGGTCTGCTTGGGCTAGAGTGAGACACTACCTCAAAAAATAAAAATAAAAATAAATAAATAAAATAAAATATTTTATATGCTACAAATTTTAAATATGAACTGTTCTACTTACCTTTGTGTTACTGGACCAAAAGCAATGGAAGGGACACAAAGGCTGCTTTTGACTTACAGTCTCAAGTGAAAGTTGCATGATGGCGGGGGAAAGAATGGCACAAGCTGATGCTGGACCTCACAGTCTTGACAAACAACTGGCATAAAACAGCCAAAAAGTGCGTGTGCATTAAACTTGGGTAATGGGGGCCTGTCTATCACAACCCAAACCCCACCCCCAAAAGCATACCTTTTCTACATGGCTTCACCTTCTGAATTGCCATAGTCTTAGGACCAAGCTTTCAAAACACGTGAGTTGATGTGGGTCACCTGGTTCAAACCACCACATGAACCATGGGCATTTGGCTTGCTGTCTTTAATTATGTCAAGGTGACAGATCATGAAGGCATGTGTGGGGTAGTCCCAGAGCCATTCTAAATTTCATGTAATGTCTTTATACAGGGCCAATAGGCAACTAGGCAGAATAGGGCTCAATAGGGGGGAACATGATTTATTTTCGCCTGAAAGAATGATTTTGTAGTATTACAGATTTTCTTCTAATTATTGCTAATCTTGGCTCAAAATGGGAAATATAGATATGTACAGATCAATGTATGTCAAATGTACCGATATGTACAGATCAATGTATGTCAAATGGAGGCAATGAAGTGATGTGCTGACACCTACATGGGTCCTTAAAAGGGGAAGCCCCATGTAACATATAGGGCATGTTTGAGACCATGAGGGAATGTCCAGACTATTTCATTTATTATTTATTTGCAAGCAAAGAGAGATAGAGAAAAGAGGCAGACAGACAGAATAGAAGTGCCATGGCCTTCAACCACTGAACCCATATTCAAAATGCATGCACCACTTTGTACATGGGTACTGGGGAATTGAACCCCGGTTATTAAGCTTTGCAGTCAAGCTCTTTATCTGCAAACTTTTAACATTGAAACTTAATGCTGTCATCCCAAGTTCAGGTTGGAGAACTGTGCAAAGAAGTTACAAAATAAAGTAAATTAATAAAATATATTAATGTTATAAAGCTCCATAATATTTTAAGTAAGTTTGTGTTGGGCCACATGGGTAAGCATTGTGGCCTAGATATGATCACATGCAACCACATATGTCAGTTAGTTATGCATTGTTTTTTGTTTGTTTGTTTTTTGAGATAGAGTCTTTTTCTAGCCTTGGGTAACATGGAAGAGTCCACTGTGTGGTCTCAGCCTCAAATTCCTGGCAATCCTCCCACCTTTGCCTCCTGGGTGTTGAATTAGAGGCATGTGCTGCCATTTTATTATTATTAGCTTTTGGTTGCATACAGCATGGTGCAGGGGACTGAGCATGGTTTTGTAGTCACATGTTTTATTGGACTGAATTGTTTCAGTCTAGGTGCACCAGAGTCTCAATCCCTCCTACCTATGCATGCAACCTTATTTACAAACAGTTCCGTGTGTGTATTTAGTATTTTATTTGTTTGAAAAGTTAGTGCACATGAATTATTCATGGGTAAAAATGAGTGTTCAATCCAACTCTCAATGTCTTTAAGCCAGAAAGGACAGGAGGTGGATAGAGAGGCTGACACCCATGTGTTGTCTCGAGTGGACATGGAGCAAGGGTGGAAAGCAGGCATCACAACAGGAAGGAGGCATGGGTTGGACTTTCTATTAAGTCTCTAGAAGCTCACAGGACACTGCTTATAAGCCTCTTGACTGCAGCACACTGAGAAAAATCTCTGATATTTCAGCTATCTGAGTTAATTTGTTGTGGCAACCCTAGCAACAAATAAATGTATATCTTCAGATTCATTTTCACCTTTCACATATGATACTGGTTAGGAAACCTCTTAAAACCATCACTATTCGGTAAAGAAATGATGACAGAAAACGCTATGTATATTCATTGAGGAACTATGGACAGAGGCTACGTAGAGGCAGTAACTAGGGACTCTGAGGATTAAGTGAGGAAACACCAGCAGAGCACTGAGAGTGACATCTAAAATGCAGCACATGATTAACGGGGGAGACTGTTAGCCATAGAGGTGACTGGAGTGACAGATGGATGAGGCTCAGAGGCGCAGGCTGCTGGCACCGAGCAGTCCCAGCAGGTATCAGTGTGGAAGTCATAGAGCCAAGCATTCAGGACTCAGCAGATTTCAAGGAGCAGTGCATAGGAGCAGAGTCCTAGAATAACCAATGCAGGATTAGGAAATCAAAGAGCAAAGGAAAATGCCAGCACTTTTAGCACCTAAGGGGAGAGATCAAGAATGAGAGAGAGTATATGTGGGTGCTTAAACATCAGCTGTCCTGAGATTGTGTCAGTGGGACCCCCAACTACTGCTTTATGGGAGCCATGGGTGATGGATGCTCTCCCCAAGATATCTTAATAAAAACTCAAGCCAACTCCTGCGAATAAATGCTATCATTTTCTTTTTTCTTGACAGAGCAAATAGGGGTGATTACAATTTGTTTTCTTGAGAGGATAAAGGTGACATCTGCCAACTTCGCTTGACTAACTGTTAATCTGGGATGTATTGTTGGGGTCAGGTCAGGGAAGGAAAGAGTAAACATGATTAAAAGGAAACTGGTATGTATTATAGAGAGGGAAAAGCAGTTGAATGATGCCTCACCTGCTTCTTGAGATAAAAGGAAAGTGGTAATTATTCATAAAATGTATTACTACTCTGAGAAAAATGATCCTGAAAATTAAGTAGGCTGGCAAGTCTTTTATGGAAGTAATATCAGTTGCAGCATGCCAACGACACACAATAAAGCAGAAGGAAAATGGCTTTACTCAGTTGTAGAAATAGTTTTATTTCTGAAATCTAAAATTAGGTGTGCACATTTAATTTTCCACAAGAAAACACTGCACTGAATATCTATAAAATGAATTAAGAACACAAAGATGTGTTTTTTGGGGGGACTTTTGTAATGGACGTCTATTTGCAAAAACATCACACCATTGGAACTTCCTGGAGGTGATAGATAAGCTGCCCTGCTTCATAAGGTCTTGTAAATAGACAATTCCCAGCTTGCCAGGAGACGAACACTTTCATATGATACAAAGTAAAGGCGATAGTTCCAACCAAGGGGTGGGGGAAATCACAGCACTGCTTTGCTCTACAAGAAAAAGCACCTGTCCTTTTCAGATGAATCTACAACTATCGATATCCTCATTTCCAATATGTTGAATTTTATTTGAATAAAAGTCTTTTATTCTGAAAAATAGGTCTTACTGATTTTTTTGTTACAGTATTATCTACCTACAGTTGGGAATCAAATGTATATAATTAGGAGAAATGACAGGGTATGAGGAATATGGGCTATGAAATAGTTATCAATATATTTTAGCTATTATTTATTTATTTATTTATTTATTTATTTTTGAGTAAGAGAAGAAGACAGAGGCAGATAGAAACAGAGAGAATAGGCATGCCATGGCCTCTCACCACTGAAAATGAACTCCAGACTCTTGTTGCCACCTTGTCCATCTGGCTTTACATAGGTACAGAGAATTCAAATTTTGGTCCTTAGGCTTTGCAGTCAAGTGCCTTAACTGCTGAACCATCTGTCCAGCCCAGTTATCAATATGTTTTGCTACCAAATTATGTTCATATAATCTATTTTAAATTATATGTAATACTTGCCCATTTTTCCTGAAGATCGTTAAGTCTTTTATTCCAACTGAAGAAATTTTGAAGAATAACCCTGATTAAAATAAATGATGATATAAAATTCTTTCATGGCTCTTTCAATAGATCAAAAAAAAAATTAAGCTATGATGTGATGACTTTCCCTGGAGCACTGACTGCATGATTCTTCAGATACCTTTAATTCATACTCACAATTTGTAGGACTTAAAAATAGCATAAATGGAGAACTGGTATCACAATACTGCAAAGATGCCTAAAAAGTGTGATGAGTTGTCACACACCTCATTAACACATATTGATCAGAATTCTAAAAATATGGCTTGCTTCACAAA
Organism: Dipus sagitta; assembly: GCA_036346955.1. Lineage (NCBI taxonomy): Eukaryota > Metazoa > Chordata > Mammalia > Rodentia > Dipodidae > Dipus > Dipus sagitta. The sequence continues at coordinate 86,456,800 of CM070782.1, read as the reverse complement.
CCATTGCAAGTAAGTGTTCATTACTGCTAAAATTTTATTTGCGTACTGGGAATAGCGAATGTCTCAGGCACATTGTCATGCTAGTGAACTTTTAAAAGTGAGAATTGCTTTGCATGGCAGAAATCATCACGTGATTGTTGTGTCTTTTGCAAGGTACACAGTTGAAACACATTCAAATAGGATTTCTTTGTTCTGTTTCAGAAGTATTTGCTCAAATTGTAAAACTTCTGTTAATCGTCTCATCCTGGGGAATGTTAAGGACAATACTTCATGAACACATTCTTTCATTTTGTTTAAAATATTTACCATGTTTTTTTTTTTCTTATCCCTAATCTGTGATTGTCTTGAAACTCTATAGTTTACACTAAGGGTTTTCTGCCTTAGAGTATACCCCTTAAAGACAAATTAGTTCACTATATGTCACTTGCTCATTTTCCAATTGTATGTCATTCCCCTCAACTTTTTACATTCTCTATGTCCTTATTTCTCCTTATCTGGCTTAAAAGATTTATAAATAATTATAAATAAGTGTGTTTGTTTTGAAAATTTAGAGAATATTGACACTAAGAAAAATATTATGAGAGCAGAAAGACAATGGCCAACACTTTCTTAGGCTATTATACCATTTGGGTCAAGTTGAATTTGTGAGAGGTCTACCAGGGTCAAGGTAGTTACCTGAGACTTTTTGGTGATACTTCTTGTCTGCATACATAAATATAGTTTGAAATTTATTGAAAGTATTCCAGCTTCCACAGAGATAGCTTTATCTAGACAGTGTCCAGGTGACTTTATTTCATCATAAGATGGTAATTTGGAAGAAATATTTGTATAGATCTTAGTAGTGAATGTATACAGATAGACGTGCAAAATTGGTTGAATTTGGACAAGGTACACTTTCCTGGAAAATAGAACAAATGTTACATTTCTGTGCTAATTTTTTCCTGTACCTTTACTCCAAAATTTTAATTACTTTTTTGTCTTAAGTGATTGTCAACAACACCAAAAGCAAACCAAAATTGTTCTTTTCTATGGTGGTTCTTTGTATGTGTATATAAAATTATGCTGCTTATATTAAAAGTGCATAAAATTGAAATAGTTTAAGCTGGAAGCAGTATAAATCAATGAACTCTCTGGAATTAGTAGGATAGAAATCATATTAACTTAAATCTACTTATTTCCTAGAAATATGTTGGACATGACTCAATAGATATGATTTATGATTTTCAAGATTAACTGTTTCTCATTTTCAGAAGTAATTCTTTTTTTTTTTTTTTTTTATTCTCGAGGTAGGTTCTCATTCTAGCTCAAGCTAACCTGGAATTCATTCTGTAGTCTCAGGGTAGCCTTGAACTCATTACAATCCTACCTCTCAAATGCTGGGATTAAAGGCATGCGCCACCACGCCTGACTTATATTTCTAAATCTCTTATTAGTTAGAACAATCAAATATTTTATGTTTCAGTTGGAATACTTTGCTATTTTCTAAATTTCACACTTAATGGCACACTAAGAAGGACTGTTTCAGTGGTCACAATCACAGATTCCTATAGGCATAGACAATTTCTGCAAAATTGATAAAAAAAAATATATATCTATGTTACAGTATAGCCTCCTGAGCCCACCACATCAATCATGCATACATGTATGCAAATCAATAATAAAAAATATGAAACTAATCTGAAATATTTAATGCCATGTAAATATGTCAGGTCTGACCATGAACAGCATGTTTCTACCTCCCGAGTGCTCTGGGATATTCACTCTGCACTCATTCCCGGTTCTCAGAGTCCAGCTTACCCTGCAGTCACAAATGAATCTCCTTGAGCATGCTTCTGTCTGTCTCTTCAGACTAACCTGTCTCATCTACTCACATGAATACTACATGTGCCCTCACAAATGTTACCACCTTTCTCCTTCATAAAACAGTGTTTACCCATTCCCTTCACTTTTCTCAAAGGTAAGTGCACTAATAGGTGAATCATGTCATTTGAATATGCCATTTTTGTCCTCAGCATTGACTTATCACAGTAGATATTTAATGAGACTGTCCAGTTATGGATTAAACTTCCATCACTGTCTAATGCCCTCGTGGTGATTATAGCTTAGGAAAGAAACAGGATTGTGCAAAGCAAACTGGAAGTGTCTTATAATGGTGAGACATACAGTGTGTGTCATGTGGTCTCCTAAGAGAACACATCCTAGATTCACCTGGGTTGATCCATGCTTGGATGAAAGACATGTTATAGATGGCTCAGAGCAGACTTTTGGGCTGATTTCAGGAACATCACCTCAGTGAGGCAGGAAAATGCGTGGTCTATGTGAAACCCAGAAGCAGGTTGATAATTCAGACTGATGTGAATTTGCAGAGAAAGGCATTTCCTTGACACTCATTTGTACTAAACCCATGGTGGTCACCAAGAAGAGTTTCTGCAAATGAAAATGTTTTTGGCATTGCTGGCCCCTCTGATAATCACTGGTTCAACTTAATGGTAGATTGGAGACTCAAGATCTGACTTAATTTTCATAAAAGCAGTAATATTGATAAAAACTCTGTTGGCTTTTTCTATAAATTTGGAGAATAAAATAGTAAGTTTTAAAATATGCATGAATACACAATGAAAGGAGGGCTTAGCAGTTAAAACATTTTTCTGCAATACCAAAGGACCCAGGTTCTATTCCCCAGGACCCACGTAAGCCAGATGCACAAGCAGGCACATGTGTCTGGAGCCCTGGCATGCCCATTCTCTCTTTCTCTCCCTCTATTCCTTCATCTTTCTCTCTGTCAAATAAATCAATAAATAAAAATAAAATACAAAATATGCATCAATATATGCATTATACATACATTACATACATATATAGTCACTTAAAATTTTGAAAAATACATTCATTTTAGGGTCAGTTGTACGTGAAAGGAAATTTTATACACTTCTTTCTTTACATCACTGTACTTTACACATGTTGTTCAATAGAATTGTTAATCTTGTACACTTATGGAGATTATTTGTGCAACCAAACCTTTAAGAAGATCAGTAACTCTTAAGTGGAAATGTGGTAGAATAGTGTGTTCAATTTATGATGTGATATGCTTAACTACTGTTTGACTTGTGTGTGAGAGGTGATTATTTAGCTGAGAAATTGACACACATCACGTATGTGTTGAAAAAGTAAAAGGAGATATAGAAATAGAGCATGCGGCTAGAATTGTAATGAGCTAATAGTTGTGTATTTTGTATGTCTCGATTTCTATGCTGGTGCTTATATGGGAGTCGCGTGCTTCCAGCCATCTCGGTTAGATCTGCAAAGGGGTGAAAGTTCCAGGGATTTGTTTGGCAACACATTTCTGAAATGCCTTTTGATGCAGCTGCCTTCCATTTGTTTCATCAAGAGAAGAAGCAAAGCCCAGGGAGTTCTCCGTGATGAACTGGCGGGGAAGCGCCAGCATAGTTTTATTGCTTAGCAACTTGGCAGTAGGAAATGTTAAAATATTACAATCTCTCATATCTATGAACTGAGACAGGCTCTTCACGGATGGCTCTCCAGCTTGAACGTGATTAAGATGCAGCCACATGACACTGGCTTATATTTCCAGCTGATGTGAAGAAGATAGAAAGATTGGGTACTTTGAAATATATTGATAGTAATTTCATAGGAATACTTTGCTGGTTTGAGCCACATGCAAATCTAAGGAATTAAGTTGTCTTGTTTTTGATGTTGAAGCTTGGAACCTGCATGGATTAGAGCGAGTTCCTTTGCGCTGGGGAAGAACTATATCTGTTGAGAAGGGGCATGCCAAATAATGCCCAGAGATAAACAAACAGTAGAAGCGAAACTGACAGCTTACAATCCATTTCCAGGATTTCAGGGCTGTCTTGCTGTGTTTTCTGTGTGCAAATTTCGAAATGAATGAGTGTGACACCATGATGACACCAGCTAAATGGCACTATAATAGAGACGGATTTGCAGATGCTTTGTCACCGAGTTCTGCCAGCCCACAGGCTTTGGGGAAACTCTTTCCATTTCAACACTCGGGTTCCTCTTAGTGGAGGGGGGATTGGCCCAGGGAATCGTGGCTTTCTGCTTGGCTTCCTCACCTATCAGTGGATGTATATTAATTAGTGAGGAGAAGCTTTGCTGTTTTAAAGCAAACCTTACTTTGATAAGAATGTTGGGATTAAATTAATCAACCTCAGGTCTATCAGTTACTCTTTTTGGGGACAGAAAACTCAGCCAGAAGGTACTAATGAAAGAAGCCGGTTACATTCGGCTTGTGTTTCCAGAGGGGAGTCTACCTCAAAGGGATTTTCACAACAGAAGAGGAAATAGAGGGAGATGACAGAAAGTAGGGCTGGGGGTTTGTACCTCAAGGCCCTTTCCTAGGTGTCCAACGGCTTCAGGCATGGCTCCCACCTTTTAACCATCCCACACCTACTGGAACAGAGTTCTCAACTGGGAATTAAGTGTTCAAACACATGAGCTAATGGAGGACATTTCACTCAAACTGCTACACATGTTATTAACCTTCCTCAATTACACCATTGTCTTTTAAACACAGTAATTGAAATTTATGGAAGCATTTCATGATACTAATTTCACCAAAACTTTATTAAAAGCATGCTAAAGAATTTCAGGGTTTTTTTTGTTTGTTTGTTTGTTTGTTTTGTTTTTTGAGGTAGGGTCTTGCAATAGCTCAGGCTGGCCTGGAATTCACTGTGTAGCCTCATGCTGATCTTGAACTCACAGTGATCCTTCAATATCAGCCTCCCGAGTGCTAGGATTAAAGGCCTATGACAACAGGCTTGCCCCGTCTTCAACTTTTTTGGCTGATTTCAGTTTTTAAGTAGCTTGAATGCTGAACAACATCTTCCTAAGGACCCATGTTTGATTCCCCAATAAACCAGATGCCCAAGGTTTTGCATGTTTCTGGCATAAGTTTGCAGTGGCTGGAGACCCTGACACACCCATTCACTCTATATATCTGACTCTTCCTCTTTCTGTCTCTCTCTCTCTCAAGTAGATATATAAATAACTTTAAAAACAAAAAGTATGACTCAAATATATTTGGTTTTATTCATATTGCAATTGCGTTTTTATACTTTAGTTGATTTTTGAGAAAAACAAATCAGGAAATCCAAAGACCACAATGCTGAGGACATTTTTAACTATGAAAGAAACACATTTATTTCCATATCTTTTTAGTCTAAAGGTTTATTATATAAAACATAAAGACTTATAGCCACCTTGTGAACAATTTTGCGGCATTTATGCTGTGTGTATGAGTGTGAGTGCATGTGTGGGCACACGTGTATAGGGTACATGCACCTGTGGGTATGCAACTGGAGGCCAGAAGTTCACATCACATCTTCCTCAATGTTTTACTGAGGCAGATCATTCCACTTGAGGTCAGGGATCTCTGATTCAACTAGTCTTAAAATATCCAGCTTGTCTAGAAATCACATGTACTCAACAGAAATAAGCTAGGATTAGAGGGACTGCCATGCCCACCCGCATCCCACATGCATGTCTGGTTCTGGGGACTGAAACTTGGGTCCTCAGTCTTACTTATTAAGCATGTGAGCAAGATCCTCAGTTCTTTTTAGCAATTTTTAAGATAGTACATCAACAGAAGCTTTTAGTAATAACAAAATAATCATGTAAATATATCTACTTACTTATTTACAATTAGTCTGTTTTATTTGTAATCTTCATACTTTTCTTTATGCTTCCAAAATTTTAAGATTGTACAAGTGTTACGTAAGTCATTTTGTAAATGAATAACCCTATCCCAAATCTTTACTTATTCAGAGCCAAACAAAACCACAAAATTACATTGTTTGAATTGTGTATTAAAGGAGTACAAGACTAAGTTATACATTATTTTTAGAAGACAGAGAAGTTTAAGTTAAATTTAAATAGCCAACAGAAATTGTCACGAATTGAACTACCTTGAAAATCAAGCTTTAAAAGGTGATACATTTCCAGCTCTGCAGTGGAATTCTCTTTGTTTCCACTTAAATACGTTTTCCATAAGTCTATTAAAAAGTATATGTACTAAAGTATACCTTTTTCATCATGTTTCTTTTACTTTTCATTTAAAGAAGTATATTTTGAATGGTTATTTTTTACACAATGTGCAGTAGTGTATACGGGAAAAAATAGCTTGTCCAGGGAAATTACAGACAACTGTCTAGCACACCACTAATTTGCATTCATTGCTGGTCCACTGGGCTTGGTTCTATGTAACTTGTTATCAGCCTGCTTTATTTATAACACCCTAGTGCCTGTTTCTGGCAGTTGGTCTCAATAAATTTCCAAAATAACTTAATGGTACAAGAATGGACTACTTTAAAAATAGACACCTCCAATTATAATTGAAGGGAATGTGTTAGGTGAAGATTTAGATTATGCCACTTGCTTCTGGGATATTGATAGGATGGATAGAGATGAGCATGCACCTGTAAATACAGTGAGTTGTTTTCCACAATTGTAATCAGAAACATTAAATGGAAGCTTATAATAAAGGGTACCATTCAATGAATCCAGTTGTCACTAATCACAGAGAAGTATACAGTTCAATATTTAATAAGTCTTCCAAAGCAATATCTAAAGATAGTCAGTCTCAAGAGACTCAAACAAATCACATGAACATTCAACTTATATCCCAATACTTCACATGCTACAGTCTTGTCAGAACCATGTGGAAGCCTTTTGCAATACAATTTTCATGCATATTCACACACAATAACCAAGTGTAATTTATTTTATTTTAATAATTTTATTTTAATAAAATATGAATGCACTTAATAAAAAATATTAGGGTTGGAGAGATGGCTCAGCAATTAAGGCACTTGCCTGCAAAACCTAATGACCTGAGTTCAAATCCCCAGTACACATGTAAAGCCAGATGCACAAAGTGGTACATGCATCTGGTGTTCGTTTGCAGTGGTTGGAGGTCCTGGTGCAATCATTCTTTCTGTCTCTCTCCTTGCATATAAGTAAATAAAATATACTAAAAAATATAAAAAAAACACTACAAATCTAAACTTCAAACACATGTGTTTGCTGTTGCATAGAAAAGAATTCATTTCTAAATTGTAAAAGACTCCTAAACATGAAAGCTAGGTTTGTAAATCATATTGGGTGGACAGAAATGAGCTTCATACAACCACATTTAAAGCTAACCAATGATGAAATTGAAGAAAAATTCTCATGTTTGCATTTCTTTTCTTTCATGGTATCAGCTTATGTTTAGTGATTTGCTACTTATCATTTTGCATTAACTTCCCTACAATTCCAGAATGATTGCTATTTAGCTGTAAATGGTTTCATGCCTTAAATATGTATGGTGTCACACTTGAATTTTTGTTTTTTGCTTTTTAAAATTGTTTCAACTATGCTATAAGCAAGATTTTCCCACTAACACCTCTTCAACATTGTACAAGTGGAATAGATTTCCAAGGATTTGAAACTACATAACTGTTATGACAATATGCTGATAGAGAAATTTTACATGAGTAAAGCAGAAGATGGATAGGTAACAACCATGTTAACCTGTTGAAAAGAATGAGTCTTTTTTTATTTTTATCTATTTGTTTAAGAAAGAGGGAGAGAGAGAGAGAGAAAGAATGGGTGTGCCATGGCCTTGAGCAACTGCGAATGATGTCCAGAAGCATGTGCCACCTTGCGCATTCGGCTCACCTTGGTCCTGTGGAATAAAACCTTGATGCTTTGTCTTTGTAGTCAAGCTCCTTAACCATTCAGCCGTCTCTTCAGCACAAGAATGAGTCTTTATTTTTTTTTCCTTTTTCTTTTTTCTTTTTTCTTTATTAGTCAGTTCTGTATTCAGCAAATACAGTCAGTTTGGTACCATTATTAGGCTCATCCGTGACCTACCCCCTCCCCTTGGCCCCTCCTTGTTGAGGTATACAGGTCATGCATTGTGGAGTTAGCCCACAGTTATGGGTAAGCTAAATGTCTCTGCATATCATGACCCAACATGTGACTCTGACATTCTTTCCGCACCCTCTTCTGCAAAATTTCCCTGAGCCATGTTGGGTTCATTTTTGGTCTGCTTCAGTGATGAGGTGTTGGGGGCCTCTGAGGCTCTGGCTCTCTGATTTGGTAGGAGTTGATTTTTCTCTGTGCTGATCTCCTTCCCCCTTGTGCTGGTAGTGGTTCATCAGGAAAACAGCCCCCTTGCTTGTTTCTCCAATTGTTCTTAGTTTCAGCTGGGGCCCTTTTGAGGTATGATGGGGTGGCTCTCTCCTTAGGATCTACATCTATCTGAAAAAGAGAAGCAGATTATCTAACAGAGAGTAAGTTAGCACCAGGACAAATGAGATAACCCCCCTTTTTTTTTAATAGAGAATTTAATAGGTGTAGGCCCTCTTGTAGCCCACAATTGATGGTAGCTTGATATTGGAGAGTGGGTTTACGTTTGGATCTGGTTCTGACTTGTTTCCCAGCTTTCAACTATGGGTCCCATACCAGTGAGGGGATCAGTTAGCCAAATTGAGAGCAGTTGGTTCCCCACCATGGCTGTGTGCCACCACTGCACTTGTGTGGGCATCACAACAAGTTATTTGCTGCTAAGTAGGTTAGACCGTGCGTTGCTTCGAAAGATATTGGTCATTTTCCCCCAGTCGCCCATGTAGCACCTTCTGGAACTAGACGCGCTGACTGTCTGGGGACTGACTCTCTTCCAACTTCCAGCCATGCCATTCTAATTTGCATGTCAATCACATAAGGTATCTTCAGCAGTAGGGTCTTACCACTAGCCTTTGGTGGGTCATCAAGTACTCTGACAGAAATCTGTCTGTCTTTTAGGAAACCATGTAGGTCTCTCTGATCAAAAGCTCATTGTGGATGATAGCCCCATGCTGCATCTGGGAGTTACAGGTCAGTCTTTATAATATTATTTTTGGTCTCAAATTTGGTTTTACAGAGGTGATTAGTAGCTATCACCATTCTGGACTTCTCTTTTCATGTGCCCTGACCCATTCGAGAATAATCTATTTCACTTGGGGATTCAAGGCAGCTAGCTCTGTCCTTATTTTTATGAGTTTCTGCGAGTACAAATGGAGGTGCTTCTTTCCTCAACAAGCTCCTTTCTTTGGGTTGAAGCTTCCAACTGCAAGGCTGCTCAATGCCTGGGTACCAGCTTCCTGCCCCAAATGTGTCTCTCCACATTTTGCCATCCATTCGAGCTTGCATCCATGCCCTTTCCCTTACACCTCATCTGTCTCCTTTCATTCAATCTATTTTCTTTTACTTATCCCTTGTGAATATGAGATATAACTTGCCTACTTATTATATATATTCATTACTCATTGCTTTCTTCTTCAGGAAGGGCATTTGTTTTACTATCTGGATCACCCATGTATTACAAAATGCTTACATGAAAAACCTGGATCTTAGGGCTGGAGAGATGGCTTTGTGGTTAGGGCATTTGCCTGTAAAGCCAAAGGACCCAGGTTCAATTCCTCAGTACCCACATAAGTGAGATGCACAAAGTAATGCATGCACCTGGAGATCATTTGCAGTGACTTGAGGCCCAGGCATGTTCTCTTTCTCTCTCTCTCTCTCTCATAAGTAAATGAATAAAATTTAAAAAAATATCTGGATCCTAGTACACGCTTCTTAATATATCTTTATTAATGAATAAAACAATAAATAATTAAAATTGCAGTTTTGAAAAATCTCATATGAGTAAGAGAAAATTCCACATTTACGTTTAGATGTTTGAATTGATTTGTATTCACTTGGAGAAGGGATTTTATCACACATAGTTTATTCTAAAAATGTTAGGGAAAATGTATTATAAAATGTATTCAGTCATTTTTACTAAGCAGTGTTATTTAATTAAAACCAAAAATAAAATGTGAAAACATTCTTGGATGTTTTGTCATTTTTTAATTTTTTCTATATATTTGTCCTTCTTAAATTTAATGAATGTTCTCAGATAAACAGCCCACGATGTGTGCTCACAGTTGCAGAGTTGCTCACGTACCCTCTGTAAAAGTAAAAGCTCATTTAAAGACATATCTTCTCTTATGGAGCCATTTGTGTACTCTTATGCTGGTGCACATTCTTTACTATCTTGTTACCTCAAGTGAACAATTTATGGCAGAGTTTTAAGCCCTACTGTCCATTACAAGCAGCAGGCTTCAAAACCTCCATCATCATCATATGCTTAATGAGCGAATGGCTGAGAGCCCCACAGACTAGTGGAGGCAACCTGTTGGGTTTAACTCTGACAGCCAGCTTGCAGTTGCTGTAATTAATAATGAAATGCTACATCTCCAGCTTTTTATGTGGAGACGGGCAAAGTGACAGAGATTATGGAGAGAAATAAATTTACCTTGTAGCAGTACCAAGCCTCCACAGCTCTTGGAGCTCCACACACAGGAAATCACTGTAAGCTGACAGTTCTGCAAGGAAACACTTTCACAAATACGCAAAGCACTGGGCTGAAGGACCAGCAGACTGTAAGAAAGAAGGGAGAGAAAAGACATGATCCTTTACACAGTCTGTCTTTTCCTACTGCTTTCTTTCTCTCTTACAGCTGCTTATTAAAGGATCAAAGATCTAACTTGTCTCCCAGAGTTCATCTATTTCAGTCAATCACAATCTACTTACTTTCCAGCTGTAACAAATTTCCTAACACCCCAACCCTCAGCTCTTCTGATAGAACTCCCAACCACACCTCACTCTGACCCTAGAGAATACTATATTACAAAAGGGAATTTCTGTGAGGTACTCTGAAGGAGTCCTACCCAGTGAGGATACCACTGGCTATTAATTTTTAATGTTCACAAAACGCCAATAGCTCACTAGTAGAATTCTCACAACTTGCAGCATTTTTCTTCTTCCAAAGCATTTCATCTGGTCACTTCTCCACCTACTAAAAGTTATGATTCAATTCTTCAACTTTCCTTTCACAGAATATGAAGGTAGTATATCAAGACAGTCCTTAGAGTTTGGTGAAGTAGTGGAAGACAAATGTGTGTGCATGTCTGTGAGAGAAAGAGAGAGAGAGATCAGAAGTTAAAGACTTTGGCCAATATCAAGTCTACAATGCTTCCCATATTTTGCATATCTGTTATTTATTGGCATAGCCTTTGAAAATTGCAACATTATTAGCATGATTTTTCAACTAGACAGTTTCAGTCTTTAAATACCATTGCAAATCCACATGAAAATCTTAACTTTGTTTAATAATAGACAAAAATGAAATGAATACTCTCAGTAAAAAATTGATAATTGGTTGTGGTGAATTAAAATAGGTTATTTGGCAAATTTTCAGTCATTAAAAGACCATGTTTGCAAAAACGTAGACAATGGTTGAGGAATAGCATTTGAGTATCTTTTGGTGTAAGCGTGCATGTGTATGCGCACACGTAGTGTTTTGGAGAATTATTTAAACAATTATTCATTTGGGCTCGAGAGACGGCTTAGTGGTTAAGCGCTTGCCTGTGAAGCCTAAGGACCCCAGTTCGAGGCTCGATTCCCCAGGACCCACGTTAGCCAGATGCACAAGGGGGTGCTCGCATCTGGAGTTCTGTTTGCAGTGGCTGGAAGCCCTGGTGCCCCCATTTCCTCTCTCTCTCTCTATCTGCCTCTTTCTCTGTGTCTGTTGCTCTCAAATGAGTAAAAATAAAAAAGGAGAAAAAATTTAAAAAATCATTCATTTTACTTGTATAGAAAATTACTTAAATGAACTTTGTAAATTATTATTTCTAGATAGCATAATAGTTGTACTTAATATTCTGGTTAATAACAGCAAGCATCAGTTTTCCCATGTCCTTCATATGAAAAGGCATAATGGTTTAGTTATATTTCAGTGTATGTAACTATATGCAAGCTTATATAATACATCAATTTTAATGAATTAGCTCACTAAAATAAAGTCCCTTCTTTCATATGCTGGTTGACCTAGAAGTAAATTGAAAATGCACAGATTGCCCTCATTCTTACAATGAGCTTCTATGTCTTTCTTCTGACAATGAGCTTTTACATAATTTGTTTCTTTAGAAATTACAGACAAAAGTGTCTAAATGTTTATAAACCAAGTTAAATGTATTAACTGAATTCTTTTATTTGGGTTGATATACAAATAAGAACACAAGTATTGTCCCCTATTCTTTCATCGGCTTCCATTCTTTTTAACTAGCTTATAAAATGTCACCATATTATATTTTACCACAGACTTCTGAAATTAGATTTAGGGTAAAATGTGGACCAAAATAACTGTTGATGTATGCATGAGGACTCTCTCAAGATCACTATGGACTCACTCTTAAATGCAAACTTGGAACATTTGCATTTGAGAATATACAGGTATTCAATGACATCTTTTGAATAGGCAGATATTATTTAGCTATGAGGTACTAATCAAAATGAAACAACTCTAGAATTCATTAAAATCCATTTAATTTTTGTCCGATTAAAATTAAGAATGTTTCAATCATTCTTCAAAACATTATGTTTGTGCATGTTTGAATGTTTTTGTGTGTGCAGGTGTGTGTATGCATGCATGCATGTGTGTGTGTGTGTGTGTGTGTGTGTGTGTGTGTGTGTAAGCATCGGACACTTCTGGTCCATTCTTCAGTCATCATTACCTTTTAGCAAGAGAGTCTAAACTAAACAGTGTAATTTTAGAGTTTTGTCAATTTTGTTCTTTGTTTTTGTTTTGTATATTGGTTTTCTGAAGTATGGTCTCACTCTAGCTCAGGCTGAGCTGGAATCCACTCTGTAGCCTCAGGGTGGCCTCAGCCTCACAGCGATTCTCCTAACTCTGCCTCCTGAGTACTGGGATTAAAGGCATGTGCCACCATATCCAGATGAGTTTTGTTAACTTTTCAAATGACAGAAATATATTCCCTAAACAATACTTAGTTCTAGAATAAAATGAACAATAATCAAAATAAAACATGTATGAATCAGACCCAAAGTCCCTATACTAAAGATTGAACATGACAAATGAAACCACATTTCCTTAGAACTTCGTTTTAGTAGGAGCAGTGTGGTGTTTTGATTCAGGCATCCCCCATAAACTTAGGTGTTCTGAATGCTAGGTTCCCAGCTGATGGAGATTTAGGAACTAACACATCCTGGAGGGAGTGCATTGTTGGGGGCAGGCTTATGGGTGTTGTAGCCAGCTTCCCCAAGCCAGTATTTGACACACTCTCCTGTTGCTATTGTCCACCTTATGTGGGCTGGGGGTGATGTTCACTCTCTGCTCATGCTATCATTTTCCCCTGCTATCATGGAACTAACTCTCAAGCCTGTAAGCCAACATAAACCTCTTTTTCCCACAAGCTGCTTTTGCTTGGGTGATTTCTACCAGCAATGCAAACCTGACTCCAACAGTAAAGTGGTACCAGGAGTGGGGTTTCTTCTAGATACCTGACTATGTGGCTTTGGCCTTTTAGAGCTAATTTTCAAGAGGAATGTGGAAGGATTGGAATCCTTGTCCTAAGAGATGCCTTGCAGTGCTATAAGTACAGCTTGATGGACTATTCTGGTCAGAGTTGAAACACCTGAATGCAGTAAGAATTGTGGACTGTGAGGTTTGGCTTATGAGGGTGAGAAAAATCTTTGCTTGGACTATGGCACACTCTCCTGCTGCTGCTCTTGGTTGGGTGATTTCTATCAACAGTGTGAACCTGACTGCAACAAGCAGGAAGGAATCCTGGGCCTAAAGTCAGGAGACTACCTGCCTATCTATGCACTCATCAGTCTATCTAATCTCTCATTCACCTGCTGTCTATTTATCTGTCATCTATCTATCTATCTATCTATCTATCTATCTATCTATCTATCTGTCAATCTGTATCTATCATATACTGAGGGAGGAATAAGGAGAGAGAAATAAATGTCTGGGCTACATTGATGACTCAGGGCATACACCTTGCAGCAAATGCCTAATTACTCATGTTCAGGTCAAGTCCCCACATAAAACACCATGCATAGTGAAGGAGTCTGTAATACCAGCCCATACCTATGGTACAAATGAAGGCAGAAAAGGAAAATCCAAAACCTCAAAGGGTAGCAAGCTTTGTGGGCGCAACAGTGAGCAGCAAGGAAAACCCTCCCTTGAAACAAAGTGGAAGGTGAGGTCCAATGATTGAGGTTGTCCTCTGACCACACACTCACTGCAGCCTGAGCACACCCACATTCACCCCCCACCCCCGACACACACACACACATAAAAAAGAGAACAGAGTTTCTGAAGGCAATGTACACTGTAACAGTTTTTCAGGCCTTCTATGGTGATACATAGTACAGGATTGTTATAAATAATAGTTTCAGCTCTGCCTTCTACAGTATTGTGTCTGGGTAATTCCCAGCATGTGTTGAGCACACAGAGCAAACATTGCCTTTTGAAGCAAAACATTTTCTCTTGAAATGGTAGCAAACTGGCAAAGGGTCTGATGGCACTGTTTTTACCTTCGGCCAGGTTAGGTTCATAGGCAAACCTTGACCCACCAACCATTTCTTTAAAGTGAAATGGATTCATACATAAATATTTCTGACCTGAGTATGGAAAGTCTGAGGCCACATCTTTCAGTCCCATGTGATGCATTCTGGACAGAAGGAGATCATTACAATGAAATCTTCCACTAAGCGTAAGCACAGGTAAGAATGGAAGGAGCCAAGCTGGACTTCTCTTTGTCCAAAAAAAAAAAAAAAGAAAAGAAAAAGAAAAAAATGAAACTAGAATTTTAAAAGTGGAGCCACTTATTTGCTCAGGAAATTACGTTTTCCGTTATCTTCCATAGCTAGAATCATAAATCTCTCTAATGTCCCTATTTTTGAGGCTTGGTCCCCAGTGTCAGACTATTGAAAGAAGGAACTTAAAGAGTTGTGCCTAATGGTAAGACTTCAGACTATTGATAGTATGACTTTGAAGTGGCTCATGGTACATCAGCCTTCTCTCTGTCTCTCTCTCTCTAACTTCTGGATCATATGGTCATGCCACATATTGCTGAAACAAGTTCAATTTTCATCCTTCACTCTACCAGATATTTAAGAGCAATGACCTAGCCTGTTTGGAGAGCAGAACCCCCAAAATTGTGAGACAAAACAAAACTTTAATAAAAGTGAATTATTTCTAGTATTTGCTAAAGCATGGAAAACATGAATAACACATTGTTGTAAAATATATTCTCATGTTTAAAGACATGCACGCAGAAGAGAGGATGCTGGTAAAATCCATGACCTTCTATCCTGTCCCAGAAATGATTGAATGAAGGATCATTACAAAACCAGTAAGGAAGACATAACCAAGGCCTCTGCAACGTTTACATTGCAGAAGCATTTTTCAGACTATATAGTACTCTCTAATAATGTTACAAACAATATGTTAAATTCCTCATGCATACTTTCTCACTTTTGCCAAAAACATTGGTTTTTCAGAAAACATAAAAGTTCTCTTTTAGACATATCTACACAGAGA
The DNA here is from genome assembly GCA_036346955.1 of Dipus sagitta. Classification (NCBI taxonomy): domain Eukaryota; kingdom Metazoa; phylum Chordata; class Mammalia; order Rodentia; family Dipodidae; genus Dipus; species Dipus sagitta. Next base: position 86,441,340 of record CM070782.1, on the reverse strand, counting down.
GCTGTATAGTAATGCTGCTGAAATTGATTCATGTTTGCCAAACCCTGGCAAAAAAAAAAGTGTCCATCACTAGATGAATGGATTAATTATATAAATTTTATAATCTGAATGAATATTCTCTATAAATGAAATATATACAGCCATAATAAGAAACATGTAATTAAAGCACCCAATGACTAGTATGAAATTCAAAATTATCGTGTTCAGATACAGATGTTCTCCTCTTAGAAAATTAGATTTATCTTTCCATGTGGATAAAACTTAGGGAAGAAGATAAAGAACCTAAATCAATGTTAGTTATAGTAGAGATGAGGAAAGCATGCTGGGAATGACTTTTAAATGAATTATTTTTGTTTCATTTGATTTTTGAGAGAGAGAGAGGGAGAGCGAGAGCATGGGCACATCAGTGCCTCTATCCACTGCAAACGAACTCCAGATGCATGCACCACCTTGTGTATCTGGCTTATGTGGGTACGGGGGAATCAAAGCTGGGTCCTTAGTCTTCATAGTCAAATATCTTAACTGCAAAGCCATCTCTACGGCACCTGGAAAAGATTCTGGATGATGAAAGTAGTTCTCAATTTAATTGCTTATACTTATCAGCATCTGTCAAAGTGTAAGTTAATTATAAATTGTACCATATATGAGTTGTATATATTATATTGATTTCATAAACACTATATACCCAACCTTAAAATCGTACTGAAAAGTGACACACATGAACAAGGATTTATTTTATATTTCTTTTTGATATAATGACAAGTTATTTTAATCTAACCTTTTATTTTTCTTTTCGTTATAATTATTTGTTTATTATTATTAAAAAGATGTTTCATATGTATATTATTTTATATTTCTAAATTAAGCTTCTAGGCTGCATATATGTCTACTGATATTTAGAATTGAAAGTTAAGTACCTCAGGTTTTTTTTTCTTTCATTCCCTTTTTATGTACAAGTTTTTAACATGCTAGACTACATCATGCATTGCAGGGGATTGGAGACAAGAGGAATAATGGAGAGCGAGTATGATCAAAGCAGTTTTTTTTTAAATATTTTTATTTATTTATTTGGAAGAGAAAGAGGGAGAGAGAAAGAATGGGTGCATCAGGGCCTCCAGCCACTGGAAACGAATTCCAGACACCTACTCCCCCTTGTGCATCTGGCTAACATGGGTCCTGGAGAATTGAACCTGGGTCCTTTGGCTTTGCAGGCAAATGCCTTAACCACTAAGCCATCCCTCCAGCCCCTCAAAGTAGGTTTTATATGTGCAGACAAATACCATCATGCTGCCCATTATTTTACACAATTAATATGTGGAAAAGAAGAATAAGAAGAGGGTGTGGTGGTGCACGCCTTTAATCCCAGCACTTTGGAGGCAGAGGTAGGAGGATTGCCATGAGTTCAAGACCACCCTAAGACTACATAGTGAATTCCAGGTCAGCTTGAGCTAGAATGAGACCCTACCTTGAAAAACAAAATAAATAAATTAATAAATTAAAATAAGTAATCACTATTCCAGGTCAGCTTGAGCTAGAATGAGACCCTACCTTGAAAAACAAAATAAATAAATAAATAAATAAAAATAAGTAATCACTATTTTCAAATTCCACTTTACTTCTTATCTGAAAAATTATTAAAATGAGGTTTGATAGTTACTGTTTATACTTATACAACTCAATTCATATTATTCTTTTTTATTTTATGTATTTATTTATTTATTTGAGAGATAAGGAGAGAGAGAGAGATAATGGGCACTCGGAGTCTCTGGCCACTGTAAATGAACTCTATACATATGTGGCACCTAGTGTACCTGGCTTACATGGGTTCTTGGGAATTGAACCTGGCTCCTTTGGCTTTTCAGGCAAGCACCTTAACCACTGAGCCACATCCCCAGCCGTCATTCATATTATTCTTTTACATATTCCATTGCCACTCTTGTTGAAGGTTAAAGAAAATGTTGCTATGTGCCAATGCATTCAATGAATCAATTTTTTTTTTTTCAAGTGTGTCTGTGTGTGTGTTGCTCTAGTTTTTGATACTTGACTTAAGACCTCTGGTTGCTGCTGAATTTTACATTTGTTTACTAAGCTCTTTTTTGTTTGGCTTCTTAGACTCTTCCCTAAATCCAGGATTCTACAATTTTCATGTTCCTTAATGGCTTGAGGGATATTTTTCTTCCAAATATTTGTCATTATTTTTGTCTTGAATTCTGGTCCAATAGGTGAAATATGATATCATGGTTCTGCCACAAACACATTTATACCTAGATTTATCTTCCATCCTCTATTCAGCATGTGATATCTTTGTTTGTTTGATTGTTTTTTGTTTTTTTGAGGTACGGGTCTCATTCTGGCCCAGGCTGACCTGGAATTCACTATGTAGTCTCAGGGCGGCCTTGAACTCATGGCAATCCTCCTACCTCTGCCTCCCAAGTGCTGGGATTAAAGGTGTCTGCCATCATGACCAGCTGATATCTTTTTTTAATACATATTTTTAATTTCTTTGAAAGAGGAGAGAGAGAATGGTCATTCCAGGGTCTCCAGGCACTACACATGAACTCCAGATGCCAGCACCACCTTGTGCATCTGGCTTATGTAGGTAGTGGGGAGTAAAACCTGGGTCTTTAGGCTTAGCAGGCAAGCACCTTAACGACCGAGCCATCTCTCCAGCCAGCACATGATATCTTAAATCGGACACTTAAACATCAACTTATTCTCAAACAGCTTCACTCAGATCTATTAAGCGAAGTGGTCTGAGGAGAAGCTTCAGATTTTCCTGTGAATGTACTTCTCATGGTCACCATCTCTCCATATCTCCACAAATTTTGTGACAGTTTTCAATTAATCCTAGTTAATAAAACATGCCATACTTTTATTCTCCTATTTGTTTTATACATTGCATAATAGTAGTGCCACTAGTACACTATATCACAGAAAATCTAATTTGAATCAGAAAAAAAAAATTAGAACCAAAATTTCACAGGCAGGTATTAGAGTGAAAGTGGATAAGGGTAAAAGAGGGTGCCCAACAGCCTTGTGTTAAAACTCAAAGACCTAATTTTCATTTCAACCTTTCCTTTTTTCCATTTTATTTCCTAAAGTTCCCTTTCAAACATCCTTTTGAAAGATAAAATCATTGAGCTAATTTTGCCCAGAGCTTGCCCAAATGTCTACTTTTGCTGTGTTTTTTTCACTTCCTAGAACAAGGGTAATGTTTACCCGTAAGTGCAAAAATCGTGTCATTTATGGAGTTCTTGACATAGACCACGCTCGCTGCCTAGCAGGTTTCACTTGAGGAAAGTCATGTGAAACTGGATTTTCGAACCTGTTTTATTGATGAGAGGTTATAGGACTTGTTAAATACAGGAAATGCAATCATACCATTCTCTTACCTAGCAACTGCCACCTTCTTCAGGGCTTAAGTTGTGGTATCTTCTCTATCTATGTTACTTATGCCTCTAATCCACTCTCCATCCAAATGTGTTTGTGAAACCATTTGTTCCTTCCATGTGGAAGCATTCTTCCTTCATCTTTACAAAGGAAAGGATTTAATTTCAACTTTGTCTTTTATCATTTAACATCATATATTCTAGGCATTTATGTGTATCTTTCTAGTTTTTTTTTTTTTTTTTTTTTTTTTTTTTTTTTTTTTTTTTTTTTGGTTTTTCGAGGTAGGGTCTCACTCTAGCCCAGACTGACCTGGAATTCACTATGGAGTATCAGGGTGGCCTCGAACTCACGGTGATCCTCCTACCTCTGCCTCCCGAGTGCTGGGATTAAAGGCGTGCGCCACCACGCCCAGCCCATCTTTCTAGTTTTGTAAGATGACAACTTGAGTATAAAATGGTATTCCATTTAGAATAAAATGGCCCTCTCTTTACAAACAAAAGATCCACAGGCAATGGTTGGAGAATGAACCGTCTTCGAATGTTTTGAAAACGATTTGACCTCATCAAATTTCAAGTCAAAACTTAATCACTGGGGGGCTGTAGAGATGGCTTAGCAGTTAAGGCACTTGCCTGCAAATCCAAAGGACCTCAGTTCGATTCCCCAGTACCCATTTAAGCTAGATGCATAAGGTGGCACAAGCAACTGAAGTTTGTTTGCAGTAGCTGGAAGCCCTTGCATGCCTATTCTCTCTCTCTCTCTCTCTCGCTCGCTCGCTCGCTCAGCCTCTTTCCCTCTCTCAAATAAATAAATAAAATAAAATATTAAAAAATTAATCCCTGGGATGCAGAGATAGCTTAGCGTTTACGGTGCTGGCCTATGAATCCTAAGGACCCATGCTCAACTCTCCAGGTCCCATGTAAGCCAGTCATTGCAAGCATACAAGGTCATATATCCACACAAGG